>OY740803.1:26063879-26707771 GCA_963514005.1 Raja brachyura
TGGACAGAGTTTTTCACATTCTCCCTGTAATCACGTGGGTTTCCTCCAGGTGCTCGGGTTTCCTTCCACATATCAAAGGTGTGCAGGTTTGTAGGTTAATTGTCCTCTGTAAATTGTCCTGAGTGTGTAGGGAGTGGATGAGAAACTGGGATAACATAGAGCTAGTGTGAACGTGTGATGGATGGTTGACATGGACTCGGTGGGCAGGGGGGCCCGTTTCCATGCTCTATCTCTGAACGTAACTAAAGCAAACATGCTCAGTGCCATTTTTCGGCAGGGATGCTGTCAACTCTGCAGATGATCATTTCATCAATTTGTGTTTGTGGAATGGCAACATGTACATTGGGAATCACGACTTCACAATATCACAATGTCCAAAGAATCAGAGAAAGAATGAGTGTGGACACGGAAGTTCCCTTGACCATAGATCAATGTTAGTGTCACATTGACAGGAAAGGACCACATTCTCTCACTCCACATCCTGTTTGCAAACCACAGTCGCTGTCAAGACAAGACATGCTGTCTTCCTCTTACCAGAGCTTCACCATTGTCTACATTTCCACTCAACCAGGCTAGTCCTCCGCACAATAGGAAATGTTTCATGTCGGACTCTATCGTGTGTTGTGTACTTTATTCTAATTGTATGGCTGTATTGTGAACACACATTTCACTGCGCCAACTGACACATGTGACAAATAAATGTATCTTGTAAATCAAGAGCCCACGCGTAATCATGGAGATCAAAGCCATCTTTTACACGTGTGCCTCATGACAGTGAATGTTTTCCCAGAGTCACAGTTGAATTCCACAGCAATGATGAGTGTTCAACCCCCTAGCAACAGAGCATGTTATCTGCCCTCTGATGACATGTTTTATGTTCTTGGCTCAGTCTGCAAGCTCTCAAGCACCATGGCTGCAGTCCTGTACGCTGCACAGTGATGTTGGGAGTGAGTTCCTGCTAGGATGCCCGAGGGTCAAATATACTATTCTGAGCAAAGGCATTATCAAATATAATGCAGAATAATGCAGAAGGTAACACACAGTTAACAAATCTAATCATGATGCTAACAGTATGACTACATCCATCCCAATCCTAGTAAACAGACCAGAGTGGTGCTGACTATGTCCACACACAGTGAAGCTGGGATCCACAGGGTGACTGCACGCCCCGTGAGATCTCCCAGTGTAAAAGGGAAATCTCACAGCCTACAAATTCATGACTTTCACACCAGTAGGGAAAGACTGGATGCGTCTGGCACGTTAGCTGCAGTGAGTTGCTAATACATGGCTGGATGCCCAAAGTCAGGGCAGTCTACAAAGGTACTGTGCAAAACATGCCAGGCACTTTGGCTCGCTATGCTATTGCTGATTTACCATATGATTAAACGGTTTAGTTTCAGTAAGTTGGCCCGTATAAGGTGGCTGTGACTGTCTCAGCTACCCCCCTGCTATTTGAGCCATGCTGCTCTCCATTTGGACTTGAGTTGTTACATGAGAAACTCCCAGAGTGATGTAGTCATACAGCACAGACACCAGCCCTTCCCCGCACAGTGGCCTTGTTGGCATCCAGCACTAATCCCATTTACGGTAGCTGGCTGCAGCTTGGGGATTCCAGCGCTTGGTGCGATGCCTCTTAAAGTGAGAGTGTTTAATTTCAGCACTCCCTCAGACAGACCATTCCAGATGCCAATCACCCTCAGGGTGGAAATGTCCTCGTCAGATCCTCTCCAAACCTCTAGCCCCTTATTTTAAGTCTATGCTCTCTAGTTACCTAGGGAAACAATAGGCAGGGTCCTGAACTAAAACGTCCCCTGTCCATTCTCTCCCCAGATGTTCTGGGGCCGCTGAGTTCCCCCAGCACTATGTGTTTTGCTCTAGTTTCACATACTGCTGGTGTGAGGAAACAATTCTTACTGTACACCTGGTCCATGTCCTCCTGGGCTTCATATAACTCAATCAGACATGCATTAGCAGTGCACAGTATTCCACCTGAGGTCACAACACTGATTTATAAGTTGTACCATAGCCTTCCTTATTACCTCCTATTAATCTTCTATTCCTTATGACCTTATAACCTTCCCACACTTACATCCTCCGCTGGGGCTAATGAAGACAAGTATCGCACATGCCTTCTGCATCACAGGTAGGCAAAAGTGCTGGAGAAACTCAGCGGGTGCGGCAGCATCAATGGAGCGAAGGAAATAGGCAACTTTTCGGGCTGAAACCCTTCCCATCGACCTATTTTGCCAACTTCAGCGATCCTTAGGACATGTACACCAAGGTCCATCTGTACCTCAATACTCTCCAGACTTCAACTCATCATTGTTTATGCCCTACCTTTATTAGTTTTGTCCCAAAATACATAATTTCCCTCTAATCAGGATTACATTTTATGAATTCAACAATACAGGGACAACACTGGGCATCGTTTTAAGGTGAGATTAAAGGGGATTCTTGCAGTTACGTATTTTACAGAATGGGTGGCTGATATCTGGAGAATATTGCAGAATGCATAGGTGGACGTGGTCCTAATGCAGCAAATGGCATTAGTGTGGATGGGCAACAAAGTTGGCTTGTCCGTGGTGGGCTGAAGGGCCCATTTATATGGTGTATGATTCCATGAATATCATCCTGTACACTAGGACTACCTGCCTCACCATTATCTCTGTCCCCTTCTCTACCTGACCTCTTGCAGAAACAATCTGGAGAACCTTCGCTTGAGAGCAAAGCCACGCCGTCAGCTGTTGGAGAGCTTTAAACAAACTTGTTTCTGTTCATCATTTGGCAATCTCCCAATGACCAACAACCGATGCCGGAAACACAAATGTTTAAAAGCTAGCTCGTAAAACTCCAGGAAAATGGAGCCAAGGAGTTCTGCCGATTTACTCATAGCTGACCCTAATATAGTTTCATCCTATTTAATCACTGACCCGTTTAAAACTATAAAGTATTCAGAACCATGTTTGATAATTTTCTTGCTAGCACAGGAACAGTTAAAGGTGGGCAAAAGCGAATGGTAAATGTTGGCCATTCAATTTCACAATGTAGGTCGACTAAAAATAAAGTACTGGAGGAACTCAACGAGTTTGGCGGCATCTGTGGAGGGAATGGACAGATAATATTTCAGGTCAGGACATCTCTTTGAGACAATCTTGAAGAAGAGTCTTGACCTGATATGTCGTCCGTCCATCCTCTGAACAGTTGTTGCCTGACCCGCAGAGTTTATCCAGCACTTTGACTTTGAAGATTCCAGCATCCCGGGTTTAGATATGGATCTTACAATTGTTCTGGCTTGGGTCAGTTAACTCAGAACAGACCAGCACTGAACCTAAATCCTCTCCATTCATCAAGTCTCTGAGCAGAACCTTTATTGACTGAGTCATCAGCTGCAGCATCTGGATACATTTCACTTTAATGGGATAGTATTTTCAGCATTGAAGTAAAATGTTAACACATGACACAAAATTCCAGAATATAATGGCCATATAAAGAGAGGCAAGATTAACGACTTTACATGAGT
The DNA here is from genome assembly GCA_963514005.1 of Raja brachyura. Next base: position 26,067,400 of record OY740803.1, read on the forward strand.
GCTGGATCACTGCACAGTTACATAGTCAAATCCCAGTTCTGTTCTGTACACCACATTGCACTTGTGAGAATGCAGAGGAGACTTACAAAGATATTTCCGGGACTAGAAAGCTTTTGCCATGAAGAATAACTTAATAGGTTCAGGGTGGTTTTCTCCAGAACTGAGGTACATGACAGTGAAGTGAACGCTCACAATCTTATTCCCCAAGATTGAGGATTCTAAAACTAGAAGGCACTGGTTTAAGCTGAGAAGAGAGAGATTTAAGAGGGACCCCAGGGGCAACTTTTCACCCAGAGGGTAGTCTGTATCTGGAATAAGTGCCAGAGGAAGCTAGAGAAGCAAATACATTTACCATTTTTAAAAGTTATTTGGACAGAAAGGTAGATAGAAAGGAGGTACAAGGAACGGCAGATGCCGGTTTACAAAAAAGACACAAAGTGCTTGAGTAATTCAGCGGGTCAGGCAGCATCTCTGGAGAACATGGTGAGGTGATATTTTGGGTCAGGATCTTATTTCAGACTTTTCTTCAGAGGAAGGGTTGAGAGAACTATGGATCAAATGGGACTAGCCCAGCATGCCAACTTAGATGGCATGGACAAGGTGGACTGAAGGGCTGATATCCATTCTCTATGACATGAAATTTAATGGTGGTGCATGAAATAATGAGGATATATACAGAACAAATAAGGAACTATTTCCTTTAGAAACATGATTATAAATACAAGGGAGTAGATTTAAAATGAGTGGTAGAAGAGATTGTTTCAGAACCAACACATTTTTTTTTAACTGAAACATTATCCGTTTCATTTTCCACAGATGCTGTCTGACCAGCTGAGTGTTTTTGGGACTTTCTGGTTTGACCAATTACCTGATTGTGGACCTGCACCTTTTCTCTGTAATTGTAACCCTACGGTGCGATAACACTGTGTTCTGCACGATGGAATCTTTCCTGTTGTACTTGTGAATGGCTTCATTGTGATTACGTAATGTATGGTTTGATTTGACTGGATGACACAGAATCAAAGCTTTTCACGGTATCTCGGTAATGTGACAATAATAGACCAGTACCAACCCTGGCACACTATTCTGCCTCATGTTAAATCAGGACTAGGTATGATCTTGGGACAATGGACATTGTCATGTCATAAATTCATAAGGGATAGGAGTAGAGTTACGCCATTCGGCCCATCAAATTTACTCCACCATTCAATCATGGCTGATCTATCTCTCCCTTCTAACCCCATTCTCCTGCCTTCTCCCCATAACCTTTGACACCTGTACGAATCAAGAATCTATCCATCTCTGCCTTAAAAATATCCATTGACCGCCTTCTGTGGCAAAGCATTCCACAGATTCACCACCCACTGACTAAAGAAATTCCTCCTCATCTCCTTAATAAAAGAATGTCCTTTAATTCTGAGGATATGACCTCTTGTCCTGCTGTGTGGTAAATCTTCAGTTGCTCATGCCCAGAGGAATGAGGTCCATCACTGTAGTGCTAAACTACGACTCACTTCTTCCCGAACACAAAGCAATCACGTTGAACAAACATTCGAGTTTACAGAGCCTGTGGTCAGACAGCCCAGCCGACATTCAAAGTCCCACCCTCACACTCGGTTACTCCTGTATCAGGCCAGGGACGGGGGGCGGGGCTAGTCCATGTCCCAATGAATCAGAGAGTGGGAATACTGTGTCATAACACTGAGCAAAATCTATGTCGTTACATCTAGCAACCATAGGCTTCAGTCTCAGTTTCTATGCACAATAAAACAACAAATCTCAGCAATCTTGAACAACTAATTAAAAAATTAGCTCATGCTGCCTGAGGAGCAGTTAGTCAATAGCTCGCGATTTCTTGACAAGTTAACACATCATTACATTTCTCAAAAACTATTCAATCCTATTATTGACAGGTGGTCTAATGGAACAAAAGATAATTGTTTACGGTAGACAAAAATGCGGAAGAAACTCAGCAGGTGTGGCAGCATCTATGGAGCAAAGGAAATATGCAACGTTTCGGGCCGAAACCCTTCTTCAGACTGATGTGAGGGTGGGGGGGCGGGAATAAGAAAGGAAGAGGTGGAGCCAGAGGGCTGAGGGAGAGCTGAGAAGGGGAGGAGGCAGTAAGGACTACCTGAAATTAGAGAAGTCAATGTTCATAGAGCTGGGGTGCAAACTGCCCAAGCAAAATATGAGGTGCTGCTCCTCCAATTTACGGTGGTCCTCACTCTGACCATGGAGGAGGTGAGCAGTATGAACATTGACTTCTCTAATTTCAGGTAGTTGTTACCTTCTCCTCCCCTTCTCAGCTCTCCCTCAGCCCACTGGCTCCACCTCTTCCTTTCTTTATCCCGCCCCCGCCCCACATCAGTCTGAAGAAGGGTTTTGGCCCGAAATATTGCCTATTTCCTTCGCTCCATAGATGCTGCCCCACCTGCTGAGTTTCTCCAGCATTCTTGTCTACCTTCGATTTTCCAGCATCTGCAGTTCCTTCTTAAACATAATTGTTTAGGGTTTGATTTGCACGTTCACATTTTCTCTGGGTTGAATTATCTACAGAACCAATTCCCAGCTCCCACTCCCCACCATTGCTCCCCCAGCTCCTATTCTTCACCTCCTATTCCCACCTACTCCCCCCTCCATTCTGAAGCCAGCAGCATCCACCAGTACAGTTGCAGGCAGCCGATTATGGGGCAACATCTCTCGTTGGTCATTTAAAGAAAATGCACAACGTTTATTTTCACTTATCATCCAATCATGACCTCAATGAGATGAATCTCAAGGTGCTACAGAATGTGCAGTAGATTCAAATTGCCAGAAAATAAACTCCTAACGGGGGACGGGGGCGCCGTCCTGTACGGGTATGGCTGCCCAGCCTGCAGCTGTCCGTCTTTTCTCTCTTTTTTTATTTTTAGTTAGTTGAGTTTTTTGTTTTTCGGAGTCCTAGCCTTTTTTTATGTGGGGGTGGAGGAGGGGAAGGGGGAAACTGTTTTCTAGGGACCCTACCTGGTCGGAGAGGCAGCTTTCTCCGGGCTGCACCGTCGACCCGTCCTCGCGGCCTACCAGCGGGCCTGGAGCGGCGTTTCCTGGGGGGACCGCCCAGAACCTCGGCTTCGGCAGCGGCTCAGCGCTGGAGCACCATCGTGGAGCGGAGCGGGCGATACCTTGCCTGGGTCGCCGCGCTGGAGCTCCGGTGAGCTGAAGACCGCAGGTGAACATCGCGGAACTGCGGGGCGGCCGGCCGCGGGCGGCGGCGCTGAAATTTAAATCGGGAGCCTGGAATCTCTCGGCGAGATCACCAGCTGTGGAGCTCCATCCAGCGCAGCCCGTTGGCGTCGGAAGCCTTGGTCTCCGGCAAGGAAGCAGCCGTTACAGGCACCCCGAGCCGCTGAGAGGGTTCTCCCGTCGCCGGAGCACCATCACCCGGCGAAGAAGGGCCTGGAACATCGGCCCCCATAGCGGCGACTGTTGGGGCCTCAATAGGCCCGACTATGGGTGAACTGGGGATGGGGTCTGGACTTTGTGCCTTCCCTCATAATGGGAACCATTGTGGGAGGATGTTTTTTATGTTTATGTTAAATTCTTTAATGTTATGTCTTATCTTTATCTATGTGCTGCACGGCAAGACAAATTTCACTGCACCAATTGGTGTATGTGACAATAAATGTCCTTTGTCCTTTGTCCTTTGTCCTAAATGAGGTGTGAACAACCTTTTCCAGGGTCAATGTATAACAACATTGTATGGCAGAAACGGGGTGCTTCGATTTCTTCCCACTTTCCAGTCGTTTGTTGGTTAATTGGCTTTGGTAATATTGTAAAATGTCCCTAGTGTATAGGATAGTGCTAGTGTATGGGGTGATTGCTGATCGGCCCGGACTCGGTGGGCCAAAGCGCCAGTTTCCGCGCTGCACCTCTAAAGTCTAAAGTAAAGTAAAAATGATTTGGTCAGAGGTTTGGATTGAAACTTCAGAATGCAAAAAAAGCACCACCAAGCCACACCATGTGATGCCATTGTCAATTTCTTCCAAAAGAATAGCACTGAAAGCAGATCAAGTGATTCAATAAACTCATCCAGAAAATATTTTCTTATTGGACAAATACTCTTCCTACCCATATAAATGTGTCGTGGCTCATACAAACCTCTCATAATTGCTTGTCAAACTTTTCAATGACTTAATTGATAAACAGCAAACATCAGCTTCCCTTAGTCAATTCTTTTGTACATCAAAAGCAATCATGTTATTAATAATGGGGAATAACTATCGCAATGTTTAAGACTTTCGCAAGGTTTACGAAACATTTGGACAGGTACATGGATAGGACAGATGTAGAGGGATATGTGGCAAATGCAGACAGGTGGGACTAGTGTAGATGGGACATGTTGGCTGGTGTGGGCCGAAGAGCCTGTTTTCACGCTGCAAGACTCCATGACTCTGAGTGTAATGGGCCTCCATTAATTTATCATTGCATTGCTAAAGCAGGCAAAAAAGTAGCAAACTAATTCTAACCAGAGAGGTGTAAGGCAATACCATTTGGCAAGTAGAAACAAGGAATCCAGAGATATCGTAATAGATGTCCACAGGGCTGAATGGTTCATATGTTATACAGGATTCTCAGCTTTCCAGGCCAATATGTGGAATACAAGACCAGGGGAGTAAAAGTAAAATGATATAACACTTGATTAGAGTATTGTGGTCACCATTTTATTAGAGGGACATGACAGGTCTGTGTATGGGGTGTGGTGGAGATTTACATGCTTGTCTGTGACTGAAGTGTTTTAGTTATGAGGGCTAGGCTGGGGTGAAATAGAGGTCAAGAGAGAATTAGATAAGGTGTAAAAAATCATAAAAAACCTCAGGAATTTGAAGGAATTATTTAGTATCTCAGCGGGTAAGGTCATAAGCAATAGGATTAGAATTAGGCCATTTGGCCCATCAAGTCTAATCTGCCATTCAATCATGGCTGATTTATCCCTCCCTCCTAACTCCATTCTCCTGCCTTCTCTTCATAACCTCTGACACCTGTACTAATCAAGAACAGCAGCATCTGTAGAGATTATGATCTCTGGAGATGTTGCCTGGCTTGCTGAGTTTCCCCAACATTTTGTGTTTGGTATAAGCCAACATCTGCAGTTCCTTGTTATTACTGATTTTAGTTTCACTCAATTCCAGACCATCAGTCTCAGCTCAGTCATGGACTGAGGGATTGGCTAAGGTGGGATTGGCTGCTTTTGACTTTGTGACACCCTGGTGAAACCCAAGTTATCAATGGGAAAATATTCCAAAGGCCAGAGTCGTACCTTGCCCAAGCAAATTGGTCCTGGTTGTTGCAGCACAATCACGCCAGCCCAAAAATTAACTAAGGCAGTGACCTTTCCTCAACCATCAGCAATAACTGCATCAATCACCTACCGAGCACCATTTGCAACTCCTCAACAAATGACACAGCCCATACCTGCACACCGCAAGACCAGGACAACATTCAGGCAAGGTTTCTCATGAGTAACAAATTATCTCTGCACCACCGAACAGCCAGGCAACCACCAGCACCAACAAGAGAGGATCTAACCACTATTTGTGAAATTTAGTGGTAAAACTATCACTGCGACCCGTACCGTCAAAATCCTGGGATCATTGATTGGAAACACAACAGGACCAATTACATACACAGCACAGCTACAATAGCAGGCCAAAGGCTGGGGTTCAGCAGTGAATGACACACTTTCTCACACCCCAAAGCCTTTCCAGCAACTATGTGACAAATCAGATGCTGGTTTACACCGAAGTACTAGTGTGAACAGGTGATCGATGGTCACCATGGACACGGTGGGCCGAAGGGCCTCTATCCATGCTGCATCCTTCAATCAATTCAATCAATCAATCATCCACATTATCTCCAACAGAGAAGGACAAAGCAGCCCATTTGGTTGGTAGTCCATCTATCACCCTAAATATTAGATTAGATTAGATTCTTTATTTGTCATTCAGACCTTTCGGTCTGAACGAAACTCTGTTCCCCTGCAGTCATACATATAATTAAAAATAAATAAATAAAAATGGCAGAACACACAATAAACACAAATTTAACATCCACCACAGTGAGTTCACCAAACACCTCCTCACTGTGGTGGAAGGCATCCATCCATCCATCCATTAATTCCATCCACTGCTGGTGCATTTGGTTGCAGTGTTGTCTATCCACAAAGTGTACTGCCATTACTGGCCCAGTCTATTCCAGCACATCCCTGACCTAAGTTCTCCAGCAACAAGGAGACAAGGGAAGCAAATGATGGGAACAATGTCACAGGCAAGTTTCCTCCATCACATACCATCCTAAAGTTGACAACCACAGCATGCATTACCTTCCTCGAAACCCCACCATGCAAGTCATCTGATAATCATTCATGCAATACTTGTTTTTTTTAAAACTAGTGCTAATTTCTTTGAGCACCTCATTCATTATAGACCTTCTGTGCTCCATTAGACTTTAGAAATACAGTGCAGAAACATGCTGTTTGGCACACGGTGTCCGTGCTGAACAGCGATCACCCGTGCTATCCTACACACTAAGGACAATTTACAGTTTTATCAAAGCCAATTAGTGTGAGAGGAAACCGGAACACCCAGAGAAAACCCACGCGGTCACGGTGAGCACGTACAAACTCCCTACAGACAACACCCATATTCAGCATTGAACCCGGGTCTCCGCGCTGTAAGGCAGCAATTCTACTGCTGCACCACCGTGCCACCCTAACCCCGAGGTATTCTGAGTCTCCATCCCTGAAGGCAGATACAGTATTTGTTTAATTTCTTGAACATTTATTATTTCCCAATATAATTTCTGTCTCACACAACAGGGGCCCCATGTTATTTTTTGCTATGTACATGATTATAGTAGATTTTACAGCTTATGTACTCGTTTTCCACTTTCTCTTTCCTTATCGATGCTGAATTCTGAATTTTTTGTAACTCTCTGGGAACTGTTTGTTGGCCACATTAGAAGCGCTTGGTTCGATTTGTCAGTCTTTAACTACCATTGACAGCCACGGTTGGATCACTTTTTCTGTTTTCATTTGTCGCAAAATGATTGAATTGAATTCTTTATTGTCACATGACGCGTCACAGTGAGATTCTTTGCTTGCATACCTTGCTAAGGTATGCAAATAGTCGCCCATAAAGGGCACGTACGAAGTAACAAATTCCCCTCCCCTCCCCCCCCCCCGCGCCAATTCCCCCTTTGTTTTTCCTTCCCCCCCCCCCCCCCCCATGCCAGGTCGTCCCCTTGGCAGCGGCGTCTTCACTCCACGAGTCCATCCTCATCCGGCGGTTGTCTGCCGCACCAACCACTCCGCTAACACTGCCGGGTCCTCTCTGGACGCCTCCGTGGCGCCGGCCCACAGCCGCGGGCTCCACCGACCCCTGTAGCTCCACCTCCCGATAGGCGAGGCTCCGACCCGCTAGGTCTGGGCTGCGAGGCTCCACCGCCAGTCCGCGAGATACTATATTGCATCTAAACTATCCATTCATTCTTTACATTTCAGACATTGCTTGTTCACTGCCACACCTTTCCATGCAGCTCCCTGTCTTTCAGAGTCCAGTCACACCTTAATTTTTTTTAAATTTCCGTTTAAGATCTTGATTTCAGATCGAAAAACTAAATTACTTTCAACTTTCTCATGAATTTCTATCACATTAGGATCACTGTACCCTAAACAACTCTTATCTACCAGGTCATCAATTAATGCTTTCTTTCTCCACAATGTTAGATCTAAAATAGCCTATTCCTTTATTACTACTACAACCTAGTAATATGGGAAACCATCTGTAATACACTCCATAAAGTCGTTCTTCACACTCCTTTCTAATTTGACTGTGCGCGGGTTAAAGTCCCCTGTGACTTCTGTGCCACCTTTTGCTAAATTCACATGTCATTTCCTGATTAGTTCTATGCACACCATCTGGTGTGTATGTACAATTCCCTGAAATCTTTCCTGCTGCTTGCTGTTTCTTTGCTTCTTTTGACTTTTCTGTGCTAAGAACCTTCCTCTCTAGTTTTTTACCCAATCTTGAGGGCCTTCACCTCTTTTTCCATTTTGCTTATCTCTGAATTTTGTATTCTGAAAGATTCAGTTCCTTTTCCTGGTCATTTTACACCCATGCCTCATTTATGGTAGATCTCTCTAGATCAACTAACTAACCCACTCAATTCCAATTGCGTCTTGATGTCACATTTAGTCAAGAATGCTCAACACATTCAAATAAAAAAACTCAATTTCGTCTTTTTACTATTTTTCTCAAGTTAATGAGTGTCACCAATTATTAATTTGTTGTATTGTTGATTATTGAATTTGTAACTGTGCGTTATCATGTTTACAGGCGTGTTAAGGGCCTGTCCCACTTGGACGACCTAATCCACGGGTTTAGAACACCCTAGTCGAGTTGAAAAAAATGTCAAGGTCGTGATGACTCGCCGAAGTAAATGACCTCCTACGACTATATCTACGACCTCCTACGACCCCCCTCGACCTCAGTCTTCCACACCTAAGACCAACTACGACTAGCTGCGAGTGGAAAATGATCACATGATAAAATGATGTAATGTTTGCATTTTTTTTCTTGGGCCAGTTTTGACCTTGGACCTACGACTGCCTACGACCACCATCACGACCTACGCCTACGATCTACCTAGGAGTAAAAAGTATCAATTTTTTCCATGACGACCGTTTTTTTAACTCGTGGTCATTTTTTTATCAGGCTGGAAAAAACACCGCGACCTACTTGAGGCCACGAGTACGCGGAGACCACTCACAAGCATGAGGAAGAGTTACGAAGACCTCCTACGATTCGTGGCTGTGAGTATGAGTCAAGGGCAAACTCGGCAGAGGTCGCCAATTAGTTCGTGAAAGTGGGACAGGGCCTTTCAGCTGCAGCAAGTAACAATTTCATTATTCTGTCGCTGATACAGATGACAAAGACTCTCGAATTAAAGGCAAACGCTTTAATTTGGACGGGACGTTTCTTTTCAGACAGACTCAGCTTTCCCTGATCCATTTTACTATCTTGCACCACTAGTTTCTCTCTTCTCTTTCATTTTCTAAATCTACCTTTAGAAACCCTTTACCCTTTTCCTGCAACAACTTAGTTTGAAGCCTCATAGACAGCCCTGGTTAATCAATCTGCTTTGTCACTGATCCCAGGGTACCCGTCCCAACGTCTCTCTCTTTGCTTGTGTTGGTGCCATTGGCTGATGAAGAAATGAATATGTTCCCTGCACCACTCCCTGAGCCAGATATTCAATTCTTATTCACCCTGTGCCAATGCGCACATTGCTCAAGGAGTAATCTTCATATTTGCGGCTTTGGCTTTTAAGTCCGCGCCTTGCTGCTCGCATTCTTGCAGCAAGACTTCCCTCTTCACCCTGTCTCTGTCAACCATGGCAACAGGGTCATTCCCCTCCCACTCCAGCCTCAAGGAAATGTTCTTCAACCGCCACTTGGCAGGCAACTCAGTGTTCAGGATTCCGTCCATAGTTACAGAGAACTGTATCTATCCTGTTAACTATACTGCTGCCTGCCACCACTGCAATCCTTTCACTTCTTCACCTTCCATGGCTCCAGAAGAAGCTTGGAAGGGTCCAGAGATTTATGAGGACTTGAGGGCCTGAGCTACAGGGAGAGGCTGGGCAAGCCACTTTATGTTTTGGAGCGCGGGAGGCAGTGGGGTGATCTTGTAGCGGTGTATAAAATCATGAGGGGAAGGAATTGATAGGGTGACTGCACAAAGTCTCGTCCCCAGTGGGAATCAAGAACCAGAGGACAGAGGTTCCCATCTCACTGCTACCATCAGGGAGAAGGTACAGGAGCCTGAAAACCATGACAATCAGGTCGGCAAAATGTGTACGGCATGGGCATTGTGGGCCGAAGGGCCTGTCCCTGTGCAGTATTCTTTTTTTTTGCTAATTATGTTTTTGCACTAAAGTCTTATTTTCTGCTGTCTTTTAGAATTTTATGTCTACTTTATGCATAATTTATGTTTTTGTGTGTTGTCTACGTGCCTGTGATGCTGCTGCAAGCAAGGCTTTCATTGTACCTCTACCTCAAGTACTGGTGTATATGACAATAACCTCGACATTAACTTGAACTTAACTCGGCTGTTCCACACCAGTGCCCAGGGGAGCAAACCCATCGATGCCATTCCACTCCTTGTTCATCATTCACTCTCACACATGTCCATCAGCTCCTCTGGTTCATCAATATGCATTAACGGCAATTTGCCGCGGCCAATTACCTGAACAGCATGTGTATGAAGGAACTGCAGATGCTGGTTTGCACCGAAAATAGACACAAAATGCTGGAGTAACTCAGCTGGAGGCAACATCTCTGGAGCAGAAAGAATGGGTGACATCTCGGGTGGAGACCCTTCTTCAGACTGAAGGTCTCAACTCGAAACGTCACCCATTCCTTTCCTCCAGAGATGCTGCGTGGCCCGCTGAGTTACTCCAGCATTTTGTGTCTATTAACTTGAACAGTGTGCCTAAGGCTGGTGGGAGGGATGTGGAGTGCCTGGAGGAAGCCCACATGGTGACAGAGGGGGTGCGTACACTTCACAGACAACACCGAAAGCTGTGATCACCTATTCTGCTTAGACTCAGCTGCACAGCATGGAAACAGGCCCTTCAGCCCACCTCGTCCATGCCAACCTAACTGGCATACTGGGCTAGTCCCGTTTGCCTGCAATTGGCCCATAGCCCTCGAAACTCTTCCTACCTATACATCTGTCCACATGTCTTTTAGAAGTCATAATTGTATCTACTTCTATGGCTTCCTGGCAGTGAAAGGTCCTTGTACATGAAATGTGAACTACAATTTTCTCTCTCCAGATGCTGTCTGACAAGCTAAGTATTGCTCACATCTTCTGTGCTTATTACATCTGCATCAGGTCTCTTCTGTGATTTGGATTCATGTGAAGGCGACGGAGCCATTGAATAAAACCTGTGGCCCCACCACAGAGCTGTGTCGGGGGCACGGCACAGCGGACAAATTGCTCGGCACCTTTTAAGGATTTTATTAGGCAGTGCTCAGGGCAATTCTTCCTTGTGATGTAAACATACTTGGCCCCTCTCCTAATCTGTGAAGTATTTTGAAAACTATTTAGGATGAGTTTTCTCAGCCTGTTTAAAGGCCTGTCACAAGTTTGCGACCTTTACAGGTGACTGCTGGCACCCGTGATAGGTCGCCGAAATCTTCAACATGTTGAAAATTCAGCGGCAACCAGAAAGACTCTGGAGACCTCTCACAACCATAGGAGACAGGGTGTATGGTCGTGAGAAGTCTCCTACGGTCGTGACAGGTCACCAGCGACATGTCGCCAGTGGTCGCCTGTATGGTCGTGAGTGGTCTCCTATGCTCGTGAGACATCTCCAAAGAGTCGTAGCATCTTTCTGGTTGCCATGTTGAAAATTTCGGCGACCTATCACGGGTGCCGGCAGTCGCCAGTAAAGGGCCTGTCCCACTTGCATGCGATTGCGTGCGTTTGGCGTGACCAAATGGAAGTGAAGTTCACGCGAAGTTCGCGCTAAGTACGTCATTTGCGTCATGCTTACCAATCAGCTGGGCAGGAGGCGGGCCGACTTAATTTTATGCGTCGCACGGCGTCGGGTGGTGACGTCGTCATGCCACGCGGGGCAGTGACATCATCGCGCAACGCCACGTGCTAGGCGTATGCCGTCAAGACGCTGCGTACCCCGTCAACACGCTGCATACGACGTCAAGACGCTACGTACGACCGCAATGCGCCTGCATGCCGACAGGCTGTTGGCGCGCAAAGATTTCGGCCACTGCCAGAATTTCGGTGTCCCGCACGATGTTGGGACCAACCCTGCACAACTCTGCGCTTCTAAGTGGGACCGGCCCCGCGCGGCCATACGGTGCCCGTACGCCTCAAGCGACCACAAGGTCGCGTAATTTGCGGACCAAGGTCGCATAAGTGGGACAGGCCCTTAACTATCTAAAACAAGAGAAATTATTCGAGTAATTTATGGGATTTCTGACAAAGTTTAGATTAATGCAGCTGATAGTAAGATTCAAGATATAAACTGTTTCCTGGTCTAATGCTTTAGCAGCAATGCAGATCTGTAATTTATTTGTAATTTATGTTTTTTTTAATTATTTTCAAAATATGTTTTTGATTGGTCTCTTTAATACTGCACAGTGTAATAAGGATACTGAAAAATTAAGTGGAAGGGATAATTTATGTAACTGGAAGATTGAAAAAACAACATGGAAACTGGATGGAAACATTCCTGGAAAATTTAATTAAACAAGTACTTAAAAACAGATGTTGGCTTAGTTGATGCAACACTGTTAACTCTTTAAAACCTCCAATACTCTTTCTACAAAACAAAGAATCATGAATCAATTTCATTAATTTGAGATTGGTACATCACTGATGACCTTTCATTTGATTAGAGTTATAGAGTCATACAGCACGGAAACACAGCCTTGGCCCAATTCATCCATGCCGACCAAGTTGCCTCACTGACCTAGTCCCACCTGCCTGTGTCTGGTCTGTGCACCTCCACATTTTCAGTTCAGTTCAGTTTTATTTGTCATATGTAGGTTAACCCAGGGTCAACAGTACAATGAAATGTGTTAGGCAAGACAACGGGTCACCTCAGCAATGATATTACAAGGATAAAATTAAGGTTAAAAAAAATCCCCATCCATGTCCCTGTCCAAATGTCTTTTAAATATCACAAATGTACAGGCCTCAACTTCTTCCTTCGGTTAGATTCAGCACTTCCAGATTGTTCTAGATTTATTTAAAGCCACTGGCGCCAACACTAACAAGATGGTGCCCAAGCTAGGCGACTCTGCGTGCTGGTCCCGGAAGCGGATCTGCAATCACTCATTACAATCGCTCCACTCTTTTAAACCTCTTCTCCACAGATTCCCCTTGTCATGTTTCTGTGCACTGTGGACCGCTCGACTGTAATCATGTACAGTCTTTCCGCTGACCAAATAGCAACAAAAAGCTTTTCGCTGTACCTCGGTACACGTGACAGTAAATGAAACCAAACACAATTGTGGATGGATACTAAGTTGGTTACAAGGAATATAGAACTCAGGAAATGGAGAGCTAATGTATCCAATGCTAATATTTTTAAACATGAAATTGGGAACCAAACTTTTTCAAATATTCAGCAGTAGATCGTTAACCTGGTGTTGAGGTGAATGGCAGTGTAGGATTTTATGAGTCAAGTTTCTTACCTGATGGTCTGGCCTCGATGACGTATCGGCTGATGGGGGCCTTTCCCGAGTCCCCGCTGGACCAATGAATGGTGATGACGGAGCCGTACCTGTAGATCAGTGGCTCACCTGGAGGCCCCGGGGAACCTGAGGGAAGGTAAGCACATGGGTGAGGAAACACTGTCTGTCGTGAGGCCTCTCCCAACTCCCCAAAGCACCCCGTCTTCATATTGTTTTCAAAGAGTCGGTCCCTGTTATAATGTGGGAAACATGTGTCAGCCAAGTTATGTTTGGTAAGGTCACCCACACAGCAACAACCTCAATGTATGTCTGTGAGGAGCGTTGGGTGAATGATAAATGTTGGCCATTCAATATCACAATGTAGTTGGGCTAAAACCAAATTGCTGGAGGAACTTGGATGGTCAGGCAGCATCTGTGGAGAGAATGGACGGATGGCGTCTTGTGTCGGACATTGTGCTGTTGGTTTTCCTATGTCAACTCACTTTCTTTCCAGAAAAATGGGAGGAAATGAAAGAATAAGGAAGAAAGTTCCATGCTCACGAAGTTTACAACGCTCCACATTTCTCTTTGTCCCGACCCTTGTCATCCGATTTCTACGCAGTCCATTGCAGCAAGATTATTGGAACTAACAGCAGCATTGGGAATCTCGAGTGCAGTGCATGGTTCCTCCTTCTTCAGGCATGTCTCTGCACACTCGTGGACCTTTCTGTTTTACCTCTCCCCATGGCACTATTTGTCCCACTTGCACTTGTTCCAATCCCATTGGCCATATCCATGGGACACCCACCTCACTCACATGCCATCCCAGGGCTTTTCCACTGCCGCTTTGACAGGCTAAACTGCTTTTCAGAAACTTTAACGCTCCCCTTCATCACAGTAACACCAATGCTAATTGACTTTCTAACACTATGGAAGCCAGGTTTAATGTTTTTTGCCCTTTCACATAAACTATTTTGATAAATCGCAACCATTGTTGTTGCAAGCACCACACACCCAGCGGATAAACAGCTTTTCACACGGTTATTTTTCCCAACAAAATACATCAATTTATGGAGACACAAGAAACTGCAGATGCTGGCATCTTGAGCAAAACGCAAAAGTGCTGGAGGAACTCAGTGGGTCAGGCAGCATCCGTGGGGGGAATGGAAAACAACGTTTCGGGTTGATGTTTGGGTCCTGACCCGAAATGTTACTAAACCTTTCACTTACAGACGCTGCCTGAGTCGCTGAGTTCCTCCAGTCTTTGTGTTTGGTGATTAACGGCTGTTTTTAGCAAGGCTTTTAAGACATATATAAATTATGTTGAAACAGAGGAATTCCTTTGTGCAGGCGCCTGAGGAGCTACAAACTCCAAGAGTAGAATGTAGTTGAGTTGGCTTTATCACTTGGTGTTGAGTTGTCAAGGAAACCAGGATCCTGATGAAACAGGGGTTGGAAGTGTTCAAATATATTGTTAGGTACACAACGTAGCAGAAAAATAGAAAAAAATGTAAGTGATAAAACAAAGGTGGCAAATTAGTTTTTGATTCCCAGTGCTAAACTGAAGTGAGAACTGCAGCTCAGATTCACTTGCAGAAATCTGGTCCCCCCCACCACCTTTGACGGAAGGGAATGGAAGAGATGAGAATACTGGCAGTAACACCCTCACATTAGTTTATGATCTGCAAGCAAAGAGGAATTTCTCTCTCCCAGGCTTAGAGAGAAACATATTTAATTACCTTCTCCTGGTCCAGTTGTGATGTTTGCCTCAATTTCTGGTCCATACGTGAAGGTTTTAGCTTTGATTCGGTAGGCGTAAGTTACGCCATCCGACAGGTCTTTAATCTTCATCCATAGGGGGCTGTTTCCCTTCACATCCACGGTCACAATCTTACTCACACCTGCACAGCAAGAGAATCATTGAAACCGCCTCAGCCAGACACCAACACGCAGACACCGAGACACAAGCAATTGCAGGTGTGGCACCTTGAGCAAAACACAAAGTGCTGGAGGAACTCAGAGGGTCATGCAGCATCTGTGGAGGGAATGGACAGACGATGTTTCAGGTTGGGACCCTTCATCAGTATGATGGAGTAGGGTCTTGACCCATAACGCAGCCTGTCTATTTCCTCCACAGAAGCTGCCTGACCCGCCGAGGTCTTCCAACATTTATGTTGGATAGACTGTGCGTGTATGGCAATACGCTGAGAACAATTAAAACAGATTTTGGATTAAGTATAATAACAAGTGAACAGTTACTTTAGACAATCACTTAGAGATAAAAATCAATAAATATGACAACGGTAATGTGTATAATTTTGTGTTATCCTTCTGCTTTTTTTCTTCCCCCTCCTCCTCCCCCTCCCCTCTGAAGATGGACCTTTGGCTGTGCACCTACAGGTCAAGTACCCAGTGGAATCTTTGCCAAATGTTCATTCATCATATTACCTCCGTGCTGATGCGGAGATGCATGTCATTCCATCAGATTCCTTTGCCTATCTTTAGACTTTAGAGATACAGCATGGAAACAGGCTCACCGGGTCCACGCACCCTGTACACCAACACTATCCTACACACTCAGGCCAATTTACAATGTTACCAAACCAATTATTCTACAAACCTGTATGTCTTTAGAGTGTGGGAGAAAACCGGTGCACCTGGAGAAAGCCCATGTGGTCACAAACGGAACGTGCAAACTCCGTACAGACAGCACCCGTAGTCAGGATAAAACCAGGGTCTCTGGCACTGTAAGGCAGCAAATCTACCGCTGCGCCAACACAGTAAATAGCCTCTAGTGCGTAGATGGGTGGTAGAATCTAGGGGGAGTGGATGGGAATGTGGGGAATTTAAAATGGGTTAGGGTGGGATTGGTGTGAAAATGGATGCTTGATGATTGACATGGACTCGATGGGCCGATGGGTCTGTTTCCATCTCTCTGACTCTATGGGAAGTAAATACGTTAATGCTTACCATCAACAGGCATGCAAGGCTCATAGACTAGCTGATATCCTTCGATGATGCCATTGGGATACTTGGGTGCTCCCCAGGACACGTTGACAGAGGTGGTGGTGAGCTCGCTGAATTGGATGTAGCTTGGAGCACTCGGAGCTGTGAATGGAAAAACAAGACAGTGATCAGTTGTGATCCGTGGCCACAACTCAGAGACCAGAGTTTGGGTAAATGAGACCTATTAACATCAACGTCAATGGACAATTATTAAAATATTTGTGGGCATTCAACCAAACATACAGCAGGCAGAGAAATGGGTGATGGTCAGAGAAGAGGAAGGGCAGGAAAACGCTGCAAGGATATGTACATATTTATTAAAACCGCCCATCTTTCGTATTTCTTGTCCACCAAATCTTATTTCCTGCTGTAAGCCTTTGCCATATATTAGTGCATACGTTCCACATTGAAAACTCCTAACCCATGTGTATATTTATCATAGAAACTAGCTCCATAAACTTGGCATACCATAATTACACTCGCACGGCATCTGATAATGTGGAGCAATATTTCTGCTTCAATCAACATAACTTCATTCTCACTGCAACAACTGGGGCACATGATCTAAGTATTGGCAGCATCTCTGGAGAAAAGGAAACGGTGACGTTTCAGAACCCTTCTTCAGACATTTGTCTAGGGTCGCAACCCGAAATGTCACCTATTCTTTTTCTCCAGAGATACTGCCTGACCCGCGGAGTTACTCCAGCATTTTGTGCCTATCTTTGATATAAACCGGCATTGCAGTTCCTTCCTACACATCAAAGTATTGGTGTTGGTTTATTATTGTCATGTGTACTGAGGTACAGTGAAAAAGTCTGTTTATGTGCTATCCAGTTGGATCACACGATGCCTGTGTACAATCAAGCCATCCACAAATACAGCAGGTAGTGCAAGGGGAATAATACCAGAGTGGAGAATATAGTGTTACAGCATTGTAGCATTACTGTGACAGAGAAAGTGCAGATAACAAAACAAATGGGAAGGCCTCTGTGAATTTACCCTCAACCAATAACATGAAACATAGATTATCTTCCCTTTTTTATTTTTGAATTTTGCGATACATAAATCAGATGCTGCATTGCCAACAATACAGCAGTCACTGAAGCATCTCGGGACATCCCATGATGTGAAAATTGCAACAAAAATGATTTTTTTAAAGTCACAAAGTGCTGGAGTAACTCAGCGACTCAGGTAGCATCACTGGAGAACATGGATAGTTGACATTTCGGGTTGGGACCCTTCTTCAAACTGAATGCGTCTCCAACAAATGATATTCCGTTCCATTTTGCTATTAATTTCATAATTTTTAATGATCACATTTTTCTGCTTTTCTGGCAAATATTTCCCCAAAGATAAAGGATCCGTGCTCTTGCCAGCTGGTCTGTGTGACCTCCCAGTTTCTTGTAATTTGTGGAAAAGGGCAGACACTTCAAAGCACAAGAAGACAAAGATGATTTGTCCTGAAAGGTTGTCATTCTGAAGCTACTGCCAGCACTTTCTATTATTAAATACAAAGTGAATTTTATGAGGTGCCAAATATTATCTAAGACACAACAAGCTTTTTCATTGAAAGGGTTGTAGTCGCTATGTCATACAACACATGCTCTATTTACAGGGCTGCATCTAATCATTTTGAACAGATTTTGCCCATAAAATTCTGAATGCTTTAACCCCATGGATTCTTTTGATCACACCATTATATTTAGTAAGAGTGTAATATAAAGTTGATGCAGTTTTAGACTAGTTCACGTTTTGAATTCCCTGTTCAAGAGAGAGTGAGGTTTAGCTCTTAGGGCTAAAGGAATCAAGGGATATGGGGAAAAAGCAGGAACGGGGCACTGATTTTAGATCATCAGCCATGATCATATTGAATGGCGGTGCTGGCTCAAGGCACCTACTCCTGCATCTATTTTTCTATGTTTCTATGATACCAATTGTACAATTTAATAAATATTTGACAGGAAATAGGCAGTGTATTGAAGAAGCTCAGGGTTGTTCCACTCCACATTCCTTGCCTTGACCTGGAGCAAGACTAAGGTCAGCTGGTCCGCCTCACTTGCTCACCCAATGAGGCAGCACAGCTCAGGAACATCCGCACTACAATGGCACTTAATTCTCTGCAAGTACGTATTTTCACAATGTTTAGATTAGTTTAATTTAAAGATACAGCTTGGAAACAATCCCTTGGCCACCGAGTGGCGATCCCCGCACACTAGCACGATCCTACACATTAGGGACAATTTACATTTATAACAAGCCAATTAACCTACAAACCTGCACGTCTCTGGAATGTGGGAGGAAAACGAAGCACCCGGAGAAAACCCACGTGGTCAGGGGGAGACATGCAAGAGTCAAGATTCAAGAGAGTTTATTGTCATGTGTCCCAGAATATGGTAGGCATGAATACAGAACAGATCAGTGTGTCCATATACCATTATATAAATATATACACACATGAATAACTAAACAGATAACGTGCAAATAAACAGATAATGGGCTATTAATGTTCAGAGTTTTGTTTCAGTTGAGTTTAATAGCCTGATGGCTGTGGGGAGTAGCTATTCCTGAACCCATGCAAACTCCACACAGACAGCACCTGGAGTCAGAATCGAGCCTGGGTCTCTGGCTCCATAAGGCAGCAACTCTACCACTGTGCCACTGTGCCTCCCCAGCTGCCACAATGGCTGCACAATGATGGAGATTGTGTTGAAGGCTGGCAGCGGGCCACGTTACGTGTGTTACAGCTCATGGCAGACCTCCTGTGTGTCCGCTGCAAGGTGGGAACATGGAGAGCACTACTGGTCGTGCGTCTGTACAGCTGGCCACGCCTGGTGCCCCTGTGTATGTTAGGTAGAGAGCATACTGACCACACTGACTGGTTGCATCATGGACTGGTTTGGCAGCCCCATTGTCCAGCAATGTAGGAGATCATAGAGAGTGGTGGTCTATCATGGTACTGACCCCACCATGGAACGGATCTACAGGAGATGCTGCCTCAAATAGGCTGCCAGCATCACCAAAGACCCACACCACCCTGGCCAAGCTTCCATCTCGCTGCTACCATCAGGAAGAAGGTACAGGAGCCTGAAAACATGACCAGCAGGTAAATGCAGGGGCTGGGGAATGATAGAGCTGTAGGCTGTGGAGGGCAAACAGCCGGAAGTGATAACATTGGAGATAGTTTGAGAGTTAATGGCCTGGTGCTCATGGTCTAAGGATAAGTATGAGGTGTATGAGCCTCTTAAATACCAATATTGTATCTGCCCCCACTACCACCCCTGGCAGCTCATTCCAGGCACCCACAACTCACTGTGCAAAAAACTTGTCTCCTTCAAACTTTGCCCCTCTAATCTTAAAGCTAAGCCCTCTAGTCTTTGACATTTCCACTCTGGAAAATAGGTTCTGACTGTCTACCTCATCTAAATCTCTTATAATTGTAAAAAGCTTTATCAGGTCTCTCTTCAAGCTCTGACAGTCACCACCCTCTGACTAAAGAGATTTCTCCTCATCTCCATCCTAAAAGAATGTCCTTTAATTCTGAGTCGATGACCTCTAGTCCTAGACTCTCCCACTAGTGGAGACATCCTCCCCACATCCACTCTATCCAAGCCTTTCACTATTCTGCATGTTCCAATGAGGTCCACCCTCATTCTTCTGAACTCCAGCGAGTACAGGCCCAGTGGCGATGAACGCTCATCATAGGTTAACCTACTAATTCCTGGGATCATTCTTGTAAACCTCCTCTGGACCCTCACCAGAGCCAGCACATCCTTCCTCAGATATGGTGCCTAAAATTGCTCCCTAATGCGGCCTACCAGCACCTTATAAGGCTTCAACATTACATCCCTGTTTATGTATACAAGTCCTCTTGAAATAAATGCTGGCATTGAGTTTGTTTTCCTTACTACCGATTCGACTTACAGATTAACCTTTTAGGAATCCTGTGCACAGCACTCCCAAGTCCCTTTGCACCTCCGATTTCTGGATTCTCACTCTATTTAGAAAATAGTCGACGCCTATATTCCTACAACCAAAATGCATGACTCCACACTTTGTTGCACTATATTCCATCTGCCACTTCTCTGTCCACTCTCCCAACCTGTCCAAGTCCTTTTGCAGAGTCCCTGCTTTCTCTACACTTCCTGTCCCTCCACCTATTTCCGTATCAATCGCAAACTTAGCCACAAAGCCTTCAATCGTCCAAATCATTAATATACAACGTAAAGAGTAACGGCCCCAGCACCGACCCTTGCGGAACTCCACTAGTCGCAGGCAGCCAACCAGAAAAAGCCCTCTTTATTGTGACTCATTGTCTCCTGCTATCCAGCCAACCTGTTATCCATGCTAGTATCTGCTCTTTCATATCGTAGGCTCTCATCTTCCTAAGCAGCCTAACGTGTGGCACCTCATCAAAGGCTTTCTGAAAATCTAAGTAAACAACATCTACTGACTCTCCTTTGTCAGTCCTGCTATTTACTTCAAAGAATTCCAGCAAATTTGTCAAGCAAGATTTTCCCTTCATAAAGCCATGCAGACTTCGGCATATTTTATCGTGAACTTCGAAGTACTCCTTAACCTCACACTTTATAATCAACTCTAAGATCTTACCAATCGTCGAAGTCAGACTGTGGACACAAAATGTTGGAGAAAAGGAATGGGTGACGTTTCAGGTCGAGACCCTTCTTCAGACTGATGTCAAACAGATGATCCCCTGACATCAGTCATTTTGTGTCTACCTTCGATTGAAACCAGCATTTACAGGTCTTTCCTACGCACCAAAGTCAGACTAACTGGCCTACAGTTCCCACTATTCTGCCTCGCTTCCTTTTTGTGCAACGGGGTAATATTGGCAATTTTCCAATCATCTGGGACCACTCCTGATTCTAGTACTTCCTGAAATATCACTATCAATGCCTCTACAAACTGTAAAGCCCCTCTTTCAGAACCCTAGGGTGCAGTCTACCCAGGTGACTTATCTACATACAGCCCTTTCAGCTTCCCAAGCATCTTCTCCCTATTAATAGCCACTCCACAAATTCCACCCTCTGACTCTCTTGAATTGTAGGTACCTTGCTGGTGTCTTCCACTGTGAAGACTGATGCAAAAAAGTTATTCACCTCCTCTTTATTCACCATTATCACTTCTCCTGCATCATTCTCCAATGGTCCAAAATCCACTCTTGCCTCTTTCTGGCTCTTTATATAACTGAAGAAACTATTGCTATCCTCTTTTATATTATTGGCTAGCTTACCTTCGTATTTCGCCTTTTCTCCCAGTATTGTCTTTTTAGTTATCTCTCTGTTGTTCTTTAAAAGCTTCTCAATCCTCTGGCTTCCCACTAATCTTTGCTATGTTATACGCCTTCTCTTTTAGTTTTATACTGTCCTTGACTTCCCTTGTCAGCCACGGTTGCCTCTTTCATCCACTAGAAGCTTTCTTCCTCTTTGGAATGAAAAGATCCTGCGTCTTCCGGATTATTCCCAGCTCCAAGTCTTTATGACCTCTCCTTGTCATTAACAGGGCAGCACAATAGCGCAATGGTAGAGCTGATGCCTCACAGCGCCAGAGACCCGGGTTCAGTCCTGACCTCAGGTGCAGTCCGTGCAGAGTTTGTATGTTCTACCTGTGACCGTGAGGATATTCTCCGGATGCTCCGATTTCCTCCCACATCCCAAAAATATGCAGGTTTGTAGGTTAGTTAAGTTCTGTAAATTGTCCCTAGTGTGTAGGATTACACTTGTGAACGTGTGATTGATGGCATGGACTCGGTGGGCCAAAGGGCCTGTTTCCACACTGTATCTTTAATACTGTACTAATTAATACTAATTAATATCTGTAATTTACTTGTTAATCACTCCAGGTCCTGCTTGTTTCGGTGGAAGACTCTGAGCCAGCCACATCACTGCTGATAAGATGAGCAAACTTGTGCCTTGATGCTGTTTAATCCTCAATCTGTGCTTTGTTAATTTGCTGTAGTTGCAGTTGTTCAGAGCCCAAGAAACCAGTGCGTCTGAAAGTTTTGCTAAATTTGACACTGCTCTACTTGGCTTCCTTCTCCTGGGAGGTGTTCAAGTCTTGAATCGGTCTCCAACAGATTGTGTAATTTAAATCCAGGAACAGAAATCTAGTTTCCTGGAATCCCAATTAAATGAGTACACGATTAATCCTACTTTTTATATGATGCAAATATGTTAGTTCCATTTCCAAGAGCTCTGAAGTATTATTGGGTGATTTCCACAGAAATGTTGCACTTCAAATGAGTAAACATTGTGATTTAAACGCTCCAGTTTGGCAGATGTCATGTATGGTTAGTTTGGCAACAGTCCTCACTGATTGTACAGAGAAATTCATGTCCTGTGAATCTGTTTGAAGATTGCATGAAAAGGCAGAGGCAGTCTGCACACCGTTAACTCTTCCTTCACTAAATATGTTAATTTGGATGCACCCTGCAGATGCTGGCATACAATCTCCTTTATTTCCTGAGCCGTCCTGAGTAGCAACTGGGTTGGCTGCTTATCTGGGAGAGGGAGAGGACAATGTCACAGCCATTCCTAAACAAATCCCCATCATGTGAACTTGTCATGAAGGATCATTTCATAACAAGGAACTGCAGATACTGGTTTACACCAAAGAAAGAAAAAAAAGTGCTAGACTAACTCCGGATCAGGCAGCATAGGTGATGTGTCAGGTGGTGACCTTTCTTCAGACTCTGACGTTTGAAGAAGGGTCCCAACCCAAAACGTCACCTATCCATGTTCTCCAGCGATGCTGGTGAGTTCTGGCATGGCTGGCGGTGAGGGGAGCCCTCCCAGTCAGATCCTTCCTGCACCGTCGGAACCTCACTACCAGCGCACGCTGCCCTCGGGACGGCTGCTATGGAGAGGAGACGGTTGCCCACATCTTTGCAGAGTGTGGATTTGCCCAAAGAGTCTGGAGGAAAATGCAAGGGTCCCTGGTACGCTTTATTCCAAACAGCTCCGTCACAGAGGACTCTGTGATTTACGGACTGTTCCCAGGGACACATTCAGAGACTGACATCAAGTGCTGCTGGAGGGTCATCAACTCGGTGAAAGACGCTCTCTGGTCTGCCCGAGCGTTGTTCACCACCCAGCAGAGCGAGATGTCCGTCGGGGAATGTTGCCGACTGGCCCACTGCAGACTGCAGGAGTACGTGCTGAGGGACGCAGTGAAGCTCGGGGCAGCCAGCGCCAAGGCTCGGTGGGGGAGGGCCACAGTCTAAGGTCCTTCCGCTGCTGGACATGGGGGCACGGTATGGTGGAGACGCCCCTGAAAATAAGGGAAGGTATCCCATGCCAGGGGGCCACATGGGTGGCACGGGTGGGGGATCGATTCGTGAAATTTGAAAAATTTGAAAAATGTATATAGACTGCATGGAAGAATTTGTATAGCCTCCGAAAATGTCGGATGGATTTTTTTCGCACGGTTGATGTATTGTAAATATTTATTACTTGAATAAAGTCTATTTTGAAATATAAAAAAAAAAAAAAATGTTCTCCAGCGATGCTGCCTGACCCGCTGAGTTAGTCCAGCACTTTGTGTCTGTCTTTGCCACTAAGGATCATTGGTCAGGAACCATTTCTAATAGTCCCACTTTCCTCAGCTGGTCCAGATCAGTTAATGTAAGTGTTTGTGGTCTGTAGCACCCAGCTCCACATTGATGGAGGACACAACAGAGAATCATGGAAACAGGCCCTTCAGCTCAACTTGTCCATGCCAACCAAGATGCTCATTCCATTTACCTGCAATTGGCTCATATTACTCTAAGCTGTTTCTATCCATGTACCTGTCCAGATGCCTTGTAAATGTTGTTATTGTATCTGCCTCCACTACCTGAAGAAGGGTTCCGACCCAAGGCGTCACCTATTCCTTTTCTCCAGACATGCTACCCGACCCACTGAGTTACTCCAGCACTTTGTGTCTACCTCCTTTGATAGTTCCATATACTCCTACCACCCTCTGTGTGAAAATAATTGCCTCTCAGGTTCCTATTAAATCTTTCCCCTCTCATCTTCAACCTAAGTCCTCTAGTTCTTCATTCCCCAACCCCAGGTAAGACTCTGTGCATTCACACTATTTATTCCTCTCATGATTTTTTTACACCGTCATAAGATCACCACCTCATCCTCCTGCACTTCAAGGAATAAAGAC
The DNA here is from genome assembly GCA_963514005.1 of Raja brachyura. The sequence goes on from OY740803.1 coordinate 26,091,821, forward strand.
CTGCCCAACCTCTCCCTGCAGCTCAAGCCCTCAAGTTTATCTCTCTTCCCATGCATGTGTCGAGGATTGAATGCTCACAGAAAACCCTGTTCATTGTTTGCTAAAAACCAGTCACATGCAATAATTCCAAACAGGAAGCTTGCTGTGTTACGCTATTTACTTTGGTAAATTGAACAGGACTGCAACTTATTTCAGTGAGAATAATAAATCAATATGGTCAATGTAACTATTGTTGCATGAAGGAGCTTGTTCAGGGGTCAACTGAGACTAACACGCTGAAGTCATCTTTGTTTAAAATAAGGTTCGTATGGGATATTTACACTTCCGACTTTCTGCAACTAGCTTCTGAAGTTGCACAGAGAATACATTTATTTTGTGCAGAGGTGCTCTTGAAGCAACTTAACGTTGATCCAAAGTGTATTAAGTCTTTGTCTGTAACTGGAGTTAGTTTTAACCCAACTTTCCACAGTCCTGGAGATAAGTAAAGTTTTCACTGGGTTTTCACTGACATGAAACAAACATCGACAATGGCGTCCACTGAGGGCCCGTGCGCTGGTGCAGGGACAGAGACTGGAACTGAGAGGAGCGAGCTGAGAGATTAAGACTGCGTGTGAATATCAAAGAGCAGATGTCCAATTGTCAATGGTGACAAGTTTTGACAAAGTTTAAGTGGAGAGATTATTTTATTCAGATGTGAGTGGGTGTTGAGGAGTTGTCGATTTAAAGTTATCTCTGGGAGACAAAAGCAAAGTGAGAATAGATTTCATTGCCTGGAGGTGAAATGTTTTGTCACTCAGGCTGGGACCCGTGCAGGCCTGAAATGAAAAGGAAGAGTAACATGTGAGCGGAGAAAGTCAAACTGACAGGAAGAGGAGTGAACAATGGGGGATGAAAGAACTGCAGATGCTGGTTTACAAATAAAGGTACACATTTCTGGAGTAAATCAGTGGGTCAGGCAGCATCTCTGGAGAACATGGATAGGTGACGTTTCGGGTCAGGACAATGGGACTGTTCTCCCAAAAGGGGTGGCACCATTAGGGCGGGCAGAATGGCCTTATTTTGTGTAAAGAATTGTTTGGGTGTACGATGGACTTCAGTTTTGCACAATTATGATCTGATTACCTTGTATTACTGACTTTAGAATTTAGAAAGTAGACAAAAATGCTGCAGAAACTCAGTGGGTGAGGCAGCATCTATGGAGCGAAGGAAATAGGCGATGTTTCGGGTCGAGACCCTTCTTCAGACTGATGTGGGGGTGGGGGGGGGGGCGGGAAGAAGAAAGGAAGAGGCGGAGAGTGTGGGCTGTGGGAGAGCTGGGAAGGGGAGGGGAAAGAAGGAGAAAGCAGGGACTACCTGAAATTGGAGAAGTCAATGTTCATACTGCTGGGGTGTAGACTGGGGGTTAGAATTTAGAAAGATACAGCCCATTGGCCCATTGACTTCGTGTCGACCAGCGATCACCCGTACACTAGTTCTTTCCTGTGCACTAGCGACAATTTACAGAGACCTACAAACCTGTACGTCTTTGGAGTGTGGGAGGAAACCGGAGCACCAAGAGAAAACCCACGCGATCACAGGGAGAACGTACAAAACTCCACACAGACAGCAGCCACAGTCAGTATCGAACCCAGGTCTCCGGCGCTGTAAGGCAGCAGCTCTACTACCACTGTGCCTCTGTGCCACCCCTACTGATTATTAATATATTGCATTATTGAGCACTGTATATTTATTTGTTGTTATTGTGTTAATGGTGCTGAAAAGCTGCAGCATATAACAGCACTGTTCTGTTCCCCTTACATATGATAATTCAACATTCTTGATTTTTGAGTTATTTTTGTTTGATGAAAAATGACTTCAGGGACAGGTACAAGTAGAAAAAAAATAATCAATGATGACATGTAAGATTTAGAACTGCAAGATGACATTTAAACTTACAAAAGAGAAAAAGACTTGCATGTAATAACAAGGAACCGCAGATAGACACAAAATGCTGGAGTAACTCAGTGGGTCAGGCAGCATCTCTGCAGAGAAGGAATAGGTAACGTTTCGAGTCGAGACCCTTCTTCAGACTTCAGCATCCAGAGATGCTGCCTGCCCCACTGAGTTACTCCAGCATTTTGCATCTACCTTTGATTTAAACCAGCATCTGCAGTTCTTTCGTACACAGGAACAGCAGATACTGGTTTATATGAAAGATAGAGACAAAATGCTGGAGTAATTCAGTGGTCAGGCAGCATCTCTGGAGAACATGGATAGGGTACGTTTCGGGTCGAGACCCTTTATGTTCGAGAAAATCCTTTTATTCTGAGGCTGGGCCCTTTGCACAACCACGCCATCTGGGCCTTTCATTATTTGGTAGGTTTCAATGAGCCCCCCCTCATTCTAATAAACATCCCAAAGGATCTTGTGGTGAAAAAAAGTATGTTTGAAGTACAATCACTGCTGTAATATAGGAAATGCAATACACAGTCAGTTGGATTAAACTCCCACCAGCACCAATGTAATGTCCAGGTAATGTAGAGTACTATTGGTTGAGGTATAACACCAAACTCCTCTTCAGAAATTGCCAGGAATTCCTTGACATCCACCTGAGAGAGTAGAACGGGTCTTACTTAGTTTATCATTTCGTCTGAAAAATTGTACTTTGATGCTCTCATTCCTGTCATAACCTGTTCACCAAGGCAAGAGCACAAGTGGCTGGAACGGGAATTATACACACAACTTTCTGACACAGAAGCAGGACCTTTGCCCTTTGAGCAATTACTGAGATAACCCTGTGAACCTAAAGGTAATAGTGTTGGATTGAAGGGGTAATTGAGCCGTGTGGCTTCTCTGTCAATTACACTGCACCTGTGGACCAGCGGACAACAGCAGACCCTTGGGCAAGACTTACAGACGACATTACGTGAAATACAGTGCCTACTTTAACGCACAATCACAACATATCCTTTGAACTCAAGGAGCATGCTATGACTATTTCTGCCACGGCTGCCTTCTCTCACCTGCCTGTTGTGTGCGGCTCCTGATGGGAGTGCTCCTTGGTCCATCACCGGCAGCGTTAAAGGCACTCACGCTGATGAGGTAGGTGGTGTACCCGGTCAGGTTCTTCAGTTTCATGTTGGTTTCAGGGAGGAAGAGAGTCTTCAGTTTCTCCGTCTCATTCTGACGCTGGAACTCCCAGTAATAAATCTGAAAGGAAACCCAGAACTCTCAGCTCTTTAGTGATGATTCCAAGAGTACAACCAATAGTGTTGATGCTGTCTCCGTCAGCATCATCCTCAAGACCGGGTGTGAAATTTAAAAATTACATAGGATAGTAACAGTACAACTCAAGAACAGGCCCTTCAGCCTGCAATGTCTGTGCCGAACACAATGCCAAGACCAATTCTTATCTGCCTGCACACAATCCATATCCCTCCCTGCATATCCAGATACTTACTACCCACCGTGCAAAAAACATGCCCTGCACATCTCCTTTAAACTTTGCCTCTTTCACCTTAAAGCTACGCCCTCTAGTATTTGCTATTTGCACCTGGGGGGAAAAGGACCTGATTGTCTACCCTATCTGTGCCTCTCATTAATTTCATATACTTCCATCAGGTCTCCCTGCTATCTCCAGTCTTCCAGAGAAACAATCAAAGTTTGTCCAACGACTCCCCATAGCCAATACCCTCCAATCCAGGCATCATTCTGGGGAACCTCCTCTACACCCTCTCCAAAGCCTCCACATCCTTCCCGTAATGGGGCTACCAGAACTGTAAACAATGCTCCATGTGTGGCCCAACTAAAGTCCGATAAATTATATTCATATGTGGAATAAACTAAACACACCCAAAGACTGCTTGCCTTCCCGGTCACACCGACATATTCCTGCTATGTGCTGCCCATGGAGACCAGGGTCAAGTGGCTGGTGGCCGGGCTAAGTAGACCTTGGCCAAAGGGTGGGATGCCCACGCCTGGTACTTTGGGTGGTTAGTGGGAGCGAGGGGGCAGGGGGCAGTGGAGTGAGCAGGAACAGGACGTTGGGATGAAAGGTCGGGGAAATGGATTGGGAACTTTACAACCAGGCACCTTTGAAATTACTACTGAACACCGCAATGGTCGGTGTAGATAAACACAGAAATCTGGAGTAACTCAGCGGGACAGGCAGCATCTCAGGAGAGAAGGGATGGGTGACGTTTCAGGTTGAGATCTGCCCCTCCCGCTGAGTTGCTCCAGCTTTTTGTGTCCATTTTTGGTTTAAACCAGCATCTGCAGTTCCTACACGTGAAGGCGTGGGGCAGCAGGGGAGAAGAGAACGAACAGAAGCAACTTCTCGAGGAACTTCCGCTCTGCCGCAGATGTGGAACTTCAGACCAATAACGTCTGAACATATCACATGGACCATTCACTAAACAGAAGACTGCAAACATCTTGTTAAAGAACCTGAGGCAAGGTCCACCATTGCCTGCCTTTCATGAACACGTCTTTCAGACATAATTAAATACAGAATGTATGGTCATGAGACTTGCCATCTTGTTAAAGAGCTAGTGTTTCCCAATCACCTCACAAGCTATCTTTGGATACTGCACAGATCGACAGCTCAAACATCTGTGTGTTTAACCTCCAATGGTTATTAAGACCGTGAGAAAGTTTGTAATTTGATTAAATGTTTTTTTCAAAATGTGATGGAATTACGAGTATGTTACTTAAAAAAAAATTCTTGAAACACTTACTGACTTTCCCAAAATGCAGACGTGTTCAATGTGCGTTTACTTGGAGTTTCTCTTGCTGCACCAGGAAGTCTATCCTGGGCGACTGAGAGATTAAACTCCATCATTTGATTTTCAGACATTGTGACACAAGTACCTTACTCTTCCAACAGCAGAAGCACTATAATTATCCTCAGTGGTTTGATATTAAGAAGGGGAAAAATTACCTCTGTGTATTTTTCTAAACACTGTGAATATAAATCAAGGAGAGGAGACTGTGGAGTAAGAGTATGACTTAGTGACACCACCTCTCCAGTGGGGCAGGAGCAAGGAATTGGTGCAGGGTTGGCAAATTAGCATTTTGGTTCAGGTTACAGAAGCAACGAGCCAAGTACAAGTCTGAAGAAGGGTCTCGACCCGAAACGTCGCCTATCTCCTTCGCTCCTTAGATGCTGCTGCACCCGCTGAGTTTCTCCAGCCTTTTGTGTGAGCCAAGTACAACTCTGAGAGTGTTCTCTAGATAACTTGCTGGCAACAATTGAATGCACTTGGTGTTGAATAATGCGGAAAAAGTGAACGGTTTTCAACAAATGCTGCAATCTGCAGTATGAACAGAACAGATACATTCAGGACGTCAGGCAGCAACTGTGGAAAGGGAATGTAGAAGCTCTTCAGTCTGAAGAAAGTCCCGACCTGAAACATCACTCTTTCTTTTTCTCTAGAGATGTTGCCTGACCCGCAGAGTTACTCCAGCACTTTGTGGATCTTTGGTATCTACCAGCATCTGCAGTTCCTTCCTACATAATGAAGAGTTAATGTTCCCAGTCACTGACCCTCCAACAGAACTGGGTGAGCTTGGAGCTGTTTAAGCTGGCAAAGCTGTTTAATCTGGCAAAGCGGGAGGAGTGGAGAGAACCTAACGGGGAGGGTGAAGAGAATGGAGGGGCAAGTGTGGGGAGAATAGAGAGTTCAGACTGATGAAGTAGTGGGGGAGAAAGCTGGAAAAGAGAGGGAGGGGGTTGGACAAAGCCTGGTGAGTGATAGGTGGATACATGTGAGGGGGGGGGGGGGGGGGCGATTGGCAGCCATGGTGCAAGTGTGAGGAGCGTCTGGAAATCCGAAATAAAAGTGAATGGAGATCTATGGCCACAATGGAGAGATGAAAGCTAAGCAATATTAAATAACAAACTGCCCAGCTTGTGAACTGGAAGTGTCCTTTTATCAAATGATGACACAGTAATAAAACTATTTTAAAATATTTTGGAGTTATCTTAAAGTATAACATTTCTGCAGAAAATTAATTATGATCTCTACAAATCACTGTATTTGTTGACCAACATATAATACAGTTTATCCAGCATTTCAATACAATACAATAGGTGCAGGAAGGAACTGCAGATGGTGGTTTAAACTAAAGATAGACACAAAAAGCTGGGGTAACTCAGCGGGACAGGCAGCATCTTTGGAGAGAAGGAATGGGTGACGTTTCAGGTCGAGCCAGTAGAGTCCAACCTTTTATATCGACCTGAAACATCACCCATTTCTCTCTCTGTAGATGCTGCCTCACCCGCTGAGTTTCTCCAGCATTTTGTGTCCACCTTCGATTTTACCAGCATCTGCAGTTCTTTCTTAAACATTTTGTGTCTATCTATGGCAAATCATTGATTTGTTTGTTTAGGATTCCTCAGCCACGTGGCTTTATATGCATTGTGTTAGAGTAGTGATGGATTTTGCTGCTATGTTTTGCCATTGTTTCCTTTGCTGCTTCCTCTCTAAGTTGACAGCGGCTGACTGTACCTTGTACCCCTGCATGTCTCCGTTCTGTGCTTCTGGTGGGGGAGGTTCCCAGGACACGTCCAACTGTGTTGCTGTTGAACCCTGAACCTGCACGTTCTGGGCTGGTGCAGTGGGGACTGAACAAAAGAAACAAATTAAACAAGAATTAAAGTACGACCTTGCGGCAGAAATTAAAACATTAAGTTATGGGATGGACACAAAGTACAAAATTAAAACATTAAGTTATGGGATGGACACAACGTGCTGGAGTAACTCCGTTGCTCAGGCAGGATCACTGGAGAAAAAGAATACGTAACATATTGGGTCAGAACCCTTCTCGAGACTGAAAATATATTTTGGGTTGGGGGGGAAATAAACTGGAAACGAGAGAGGATTTTGTGCCTACAGTGTAAACCAACATCTGCAGTTCCTTCCTACACAAGTTATGGGAGTATAGTTTAAAATGCTCCGACCCTTCCAAATGATTGAGGTGGGTAGAACAAAATAGGAAATAATCCAATCACTTTGGCATCCTGTTAATGTCACTTAATGTTAATTCTCCATGTAATTAGTTGTCTGATTTCCTCTGCCCCACCCATGCTCAGTTCCACTTCTGTAACTCCACGCTCGATGTATGAACACGGTAACACAATTTCTCGCTCAAAATCAAGCTGCAAATGAGCAAAACATTTTAGAGTCAAACACTCGCAAGGCCGAGGCATAAACTCTTGGGGAATACGTCAAATGTACAAAAGAAAATCTCCGTCATGAAGAAAACAAAACAGGAAACTAATTTAACACATTAGCAAGGAATTTAACAATGTAGAAATAAAGAACTGCAGATGCTGGTTAATACATAAAAGGACACAGAGGGGTGGAGTAACTCAGTGGGTCAGGCAGCAACTCTGGAGGACATGGATAGGTGATGTTTTGGATTGAGACCATGCTTCAATCTGAAGGTCTCGATCTGAAACTTTGCCTATCAATGTTCTCCAGTGATGCTGCCTGATCCGCAGTTACTCAAGTAATTGAACCTTAATCTTCAAATATTCAATGAGTAAAATATCTACCTGAACTATTTTTGTCCTTTCAATGCTAACAGACAGAGGTTTATTATTGTGTTTATTGTTCATTTCTATATTTTTCCCCAGTGAACCTTGTCACCTATTTTGATGCTTTATGTCCTTTCCAAGGTTCATCCTGTTTTCACTCTGAAATTTTATTTTATTTTTTTTAGTTATCGTTGTTGATTTTTCCATTCCTCTATTTGCTTAACACTTATTTCCATGTTTCCTATTTGTATTACAGCTTTAGAATGTTTTTTTCATTTTTCCACCAAAGCCTGGATGTAATTAATTTTAATCTGTCCCTCTCTCCAGTAGAGTCTGCTGGCATGGAATAGTGTACTTAACCTTCAGTATCACTGGCGCTGACTGGCAGATGACCTCAAGGTCCATCTCCATGGGCTGACTTTCCCACAACTCTGTCTCCTAGTTTGTTGATGCCACTCCAAGAAGCACATCTCAGAAACAGGTCCCTCTAGTGGGACTCGGACACACTGTTAAAGTGTTCTCTGCTATCTCAGAGTCAAAGAGGATGGAAACAGGTCCTTCAGCCCAACTCATCCGTGCTGACCAAGATGCCCCATCTAAGGTAGATCCATTTGTCCATGTTTGACCCATATCTTTCTAAACCTTTCGTTTCCTTGTACCTATCCAAATGTCCTTTAAATACTGGTGTTAACGTTGTCGAGGACTTTTATTGTTGGAGGGCAAATTTACATTGCGAACTTTAGTTTTTTAGCTTAGTTTATTGTTACGTGTACTGAGATACAGTGAAAAGCTTTCTGTTGCATGCTAACCAGTCAGCGGAAAGACTATACATAATCAAGTATATGATTACAATGGACCCATCCACAGTGTACAGATACAGGATAAAGGGGCTTTAGTTTTACAGATGCCTCATTCTCTGAGATGTTTCAGTGCGCAAGTGCTTGGAAACTGACAAGACAAGTGAACCATTAGAGTTCCCTCCCAGGTCAATGTCCCAGCATACAGGCCCCGATGATCTGGCTAAGCTGTGCATGGAGACACAAGAGACCGTACACTCTGTGACCATCCCACAAGAGACTCAATGAGTCTGGCAGCATCCCGTGGAGGGAAATGAATGATCGACGCTGTGGGGTCTGTGTGTTTGTTGTGGACAAAACAAGCAAGATGATGCCTCAACCAAATCACATTTAAAAAAAAACGGTAATGGGATATGCAGAGTCAGAATTAGAATACTAGAATACCGCAAGTCATGAATAGAAGCTGAAAAAGTAAAAAAGATGGAAATATAATTGAAAATGAGGGAGCAAGCAGGAAAGAGAAATAAAAACAGACAGAAAGTTAAAGAAAACGCTCGAACGATAATCAACATTTGCAGGAATGAGGCTCCATGTTCGGAGCAGGGGGAAGTTTCTATTATCATTAATCAAAAATCCTTTGACAAGGTCCCACACAAGAGAGTAGTGTGCACAATTAGAGCACATGGTATTGGGGGTAGGGTATTGACATGGACAGGGAACTGGTTGGCAGACAAGAAGCTAAGAGTAGGAATTAACGGGTACATTTCAGATTGGCAGGCAGTGACTAGTGGCGTGCCGAAAGGTTCAGTTATCCCAGTTATTTACAATATTTATTAATGATTTACACGAACGAATTAAATGTGACATCTCCAAGTTACCGGATGACACAAAGCTGGGTGGCAGTGTGAGCTGCGATGAGGATGCTATGAGGCGGCAGGGTGACTTGGATAGGTTGGGTGAGTGGGCAGATGCATGGCAGATGCAGTATAATGTGGATAAATGTGCGGTTATCCACTTTGGTGGCAAGAACAGGAAGGCAGATTATTATCTGTATGGTGTTAGATTAGGAAAAGGGGAGGTGCAACGAGATATGCGTATCCTTGTATATCAGTCATGGAAAGTAAGCATGCAGGTACAGCAGGCAGTGAAGAAAGCTAATGGAATGTTACACAAAAAGCTGGAGAAACTCAGCGGGTGCAGCAGCATCTAAGGAGCGAAGGAGATAGGCGACGTTTCGGGTCGAGACCCTTCTTCAGACTAAGCTAATGGAATGTTGGCCTTCATTGTGAGAAGATTTGAGCAAGGAGATCCTACTGCAGTTGTACAGGGCCCTGGTGAGACCGCACCTGCAGCATTGCATGCAGTTTTGTTGCCCTAATTTGAGGAAGGACATTATTGCTATTGAGGGAGTACAGCATAGGCTCACCAGGTTAATTCCTGGGATGGCGAGACTGACATATGATGAAACAATGGGTTGACTGGGCTTGTATTCACTGAAATTTAGAAGGATGAGAGGGTATCTTATAGAAATATATAAAATTCTTAAAGGATTAGACAGGCTTGATGCAGGAAAAGTGTTCCCGATGTTGGGGGAATCCAGAACCAGGGGTCACAGTTTATTAGACAATAGATGCAGGAGTAGGCCATTCAGCCCTTTGAGCCAGCACCGTCATTCAATGTGATCAAGGCTGATCATCCCCAATCAGTACCCCGTTCCTGCCTTCTCCCCATATCCCCTGACTACACTATCATTAAGAGCCCTACTTAGTTCTCTCTTGAAAGTATCCAGAGAACTGGCATCCTTAAGTTAAATATAAGGGTTAGGCCATTTAGGACTAAGATGAGGAAAAACAATTTCACCTAGAGAGTTATGAATCTGTGGAATTCTCTGCCACAGAAGGCAGTGGAGGCTAATTCACTCTATGTTTTCAAGAGAGAGTTAGATTTAGCTCTTGGGGCTAGAGGAATCAAGGGATATGGGGAAAAAGCAGGAACAGGGTACTGATTTTAGATGATCAGCCATGATCATATTGAATGGCGATGCTGGCTCAAAGGGCCCAATGGCCTACTCCGGCACCTAATTTCTATGTTTCTAATTCTTTATGTGCAGCCAATATTTACCAGCAGTTGAGTGAACAAGTTCTATGGAAGGTTGGTGTGGAGTGCAGTAGGCAGGGCAGATAGAGACCTTTATTTCCTTTACTGCCAGGCCTCTCAGTGAGGTAGCGGGAAAACAAAGTTTGTGGGGAAGCAGGAAAGAAGGATTGTCTGTTTACTATGTCTAAATGGAAGAATGTTATGAAGAATGGGGTTCAGTGGGAAAATGGCCATGATCAAATGGCAGAACAGTCTTGATGGGCAAAACTGCCTAATTCTGCTCCGATCTAATGCTTGTGCAAAATCCAGAAAGTTACTCTTTGATTTATTATGTAACAGTAAATGTTGAGAGCCTTAGGATTATTGCTGCCACTAAATCCAGGGCTTGAGCGGTTGTGTGAAACCTGTGACAGATACAGTCAGAGCTGAGGAAGGTTAGTGCAAGATGAATAGGTGCTTGGTCAGATATTACCATAGTACAGGTTAGTGCTGGAGTCACACACGAGGGTCAGGTAGCATCTGTGGAGGACATGGATCAGTGACTGTGTCCCGATCCCCAACAGAGACGTCGTCTATCCATGTCCTCCAGAGATGCTGCCTGACCCGCTGTGCTAATCGAGCATTTTGCTGGCTTGATGCCATTGCACCTACCTGCCTCGCCCACAAACACCTCTTGAGGAGGGCTGGTCGGCCCCTCCCCCACTGCGTTATACACGCTCATTCGGATTTCGTAACGTCTGTGCTTGTTCAGCTCTGTGTGGATTAAAAAAGTCGTTATGGTTAACATAAATGTCGAGAATTTTGCACAGTCAGATATCTCAAGCAGTCATTGAGTAGAACGATTGGGTAAGCCTGTCTTAACTGTGAAACTGTAGTGGTGATGATGCTGTGACATTGAGCGGCCAATCCTTGGTTTCTGGATGGCGGCAGATGCTGTGGCCTGAAGGAGACTCCGTTCACCACCCCCTTCCCCCTGCCCCCCGCTCTCCCTCATTCTCCACAGTCTGGGCTCAGAACTACGCTCTGCCTCCTTTCACAAAAGCCGAGTCTTGGCCAGCTCTGTTCTCTACTAAAGATTTCCATGAGTGAAACTCGATGACTGGCATTTCCTGTGGGATTTTGTACGAGGACGGCTGGAATATCAAATAAACAACATCACAGCGAGCTGAAGTCAGCAATGCTCGAATTGTTCCAAAATCTATGATGATTGTACTGGTGAAACTATCCAGATGTCGCACCAGTCTAACGGCTCTCCTCTCATGACCATTAACATGGTTAGGCTTTGGAGATACAGCGTGGAAACAGGCCCTTTGGCCCAACGGGTTCACACTGACCAAAGATCACCCTGTACACTAGCACTATCCTACACACGAGAGACAATTTACAATCTTTACCGAAGCCAATTAACTTACAAACCCACATATCATTGTGGGAGGAAACCGGAGCGACCGGAGCAGTCTAGGGGAAAACGTGCAAACTCCATATAGACAGCACCCGTAGTCAGGATCGAACCAGGGTCTCTAGCACTCTAAGGCAGAAACTCTACCGCTGCACCACTGTGCCGCCCGTCCATCTGATCATCTCAGATCACGAGAACAGAAGGAAGTTTGGTTCACAGAAAGATTGAATGAGGAACTAAGATGGGATCATAGGATTACAGAGAATGCTATTCAGCCCATCACAGATGTGCACCCACCCACATTGGAACCTCCAGCGAGTTGCTGTTCTTTAGCACATCCAAGTACTTGTTAAATGTGCCGATTGACCATGTCAGCTGTTGGGGTGGGGGTTCCTGATCTCTGCCACTTCCTCATCTTTCCTCTAAATACTCTTCCACGTATTATTTATTCACCTTCAGCCCTTAACCTCTGAGAAAGGTTTATTGAGGTATTCAGACAGAAACAGGCCCATCACTGTGGCGAGCTGAGGAGGAGGAGGGGGGCAAGAGCTGGTAAGTGATAGGTGGAGACAGGCGAGAAGGGGCTGATTGGCAGAAAGGTGGGGGAAAGGAGGCGACAGCGGTAAGGGTTGATAAATGGAGGACAAGTGGTCATCCATCGGTCCTACTGCGAGTGGGATTTTGCTAGGTCCAAACTGATGGTTATGTGGTGATACTGAATGCCCCAGAACACAAGTTGGATCCTGCCCTCAGATGCTGTCTGCGTGGAGTTTGCACGTTCTCCCTGTGACTGACTGAGTTTGTAACCTAGTGCTCCGGTTTCCTCAAAGTTTGGAATGTTGTCTTGGTCAGTTAAATGTGCACTTGGGTCGATAATGGCAAGGAGGATGGGCATAAATAATTAATTAGTGGTAATTTATCTAAAAAATTAGCCAAGCCAAAAAGGAAGCAATTATGCCTGTGAGATGTCTTGCCCACAATCTGTTCATCATGGCCACATTTAAAAATATTCTGACCCAAGTTTCAGAATCAAATTAGAAAAAGTAATCCAATGTGCGTATCCCTTTATCCCTAATGAACCACTCAAGAAAATAACCAGCAAGTCATTTAATAATAATCCCTTTTCCTTCAGTCATTCACTGCAATTAAAAAAAAACTTGCCTGAATCATTCTTTAATGATACAATAACGATACAATAAAACTTTATTCATCCCCAGAGGTAAATTGGTCTGCCAACAGTCACAACACATACAAGGCACACGAAAACTTGAAATTAAAAGTGAAAGCAAAAATAAAAAGACAAGCGACTGTTGGCTGTGTGTCGTGTTTGGACAAACAAATGAACACAGACTTATCCCCTGGGCAGAGGATTCTAAACCCCTTTGTTCACTTCACAGTGGGCCCCCCATGCCAGGTCCCCATTGTCTTCCTCTCCCCCCCTTACGCTCATCGACTGCTGATCGTGGGTCGATCGCGAGGCCCCACTGCCCCCAAGGTTCCCGCCACCGCCCAACCACCGTCGGTGCTTCTATTGCCGTCAAGGCTCACGCTGCCGCTGCCGAGGCTCCCTCCGTTGCCGTTGCTGCTGCTGAGGCTCCTTTAGCCCAGACAGGCCTCGCCGCTCTGCTTCGCCGCAGTCCCCTGGGAGGCCTGTCACCCTAACTATTATGATTCAAAATAAAATGTATTATTGTGATTAATATTCTTTGCCTATGTACAAGCTACTTTGGTATGCAACTGCCAAGGTCAGCCTGTCTGTTTCTGAAGGTTTTATGCAGCATTTATCTCTTTATCTCTGTGTGTGGACTTTTCCAATATAACATCTTATTTTAATCATCTTTGCTTGATGGAAGTCTGGACTTAATTTATTTAAAAACCATTCCCCATTAAAGATTTCCAATCACATCCTTAGTTCCTGGTCCCAGCTGGCACTGCCTGGCAGATGATCTCAGCGTTGGTCAAAGTTTCATTATTTGCTAATTGTTTTAAGAACCTTGTGTCTTGATATGACTTCCCTCTAGAGGGACAATGACATATTACATCGATCTGGATTTGGGATTGAGGTTTATGTGGAGTTTCTGTCACCATTTGGCCCATCGAGTCTACCCTGCCATTCCATCATGACTGATCTATCTTTCCCTCTCAACCCCATCTCCTGCCTTCTCGTAATCTTCGACACCCTCACCAATCAAGAAGTTGGAAGATACACAAAATTCTCCCACTACGGCAATCAGACCTCCTCATTACTGAACTAAATGGTGTCAAAAGCACAGCGGATTGACAAGATAGGTCAATTTCTAAGTGGAGAGAGAGGAAACTGGTAATGCTGCTCATTGGAAAGAACATGCGTACGTAATCAGACTTTCGTATGTAGTTGCATAAGGAGAGTTTGCTCGTGTGAAGGTGTTTATACACCAGGATGGCTTGTAATAATGGTTGCTTGAAAAAGACACCCTTTTCCTGCCAGACTGACCAGACCATCTGCATCTTCCTGCAGTCACAGCCTCCCAGCTCCTTGCCACTGCTCTCGCTTTGATAGGTTTAGATTATTTTTGAGTCTTGATATTTTGATATTTTATCAGCAAGTTGCTCACCACAGACCAGGTAACACTCACTATAACATAACTCTCTCTGTTTGAGGACTAAAGATTGTGTCAGGTAAATCTTAAAATGGATTACAAGTTTGTCAAGTGCTACTTAAGGTGGATTAAAAGTTGTTGAGCTTAACAAAATCTTCTGTTAATATATTTTCCTGTTTGTGCAAGGCCAAATCTCACCTCATTCAGACATCAATAATACACATGCGACCGATTGTTAGTAACTGTTAGTAACGTTATTTTGTGCGAGAATTAAGTTTCCAAGAGGCATAAAGCAGGAGTGACCAAGGGCTAGTGTTTGCAGTGTACAGGGTTAGCTGTTGGAGGTAACTGTGCTGGATTGAAAAAGGAGAAACAGGTAGAGCATGTATTGAGAATGTTAAAACGTGACCTCCACTGGAAGAGACAGCTTTGAACAGAGTAGAAACAAGGAACTGCAGATGCCCGTTTGCAAAAAAAGACAGTGTTTGAGAAACTTAGCAGGTCAGGCAACATCTCTGGAGAACATGGATCAGTACCGTTTTGGGTTGGGACCCTTCTTCAAACTACCCTGACCCGAAACCTCACCTATTTTCTTCAAAGTTACTGCCTGACCCGCTGAGTTACTCCTGTATTTTGTGTCTTTCTTTCAGCTTTGAACAAAGGTGAGTACAAACTCAGAGAAGATAACCCCACAGTTAAAGATCACGCTGAAAGATTATTGTCATGGTGTTTCTGTAAATACACTAACAACTAAGAGTAACTAATTTTAAGCTGGAGGGCAAAAGGATCTCAGTGAATGTCCTCAGATGATCGGATTTAACACTGTAATTAATCATGATTTCTGCAGGATTTACGTGACGTTCCCTGAAGAAATGTTCATGTCTGCTGATGGGTGAGCAGATCAGGTCAGCTGGGGATTAAGATCTGGTTTGGATTTGACCTGCAATTTATAGTTCTTTTGATCATTCGAGCAAGTCAAACTTTTTGAAACGGAGCCTAGGTTTTTGATGCTCTTTGTAATTAATATTTTTCATTCTAATGTCCCTCGGTAACAACACAATTGTGCTTTATGCCCAGCGGGGGGCTGCTGAAGTGACACAAAACGCAGAAACAACCAAAGGTAGACAGGAGCAGGACCTCACATTTCGCATGGGCAGTTTGTACCCCAGCGGTATGAACATTGACTTCTCTAATCTCAGGTAGTCCTTACTGTCTCCTCCCCTTCTCAGCTCTCCCTCAGCCCTCTGGCTCCTCCTCTTCCTTTCTTCTTCCCGCCCCCCCTCACCCTCACATCAGTCTGAAGACAGGTTTCGGCCCGAAACGTTGCCTATTTTCTTCGCTCCATAGATGCTGCCTCACCCGCTGAGTTTCTCCAGCATTTCTGTCTACCTTCGATTTTCCAGCATCTGCAGTTCCTTCTTAAACACACAATGTTGGAGTAGCTCAGCGGGACAGGCAGCATCTCTGGAGAGAAGGAATGGGTGACGTTTCGGGTCGAGACCCTTCTTCAGACTTTGCAGAAACAACCAACTTTGAGCAGGGGTCAGTTGCCTCCCTCCTCCTCTCCTCCAGTTGAGAGCACACATAGGCATGAAGATCAATGATGGAAATCAGCTACAAGTCAGTCAAGTCTGCTTTTCCGTACTATACTGAAAAATTAAACATTAAAAAAAAAAGATTTATTTGCCTCTGTACTCCAAAATTTGAGATTTGTAATAGAAAAAAAATCACATGTAGATAAAGTGCACATTGTCAGATTTTAATAAAGGCCATTTTTATAAATTTTCGTTTCACCATGTAGAAATTACAGCAGTGTTTAACTACATTGTCCCGCCCATTTCAAGGCACCATAATGTTTGGGACACAGCAATGTCATGTAAATGAAAGTAGTCATGTTTAGTATTTTGTTGCACATCCTTTGCATGCAATGACCGCTTGATGTCTGCGATTCATGGACATCACCAGTTGTCTTCTCTTGTGATGCAGCCATCTTTAGCTGATGCTTGTTTTGGGGACTAGTCCGCTTCAGTTTTCTCTTCAGCATATAAAAGGCATGGGTTCAGATTGGGTGATTGACTTGCCACTCAAGAATTGCCCATTTTTGCCCAAAAGGCTTTGATAAACTCCTTTGTTACTTTAGCAGAATGTTTGGGATCATTGTCTTGCTGTAGACAATGAGTTTTGAGGCATTTGTTTGAACTTGAAGAGATAAGATAAATCTATACACTTCAGAATTAATTATGCTACTACCATCAGCAGTTGAATCATCAATGAAGATAAGTCAGCCAGTACCTTCAGCATGCATACATGCCCAGGCCATAACACCCCCATCACCCTTTTCACAGTTGAGGTGGTATGCTTTGGATCTTGGGCAGTTCCTTCTCTGCTCCATACTTTGCTCCTGCTATCACTCTGATAGAAGTTAATGTTCATCTCATCTGTCCACAAGACATTTTTTCCATAACTGTGGTTGCTCTTTTAAGTACTTCTTGGTAAACTATGACCTGGCCATCCTATTTTTGCAGCTAACCAGTGGTTTGCATCTTGCAATGTAGCCTCTGTATTTCTATTCATGTGGACAGTGGTCATTGACAAATCCACACCTGACTCCTGAAGAATGTTTCTGATCTGTCAGACAGGTGTTTGGGGATTTTTCTTTATTATAGAGAGAATTCTTCTGTCATCAGCTGTGGAGGCCTTCCTTGGCCTGCCAGTCCCTTTGCTATCAGTAAGCTCACCAGTGCTCTATTTCTTCTCAATGATATCCCAAACAGTTGATTTTGGTAGTTGCCTAAGGTTTGGCTGATGTCTCTAACAGTTTTATTCTTGTTTTGCATCTCATAATGGCTTCTTTGACTTTCATTAGCACAACTTTGGTCCACATGTTGATAAACAGCAATACAAGTTTCCAAAGGTGATGGAAAGACTGGAGGTACTGAGAGCTCTCTTATACCTGCATTATGGAGGCAATTAAACACACCTGAGCAATTACAAACACCTATGAAGCCATGTGTCCCAAACATTATGGTGTGACTATTTGTAAACACTGCTGGAATGTCTAATGGTGAAACCAAATTGTATAAAAAATGGCCTTTATTAAAATCTGACAATGTGCACAATAACCACATGTGATTTTTTCTATTACAAATCTCAAATTGTGGAGTGCAGAGACAAATAAACAAATGATGGGTCTTTGTCCCAAACATTATGGAGGGCACTGTCATTTCTTGGTCATCATCCAAAACGGGCCAGATATGATGACAATCTGCCCTTTGGCTTGCCTTTGTTCACTGTCATCCATTCTATGATGAGGTGGGAGAGAATGATGACAGCGATATCTTGGGACTAAAATGATCATGTGCACTGTCCAGTCAGTGCACCAGAAAGGTGACCTCTGGTCAACTGACCGAACAAAGTAGATTAAATTACTGAGGAGGTTGAACTATTGACCCAAGTTGTGCAGGGACATGTTTGTATTTAGTGTCATACAAGTCATACAGCATGGAAACACACCCTTCTCCTGTTACTAATCCCTTTTCTCAGCATTTGGCCCATATACCTCCTTAAGGTTTCCTTTGGGCTATTGGCTTATGAGAATGAGGAGTGAAAATGGGGGATAATAGAGCGAAGCAATATACATTAAAAAGAGTAATAAAGTTGACTTACTGTCCAGCTCATATTGTGCGAGTGTAGAGTCACTCAGGTTCCGAACATGATACACTGCTGCAGGAGATGTGATGTGTGAAGATACAGGTTACAATGAACAGAGAATATTAGTGAACACAAACATCACTTGTGTAACATTCATTGAAGTAAGTGCCATTGTAATTCAATAACACATTAAAAACACTGTTCTGGTTATTGCAAATTATCGCCTGGTTATTGGAAAAATGGACAGACATGGTTAACACAAAAGAAGCCACAGACCAGTAGCTAAAGGAGAACGGGCCAAAAGGTAACTTGGTGTCAATGCTCTGGGCAATGGGGACTTCTCAGGAATAATAATGGTAGGAGCAACACAATCTTCTGTCATGATTGTTGGATCTAAGGTCTACATTAGGTGGTGTCTCTAGCAGGGTTTACAGAATGGTAGAGTACAATTTTACATCAAGGTGATGGTGAGACTTACTAAGCTGCTCCTACAATCATGACAACATCATTACAACGACATGTTAAAGAAAATTATAAGCAGGTGCAGCAATCTCAATTAATACAAAAACCATGCACAACGCAGTTATGTGCACCGAGACACTGATAACCTGAATACGTTGTAAGATACTAAAGCTTTGCCTCATGAAAAAACATTGTAAGGGCAACATATAATGGACAATTCCTGATTTGAAAAAGGAACAGGAAGCCTGATTTGAAAAAGCACCATGTTAGCTGAAGCAAGAAGATAGGGTGGAGACATTATTGTATTCATCATTTCAAATTAGTATAGATTGCTTTGATTATTTGCTACAGTGGTTGAAATTCCAATGACGGGATTGCTTTGTAAATGTCAAACTGTTTACCTAGACTGGTTTGCAGTCACATTCGTGGAGTGTCTTTGAGCACAGACATTGACAAATATCAAACTGAACTACTTTGTAGCAAGTTACAATTCTACAATTTTACATTGGGTTGAGAAGGTCGGAATATTTTGTACTTGGAATGAACCTTTCATGCTTATTCCAATCATAGTTGGAGCAAAGTGCTCAGGGATTAATACCGCATGGTTGAGATGGAACAATGCTTCCTTTAGCATTTCCCTTGCAATGTGTCTCGAGCCCAAATGATAAACATTTAATTCATACCGACCATATCGTCCTTTTATTGCTCGGTGCAAGAATGCTAATTTAGTACTACTGCAAGTGAACCATTTCACTATTCACCTTGGTCCTCTTTATTGTTTTAAAGTTTAAGAACTCCTTTGTCTCCCCTAGTCATATCATTGAAATTAACGGTTAGATCACATTTCTTTCCTGGAATCTCCTCATTAATCTTCCATCCACATAGTTTTGAAATCCCAACCTCGGCATCAACAACACTTTTTGGGTGATTTTTTGTTGTTAATTTATCCTTTGTGATTAACCATATTAAGGGGGGTGGAAGATTGCAACCTTCACGTGGTCTGCCCTGTTCCGACTAATGCAATCAACTCGAGGTGCACAAACGGAACAAGCTGTCCTACAACTTTAGGCTGTGCAAGCCACACGCACGAAAGAAGAAGAACCATATTAAGGTCGTTTTTTCACTAATGTTTTATCAATTTAAATGCCAGGCTACATCCATGCGAACCAACAAAGAAATACTGCATTAACGGAGACGGAAACCTGATCTGTAAACCCATGTCACGCTATGTAAACAAAACAGACTTACGTGTAAGTTCAGACCACTTAGCGCTGGGGTTGCTCACACTGCGGAGGGTGAAACTTCGATAGCTGTCATACAGTAGTTCTCGGTATCGGATCCGGAACCCTAACAGAATCCCATTAATCTTCTCTTCTGCCGGAGGCTTTGTGGGAAGGAAAAGGAGTCAGCAATGAGTTTTGTTGTAAAGAAGAGGGGACAAGCCAGCGAGAGATCTTCCCTGTCAATGCAGCATGGGACTGTGGGTTTGGTGAACGTTTGTAACTTTGTCGGCTCCAGACACGTGCGTGCTGCCTAGGCGAGGTCTGCTGTACGGTTATGCCGGGTTGTGTGCAAAACAAAGCATTTCACTGTACCTAGGTACATGTGGCAAGATAGTATCATTGACTCATTGTTTAAATACAGCGCCCATCAGTTTCATAAAAGTTGAGCAGTAAATCATCGGGTCAGGCAGCATCTCTGGAAAACATGGATGTGATATTTCGGATAGGGACCCTTCTTCAGACATAAAGTGTTCCGTGGCTTCACTTCACAATAAATCACAGGATTAATTGTATGTTTACATATCTATTTATTTATGTATTCATATATATTAGTGTCTACATATCTGTTGTGCTGCTGCAAGTAAGAAATTCCTTGTTGCGTTTCGGGGCATGTGACAGTGAATCACTCTTGACTGTTGGCTGCTCACAGTTGATGGAATGAGACTGCGCAGTGGGACGGGGCAGTTGTCCACAAGTGGCTTTAACCTACCTGCCATCGGATCATGACCGAGGTGGTGGTGTGCGGCGTCACCGACAGGATTTCAGGAGCCTCATCGGGAGCTGCAACACATGACTTTATGTTAGTGTTGCTGTGCTGATATCCCCAGATCCACAAAGTGACACTGCCATTAAAGCACACTTTCATCAGCTGATCATGTGCCCCACATGGATCCACCCCCCCCCACCCCCCACCCACCTATATTCCTAGCTCTGGCTTCACAATTCACACCAGTTCCCCTTAACTCACTCTTTTTGTCTTTTTAATTTCTGGCCTTTGTCCAACCATCTGCCAATAAACCCCCCATCCTGACCTGTATCCACCTATCACTTGCCAGGCCTTGTAAGCATTCATCCCCTCCCCCTTTACAATCAGTCTGAAGAAGGGTCCCGACCTGAAATGTCACCTATCCGTGTTATCCAGAGATGCTGTCTGACCCGCTGAATCATTCCAGCACTTTGTGTCTTTTTTTTGTAAACCAGGTTCCTTGCATTTTTTGGAGTTCCTTGTATCTCCATTATCTCTATTATCCATTATCTGCCGTGTGCTCCCTTTCTCCCAGCGACAATGTCTCTCATTGCAGGATAAAGCTCTCAGAGCCAGTCCGAGTGGGCACACTGTGTGAGCAGAGACAGGGCAGGTGGAGACACAAGGAATGGCGGTTCTGGTCAGGGACGGGCAGCATCTCTGGAGGACGTGGATAGGTGACCGTTCTTCAGATCGATGTTGACAGATGGTACAGATCTCTGTACCAGATGGTACAGAATTCTGCCCTTAGGGGCTGCCAGCAACATTTATCACCCAGCGGGCATCACTGGCTGGGCAATCAGAGATCCGTCCGGCTGAATTTCCCTTTCTTATTTCAGGATTGCCAGGATTTACTGCAAATTTAGCTGTGCATGTGCCCCTGGTGCTGAATTAATGCCTACTTCTTATTCTTCATGAAATACTTGTTTCACTTCCACCTCAGGGCTTTTTGCACGTCGCGCTGTTCATTGACTGGCACACTAAGCAGCGTCTGTCAGCACGGCTATGGGAGTGTGTGGGTGCGGGGGGAGTGTGTGGGCGTGGAGGGAGTGTGGGCGGTGCGAGGGGAGTGTGTGGGTGCGGGGGGAGTGTGTGGGTGCGGGGGGGGGGGGTGGTGTGTGGGCGTGGGGGGAGTGTGGGCGGTGCGAGGGGAGTCTGCGGTTCCAGGGGAGTCTGGACCGTGCAGGGGGAGTGTGTGTGGTGTGGAGGGTGTCTGTGGGTGTGGGGCGAGTGTGTGTGTGTGTGCGCGGGGCGAGTGTGTGGGTGCGAGGGGAGTGTGGAGGTGTGGGCGGTACAAGGGGGT
The DNA here is from genome assembly GCA_963514005.1 of Raja brachyura. The sequence continues at coordinate 26,113,656 of OY740803.1, forward strand.
GTGCGGTGCAGGGGTAGTGTGTGGGTGCAGGGGGAGTCTGGGCGGTGAAGGGGGAGTGTGTGCTGCGTAGGGGGAATGTGTGGGTGCGGGGGGGCGCTGCACATTACTGTTCCCCTCTATTCCTCTAGCAAAAGGAACCCACAGATGTGAGCCAGGGCCGTGGTCCACACGGTGACAAAACAATCCCTGTCTTTCTTCGAACACTTTGGGCAATACCATAAAGTAAAACTTCTCACAAATGCCTCAGTGAAAAAAAAAATCACCACCAATAAGTGAAAGAGATGGTCACTTGTCCAAAATAAATAATCGTAACCGAATATTTGAAAAGTGTAGCAAGTTATAAAAATCTTTAATGGTAACTTTTATTTGAATCTTGCACCGAATCTTATAAATCTTTAAATTCCTCTGCAATTCATTTTTGGCTGGATTATACATTTTTATCACAGTTTAAACTGTCATGGCTTGAAACGTTTCCTGCACAAATGCCAAGGTACTTCAGCAGTTCAGTCCAAAGTACTACTGACTTTTCACCCTTTTCATCAAAACTGCAGCAGTAAATACTGTTATCTTCCGAAAATGTATCCGACAATTACAATGGAATTCATATTTTGGGAAAGCGTTCTGCTTGTGTTTGTTTAAACAAAGGTTTTGTAGATAACTGCAGTTAAATAAATAACAAGGGCTGCGTTTCAACATCTGATTTTGTTCAGCCTGCGCTGGAATGTTAACTATTCCGGAACCAATGAAAACAAAGTGTTCTGAATTATGGCCTTTCACCCTCATTGTTGAATACTTTCACAAGGGAGAAAAATAAGAATGGAAGTTAACAAAGTGGTACCAGGAATCCGGCGGCACAGACTTAACTTTAGATTTTAGACTTTAGACATACAGCGCGGAAACAGTCCCTTCGGCCCACGGAGTCCGCACCGTCCAGTGATCAACCCATACACTAGCACTATACTCCACACTAGGGACAATTCACAATTTTACCGAAGCCAATTAACCTACAAACCTGTAAGTCTTTGGAATGTGGCAGGAAACCGGAACACTCGGAAGATACCCACACGGTCACAGGGAGAACGTACAAACTCCATACAGACAGCACCCGTAGTCGGTTCAAACCCGTGTTTCTGGGGCGGTAAGGCAGCAACTACCGCTGCGCCACCGTGCCACCCCACAGGTTTGAATAATGTACCTGCAGCTCACAACAAAATATTCCACCTGATCAGTCTTGCAGTTGTACAGGGCCCTGGTGAGACCACACCTGGAGTATTGTGTGCAGTTTTGGTCTCCTAATTTGAGGAAGGACATTCTTGCTATTGAGGGAGTGCGGCATAGGTTCACGAGATTAATTCCCGGGATGGCGGGACTGTCATATGATGAAAGAATGGGGCGACTGGGCTTGTATTCACTGGAATTTAGAAGGATGAGAGGAGATCTTATAGAAACATATAAAACTATTAAGGGATTGGACGTGCTAGTTGCAGGAAACATGTGCCCGATGTTGGGGGAGTCCAGAACCAGGGGCCAAAGTTTAAGAATAAGGGGTAGGCCATTTTGAACTGAGAGGAGGAAAAACTTTTTCACACAGAGAGTTGTGAATTTGTGGAATTCTCTGCCTCAGAAGGCAGTTGAGGCCGATTCATTGGATGTATTCAAAAGAGAGTTAGATAGAGCTCTTAGGGCAAGCAGAATCAAGGGGTATGGGGAGAAGGGGTACTGATTGTGGATGGTCAGCCATGATCACATTGAATGGCGATGCTAGCTCGAAGGACCGAATGGCCTATTCCTGCACCTATTGTCTATGTATCAGCAGGCTGGGGTTTGGAAATTCTTATCCAGTGAAGAAAAGACAGTGTGGACCAACTGTTCTCCAACTGAATGTGAAAAGAAACAGCAGTAGGAAAGAGAGAATGTGGCATTTTACTGCGGTGATATTAATACAAGGTCTTATTTCCTGTCCAGGGTTGGCCAAGAAGAAGAATATAATCCACTGTAATCTAATTTAACTTTAATAGATGTGCCTGCTCACAGTTTACTCACTGAGCTGTCTGTGTCTAGCTCCAGCGCAGATTAGCAGGACCTCCACAAAGATCTAAACTAGTTATTCAATCCTCTCAAGCTCAGGATGAGTCACAAAGTGCTGGAAGGACACAAAGTGCTGGAGTAACTCAGCGGGTGAGGCAGCATCTCTGCAGAACATGGATAGGTGATGTTTCTAATGCTGAATTAAATGTTAAATCCCACCCCCCACCTCTCTTCCAGCTTTCCCACCCCCCTTCCCCCGCACATTCAGTCCGAAGAAATGTACTGACCCGAAATGTCACATAACCATGTTCTCCAGACATGCTGCCCGACCCACAGTTACTCCAGAAATGTGTGTCCTTTTGCGAAACGTGCCATCTGCTGTTCCTTGTTTCTACATGAATCATCTGAAACGGTTTTCAAATGCATTCACTCACTGCAGACAGGTACCACCTTCCTTCAATGTAAGACAATGGGAAAGTAGCAGTTTGTCCAGTCTAAAATCCCTCTCTTTATCCTCCTCATTGTGTGAGATCAGAATAAATTTATCTGTCCCCAGCACAGACTTTGTGCCAAGAGAATTGAAGTACGTTCTCTGTGCTCCCTTCAATGTGAGTAAATCCCCTTCAAGCTGCAGGGAATGTTGTAAATGATCAGCACCAGCCACTGGGAAATGTACTAAGTACTTATCTAAAAGCTACAATTCAGTGTTTTAAAAGAATCTCTGATCATGGAACATCCCTGAACAAAGGATTGAAGGCACAAATATTGTTGCCGGCATTAGTTTAGTGTCGATTAAACATGCCCTTCGGCCCATTGATTTCACGCCGACCATCGATCACCAGTTCACACTAGTTCTATGTTATTCCACTTTCTCATTCACTCCCAACACACTCGGGGCAATTACAGAGACCAGTTAGCCTACAAACCCGCATGTCTTTGGGGTGTCATGGATTCACTAACTGGTCTACAAAGCTGCATCCAGAGGATGTGTTGGCAGAATGGTTGTAACGGGTTTTTACATTTCCCAGAAGCCGCCTTGTCCATGCTTCATGTTGCAACAACCTGCACTCATCTTGGACGGGGAAACAGCTCAACCACACCTTATGTAAACACAAACAGCTACAGATCCACATCATTTCTGAGCTGCACTCAGCAACGCCCTTCAATTGTGAGGAGGTGATGTGAATGGTAGCTTTACAGGGTCTAAACCTATTTCACTACTTGAAGTTAAATACTTAGAGGGCTATGGGCCAAATGCAGGCATATGGGATTAGATTAGACGGGGCAGCTTGGTCAGCATGGAAGAGTTGGGCCGAAGGGCCTGTTTCTGTGAAGTGTGACTCTGCCACACTATGACTTCTGTTCAGTGCATGGCTCATACACAAACATGTCATGTGGGAGATTGGGAGGGAAGGCAAAATGAATTCAGATGGCAACTGATCGGGGTTGAAGTTTCCAACAGATTTAAAGCGTTTGGGGATGCAGTGTTGTAACGAAAGGGCAACAGGGGAGTACAAGAATTAAACTAGATTTTACAACTGTGGTGAGGAGGTATGAATAAACATTATTTTGGGGATGTTCTTAATTTCCAAGTGGACTGTAAGTAACATGGCATTGCAATGGAGTATGGGCCTGCACTGATACAGGTGAACGAAAGGTATTTTTAGTAGCTTCTACCTTCCTAGAAAGCTGAGGAAATTCGGCATTCTGTAATAACTTGTACCAACTTTTACCGATGCACCATAGAAAGCATCTGAGCATTCCAAAACATACCAACATTTTAAAGCAAACACTACAAGACTCAATAACACAGGGTGGCACAGCAGTTGAGTTGCTGCCGTACGGCGTCAGAGACCCGGGTTTGATCCTGACTATGGGTGCTAACTGTACCCAGTTTGCACGTTCTCCCTGTGATCGCATGCGTTTTCTCCAGGTGCTCCGGTTTCCTCCCACACTCCAAAGACGTACAGGTGTGTAGGTTAATTGGCTTCTGTAAAATTGTAAATTGTCCCTAGTGTGTAGGATAGTGCTAGGGTACGGGGTGATTGCCAGTTGGCACGGACTTGGTGGGCCGAAGGGCCTGTTTCACGCTGTGCCTTTAAAGTCTGAACTCAATGCCTGATTCAGCAAGAGGTAGTAACCATCTGAGGGACCCTACTTCAATATCAACTGTCCATGCAGAACAGGAAACAGAAATTTAGGCAATCGTTCCAGTAAAGGACTTAATTAAATAAATTAAGGATTGCAGTCCGGAGACACCAGGATACCATGCACTTCCTCCAAAGGAATTACACTCTTACCCTCTGTTATCAGACCACTGAATGGTCCTCCCATAAAGGAGAATGTAGTCCCGATCTTCCAACCTACCTCAAAGCAGATGCTGCACTTGTTCTCTGTAACTGTAACACTATAACGCTGTAACACTATATTCTGCACTCTGATAGTTTTCTCTGTGCACGACCTGTTGTACTTGTGTATGACTTGATTGTACACATTTATAGTATGATCTGATTAATGTGGTTAGCATGCAAACAAAAGATGTATCTCGACACACGTGACAATAATACATCAAACTAAACATTAATTATGAGACATTCAGACTCAATTGTCATTGAACGAAAAACATTCATTCAAATAATCCCCTTTTGAAAGGGTTTCTGTAAACATTGCCAGAAACCTGAAACTCACCAGCCTGCAGGGTGGTGACAGAATCAGAGTCCTCACTGTATTCACTGTCACCAATATCATTCGTTGCTTTCACACGGAATTTGTAAGAGGTGAAAGGTTTGAGTCTGCAAAACATGTTTAGATTCGATTAATTGCATTAAAATTATTTTTAAATCTTCTACATGACAGCCATGGTTATGCTCGAAAAACATTAGATTGGATAACCATGAAGAGGATGTGAAAGGTGCTATGTAAACATAATGCTTTTTTTCCTTTCTGAAATGAAAAGACTCTCAGCAACTTCTGCAGATGCACTGTGGAAAGCATCCTATCGGGATGCATCACAACTTGGTTTGGCAACTGCTCGGCCCAAGACCGCGAGAAATTACAGTTATGGGTGTAGCCCAGTCTGTCGCACAGACCAGACTCCCAACCATCTACACTATGTGTTTCCTCCCGAAAACAGCCAACATAATCAAGCAACACAAACCGTTCATTCCCTCTTCTCTCTCCCACTGTTCGGAAGATACAGAAGCTTGAGGCCAAGTGCCGCCAGATTTAGGATCAGCTTCTTTCTCGCTAGGAACAGATTACTGAACGGTCGGTCCTCTGATGAGCTAAGGGTTAGTCCCGAGGTCCCATCCTACCACACTGTACTTGTGCAAGGCTTGATTCTACTCATGTATAATATGATCTGATAGCATTCACTGTATCTCGGTACACATGACAATTATAAACCATTACCAATTGTGAATGTAGACACAAGATGCTGGAGTAACTCAGGGGGTCAGGCAACACCTCTGGACAACATCCTTTACAACATCCAGAGATGCTGCCTCACCCACTGAGTTACTCCAGCATCTTGTGTCTATCTTCAATGTAAACCAGCATCTGCAGTTCCTTCCGACACACTACCAATTATGAATGTGATTGCCTTGCACCTGATTTTGGGAAGGGAAATTTAGGGAGGATTGATACATTGTTTTAAGTTCTGTTTAAAGCTACAGTGACAATACAAGTGGTTCTGTTAAAGAGCAGCGTTTGTTTTGGTTACCAACAGAGGCCTTAGTTTCCATTACACGTTGTCAACGGGCTGACTGCCTCCGGCTTGGGAACACATTCATCAGGAGCTTTATTCCTAATTCTATTAACTATTATCCACCGAAAGTGTATCCATGTCAACTGGAGTGAAAGGACTGTGCTTGGCTGTGCTAGACTTGGATGGGCTCCAAATTAGTTCTCCGTCTACAGTTGTGAATAATGAGCGGTGATTGCTGGGATAAGGGGAGGGGAGGTGTGGGAGCTGATCAGAATTACATCTGGGGACAGGCAAAGGAGAAGATCGAGAAATGCTTCTGTATTTCTCAATAGCAACTCCGCCTGTCTATTTATCATTAGTAACTACTCTAATTATTGATTAATTTTAAATTTGTTCGATGCTTGCACTGCAGGGATTACCATTCATGTTGTGTGTACTTAAAGAAAGTAGAGATGCACTTTTCATGCCATATCTACCTTTTAGTTACACATTTTTGGCTTCTTAATGATGCCCAATTTAATGCATTAAACTGAGTGGAGTCTAGAGTGTTTTATTGTCATATGTCCCAGATAGAACAATGAAATCTTACTTGCAGCAGCATAACAGAATATGTAAACATAGTACACTGTAAACAATATAATAAACAAGAAAAAAGTTCAGTGTGTGTGAGTATATATTTGTGTGTGTGAGTATATATTATGTGTGTGTGTGAGTATATATATATATATATATATATATATATATATATATACACACACACACACACACACACATATATATATATGCACATACATACATATCATAAAAACAAACAAACAATAATAGTGCAAAAAGACAAAACCAATGCCCCCAAGTCAATATAGTTCAGAGCTTATTTGGAGGTTGTAGTGTTTAATAGCCTGATGGCTGTAGGGAAGAAGCAGTTGCTACATTACAGTTTTCAGGCTCTTGTATGTTCTGCAGGAGTATCCTGTATCTTCAGGAGTGAAATGAGAGTGTGGCCAGGGTGGTGTGGGTCTCTGATAATGCTGGCTGCTTTTTGGAGGCAGCATCTCCTGCAAATCCCTCTGATGGACGAGGCAGTGATTTGAACTTAAACATAAACATTTAAATAGTCTTATACATCGCCTATGTTTCATCTTTTTTGTAGGCTGCAAATTTGCTTTTATTTTCATTCCTGGTATTTTTGTATGTTTTTAATTTGTTCCACACTGGTAAGTCCAGATTTAATAAATACTAACACAGAAAGGCAAAGGGTTAACACAAGAAACTGCAGATGCTGGATCTACAGTAAAATATAAATGCTGGAGGAACTCAGCAGGACAGGCAGCATCTGTGGGGGGAATGGACAGGCGACATTCTGGGTGGGATCCTTCTTCAAAGGCACAATTTACAGTAAGTTTGATAAAGATCGCAAAGTGCTGGAGAAACTCAGTAAGTCAGGCAGCATTTCTGAAAAAACATGATTTGGTGACGTTTTGGGTCAAAACCCTTCTTCAGACTGATTGTCGTGGGAGAGAAGAAAGCTGGAAAAGATATGTTTACATTTCATTCTAGCTGCTATTGATTGTAATGTTTCTTTATCTTTTTAGATTTTCCTCACTCTTACTTTAAAGGTTTATATTTATTGAGAGTGTATGTTGCTCAGTAACAACATACAAGTGTTGAACTCACCTGATGATCAGTTTCATTGAACCACTCTCTACCTATTCTCAATATTGCATGTTTAGTGTATACGACCGAGACAAATATTTACTCCTGCATTGTTGCGATGTACAAAGTGTTAAATTGGCTTAGGGAAGGTTATAATGGTAAGGAAATCAACAAGATTGCCGAACAATGGCATTTTAAACACAGTGATTACCCGACACATTATTTGGTCTCAGATGATGATTTTGAAAAGCCAGCCATGATTGCAGATAAGGGTACAATTTGTATAATGGATCTGTTCTGAAGCAATCCTGCAGCCACGCGGGAAGCAAACATTTCCTTAAATGTAGCTGTAAGAGCAAGCCAAAAGCTTCAATCACCCAGGGAACGATGCTGACAGTCTTAAAGTGAGAGGGGAGAGATGTAAGAGGGACCTCAGGGGCAACATTTCCACTCAGAGGGCTGTCCATATCTGGAATGAGCTGCTAGCGGAAGCTATACTTGCAGATACAATTACGACTTTTAAAAGACATTTGATCAGATATATATTCGGAAGGGTTTAGAGGAATTGTTTCGGCAGCACTGTGGCCAAAAAAAGCGCCAGAGACCTGGGTTCGATCCCGACTACGGGTGCTGTCTGTACAGAGTTTGCACATTCTCCCTGTGAATGGGTGATTTTTCTCCGGGTGGTCCAGTTTCCTCGCACACTCCGAAAACATACAGGTTTGTAGGTGAATTGGCTTTAGTAAAACAAAAATTGTAAAATGTTCCGAGTGTGTAGGATAGTGCTAGTATACAGGGTGATCATGGCTGGCATGGACTCGGTGGGCCGAAGGGTCTGTTTACGCACTGTATCTCCAAATTCTGGTCTAAAAGTCTAAAGAATATGGGAAAAGGCTGGTAAATGGGACAATCCCAGTATGCTGATTTGGATGGCATGGACAAGGTGGGCCGAAGGGCCTGTTTCTGTGCTGTACAGCTCTGTGATTCTATAGCTCTATCTACTTTGAGTCAATTATTCCTTCAGCACAAGAATGTACAGCAGGAAGCAGCAATGATTGGAATGGAAGGGGAAGTTAAAACATAGAAACATAGAAATTAGGTGCAGGAGTAGGCCATTCGGCCCTTCGAGCCTGCACCGCCATTCAATATGATCATGGCTGATCATCCAACTCAGTATCCCGTACCTGCCTTCTCTCCATACCCCCTGATCCCCTTAGCCACAAGGGCCACATCTAACTCCCTCTTAAATATAGCCAATGAACTGGCCTCAACTATCCTCTGTGGCAGAGAGTTCCAGAGACCCACCATTCTCTGTGTGAAAAACGTCCTTCTCATCTCGGTCCTAAAGGATTTTCCCCTTATCCTTAAGCTGTGACCCCTTGTCCTGGACCTCCCCAACATCGGGAACAATCTTCCTGCATCTAGCCTGTCCAACCCCTTAAGAATTTTGTAAGTTTCTATAAGATCGCCTCTCAATCTCCTAAATTCTAGAGAGTATAAACCGAGTCTATGCAGTCTTTCTTCATAAGACAGTCCTGACATCCCAGGAATCAGTCAGGTGAACATTCTCTGCACTCCCTCTATGGCAATAATGTCCTTCCTCAGATTTGGAGACCAGAACTGTACGCAATACTCCAGCTGTGGTCTCACCAAGACACTATACAACTGAAGTAGAACCTCCCTGCTCCTATACTCAAATCCTTTTGCTATGAAAGCTAACATACCATTCACTTTCTTCACTGCCTGCTGCACCTGCATGCCTACTTTCAATGACTGGTGTACCATGACACCTAGGTCGCGCTGCATCTCCCCTTTTCCTAATCGGCCTCCATTTAGATAATAGTCTGTTTTCCGATTTTTGCCACCAAAGTGGATAGCCTCACATTTATCCACATTATACTGCATCTGCCAAACATTTGCCCACTCACCCAGCCTATCCAAGTCACCTTGCAGTCTCCTAGCATCCTCCTCACAGCTAACACTGCCCCCCAGCTTAGTGTCATCCGCAAACTTGGAGATATTGCCTTCAATTCCCTCATCCAGATCATTAATGTATATTGTAAATAGCTGGGGTCCCAGCACTGAGCCTTGCGGTACCCCACTAGTCACTGCCTGCCATTGTGAAAACGACCCGTTTACTCCTACTCTTTGCTTCCTGTTTGCCAGCCAGTTCTCTATCCACATCAATACTGAACCCCCAATGCCGTATGCTTTAAGTTTATATACTAATTTCTTATGTGGGACCTTGTCAAAAGCCTTCTGGAAGTCCAGATACACCACATCCACTGGTTCTCCCCTATCCACGCTACTAGTTACATCCTCGAAAAATTCCACAAGATTCGTCAGACATGATTTACCTTTCGTAAATCCATGCTGACTTTGTCAAATGATTTCACCACTTTCCAAATGTGCTGCTATCCCATCTTTAATAACTGACTCTAGCAGTTTCCCCACTACCGATGTTAGACTAACTGGTCTGTAATTCCCCGTTTTCTCTCTCCCCCCCCTTCATAAAAAGAGGGGTTATGTTTGCTACCCGCCAATCCTCAGGAACTACTCCAGAATCTAAAGGGTTTTGAAAGATTATCACTAATGCATCCACTATTTCCGGAGCTACTTCCTTAAGTACTCTGGGATGCAGCCTATCTGGCCCTGGGGATTTATCGGCCTTTAATCCATTCAATTTACCCAACACCACTTTCCGACTAACCTGGATTTCACTCAAGTCCTCCTTTGACCTGCGGTCCCCTGCTATTTCCGGCAGATTATTTATGTCTTCCTTAGTGAAGACGGAACCAAAGTAGTTATTCAATTGGTCCGTCATATCCTTTTTCCCCATGATCAACTCAAGTTGAATGGTGACATTTGTAACTAGAGATGTCTTGAGGCGCTCGTGACATTTATTGATGGGGTCGGTGATTACACCAAAATAACCTTTGACCATAGCTTTCCAGAGTTAATCATTCAGGGCACCTCTTGGTTTAGATCCTCTTGAAAACATTCGTACAATGAACGCATTGGGTGATGTCTCATTTTGGACAGACGGGACAGAGAGGTCAGTACCTGCAGATACATTTTCCAAAAGAAGTAAATAAACATGTAATAAATGATCGCTTGCTTACCTGTCGACGAGATAGGTGATGGACTCGTGGCTGACAGAGGCCGAGTGAAGTGACCAGTTGCCGTTGGGGAGTTCCAGGGACTGGATTGTGTAGTATCGGACTGGAGAGAGGCCATCACTACCGGGATCCCAGGACAGGAGCACACTGCGGGGCTGGACATCCCGCTGCCGGATGGCAGGTTTGCTGGGGGGCTGCGGGTGAGCTGCGGATGAAAACGTCACCGATCAAAAACACTTAACCCTTGAACAGGCCCTTCAGCCCACTTTATCTATGCAGGCTCCTTCAAAGGGGTACATATCTTCCTTTATTTTCAGGGCTCTTATCAGGCAGCAGAACCATCATTTCGCAAACTAGAGAGAAGTCCTAAACTACCATCTACCTCATTGGGGTGGGAGATTGCAACCTTCACGTGGTCCACCCTGTTTCGACTAATGCAACCAACCTGACGTGCACACACAAATAGATGTAGTGTTTTGGTGTCTACAACTTTAGGCTGTGCACGCCATACGCAAGAAGAAGAAGATCTACTTCATTAGAGAAATCGGACTGTCTTTAATCGGACTTTGGACAGCAAAGTGGACCAGTGGTAGAGTTGCTGCTTTACTGCACTTGCAGCACCGGAGACCCGGGTTCGATCCCCACGGGTACTGTCTGTACGGAGTTTGTACGCTTTCCCTGTGACCGCGTGGGTTTTCTCCGTGATCTTCAGTTTCCTCCCACATTTGAAAGACGTATATGTATGTAGATTCATTAGCTTGGTAATTGTAAAAATTGTCGCTTGTGTGTGTAGGATAGTGTTAATATGTGTGGATCGCTGGTTGGCAAAGACCCCGTGGGCCGAAGGGCCTGTTTCCGCACTGTCTCTAACAACTACCCTAAACCTTGCTGGAGTTTATCTTGCGCTAAATGTTATTCCCTTTATCCTGTAACTGCACACTGCGGATAGCGCAATTGTCATCCGGTCGTGTCTGTCCGCTGACTGGATAGCACGCGATAAAAAGCTTTTCACTGTATCTCGGTACGCACGTCAATAAACTAAACTAAACTTTCCCCACAGCCTTTCAAATCTCTACATTGTAAGTTTCTACTCAATTTCCCTTTTAAGGTTTAAGCTTCTGTCACCATTTCACACGGTGCATTTTAAATCAAAAGAATTCTCTCCAAAAGACAAATTCTCAATAACAAATTTTCTGAAATCTTACGAAATTAAATCAATGAAAAGTTCCCCTGTGTCTATGGTGAAAGTAATTATAATTATATAATTTTCGTTTAAAGAGTGGGAGATTGAAAACATTTTTTATCTTCTCTGCTGTTTGTACTTCCATGTTTCCTTTTATATTGAGCAGCCAAATTCATCAATGAGCTATCCTGACAACATTCTCATCTTGCTACTACTATCGGGAAGGAGCCTGAGAGCCGTGATCTCCAGGTTCAAGAACAGCTTCTTCCCAACTACCATCAGGCTCTTGAACACTACCCATTGGGTGGTGGGTATATGGAACGAGCTGCCAGCAGAGGTACTTGAGGCGGGTACTATAATGGCATTTAAAATACATTTGGACAGGTACTGTACATGGATAGGAACGATTTAGAGAGCTATGGGTCAAACGCAGTTCGGTGGGACTAGTACCGATGGGACATCTCGGTCAGCAGGGGCAAGTTGAGCTGAAAGGCCGGTTTACGAACTAAATGCCATTATGGCTACAACATTAACCTCAGCAACTATGATCTACTATGGACTGTGTCTGTGGTTCCAGTACAGACTTTGGTTTTGCACTGTTTTTGTTTGCTGATTAGCAAATATCATTGATTAGTAATCTTTTGTATTGATTATTATATATTTATCTGTTGTGTTATTTTGTTAGTGGGACTGTTAAGCTGCAGCAAGTAAGAATGTAATTCTTCCACTTTCATTACACATGTCAATTAAACACTCTTGAACTCAGAATAGTTTAGGGTGAGGTGTTTTTCTTCGTTGAGCCACTCGGTTGCTATTTTGTTCAGATCTTCAAGATAGTCCTTGCTGGCAGAGTTGCTCCTTCAATTTTACTCTCCAGACAGAACCACCCAGGAAAAGCAAGATAAAAATTGTTATCAACTGGAACCTTGGGAAAAGAAGATGCCCATCGGTTTCAAATGAACTGTGGCACAGTAGCGCAGCGGCAGAGTTGCGGAGACCCGGGTTCGATCGACTACAGGTGCTGTCTGTATGGAGTTTGTACGTTCTGCCCGTGACCTGCGTGGGTTTTACTCAGGATCTCCAGGGTTCCTCCCACACTCCAAAGATGTACAGGTTTGTAGGTTGATTTTTTTTGGTAAAATTGTAAATTGTCCCTAGTGTGTGTAGGATAGTGTTAGTGTGTGGGGATCGCTGACCGGCGTGGACTTGGTGGGCTGAAGGGCCTATTTCCACGCTGTGTCTTTAAACTAAACTACACTAAACAAAAATTAAATTTCAGGAATTAGAGAATTAACGTTTCAACTGCGAGTCAATAAAACGGCATTAATGTAAATGATATTGTCACGTGGTCAAATGATTCGGGTAAAGTGTTGACAGGTGGCCATAGGTGTTCTACTCACCTCTCTTCTCTGTGGTTACCACCAAGGCTTCTGCCGCCTCTCCCCACCCTTTACGGGTCTGAGCTGTAATGCGGAAGACGTAGCTACACTCGGGCTCGAGTCCGGTGGCCGTGTACTGCCGGGCACTTGGGTTCAACACGTCCACCGTGGCCGCGTTCGTGCTGCTGGTGTTTAACCGGTAAGTCACTTGGTAAGCTGAGGAGAAAGTTGAGCAAGTGTCAAAAAAAAAAGCTTCCTCTGCTCTGCAATATTCTTCTGCAAACTATTGTGTTACAACCTGATCAGAAAGTCAACCCATGGATTGCCATATTTATTTCTGGATTCAATTTATGCCAAACATCAGACTGTGGAATTTGATCTTGTGGTTTAGTATAATGCAGGCATTTTTATATTGGCTGCTTATGTGATGTGCCAATCATTTTATTGCACATTGGACAGGGTCTGGAAGGTGAGATTCATGAAAGGGAGCGCGGGTGGGTTTGTTTCATGCGAGCAACCATGGGAAATGCATTATTTATCGCACCTTAGATCGTTAACTCTGTAAATTAATTCTGCAGTTGTAAGAGTAGTTTCACGTGGGAAGCTGAAACTAGAAGAAAATTATTATTTCAAATACCCTCACACCAATAAAGACAGAAGGAACTGCAGATGCTGGTTTATAAAATAGGCAGAGAGTGCTGGATTAGTGCAATGGGTCAGGCAGAATCTCTGGAGTACGTGGATAGGTGATATTTCGGGATGGGATCCGTCTTCAGACTGATTGTGATGCGGGTAGAAAGTTGGAAAAAAAGTTGGGGTGGGATAAAGTCTGGCAAGCGAAAGGTGGAATCAGAGAGGAGGAACAGTGAGAGAGGATCTCAGAGCTGTTGGAGGAAGGAGTCACTGCATTGGAGCAGGAAAATGAAGACACAAGGAACTGGAGATGCTTCTACTTTCTTGTAGTTCCTTTGAATGGTAGAAACATTTCACTGGGTCTATGATAAACCTAAAACATGAAAATTATTGTCATTCACGTTTATTTGCCCAGAGTGTGAGTTAATAGAGTACTGATTTATGAATGGGGGGTTACACAAAAAGCTGGAGAAACTCAGCGGGTGCAGCAGCATCTAAGGAGCGGAGGAGATAGGCTACGTTTCGGGTCGAGACCCTTCTTCAGACTGAAGAAGGGTCTCGACCCGAAACGTCGCCTATCACCAGTCTGAAGAAGGGTCTCGACCCGAAACGTCGCCTATCTCCCCCGCTCCTTAGATGCTGCTGCACCCGCTGAGTTTCTCCAGCTTTTTGTGTAACCCTCGATTCTCCAGCATCTGCAGTTCCTTCTTTAACACTGATTTATGAATGTTAGTTTATGGCAGTCATTGGTAGAAGATTCCAGTTACATTCAACTCAAATAAAACCCAGTGAGTTTGAAGAAAGGTCCCAACCCGAAACGTCACCTATCCACGTTCTACAGAGATGCTGCCTGCCCAGCTGAGTTACACCAGTCCTTAATGTCCTTTCAAATAGAACCCAAACTGCCCAGCAGACGTGGATTAGAATGCCCCTTCATGCAACGTGTACAATCACAAACTGCAGCACTTAGTGAAGAAAGAAATAGGAAAAACATGCACATGATCGCTTTTCATTGACTAGCCAGTGCCTAGAGTATTTTCCCCATGTTTTTTGAACACTGTGGGCTCAGCTAAGAAAATACTATGGAAATACAGTAATTCCATCTCCGACCACATCTGGGAGCGAGCTCAGCGCCAGTGTATTTGCTCACACTTGGATGTCCTCGTCACTTACCCAGGATGATCCCGTTGGGCTCGGCTGGAGGTTGCCACACCAGCCGCACAGATTTTGTCCGCACCTCTGGAAACAGAATTCCTACAGGAGGTCCCGGCACTGAGAAACAGAAGGGATCAAACATTGTTTTCTCATCTTAAATCTTCTCGGTTTTACATTGCTTTTAGATTTGTTCGGTTTACTGTGGATCTCAAACTCTGACATCCAAGATGCTTATACGTTTCACTAAAATTGCATTTTCGGCTATTAATGCACTAGTTTCCTTATAAAATGGGGAAATACGACCAGATTTGCATCTCAACATCTATTCCACTTGTACGCGGCATTCAAGAGAATTTGCTGTGCAGCATTTGGTATTTTAAGAACTGCAGCGATCTCTGAGCTGTGGTTGAGGAGGGGATGGTGGAGGGTGCTGGAGGTCGGTCGAGGAAGGGTTCATTTGGGTTCTGGAGGTCAGACCAGCCCATGGTGGGTGCTGGACGTGTCGTCGAAAAGAAAGAGGGACCCGGCATGGGGGGGGGGGGGGGGGGGGGGAGTAAAGATAGGGAGACCAAGTGTAGGTGAGCCACCACGAGAACAAAGGGGGGCCATTGGGGACTAAATGGGATACTTTGTTGGCATCCTATATGTGGCGACTTGTGTATGCAAAACAAATCTCACTGTGACATGTCACATGCGAAAATAAGGTATCACTCATTCTTTCACCCATTTAACTACTGTTGAATATTTTCCTGCACTCCAATCTAAACTATATGGTTTCTGATCCCTGACATCATCCACAACTGCTGGATCCAGCTCCTCGCAATTTTTATTACTCCATCATATCTGTGCACTCCTTGTGGCTCGTAGATTAATGCTGGCTCCGTCCACATTGCTTTCACAGTCAGATAATTCTCTATACTGGTAGGTATGTTGCACAAGTCCAATTTGTAAAGTTATGGCAATTATAGTTTTGTTGAAAGCATTGGAAATAAGGGGTCATATTGTCATTTGATAGGCTCAAGGGCTTGGTGACCAATCATCAAGAAAACCCCAAAGACCTGGACAAGACATTGTTCCTTTTTTTTGGCACCACTGCAGCACTGCTGGAGATGTTTCATGTCAGGAAAAAAATGAGAGTTGCACTGAGGAACCCAATTCCTAAAGGCTACAAGGTCACCCAAAAGTGAGTGCCAGCCTGTGCTTCTGCAGGTGAACCTGCTATTCCAGGGGAGAGTTCTGCTCTTGCGGAGTTGGTTAAATGAGATAATAGCACTTGCTTATCATCATTCCATTCGATTGAGAATTTAGAATGCCGATTTTGACCCTTAATCTACTTATCACCGCGGAAATACCAACCATCGTCCAGGGTTCTCTCAAGAATGGGCGGGAAGCTGGGCATTCCATCTCCAATCCTGGTGAAAGCAAGCACTTGGATCTTGTACAGCACGTACTTCCCGAGGTCAACAAGTTGGACAGCATGGGTGGTGTTGCCTTCAATGCTCCTGAACTTCATGGGAGTTTCCAGGTCTTTCTCCTTGTAAAGGACCTATGTTCAAACAGAGAACAATGCACGTACAGTATGAGGGGAATTCCCACAAGAAGTCATGTTTCACGTTCATCTTTTGATAAAGTGAATAACAGCATCGGCCATTTTATTGTTGATTGTTGGTGTGCAGCATGGTGGCGCAGCGGTAGAGTTGCTGCCTTACAGCATTAGAGACCCAGGTTCGATCCTGACTACGATTGCTGTCTGTACGTTTTCCCCGTGACAGCGTGGGTTTTCTCCGGGATCTCTGGTTTCCTCCCATATTCCAAAGATATACAGGTTTGTAGGTTAATTGGTATAATTGTAAATTGTCCCTAGTGTGTGTAGGATAGGGTACTTATGCAGGGAACGCTGGTCGGCACGGACTTAGTGGGCCGAAGGGACTGTTTCCATGCTGTATCTCTATACTAAACTAAACAAAAACAGTATTTTTATCCCTCCATTGAGAAGATGATGAAATTACATGAAGGGGTTTTCAGATTTGAAATTGACTTCACTGTGTTAACAGTTTAGTATCGCTGTCAATTGGTGGAAAATGTTTTGGCCATTGAGCTAATGTCACGTAGAAAAGATGAAAGGAAATAATGGTAGATATTTGCACCTAACATCAGGAACAAAACACATGGGGTTATAGAGTCATTGACCCTTGGGCCAATGTGTTCCATTGAAGCTAATCCCATGATCAGGCTCATGTGAACTAACTGAGTTTAAAACAAAATTTTGTCCGTGTCCAGATCTCAGAAGAGCGCATTTCTTTAACTCTGGTTTGTGGTCTCTCCACGTAAGATTGCTGACCTATGGAATCACACCCATGTGGTGAAGACAATTTACTCTGTTCCCCAAGATTTTTGGAGGCAGGATGTAATCACGTTTTCACACCCTGGATGGAACCTCTGAGTTAAAAACAACCTTGCAATGCCAAACCACATCACCCCAAAATAGTCAAAGAGAGATACGGCACAGAAACAGGCCCTTCGGCCCAGCATCCACACTGATCATCTGTCACTCATTCACTCTAATCCTACACTAATCACATTCTTTACTATCCCCATATTATTTTCAACTCCCTCAGAATTCACCACCAACGTACACACTGGGACAATTAACCTATGAACCCAGAAGTGTTTGGGATTTTTTGAGGAAACCCACAGGGAGAACATGCAAACTCCACCTGGTCAGCATCTGCAGTCACAAATGAATTCTGGCCTCTGGCACTGTCAGGCAGCGGCTCTACAGCTGTGCCACTGTGCTGCCCTAAATGGTTGGTACTATCCAGGGCTCAGACGTCCCTGTGTCTGGGGTGCAGCATAAAGCTCCCCGAGGAGCTGATCACCCACTGCAGGGCCGTGCATGAGACTGGCAGCTGGCATGGGCCGACTTTCAGTCCCATGTACAGGGTTTATTTTCTGGTTGTTCTGGAATCAGGAGGAGCAAGCGCACTCCATGCTGCTCATAAATGTGGGCTGGAACATCTCTCTTCCTTCCCTTTTTAACTGCACGGATGTAAACTCCCGACTGGCAGCAGAGCCTGGAATTGGATACAGTAGTCACGCCCACTGCTCCAAGGGGCAACTCTGCCAATGGCCACTTGCCAAGGTTAAACAGAGAAGTGTGTTGGAAGGAACCTCAGATGCGGGTTTATACCGATGATAGACACAGACTGCTGGAGTAATTCAGTGGGTCAGGCAGAATCTCTGGGGAAAAAAAAATAGGTGATGTTTGGGGTCGGAACCTTTCTACAAACTGAAGAATCTGAAGAAGGGTCACGACCCGAAATGTCAGCTAATCTTTTTCTCAACAGATGCTGCCTGACCCACTGAGTTACTCCAGCAGTTTGTGTCTACAAACCGATGAGAATTCATTTGGTTGACACAAAATTCTGGAGTAACTCAACGGGACAGGCAGCATCTCTGGAGAGAAGGAATGGGTGACGTTTGGGTCTCGACCAGAAACATCACCCATTCCTTCTCTCCAGAGATGCTGCCTGTCCCGCTGAGTTACTCCAGCATTTTGTGTCTACCTTCGATTGGATCCAGCATCTGCAGTTCTTTCTTACACATGAGAAGTGATTTGGACAGGTACACAGATACGAAAGGTTTAAGGGATATGGAGCAAACCCAGGCAAATGGGACTACTTCAGATGGGGCGTCTCGATCGGCATGGATGAGGTGTGCTGAATGGCCTGTTTCCAAGCTGTATGACTCCATGACTATGATTAACAATAATATCAGCTTGCCTTGTAGCCTAGGACGAGTCCATTGCGATTCTGTTTGGGGACCTCATTCCACTTGACCAGGATGCTGTTCGAGTTAAGAGCAAGGGAAGAGACATTTGTTGGACCTGAGGACGGAACTAAAAATGCAAAGAAAGGAATTATCCAGGGAACAAATTATTCCACAGCCACAAGAAGAATTTCAAAAACAATTCAACAATTCTGAAAGCACTGACAAAACCTATAAAAATATCACCAGCTAAACCCACAGTAATGTCCGAAGAAGGGTTGCATCCTGAAACGTCACCCATTCCTTCTCTCCAGAGACGCTGCCTGTCCTGCTGAGTTATTACAGCATTTTGTGTCTATCTTCAGTTTAAACCAGCATCTGCAGTTCCTTCCCACAAGTACTGTACTAAACTCTGGCAACCAAATGCCACAACCAAAGGTGCGTGGAACACATTGCCAGGGGTGGAAGTCGAGGCAGATGTGAGAGGTGTTTAAGAGACTTTTAGATAGACGCACAGATATGCAGGGAATGGAGGGGTATGGTTTGAGTGCAGGCAGAGGAGATTAGTGTAACTTGCCATCAAGTTTGGCCTGGACAATGTGGGCCGAAGGGCCTGTTCCTGTGCTCTACTGTGCTATGTTCTATGTTCATTGATTCTATTCCATTAGGTCTCCAGTTATTAATTGGGCTTTTTAGAGAATTAACTTGTTCAGAAGTAAAGATTCTAGTTCTGAACATATATTTTGCTGATGTATACGCCTTCTCTTATTCTGCTGACCCAGTGACATGCTGCCTCGTCTCCTGTCTACTTTATGTACATCAGTCATTCCAGCCCCAACCCCCTCTCTCCTATTAAACAGTCGCACACGCTCACAAGGTCAGGCGGTAAATATTGCAATCGTCCGGATATAATGGTGAATTCTGCTCATATTCCCTGTGGCAGAGCCAACCTTCTCCGTGCAATCCTCTCCTGTTTCCCAACAGGGTTATTGGAGAATTGCATTCTTCAGAGATTAAATATTTAAAAGGAATACAATAGCACTTTGGTGCCACAAGTCAATGGTAATTTTACTACTTGTGCCGAGCCACTGCAAGTCCTGATGGTTTTCACCCCGACTCATTTCCACAGCTTTTACCATCCATTGCTAGTTTTGTTGTAGACAGGGGTGTCCGATCCTGACTGATATAAACTCTTGGACTCTCAGTCTGAAGAAGGGTCTCGTCCCGAAACGTCACCTGTTCCTTTGCCCCAGAGATGCTGCCTGACCCGCTGAGTTACTCCAGCATTTTGAGTCTATCTTCACTTAGCTGGAAAGGCTTGGCTGTGCAGGTATTACCCAGGGAATGGTCCTATGAAACAATTTGGTCTACGCTCTTCTGCTATGCGGCAGAAGCAACTATAAACATATTGGATTATGACGGGAACTCAAACTGAATTGCTGGAGTGATTTAAAGTGACCCGGAGAATGTTGTTGCCATGTTTTACTGCCGATTTTTGATTTTCAATGATGCTGAAGACAGTGAGGTGGAGAAGAAAATAACAGCATCAAACAATTACATTTCTCAGCACTAAAATACCTGGAAACAAGATGATGGACAAAGAGCAGGGAATGAGATCAACCTGAAACTCAACGTTCAGCACCAGCGGTCAGCATCAAGGGTGCCAAAGTGGAGATAGTTGAGACCTTTCCATTCCTAGGTGTGAATATCACCAACAGTTTGCCCTGGGGCAACCACATTGATGTTTCAACCACGTAAGCACACTAACACCTCCACTTCTCAGGAGATTAAGGAAGGAAGCCATGTCTCCAATAATTCATACCAACTTCTACAGATGCACTGCAGGTAGCATCCTATCCGTTGGTTTGAGAACAGCTCTGCCCAAGTCAGCAAGAAATCACAGAGAGTTGTGGATGTAACTGAGTCCATCACACAGACCAGTCACCCCACCACCGACTCCATCTACACTTCCCGCTGCCTTGGGGAAGCAGTCAACATAATCAAGCACCACTCACACCCCGGTCATTCCCTCTTCTGCCCTCTCCCGTCGAGCAGAATATACAAAAGTTTGAAAGCACGTACCACCAAATTCAGGATCAGCTTCTTCCCCATTCTGAGACTACTGAATGGTCCTCCCATAAGGCAAGGATGTAGTCTCAATCTTCCAACCTACCTCATTATGGCCCTTGCACTTTTTAATCTGAATTTTCTCTGTAACTCTGACGCTCCAATGCTGTAACACTACATTCAGCATAATTTGAATGAAATAAGAGTTACAGTCTGGAGGCAGCAGAACGTCACCACTACCAGAGAACTTACGTTCTTCCCCGTTGTCAACGGTCCTCGCTAAATTAAGGCGTGATCCTGATCTTCTAAGCAACCTTCATTGCCGACGATTAACTTTTTATCTGTAACTGTAACACTAGAACACTGTAACACTATAAACCGCAGTCTGGTATTTTTCTCTTTGCACTACCTGTCGTACTTGTATTTGGCTTAATTGTACTCATGTATAGTATGATTTGTTGGGATCGCACACAAACAAAGCTTCTCACTGTGTCTCGGTATTATTGACAATTATAAAACCAATACCAATAACCATTGTGTGGCACGGTGGCGCAGCGGTAGAGTTGCCACCTTGCAGCGCCAGAGACCCGTTTTGATCCTGACTGTAGATGCTGTCTGTACAGAGTTTGTACGTTCACCCCGTGACCTGCGTGGGTTTACATCGGGTGCTCTGGTTTCCTCCCGCACTCCAAAGATGTACAGGTTTGTAGGTTAATTGGCTTTGATATAATTGTAAAAAAAAAGATCCCTAGTGTGAGTCGGATAGTGTTAGTGTGCGGGGAAGACGGGACGGCACGGACACGGTGGGCCGAAGGGCCGGTTTCTGCGATGTATCTCATAACTAAACCAAATACCAATACAGTATTTCTTTATCAGATGAGATGAATAATCGTTTTCTTTATCATTATTTTTTATGCTTCCATAATATTCATTCTGTGTGAACATTGAGACCACTGTAACATGCGCGCTGTTTGAGCTGGAGATCTATCCCGGTGCCCCTACACTCCACATCCCTCACCTAGTTGGTGGTTTAAACAACACACATTTCTGCAAAACTTTGACCGTGTTATTTACATTCACTTGCAAAACATTGTCAACCAAGTTTAACAGAAATTGGGTTTCAGCAATTATGAGTAACTCCACACTAATATGTAATCTATATTATCTGAAACTCTGAAACAGAAGCAAACATGATGCCTGCAATAAATACTGTAAAGATGCCAGTAGCATCCTAATGAAGGATATTCGACATTGCAGTAATCATTAAAAATTTAACACCCTGTATCAACTATCAAATCTTTCAGCACATCAACGATACTGCTTGTGTTGTTACTTTGTCAAGATAAGAGGAAACCTTATTGCATTCAGCTTTATCTGTGTCTGGAGAGAACTTCAAAAAGAGGGAATGTTGCTGTTAGTTCAGTTTCAGATGGAAGCAAACGGATAGATTTGTGATTGCAGCTGATGTTTAAATATGAGGGAATAATGTGATCTTGTTGCATGGCTGCGATTATAATTGTGGCATTGCTTTCATACTATTGATTTGCTTGGTTCTTAAAAATCATTGCACTATTTGGTACAGAGGTTTCAAAACTGCTGGTAAATGACGACGACATTCAATCTGTGCAAAAACAAAATGCCAAGAGAAGGTTTGGGGGGTGGAGAGTGCTGATGTGGATAAATAAACTTGGATGGGAGAGAGGAAGGCTTAGACGAGGAAACACAAGAAGCAAAGAGTAGCAATTAACGGGTCCTTTTCAGAATGGCAGGCTGACATGTGGGGTGCCACAAGTTTCGGTGCTGGGACCCCAGTTATTGGCAATATATATTAACGATTGAGACAAGGGAATTAAATGTGACATCTTCAAGTTTGCGGATGAAAGCAAGCTGGGGGGCAATGTGAGCCGCGATGAGGATGCTATGAGGCTGCAGGGTGACTTGGATAGGTTGGGTGAGTGGGTAGATGCAGTATAATGTTGATAAAAGTGAGGTTATCCACTTTGGTGGCAAGAACAGGAATGCAGATTATTACTTGAATGGTCAGATTAGGAAAAGGGAAGGTGCAACGAGACCTGGGGGTGCTTGTACATCAGGCACTAAAAGTAAGCATGCAGGTAGAGCAGGCAGTGAAGAAAGCTAATGCACGTTGGCCTTCATTGTGAGAGGATTTGAGTTTAGGAGCAAGGAGGTCCTACTGCAGTTGTACAGGGTCCTGGTGAGACTGCACCTGGAGTATTGTGTGCAATTTTGGTCTCCTAATTTGAGGAAGGACAGTATTGCTATTGAGGGAGTGCAGAGTAGGTTCACCAGGTTAATTCCCGGGATGGCGAGACTGACATATAATGAAAGAATGGGCCAACTGGGCTTGTATTCACTGGAATTTAGAAGATAGAGAGGGGATCTTATAGAAACACACAGTATAAAATTCTTAAATGATTGGACGGGCTAGATGCAGGAAAAATGTTCCCATTCTTGGGGGAGTCCAGAACTAGGGGTCACAGTTTAAGAATAAGGGATAGGCCATTTAGGACTGAGATAAGGAAACATTTTGTCACCTAGAGAGTTGTGAATCTGTGGAATTCTCTGCCACAGAAGGCAGTGGAGGCCAATTGACTGGATGTTTTCAAGACAGTTCGATTTAGCTCTTAGGGCTAAAGGAATCAATGGATATGGGGAAACAGCAGGACTGGGGTACTGATTTTAGAAGATCAGCCATGATCATATTGAATGATGATGCTGACTCGAAGGGCCGAATGGCCTACTTCTGCACCTATTTTTCTATGTTTCTGACACAGCAAGGCCAATCTGCACCAACAAGTAGATGACATCATGGACTTCCTTTGGTCATTAAATCTTAGATCAAAATAATTAGTCATATCATGCAGTGTTAAAAAGTCACGTTTATTTATACGTGTTTTCTTAAAAATATTTTCAGGATGGTTTTTAAAAGTTAACTCCTGGTGATTTTGTGGAATATTATAAAAACAGCTCTCATGATGCAGTTTAAGAGGACTTTAGTCTGGCCGCATTGGGAAGCAGGGCGTGCACGTCTGGTCGCCCCATCGCAGGAAGGACATGGAGGCTTTGGAGAGGGTGCTGAGATTTACCAGAATGCGGCCTGGATTACGTTCCACAGACTTGGATTGCTTTCTTTGGAATGACAGAGGTCGAGGGGAGTCTTGATACGTGTTTACAATTATGAGAGGGTACTGCTTTCAGATAGGATAAACAGTCAGTGTGGTATGTCCAATACTAGAGGGCGTAGCTATAAGGTGAGAAGGGACAATTTAATGGAGATGAGAGAGGCAACAGTTTTTACACAGAGGCTGGTGTGTACTTGGAGCGCGTTGCCAGGTGGTGGAGACAGATATGATGTTTAAGAGGCTTTTGGACAGGCACATGAAAGTGCAGGGAATAGAGAAATATGGATCATGTACAGGCAGATGAGATCAGTTTAATTTGGCAACACGTTCGGCACAAACATTGTGGGCCGAAAGGTCTGTTCCTGTTCTGTTCTGCTCTATGTACTGATTCATGCTGATTTTCCATAGTGAGCCAAGGGGAGGAACCATGAGGAGAGGTGAGGGGCTGAAACATTACCATTTATCAACCAATGGCCAAACAGCCTCCAGAGTTCAGATGAGGAAAACCTCGAATTACTTCCTGGCCACGATCCCGCTCAAACAGTGGCTCCTGTGGCCACTGCAATTCTCAAACGCCCCAGATGAGACCCGGAATCTCTGAGTTAATTGGTCCTTTTAAAGAAAGTTAGTTGCACTGGGAGCAAAGTCCTCTTGGCTGTTGCTCACTCATCGACCACACAGTCATTTCAGTTTTGGCTGCCGACCAATAGCACTGAACAAATTTAATTAACCGTTCATCATTGTCCTGATTAGCAATCAGCTTTCATGGGAAAAGGAATAGAGAGAGAGCAACAGGATGTTACAATTCTTCAGGGCTTCATCCAACTGATACATTGCAAAAAAAGACAAAGTGCTGGAGAACTCAGCAGGTCAGGCAGCAGCTCTGGAGAACTTGGGGCGGCACAGTGGTGCAGCGGGTAGAGCTGCTGCCTCACAGTGCCAGAGACCCAGGTTCAACCCTGACTATGGTACACCTCAATAAGCTCACCCCTGAAGTCAAAACAGTTATAGTCAAAACCAAGGTGGGGATGCAGGTCACATTTCATAATTTTTCACCAAGTATTCTGCATAAATTATGTGGCAATAATTAAAATAATCTGAAACCAAGTTATATTTAACCAACGAAAGCATGCATGTACTGGTAGAAAGAATCATGGAACACCCATGGCACAGTGGCATAGCTGGTAGAGCCACTGTCGCACAGTGTCAGAGACCCAGGATCAATCCTGACCTCGGGTGCTGTTTGTGTGGAGTTTGCATGTTCTCCCAGTGACCGTGCAGGTTTCCTCCAGGTACTCCGGTTTCCCTCCCATAATCCCAATGACATACAGGTTTGTAGGTTAATTGGCCCTCTGTAAATTGATCCCGATGTCTAGGGAATGAATGAGAAAGTGAGATAACATAGAACTAGTGTGAACGGGTGATCGATGGTCGGCCTGGGCTCGGTGGGCTGAAGGGCCTGTTTCCATTGCTGGATCTCCAATCTCTACACCCACCAGGATAGGAAACCAATGCCAACACTCCCTTCTTCTAGCAAGGGGCTGACCAGAGACACTGCTCGGACTCTCCTTGTCCATGAGACTCACAGTAGGAGATTCACTCGAAGTTACCATATTCAAGACACAATACTTTGACACGATAATTTGTTTACCCCTGACTCCATCAGAATTTGGTAGAAGATCGAAACACGTGGGTAATAGAACCAATTCCACAGAAACTAGGAGGCCTAACAGGCTACTTAACGAGAGTTATATTTAATTAAACTTTACTTCCAGCTATAATTCAATGGAATTCAATGATTGCTGCACATTAAACCCATCTGTAATGCAACACTTAGGAACTCCACATTATAAGCCATTTCTTCATGTCTTTTCTTAGAATATGCAATCACAGCTAACGTCTGCAAGCATTACCAGATCAGCCATTAGGAAATTAATTTCACAATGACTCCGTCATTGCCATCATTCTATGTATAAGCTTTAAAGAAATAGCTCCAGGTTTAGATTAGCTGCTGATTATATTTCATCTCCGTCTTTAATTTTTTTATACCTTCAATCGAAAATATTTGTTGTTACATCATCATAATCAAATAATTAGCAGATGGATGTAACATCGTGTCGGGAACGATAAAATAATTCCGGGGTTAAATGTGCTGGTCTGTTGCCAAATTGTAATGCGATTGCTCGATAAGCTGATGGTGAGCTCCTCTGAAACTAAACTACCCAAATGCCAACTCTTGTCGAGTCTCAATCACCTGTAATCTCTGTGCTTGATGACTCTGACATTCCCCGACTTGTTCTCAAACCACTCACCCACATCTGTGACCTCCTCCCACCATCAGACCCTCCTCCAGCCCTGGCCGGTAATGCTGTACTTGTCATCAACTACCAAAGTCCCACACTGTTGAGATCCATTCCTCAAAATCTCTTCTTTTAAATAGGTGACGTTTCTAGTTGAGACCCTTCTTTTCAACCTGAAGCGGCACCTATCCACGTCCTCCAGCATTGCTGCCTGACCCAGTGTTGCTCCAGCACGTTGTGTCTTTTCTTGGTAAACCAGCACCGACAGTTCCTTGCTACTACTCTCTCTTCCTTCAAAGGTGATTCTAGCATTAGATGTCTGGATGCTATGTCTATAGTAGAACATGATGCAATAGCAAATTATTGACACAACATCTATCTATAACAGAAGAAATGTGTAGGGTCTTGACCCAAAATGTCACCCATCCCTTCTCTCCAGAGATGCTGCCTGACCCACTGAGTTACTCCAGCAGTTTGTGTCTTTTTTTCTCCCTATAGCACAGTAGAATGTCTACTCTTCAGAGACACTCAGTAAGAGTTTTAGTTTAGTTTAGTTTATTGTCACATGTACCAAGGTACAGTGAAAAGCTTTTGTTGCGTGCTAACCAGACAATGGAAAGGCTATGTGTTTAAGAAGGAACTGCAGATGCGGGAAAATCGAAGTTAGACAAAAGTGCTGGAGAAACTCAGCGGGTGCAGCAGCATCTAGGGAGCGAGGGAAATAGGCAACGTTTCAGGCCGAAACCCTTCTTCAGACTCCTTCTTCAGAGTCTGAAGAAGGGTTTCGGCCTGAAACGTTGCCTATTTCCTTCGCTCTATTGTTGCTGCTGCACCCGCTGAGTTTCTCCAGCACTTTTGTCTACCTACAGTGGAAAGACTATACTTGATTACAATCAAGCCTTCCACAGTGTACAAATACATGATGAAGGGATAACATTAAGTGCAGGGTAAATCCCAGTAAAGTCCAAGGGTCTCCAGTGAGGTGGAGAATAGCCCAGGACCGGTCTCTCATTGTTGAGCTGCTTTTGCAATGAGCTGATACTACAGGTTCTGTGGTTGGGTTTAATTCGTAATGACTGATTTGTTAGTTTCAATTAAGAATGCAACTTGCATGCTCAGTCTTGTTCTCAGCGTAATTCCAAAACAAAGCGTCAATTTACATTGAAGTACAATGGGATTGCTAGAAATGTAGAAACAAAATATTTAGGCAATTGTAGTGAATGGCAGTGAGAACGTGGAACTGGGTGCAGCGATGCCAGTGCTCACTCCGCTGTTTGCCAATGAAAGCTCAGTCAGTCACCATCGCTGCAGTTACTTGTTTACTTTGGTTCAGAGATACAGCGCAGAAACAGGCCCTTAGGCCCACCAGGTCCGCACCGACCAGCGACCCCTGCGTGCTAACACTATCCTACACATACTAGGGCCAATTTGCAACTATACCAAGCCAATTGACCTACAAACCTGTACGTCTTTGGAGTGTGCGTGGAAGCCGTAGATCCCGGAGGTAATGGGGAGAACGTACAAGTTTCATACAGACAAGCACCCATAGTCAGGATCGAACCTGGGTCTCTGGCGCAGTAATGCAGCAACTCTACCGCTGTGTCACCACCCCGCCTGTCTCGTCTCGCCTGCCTGGGCAGCCCCATCTCAACCAGCGAACCCAGTGCCGAGAGCAAGGCCTTCAGGTACGGAACCAACACATCAATCTCCAGTTATTCCATTAATATACCTCCCTCTGCTGTTTCGAATTTGTGACCCATCAACTTCTAATTTAGTAAACTAATAAATAAAAAGTATAAAACCAATAAAATATTAGTCAGTCATACAGCGTAGAAACAGGCCCTTCGGCTCAGCTTGTCCATGACGACCAACATGCCCCATCTACACTAGTCCCACCTGCCCATAATCCTCTAAACCTGTCCTATCTGTGTACCTGTCCAATAATCTCGTAAATATTATGACAATACCTGCCTTAACTACTTCCTCTGGCAGCTCATTCCATTTTCCCATCATCCTACGTGTAAAAAACGTACCTCTCAGGTTCCTATTAAATCTTCCCTCCCTCATCGTAAATTAAAAATAGAAATTCCAAAAAGTTGAATATCGAGTGTTTAACTTTGCAGAGTTGCCGGTATGTTGTACTCGTGAGTACTGCCACAATAAAAATCACTGATTCTGTCACTGTGTTATTATATATGGTATATTAATCACTTCCTTTCACATCATTGCTTCCAGCTGCTTTGTTTTATTGTGGCAGGCGTGTTTCTAATTGTGTTTCAACAACGCCACAAATAAAAAAGCAGTTTTGTACTTAAATTGGAAGTCGTACGGACTTGACTGGTTTCATAAGTGATAGGACCAGAATTAGGCCATTCGGCGCATCAAGTCTATCTCCGACATTCAATCATGGTTGATCTATCTCTCCCTCCTAACCCCATTTTCCTGCCTTCTCCCCACAACCTCTGACACCCGGTTTGTGGAGTTCTGACAGCAGGACTGGCGCTGCCTCTCCCACAGCACCACTGTAGACATTCAGCTACGGTTACAGAGGGGCCTCTTTCCTGCAACGCCAGCCGGCTGGAGAAACTAGCCGGGAGGAGTTACCAGGCGGCAAATGATTGGCGACTGAACCGGTAACTGAACTGGTAACCGACAACCAGTTACCGACCCACCCACAAGGGTTTGCAATGAGTGAGTTTCTATCAGAATCTGCAGAAAGCACAAGACCAATCTACAACAACCTCAGTTATATGACCTTGCATGACCTTCAGCTGCAAGGCTTCAGGGAACGGGAGCACATTTACCACAGACCACATCAAGAGCAAGAACTCTGACCCCAGGGTGAATTGCCAGATTTCAGACGGCGCAGATTATCGAACAGATACTCCCGGCCTGGGTACAATCTCCAGTTTATCAGCCCAGACTTCTTTGTGATGTTGGTGGGGGGAGGCGGGGGGGGGGGGAAGAGAGATTTCAGTGATCAGGCAAAAAGATACAAAGGCACATTGATTCAAACTTCAAACCAACAATGACGTTCCAAATTACCAACAATGATGATGTTAACTTTAAAAATTATTAACAAACATAATAAACTTTGCAAACCGTAAAATATTAATTAAATGTTTACAAAGTTGATGTAAAAAAAGTAAAATTTCCAACTTTAAATTTTCCTCTGAAGCTGCTTAGTAAATAATCCCTCTTCCCTGCTGAGCTCATTTCTGCCATCTGGTGGGGCAGTTGAGAAGTGCTAGTTGAATGCAGATCCTTTACTTCATACTTTTAAACTTCAGAGATACAGCGGGGAAGCAGCCCCTACAGCCCACTGAGTTTGTGTTGACCAGCGATCACCCCGTACTCTAGCTCTAACCTACACACTAGGGAGAATTTACAATTTTACCAAAACTACTTAGCCTACAAACCTGTACGTCCTTGGAGTGTGGGAGGAAACCGGAGCACCTGGAGGAAAAAAAATTGTGGTCTCTAGCAAACAACATGCAAACTCCATACAGACAGCACCCATAGTCAGGACCGGAGTCAGGTCTCTGGTGCTGTAAGGCAGCGGCTGTACTGTGGCATCTTGCCGCCCTCAGGAAAGATTCCTGTAGTTTAAGTCAAGTCGAGTTTATTGTCACATGCACAAGCATGGCGAGGTGCAATCTTGGTTTCTAACCAACAAGGATCCTTATTGGAGCCATGTTCAAAATCTGGACATGCTCGAACGTTTTTCCAATCACCGAAAGTACGCAAATGTTGGTGGAATGAAATGAAAACTGTGAATACTGAAAACGGGCAGCAGGTCCGGCAGTGGGAAGAAAAACGAGGGGCATGTTTGATCTCAGTGACCTTTCATTAGAGCTGCTGAAAGTTAGAGATCTAACAAAGTTTGGAGAGGGTCCAGAGGTAGTTTATAAAAAAGATGCCAGGGATGATTGGGTTAAGGGGCGGCACAGTGGCACAGCAGATGAGTTGTTTCCTCACAGTGTCAGAGACACGGGTTGGATCCTGACTATGGGTGCTGTCTGTACAGAGTTTGTGTGTTCTCCCTGTGACCGCATGGGTTTTTTTTACAAGTGCTTCGGTTTCCTCCTACATTCCAAAGATGTACAGGTTTGTAGGTTAATTGGTTTTGATAAGATTTGTAAATTGTCCCAAATGTGTAGGATAGTGCTAGTGTACAGGGTCAGCACGAACTCGGTGCGCCTAACATCTTCTTTCCGTGCTGCTTCTCTAAAGTAAAGTCTACAGTAAAGTATGAGGAACGTTTCACGGCACTGGGCCTGTACTCACTGGTGTTTAGAAAGATGAGGAGGATCTCATTGAAATCTACTGAATAGTGAAAGGCCAGGATAGAGTGGTTGTGGAGAGCATGTTTCCACCAGTGGGAGAGTCTAAGACCAGAGGGCACGAATAAGAGGACGTACCTTTAGAAAGGAGATGAGGAGGAATTTCTTTAGCTAGAGGGTGGTGAATCTGTGCCATTGCCACAGACGGTGGTTGTGCCGAAGTGGAGATGGTCAAGAACTTCAAGTTCCTGGGTGTAAATATCACGAACAGTTTGTCCTGGACCAACTACATTCATGCCTCAGCCAAGCTTTTCACTGTATATCGGTACACATGACTACAAACTAAATGCAACTAAGGTAAAGTAAACTAAATTGCACCAACGTATCTACTTCCTCAGGGGACCAAGGGATTCTGGCAAGTCTCCAACAACTCTCTCCATCATCAATGGATGCATTGTAGAAACCATAATATCAGGATGCATCGATGCATCACAGGTAGACGACAAATTGCTAGAGTAACTCAGCGGGTCCGGATTATCTCAGGATAATTTTGGTATTTTGGGGCTAGGCATTGGCAGATCCGTGATTTGCAAGTGTGTCAAGAATTATGGCAGGAGAATGAAGAAGATAGATCAGCCATGATTGAATGGTGGAATAGGCTTGATGGGCTGAATGGCCTAATTCTGCTCCTTTGCCTTATGAGACCATGGATAAGTGAGGTTTCCGGTTGGGACTCTTCCTCATTGTGGCAGTGGGGGGGGGGGGGGGGGGGAATGCTGGAAGGGAGGTGGGGGGGGGGGGGGGGAGGGGCAGGGACTTAGCATTTAGTTTCAACTCAGGTGAACTTCATGAAAGTAAATTGTCTGAAGAAATTGTAATTTATTTGGCAAAAGAATGAATACTTTATCACGAAACACAGATCTTGTTCAAAATTAGATGAGTTTCTCCACAATGCACATGACAATTTTATGTACATGCATTCTATCTTTTAAAATATATCGGTACGTTATGTGTTAAAACCTTGGCCACCATTTGAATGTCAGAAGACCCGTGGAGAGGAAACAGTGTCCATGGAAAGTATTGTCAGTTGCTTATTGTGACTTGTCCAGGATGATCCCATATGGGGAGATACACAATACGTGAGAACATAAAGGTCACTTGGCTCCTCGAGCTTTCTCTGCCTTTTGTGGCTGGTCTGACTGTAACCTCGTTCCACATTCCTATCCCCACACCGATCATCCTGTCAGTGTCCACGATCTATCTCTGCCTTAAGAATATTCAAAGACTCAAATCCACTGCCCTTGGAGGGAAACATTTCTGACGACTCATGACCTTCTGACAAGAAATGTCTCATTTCCCTCTTAAATTTGTGACCTTCTATTTTTAGTGTTGACCTCTCGCTCCGAATGTTCCCCCAAGAGGGAAATATCCTCTTCACGTCTCGCCAGTTAAGACCCCTTTGAATCTGACACATTTCAAACAAGTTACATCACGGTCTTCTAAACACCAGTAGATATAAACCCGATGTATCCCAGGTATGAGCCACACATCCAGCAAATGAGTTTATAATTGAAGTTATAATCACAGCAGAGGCAGCCACGTGGCCACACAGCAAGACACAGAACTGAGGTCTGAAGCAATTAAAAGAAAGTAGGTATCTAGACCTTTAGTTTAATTTCAAATTATTTAAATCAATGTAATTACTTCATTTTTATATTCAGTTAATTAGTTTAAAAAAAAGTTATTGTGATTAGTTTCACTTCAAATTAGTTAAATCAATGTATTTACCTCATTGTTACATACAGTTAATATATTGTTTGGTTTTGATTTATTTTACGTATTCAATTGTAATTAATTTCTACACATTTATTTTGGAATCTGATGATTTCACTTTGGTGGCCATGTAGTCTGTGTAAAAGAATGCAAAGCCACAAGGCTGTAGTTGCTGGAAATTGTCAACCACCTCCTATGCCACCAGAACCATCCACCACGTTGTTTCCTGTGAGTCAGAGTTGGGCACAAAATTAACAAGCCATAGGCTATGACCCTCTAAACAAAGAAAAATAGAAAATAGGTGCAGGAGTCAGCCTTTCAGCCCCTTGAGCCAGCACCGCCATTCAATATGATCATGGCTGATCATCCAAAATAAGTACCCAGTTCCTGTTTTCTCTCCATATCCCTTGATTCCGTTAGCCCTGAGAGCTACATCTAACTCTCTCTTCAAAACATCCAGTGAATTGGCCTCCACTGCCTTCTGTGGCAGAGAATTCCACAAATTCACAACTCTCTGGATGAGTTTTTCCTCATCTCAGTCCTAAATGGCCTATCCCTTATTCTTAAACTGTAACCCCTGGTTCTGGACTCCTCCAACACCAGGAACATTTTTCCTGCATCTAGCTTGTCCAATCCCTTAAGAATTTTATGATTCTTTAAGATCCTCTCTCATCCTTCTAATTTCCAGTGAATATGTCCAGTCGATCCATTCTTTCATCATATGATATAAACATATGGACATAAATATTTAAACATATGGACATAAATACCCTCAGCAAGGGTAAACATCAATTCCACTGCTCACCAGAAGCCCCTTAAGAATTCTGCATATTTCAATGAGATCACATCTTCTAAACTCTCAAGTCTAAGGTTCCACCAGTCGTCGAAGGACGACACTGCCATCCCTGTCATCTGCTTCTGCTGCCAGTGATCCAGACATTACCAGCTCAACGAGGAGAGCGCAATAAAGCAGGGAAACTGGACTCTGGTGTAAAATGGTTGAACAAGCTCAGATTCATCTGTTCTGTGCTTTAACCCCTGGGCTATGGGGCCAGAAACATAGCAAAATGATTTGAGTATAGGAGCAGGGAGGTTCTACTTCAGTTGTACAGGGTCTTGGTGAGACCACACCTGGAGTATTGCGTACAGTTTTGGTTTCCAAATCTGAGGAAGGACATTATTGCCATAGAGGGAGTGCAGAGAAGGTTCACCAGACTGATTCCTGGGATGTCAGAACTGTCTTATGAAGAAAGACTGGATAGACTCGGTTTATACTCTCTAGAATTTAGGAGATTGAGAGGGGATCTAATAGAAAATTTAGAAAATTCTTAAGGCGTTGGACAGGCTAGATGCAGGAAGATTGTTCCCGATGTTGGGGAAGTCCAGGACAAGGGGTCACAGCTTAAGGATAAGGGGGAAATCCTTTAAGACCGAGATGAGAAAGACTTTTTTCACACAGAGAGTGGTGAGTCTCTGGAACTCTCTGCCACAGAGGGTAGTTGAGGCCAGTTCATTGGCTATATTTAAGAGGGAGTTCGATGTGGCCCTTGTGGCTAAGGGGATCAGGGGGTATGGAGAGAAGGCAGGTACGGGATACTGAGTTGGATGATCAGCCATGATCATATTGAATGGCGGTGCAGGCTCGAAGGTCCGAATGGCCTACTCCTGCACCTGATTTCTATGTTTCTAAACTGTTGTGCAAAATGGACCTTTGAGCATGGAGTGCTCTGGTATACACAACGGGGCAGAAAACTACAGGCTGTCTGACATCAATCAATGCTTTTGTTGTGATGGTACACACTGGTACAGAGTACTAGCACTTGTCAAAGGTTAAAAACTAGACCTTCAGATCGAGAACCAGATGACATAGGTTTAAGGTTAGAAGGGGAAAAATTTAATGGGAACCTGAGGGGTGACTTTTTTACACAAAGGGTGGTGGGTGTACGAAGCAAGCTGTTGGAGGTGGTATTTGAGGCAGGGACTATCACAATATTTAAGAAACGTTTAGGCAGGTGCATGGATAGGACAGGTTTAGAGGGATAAAGGCCAAATGCAGGCAGCTGGGACTGGTGTAGATGGGACATGTTGGTCAATGTGGGCAAGTTGGGTTCTTGTGACTCTTCAAATTTTAGAATAGTTGATTTTATACTTTTTAGTCAAGAGTCATGTACTGAAACCAGAACAAAATTCTTACTTGCAGCAGCATAACAGGTCTGTCAACACTGTCTTCATAAATAACATAATAAACAAAAAGTTCAATATATTTACAATACCCTCCAAAAATAACTCATATTGGTGCCCCTTTATTAGTTATTAAATTAGAAGTTGATCGGTCACAAAACCAATACCATTGAAGGGGATATTGAACAAATGAAATTGTTGATAAATGTAGCTTAATTTTTAATTGATGTGCATACTGGCAACTTTTTTTCCACAACAATAGCACTGACTTTAATGCCTTGGGAATTGAGATGAGGACTAGCGTTGTTCATCAGTGTGTAAATAACCTTAAAAACAAAACGCAAAGTGATGGAGTAACTCAGCGGGCCAGGCAGCATCTCTGAAGAACATGGATGGGTGACGTTTCAGGCCGGGACCCTTCTTCAGACTCAGAACTTCTCTTCAGTTTGAAGAAGGGTCCCGACCCGAAACATCACCAGTCCGTGTTCTCCAGAGATGCTGCTTGACCCGCTGAGTTATTCCAGAACTTTGTGGTTTTGCTTGTAAACCAGTGCCTGCAGGTCCTTGTGTCTCTCTTGTAAACAAACTCACCGGATTCTCTGGTGCGACCATTGACCTGCGGACTCCAGGGTCCTGAGCCGATGGCGTTGAATGCTTGCACCTGCACTCTGTACTCAGTCCACTCCTCCAGATCCTCGATGGTGAAATCCCGCTCAATACGATCGTGGATGATGTGGGTCAGAGTTGACCCATTCCCCTCTGACTTCCCATAGTTTATTTTGTATCCCACTGATTCCTGATTTCCATTGTACTCCGATTCAGGCAAAGGCTGAGGAGAGAAATGTAGCAATTTCTGACTGCATCGTCTTTATCAGTTCAATTTTAGAAGTTTTAATTGTTTTTTGTGTAAACGCCTAACTTATTCAAATAAAACTAACTGATCTTCATCACAGGCATTCAACGGAATGAACTAAAGTCTCTGATTCAATGCCCTCAGAAATAATTATAATAAATGTTTAATCTGCTATTATCCTTCACCATCATTTTCCCACCATAATAAAAATAATCTGCTATAAATTTCTGCAATAAAGATCAAAAATTGAGTACATTTAAAGGCGTAAAATGTACATTATCACATTAGATTAATTGTCGCTGAGAGTGATTATTTACAGCTAATTATACTTGGTTTTGTACCCATTCCCATTCAGATAATAGACGGGAGGATCTTCGCTGGGTGTACACCAGCTAATCATGTTGATTAAATTAACGTTCTGTGGAATGCTATAATCTTCCTGCCGGCTTACAAAATACAGGGATCAGAAAATTAACTTTACAGGAAAGCTTCAAATTTGACGATTTTAAACCTTCCTGACCAATGGTGATTGGAAGATTCATTAATTCACAAGGAAGTGACTGTTACCCTGGTGAAGACAAACGACAGGTGATTTGGCCACATTGACTTTACTGATGGTCCGATGATGGTTTGCGTTTTGAGTGGTGAAACCATTCTGTGGCATATACAGTGACATTAACATACACCGTGAGGAGCAGCGGCCCCAGCACCGACACCTGCGGAACACCGCTGGTCACTGGCAGCCAACCAGAAAAAGCTCCATTTATTGCCACTCTTTGCCTTCTGCCATCCAGCCAACCGGCTATCCATGCTAGTATCTTCCCAATGATACCATGGGCTCTCATCTTTAGCAGTCTCACCTTATCGAACGCTTTCTGAAAATCCAAGTAAACAACATCCACTGACTCTCCTTTGCCTATCCTGCTATTTACTTCCTTAAAGAATGCCAACAGGTTCGTCAGACAAGATCTCCTTTTTATAAGACCATGCTGAACTCAGCCTATTTCATCATGCACTTAGAAACCTCATCCCTTATATAATGGACTCCAAAATCTTACAACCACTGTTGTCAGCGCACCAGCCTATAGTTTCCACTCTTCTGCTTTGCTCCCTTCTTGAGTAATATTTGCAATTTTCCAATTGTCTGGAACCACTCCTGACTCTAGTGATTCTTGAAGGATCAACACTAATGCCTCCACAATCTCTAAGGCCATCTCTTTCAGAACCCTGGGGTGCAATCCAGCTGATAAGGTGAGTTATCCACCTTCAGACCTTTCAGCTTCCCAAGCATCTTCTCCTTTGTAATAGCTTATCCACTAACTTCCATCCGTTGAATCTCTTGAATTTCAGGCATGTTTGCTGGTGTCTTCCACTATCCACTGTATTCAGATCATCAGCCATTTCTTTATTTCCCACTATTACATCTCCAGCATCATTTTCCAGTGGTCCAATGTCCACTCTGGCCTCTTCCTTACTCTTTATATATCTGAAGAAACTTTTGCTCTCCTCTCGTATATTATTGCCTAACTTACTGTCATATTTCATAGTATATATCTGATCTGATTGGTGAGAATGCAAAGCACATGGTACATGTGACAATAATAAAACTAAACTTATAAATGAAGCCGTCAATGCCCACCAGGCGCGGCACCAGTGGATTTGGTAGAAAGCCCAGTGGAAGGTTCTCCGACTCAGTTTGGATGGAGAAGCGAGGGAGAGGCAGAGTGTGGGGCAAGGAGCTGCACTCGGAGACAAAGGTTTCATGTCATACTGCAATACAAGTGTTTCAGATGCACTTAAACAAGCTAGAAAACAAGTGATATTGGTTACTCCTGAGACGAGAGCCCTGGTCTGTTACATACCACCCAACGGAGCCAGAGACTTGTCTCACTTGCAGTGCGCAGGGTCACATTGGCAGGAGCCATGTCAGGCGGGGCCTGCAACGTTTGAATTTTGCGTGATAGCTGGCTCGGCAAGCTCGTCCCCACGATGTTGACCTGGCGCATGCGGAACCTGCAGAGACACAGAGCGGGCACTGCGATACAAGACAATCCACAACCCCCGAGTGGGCACTGAGCTACTGGACATTCCATGCCACCCTCACGGGCACTGAATGGCAGGACATTCCACATGTGAATGGTACCTGTAATGTATGAGTGATATCTGTAACGGGCGAATGATACCTCTAATGGGTGAACAGTATCTGTAATGGGTGAAGTGCCTGTAATGAGTGAACTGTACCTGCAATGAGTGAAATGTACCTGTAATGGATGAATGGTACCTGTAATTATGAATGGTACTTGTAATGAGTGAATGATACCTGTAATGGATGAATTGTACGTAATGAGTGAATGATACCTGTAATGGATGAATGGTACCTGTAATGATGAATGATACCT
This sequence comes from Raja brachyura, assembly GCA_963514005.1. Next base: position 26,151,279 of record OY740803.1, read on the forward strand.
GTAATGAGTGAATGGTACCTGTAATGGGCGAACAGTGCCTATAATGAGTGAACTGTACCTGTAATGGGTGAAAGGGTTGAGGTTGGGGACCTCCAGGGAGCGTGCATCAGGCTCGTTGACCAGCTGATGAACCAGATGCCATTCCTCATGCTCCCCAATTACGCCGACCTGAGGAAGGAAAGCAAAGGTCAGCCCAGGCGCGCTGTGCAATCAGCAGCATTCTGCTTGGCTTCTGGAGGAAACATGGAACGGCTGCAGCCCACGTTGATATAAATTAAAAAATCTCAAAAAGATCAAGGAGATGGAAAATACTCTTAAAATATTATTACTCAGTTAATCACTTAGTCAAAGATAGACCCAAAATTGTCCACTAGGGGCACTGCATTGACAGCAGCCTCTGCCTGCAGCCCGTTTGTTTTTCCTCTTTTTTTTACATTTTTAGTCTGTTTAAAGTCTGTTTTTTGGGGAATCTTTAACTTTTCTATGTGGGGGAGGGGGCAGGGTAAGGGGGAAACTGTTTCCCAGTCGCTTCCTGGCGGGGACGTGACTATTTCTCCGAGTCTCGTCATCGCCCCCCACCTCGCGGCCTACCTCCTGGATCGGAGCGACCTTTCCTGCCGGGGACCAGGAACCGGACCAAAGCTGCAACAGCGGCGGCGGCGCTGGAGTCACCATGGAGCGGGCGATGCCTACCTTGGTCACCGTTGGAGCTCCGGAGCGTTGGGCCGCTGCTCCAACTTTGTGGAGCTCTGGTTTGGAGAGCTCCCAACGCGGGCGGCGCTGACCATCATCGTGGAGTCCTGGGGCCCTTTGCCGGGGGCCTCCAGTGTTGAATCTCCACCCGGCGCGCCCTGCGGACTTTGGGAGCCGCAGACTCCGGTAGGAGGGGGCCAACTCGGAGTCCAGGCCGCTGAGGACGTCCCCCAGCCCCGACGTCGGACTTGCATCACCCCGGGCAGCGGGCCTGAACATCAGGCTGCCCGGAGCGGCGACAGCGGAGGCCTGGGGGAGGCCCCGACCATGGGTGAACATTGGGGAACATCGGGAAGAGACTGACTTTGGTACCTTCCCTCACGGTGGCAAATTTTGATCCTGCTGTGAGGGGATGTTTTATGTTGAATTTCTGTCTACTCTGTGTTGTGTTCTTTTTTTTTGGCTGTATGGTGACTTCCTTTCACTGTGCCAATTGGCACATGTGACAAATAAAATCTATCTGTAAAAATCTATCTGTATCTGTAAAATGCTGGAGTAACTCAGCGGGTCAGGCAGCATCTCTGGAGAGAAGGAATGGGTGACATTTCAGGTGGGTATGATCCAAAACATCACCAGTTCCTTTCCTCCAGAGATGCTGCCTGACCCACTGAGTTACTCCAGCATTTTGGATCTATCTTCGGTATAAGACAGCATCTGCAGTTCCTTCCTAAACATAATGACTTACAACAATTTAATTTCCTCTAACGGAAAAATTAAACCAATTATAATTAAACAATGGACAGCAGGATTAAAACAGATGAGATATTTTGTTCAGTTACATTGTACAATATTCTTTTCAGTTCTTTTCAGAGTATTAGCCCAATCAGAATCAATTAGTGAACTACATCGAACTCCATGTTGCATTTGCTCTAGTGTTCGCAATTTTTTTTGTTACAGTAATGGCTTCATTACTACTTGCATTTCAGAAACTTTTTCACAAAGAGAAATTGCGCTCTATGGTGGCAAAATTAGCATAATGCCAAAGCCAAGCCTAATAAATCTATGATAATGAGGGGGAGCAGAAGGAAACAGTTTTGGAGACACAGGAACCGCAGACGCTAGAATTTTAAGCAAAAAACAAAGTGCTGGGAGTAACACAGCAGGTCAGGCAGCATCTGTGGAGGCAATGTACAGGCAACGTTTCAGGTTGGGACTCTTCTTCAGACTACAGATGTTAAGAATGGATTTAAAGAGGGTGTTGGAGAGAGGATGAGGTTCGAGGAGGAGATTGAGAATCTGGGCAGCTGATGACAGTGTCACCATTGGTTACAATGGAAAAGAGACACCAGACAACGGACGTAAACGGAGAGACTCGGGGAGATGGTTGGATGTTGGGTGAGGGATGGGCAGTGCCAGCAGCAAGATTTTGAAAACGTTTGGCTCAGAAGTCACAAGTCATCATGAATTAAAGCATTGACGAGAGGGATGGTGTGAAATAGAATATGATGCAGAGTATTTGAAGAACGGTATTAGAATGGCGCAGTAGTGCAGTGGTAGACCCGCTGCATCACAGTGCTAGAGACCCTGGTTCGATCCCAACCTCGGGTGCTGTCTGTGTGGAGTTTGAACGTCCTCCCTGTGACCGCGTGGGTTTCCCCCGGGTGTTTCGGTTTTCTCGCACACCCCAAAGTTGTGCGGGTATGTGGGTTAATTGGCCTCCGTAAATTGCCCATGATGTGTAGGGAGTGAATGAGAAAGATGAACGATGGTCAGCATGGACTTGATGGGCTGAAGGGCCCGTTTCTCAGCCGCAGCTCGACTACTAAAAAACTAAATGTAAAGTGAGAAAGACATGAAGATGTAATTCAGTTGGCCTAAGATGAAGGCTCCGGCAGAGGTTGTGATGGAGATTAAAACAGACAGATATGGCAAATAAGAAGAGACAATGTCTACCATTCCATCATGGATTCTCAACCAAGTCCCTGAACGAACAGCTCCTCATGTATCGCTTGGGCAGCTTACAACCCAGCAATATGAATATTGATTTCTCTGACCAAGTAACCCTTGCTTTTCATCTCTCTCCGTACCTCCCCGCCTTAGTTCTCCGACTAGTTCTCCTGTCCTAAATATCACTGATTGTTTGCTGTGTTGTCACCTTCCCCTCAGCTAACAATGAATCATTCTACATTTCCTTTATTATTATCTGCTTTAATCCGTCATTTTCACACCTTGGCCTTCCATATCTCTAGACTCCCCTTCCCCTGACTCTCGGTCTGAAGAAGGGTCTCGACCCGAAATGTCACCGATTCCTTCTCTCCAGAGATGCTGCCCGTCCTGTTGAGTTACTCAAGCATTTTGTGTCTTTCTTCGGTGTAAACCAGCATCTGCAGTTTCTTCCAACACAAGTCCCTGAAAACGATGACTTCATTCATTGGCTACCATCATAATTCTGAGTAAGAAGTCATCACTGCCACTTCCTTTACACACAGCAGGGTAAACACAGATTTTTAATAAAAATGTAAAATGTAATGAATCGGTATCTTAAAATAAATATTCATTGGATTATTCCTGAGGTCAGTGACAAAGTGGTTACTGCCGTCCTTTGTCTCTCAAATCTATATAGAAAAAGCAAATTCAATTACCTACTGGAATTGATTCCAAGCAGGCATTCACAGTTAAGGTAGCAAAGATCACATATATTTAGCTCCAGAATTACTTTTCAAGCTCAATTTACAGTCAATGTATCGCCTAGGCAATGGATTTAATATTAGTTAAAAGCAACTGGTATCATTATGTTGTGCCTTTACCTCACAGATAAGTGTTTTACTTCACACACAGTGCATCCAGAGTTGCACATTATTTGGTCCAATTAAATATTTAAAAGACATTTGAGCAGGTAAATGGATGGGAAAGGTTTAGAGGGATAGGGGGCAAACGGAGGCACGTAGGCTCGTGTGGATATGTCATCTATGGAGCATCTATTCCTCTATTCTTTTGCATTAGTTCCTTTCCTGTCAGTGAAACTGATCACAGTCTAGGTCTTTTGATTGGGGAATTCATTGAATATGCAGGGTAAACGTACAAGGTAACGTACAACGTACATACAAACACTGGCCCGTATACTCTGCAACATGCAAACCCTCTGGCCTGTACACTCTGCAACGTACAAACACTCTGGCTCTGCAGATGAGCTGGCGACTGCATGTACTTAGAATCACAATATCTCCAGATTTCTTCCAAGGTTTGAGGTGGAACTGGCTGGGAAATGCTGATGTTTATCCCACGTCCTCTGGGCCTTGGCACAAACACTGAGGTCTCTAATTTGATGGCATGAATCTGCTGGGGGTTCTCTCACTGTGATCTGAGGTTGGACAAAACTGCTGACGTCCTCAGCACTTAACACTGGGGAATCTCCTTCATGAGGCAGTGTCAGGTTGGAGCAAACCCAGAAGATTACTGTCTTCAATTAATTAACTCTATCGCTAAAGCACTTTTTACAGCTTTTAAACTGTGTTTGCTTTGATGATTTTCATTATTTAAAAAAGTATTTTATAGATGTTCCAAAATGGTTGAATTGCTTATTTTTTGATTTAAACAAAAAAATGGCAATTGTGTTTGAATGGTTTTCAAATGTTCTCAATTGAATTGATTGATACAACATGGAAACAGGCCCTTCGGCCCGCCCTGTCTACGCTGACCACGGGTCAATGTTCATACTAGTTCTGTGTTATCCCACTGTCTTGTCAACTCCAAACAATTTACAGGGGTCAATTAACTTACAAACCTGCACTTCTTTGGAATGTGGGAGGAAACCAGGGCACCCAGAGTAAAACCACGTGGTCATGGGAAGAACGTGCAAACTCCACAGTGACAGCACCTGAGGTCGGGATCGAACCCGGGTCTTTGAAGTTGTGAGGCAGCAGCCCCACCGGTTTTCAGAAACATTTGAAGTCCTCGACAGCCCACAAAGCCAGAGGAGTGAATTTTCAGATGTGAAAGGTTTCCAGTCATGTTCTGACCAGATTGATTCAGGTTCGCCCATGCGATAACAATGGCCGTTGCCACCCACGGCCCTGCTCTGTTGCCAGATTTTAACTGATCAGCAAGTCACTGCTGAGAGATATAGTGTTTGCCCGTACAGCGCCAGAGACCCGGGTTCGATCCTGACTATAGGTGCTGTTTGTACGGAGTTTGTATGTTCTCCCTGTGACAATGTGGGTTCCTCCGGTTTCTTCCCATATTCCAAAGACACACAGGTTTGTAGTTTAATTGGCTTCGGTAAAAATGGTAAATTGGCCCCAGTGTGTAGGATAGTGTCCAAAGTGCATATATACTTGGTGGGCCGAAGGGCTTGTTTCTGCACTGAAGCTCTAAAGTGTAAAGGGTAAAGATCCCTGGTGTAAGTATGTAGCTTCCCCCGTGTTATTTGGGAGCGTTCTGCTGATTGAAGTCAAAGTACAGGTGCATAGAAAAAAATTAACAACTACTCTTGTCTCAAACTGAGAGACCGGGACCTTTCAAAGTCAAGGTAACAATTTAAGGTGTAATGAAATTCGAATTCCCATGCAGCCATACTGATGAATAAAGCAGATAGTATTTTGTCCATACTCCATTGAATGATGAACCTTGCTCATCATTCACCCCCTTAACTGTAAGTGCCTGTGTGTGCACTCTGCCTGAGACTGTAAGTGTCTGTGTGTAGATGCTACCTGAGACTGTTGGTGCGTGTGTGTACTGTACCTGAGACGAAGTACTTGTCCCACTTGGCGATATTTTTGGCGACTGCCAGTGTCATTGACTGACGTATCAGGGTCACCGAAAAATTTTGAACATTTCAAAATCTAGCGGCGACAAAATAAATGTTGCGACACCTGAGGAAACACCGCGCGTCAATACATCGTCACGCTGCGTCACGCTGCATCACGGCGCGACTTTTTTGGTAACCTGATACGTCAGTCAATGATGCCGGCAGTCGCCAAAACAAAACGCCAAGTGGGACAGGCCCTTAAGTGTCTGTGTGTTTACTCTACCTGAGACTGTATGTGTCTATGTGTGTACTGTACCCAAGCGTGTAAGTGTATGTGTGTTTACTCTACCTGAGCCTCCACCAACCAGCGCGAGATGGATGTTTTTCCATCATAGCCAGGCCGAAACTGCAGCGTTACCGAGCGAGGGCCGATGTTCGAGATGGCCAGGTTTGTGGGGGAGCCAGGTAACTCTGTTGGAACAAGCACAGGTAATATGGAAAGGTATTCAATACATTAACAGGGGCTTTAGAAAAGGAATGCTGTTGCATTATGGAGATGTACGTAGATGCAACAGCATTGCACACTGCCCTCATTGACATTAAACTGGACCAAGGCACCAACGTATGTAAATAATTTATTAAAATTATTTTGGTTAAAAAAAAGGCACCAACATTTCCTCGAGTTGCGAAGTTCAGTTAATCAGATAGCGATCAGAAATTGTTAAAGAATTCTCAAAGTTCTCATCTTCTTCCGTTTTTTGATAGATCATTAAATGAATGATGAGAGCTAATGCATCGTCAGAATGGCAGGCCTGGGGTAGAGGCGGAGAATATTTAATTCAATTGATGGACAAACTGCTACTACAAAGAAGGGCAAAACACCATTTGCTAACTGTATGTAGGTATGTTGCAAAACTTACCTTGAGCAGCGCTGCACTTCTGCCGCTCCCCGTGTGCGCGACTTTGGCGCCTTTCAGAGGGGGGCAGGCTTAAAGTGCCGTTTCTCTTCAGACTGGACAAATCGATGAATGTCGGGCGATTTGGTTGCGGAAGAAAAATCACTCCGAAATTTCATGAATGAAGGTATTTTTAAATTACTTATTTATTATTATTATTATTATTATTATTATTTATTATTATTATTTATTAATAAATTATTTATTAACTAGAGTAATTTAAAAATCACCTTCAAAAGCCGTGAGAACTGACAACCGGAAGGATTTTGCGTAGGGGAGAAAAAAAGGTAAATAGTTTATTTTTATATTAAAAGTTGGTTTTTCGGGAGGCTTTAATAATATTTTTATGTTGCGAAATGGGGTCCCAAAAAATCTATGAACAAACAGTATTTTTCCTCCCGACTTCACCGCTAACCGCAACGTTCTAATCCACTGCATTCCACTAAAACCCACTCACTAGTTGATTTAAATGGCCATTAATTTACAGGCAGTAAACACTAAATTCCTTCCATTTGGCCCAGAAATTCATGAAAATTAGATTTAAAAATTATGTTATATTGTGGATTATTGTGTGAATGTTATTTGGACACTTAGGCAATTTAAAAAAAGTTTATCTTTTCTTAAGAAATGGATAGATGTTTAGATCCACTCATTGAATTTTGTAATTAGCTACAATTAGATAACTAACTAATTATATGCTTTAATTTCAGGTCATCCAAGTAAGATTGTTTCATATTTGTTTCAGAATGCTTCAATCTATAATAACTGAAAATTTCATTGAGTTCTCTTAATTTTTAAGAAAGTTATGGGCTTTTAACTGTTCCAGATCACAGCTTTTGAGTTAAGTCAATTGAAAGGCAATGGGAAGCAAGATGCTAATTTCCGAGTATGAAAATGGCCATAACTTTTTTTAATACTGAAGATATGAAAGTAAATTAGGTGTCAAATTAAACTTCTTTTTATGCTTTATCTGATGGGATAAATTGCAGACTTGATTTTTAAAATCTCAAAATTTTGTAACATTGCTACTGTATGGACAAATGCAACAAAGCTCTTCATTATTTATTGCAATCCCATTGTGATGAAGGTCAACAGAGCATTTCCCATCCCAAATGTGTGCTCTAAACTTTACTTTAGAGATACAGTGCTGAAATAGGCCCCACGGCCCACCGGGTCTGCGCCAACCAGTGATCCCCGTACACTAGCACTGTCCTACACACTAGAAACAATTTGGAATTTATAGAAGCCAATTAACCTACAAACCTGCACGTCTTTGTAGTGTGGGAGGAAACTGAAGCACCTGGAGAAAACCATGCGGTCACCGGGAGAACGTGCAAACCCCCTACAGGCAGCGTCCATGGTCAGGATCGAACCCGGGTCTCTGGTGCTGTAAAGGGCCTGTCCCACCAGCATGCGACTGCATGCGGCGAGCGCGACCAAACGTGGTGGCTTGAGGTGTACAGCCTCGCGGGGCCGGTCCCACTTCCAACAGCGGAGCCGTATGGAGCTGGTCCCGACATCATACTCACCAATCAGCTGGGCAGGAGGCGGGTCGACTGAATTTGGACGTCGCACGGCGTCGGGCGGTGACGTCATCACGTAACGGCACGCCGGGCGGTGACGTTATCACGCAACGCCACGCGCTAGGCGTACGCAGTCCAGATGCTGCGTACGGCGTCGAGACGCTGCGTACGGTGTCAAGACGCTGCTACGGCCTCAATGCTGCTGCGGGCCAACAGACCGTTGTCGCGCGGGATTTTTGAACAGTGTCAGTTTTTCGGAGCCCCGCGCGATGTCGGGACCAGCCCTGCACAACTCCATACGGCTCCGGCGATCGAAGTGGGACCGGCCCTGCGAGGCCGTAGGTCGCGCTCGCCGCATGCAGTCGCATGCTGGTGGGACAGGCCCTTAAGGCAGCAACTTGACCGCTGTGCCACTGTGCTGCTCTCTACTTGAAGCTAACTTTCAGTAAATCCCATAGAACATCCCAAAGCATAGACATACCAATATTTAAGAAAAACCTTGTCATTCCAATAAAATGAATAATCTCAGCTCTCCCTACAGTAAGATGCATCTGCAATTTGTCCTTTCACTTAATCTCGAGATACTGCAGACAGTCGATGCTGGAATCTGGAGGAAGAAACAAGCTGCTGGAGGAAGTCGGCGAGTCAGGCAGCATCTGTGGAGGCAGAGGGATTTCAACGTTTTGGGTTGAGACTTTACATCAAGACTGGATGCAGAGTCTCGATCTGAAACGCTGACCATCTGCTGCCTCCACAGATGCTGCCTGACCTGCTGACCATCACCAGAACTGGATAAAATTCCTACCTGGAGGAACTCCTGAGGAGATGGTGGAAGAGGAGGTCTGGCCTTGACCCTTGGACGTCATGGCTGCCACTTCAATAGTGTAGGTTGTGAGAGCAGTTAGGCCGGTGACTCGGTAGCCTAGTGTCACGTTTGCCAGGTAGTGTGTCACACGCGTGTTTGTGCGATTGTACTCCTCCCAAGATATGCGGTAACCTAGACAGAAACACCAGCACATAGAAACATAGAAAATATGTGCAGGAGTAGGCCATTCGGACCTTCGAGCCTACACTGCCATTCAATATGATCATGGCTGATCATCCAACTCAGTATCCTGTACCTGCCTTCTTTCCATACCCCCTGTTCCCCTTAGCCACAAGTGCCACATCTAAGTCCCTCTTAAATATAGCCAATGAACTGGCCTCAACTACCTTCTGTGTCAGAGAATTCCAGAGATTCACCACTCTCTGTGTGAAAAATGTTTTTCTCATCTCGGTCCTAAAAGACTTTTGCCTTATCCTTAAACTGTGACCCCTTGTCCTGGACTTCCCCAACATCGGGAACAATTTTCCTGCACCTAGCCTGTCCAACCCCTTAAGAATTTTGTAAGTTTCTATTGGATCCTCCCTCAATCTTCTAAATGCTGCCGAGTCTATCCAATCTTTCTTTACATGAAAGTCCTGACATCCCAGGAATCAGTCTGGTGAACCTTCTCTGTACTCCCTCTATGGCAAGAATGTCTTTCCTCAGAGTAGGAGACCAAAACTGTACGCAATACTCGAGGTGTGGTCTCACCAAGACCCTGTACAACTGATACGTAGACACGGATACTTAGACACAGGGAACTGCAGATGCTGGTTTACAAAAAAAACACGCCAAGTGCTGGAGTAACTCAGCGGGTCTGGCAGCATCTCTGGAGAACATGGATATGTGACGGTTCGGGTGGGGACCCTTCTTCAGACTTCTTGCACTGATACTTACAGTGTTACACATCAGACGTTGTGATGGTGGAAATAACTGTTGTGCAAAATAGAAACACAAATTTGGAGCTCCGTTACCACCACAGAAATTTATTGTAAGGTTGGCTCTTGATTCTTCTTCCACTCTTTAATCCAGTTCTTTGTCCAATGCTCCTCAGAACCACTCGAAAATACACTTTTGTGCAATTTGCCCACATACCATTCCCATTAGGAATGTAAAAAATAATTCTAGAATGCGGATTTACATTAGTGAAATCAAACTTTGAATCTTCTGACCTGTGAGAATCCCATTCTTTTCGTGCGGCTCTCTCCAGCTGACTTTGAGCGAAGTGTCCAGGATCTCCGTGAAACTGAGATGTCCGATTGGACCAGGGTCTAAAGAGTGAGCAAATCAACAGCCTGTCAAAGCTGGAGGCACAAGGAATTTGCAAGTGCTAGATCTTGAGTAAAATGCAAAGTGCTGAAGGACCTCAGCGGGTTGGGTAGCATCTGTGGAGGGAATGGACAGATGATGTTTAGGTCGGGACCCTTTTTCAGACTTCGGAACAGTATGAAGGAGGTCTTGACTCGAAACATTGCTTGTTCATTCTCTCCGCAGATGATGCCTGACCCGCTGAGTTCCTCCAGCACTTTGTGTTTGGCTTTCAAAGCTGCCCCATTAGGGACCACTTGGTGTAACGTTCCATACTGCAGGGACCCTCAAATATGGTCAAACATGAGGACACAATGAGCAGCTGGGATCAACGGGATGGAGGTGGGGTAGGACCTGGGGTCAATGAGGGAAGTAGTAAAGCTGGGGTCAATGGGGGAGGTGGTAAGAACGGGGCATTAATAGAAGGGGTGGGAAACTGCTGTTAGGTGACAGATCCTACTGATGTGCATTCTCCTGCTATGCCTGTGAAATTTAACATCCATTTGCCTTTACTTCTCCAGGTTTAACTTTGTATTTGTTCATTAAGAATAGAGAGTTGGGAATTTGTGGAATTCTCTACCTCAGAAGGCAGTGGAGGCGGATTCACTGGATGCAGTCAAAAGAGAGTTCGATAGAGCTCTTAGGGCTAGTGGAATCTAGGGGTATGGGGAGAAGGCAGGAAAGAGGTACTGATTGTGGATGATCAGCCATGATCACATTGAATGGCGGTGCTGGCTCGTAGGGCTGAATGGCCTACTCCTGCACCTATTGTCTATGTATCTATGATTGTATGCTCTGGATTGGCATTGGCCTAGAATTCATTCAATGGACTTTGAATGGATTGTAAAATGTAAGCTATTTAATTTGCGATTATTCGGCCACAATGTGTTAAGCTTGTTATTTAGTTTCAGGGCCACTTCTTCTAATGTTCTTGCCTTCCAATGCAATGTAGCCAATTTGTGTTGCACCTCAGAGTAAAGATCCTATAGCGGAGCAAGATAGACCACTCCTGCTAAATGCAATGGGCTGACGTGTAGTATGCAACGGAACGGAACGCGAGCCTTTTTTTCACCCATTTCCGTAACCGGACCCGACCCGACCCGACCCGCAGTGTAATCAATGTTGCGGGGGAACAATTTGTGTTAATAAATTACAATTCTGAAAATGAGGAGAAGATTTTTACCAAATAACTTTTATTTTTATGAGGAGGTTTCCGTAACCGGCTTCCGTCTCCGCATTATTATCCTATGGGATCTTTGGTTACGGAAATGGGGCCTTAAATTACCCATGAATCTGCCCATGACCATATTACGTCTTTTTCGTCGAGTGGACTATCTTGCTCGCTATAGGATCTTTGCTTTAGAGTGGCAATTGAATGGCACAAATTAGGAAAAGTAGTGATCGGATTTCAGCTCTATAATCTGCTTCTTATCTACTCTTGAATGTTGCCATGAACCACAAAGCTTTGACCTAAACAGTAGTAAACACTGCATGTCAAGTTCATTGTAGATGGGTCAGTGACCTAAACAGTAGTAAACACTGCATGTCAAGTTCCTTGTAGATGGGTCAGTGCACAGATGCAAGGGAGTTCATCTGATCACTCACTTTTTCAAATAAGCCAAAGACACATCAAGTGAAATATTTCAGATCCAAAGCATTACGGACTGCTGTTTATTACACTGTTCAGTTTAGTTTAGAGATACAGCGTGGAAACAGGCCCTTCGGCTCACCGAGTCCATGCCGACCAGCGATCCCCGCACATTATCTGCTGAACGGGTAACCCATAAACCTATTCCTATCAATTGATTCCATTATTGCGATGGAACTGAGATAAATCTAATGGATTTAGTAATAGCTCAGTATGTTTTGCAATCTTTTTGGACATTGATATTATATTTACGAAAAACTGTTATTTCTCCTCTTCTCAATGTCTGTCATAGTGATAATCAGTTTCACACATCTCCCCACTAATCTCAACACTCTGAGATAAATGCCATTTAACCGGGGATTTATTTGCCTTAAACTCTTTCAACATAAGGTGTGCCCTCCAGTTAATTGCCTGAGTGGAACCTTTCCACACGCAGTTGTGTATGGGTTACTTTGAAGTCGGAGGAAACAATTTCCAGCCAGCGTCGAGAGAATGTGAGTGACGACACCTTTGAACCTGTTTACGGATTGATTTCCCGTAGGTGATCTTTTGTTGTAATCAGACGCAGGAAACCTGATTATTAAAGCTGCATCTGATAAAGCACCAGCATGCAAAAAACAGACACCATCTGCATCTACTGCAGATTCTTCATTCCATAGACTGCTAATTTCACTTGCACAACATCAACAGGCATGGACCAGAAGACCACAGGAGCCTCTAAACACAAAATGTAAAAGCATCTTCCAAATCATCGATGTCATAACCAAGGAGGTTAGAACCTCTGTTCCTCCGTTACAAAGCCATCCATTTTTTATGCAGCCAACAACCAAAGTTGTCACCTAATGTATATTTATAACATGTCACATGTGTTAATAAAGTTTCATTCATTCATTCAATCATTCATATATTGAAGGACCCCGTGATATGGGCAAGATACTTACAATCTTCATGAGAGCGCACAAGTTGGGGTGGACTCCTGGGGCCGTCCCCTGGGGTGGTGAAGCATAACACAGAGGTGTAATATTTGGCAAACTTCTTCAAGCCACGTATGTAACCAACATGGACCATGTCCTGGAAGTTTGGCCGCACGGTCACCATTGTAAAGTCTTCAATCTGACCAGGCTCCCAGGCCAGCAGCTGAAATAATAAAAAAATTATCAAAGGGAACATCATGGGAAAGACACGTTTAGTTACTGACATGTTGACAGTCAGATGGTTGGAGGAAGGCCAGGAGGAGGATGAAAAAACAGAAGGTGTGAAACAAATGGATACATGGGACAGGAACAGGTTGTATAACGCACTGCATCCACTAACATATTTACTGCAATCATAGGCTAAGTTCCTGCGAATTTCTTGTTAACTGTAAGCCAAGTGTCTGGTTTCAGGTTTTAATCCCCGGAGGAAGGTGATGGTGAATTTTGCTGAAGATGCTTCTTTCGGTCCCTTAATTGGATAAACGGCCATTTTAATGGGAAGTCAATCTTTGTATTTTTAACAAGTGTCTTTCCTCATTATCAAACTAGCATAAGTATCAGTTATATACTTATGAAGTTACTGTACATTTTCAGCACATGGATGGGACATCAAAGTTCCGTGTGGAGTTGTAAGCAATGTAGGTCACGTCGTTTAGTCCTGGCTTCCAGGGATTAATTAAAGCCAAGGAACCTTTTCTATAATAATTGAGATAAAAGCAGCCTGACTCTCCAAGTCTGCCGTAGTTTGAGCTGCCTACAGCCAAATTATAAAGTTCTTTTTAACAACAGGAAAGAACCGATTTTACTGCTGAAAAAAAAAATCGGCAACTGTAAAGCAATCCTTGGTCAAGACTTCCCTGGAAAAGATGGGTGACTGTCATTCACAGGAGGATCATACCATAGGGATGTGGCCCAGTGGCTCAGACAGTAATTTCAACGTCTGTGTGTTTCTGTACTGCTGCTATTTACGGTACATGGCTTTAACCGTGTGCTCTGTACATAGCAACTCTTTTGACTTCAGTGATACTGCGTGGATTTAGGCATTTCGGCCCACGGAGTCCATGCCGACCAGCGATTACCCCATGATCAATTTACAGGAATGAGAAAACGTATGCATATTAAATAGTTAATGGCCTTGCAGGTTTGCGGACAAATTTACTTGCCAACTGTGGTCAAAGAATTGATGAGCGCAATTAACATTTGAATAATTTGTTGCTTGGAATTAATCACATTTTCAGCCCCGCAACTGGAAGGAGGATCAACTCACCAGCTCCACACATGTTCTGCTTTGCTTTGAATCAGTGGGGTCATGTCACACTGATGGGCAAGATGCTCCAAGGGGATTTTCCACATTTACCTCATTTGTCATGGATGTCCACAGCCCTCCTTCTCATTCATTGTAGAAGTTTACAGCAGAGGAGGGGGCTTTTGCAGGGCGATGTGTCTGCATTGACTCTCACTCAACTCCACCTCTGAATGCTGCTCAACCCTCTTCTTTTAAACATTGCATTGAACATTCATCTAATTTTCCTTGGAAAGAGATTGTGATCTTCCTCTGAAACTTCCCTTTATTTAAAAAACACTCCTTGCTCCAAAACCCAACCAGGTAAAAAAGCATCTTCCAACCTGCCTCCTCAGTGATGAGTTGACACCAAGCACTCCTCCCAGTTATTCTCCCATCAGAGAATATCACCTTTCTACCTTCATCCAAGTAAAACTTTTTAGATTTTTAAAAAACACCATAAAATTTCAATTTAAATCTTTTTTGTTCCAAAGGATTCTTTTTTTGCTAATATATTAGTAAGATTAAATGAGAACTTACCAGTTTGAAGTTTGATCTTTATTTTATGAGGAGTCACGTTGAAGAACCCCGCCAGTGCGCATGCTCGTCAATTTTCAAAGCAACAGTGTGAAATCACAGAAAACAGTATTTTAAGTGACATAGTAAGATTATAAACCTAGAACTACCAGATGACTCGTGATATGAGGGTTGGGAGCGGAGGGCATGTAATCACCAACGTAACTCCTCATAAAATAAAGATCAAACTTCAAACTGGTAAGTTCTCGTTTAATCTTACTATTTTACTTCGGAGTCACGTGAGTGATTCCGTGAAGATTTCAAAGCTCTGTGATTTCATGCTGTGAGAAACGAGTCTACACAACCACAGCTGCTTCATTGACAGTATGAAGGAAACATTCATAATGAATAAATAATTATAATAGTAATCACACTCATCCAAGAAGGACTATACAACTGAACGTAAAATAGAGTTGGTAAAAAAACCCTGGTCTGACAATGGGTTATTATAAGTGTTTGGAAGATTAGCTCGTTCGACCATCTTGCAGCTGCTAGGATGTGGTCCAGCGGAACGTAAATAACCCTTGCTACTGATGTTGTAGCAGACCTGGTGGAGTGATTTAATTCGTATCTACTCCCATATAAACCAAACCCCGTTTCACCGCCTGCGGATGGTCTGAACTGACACCTTCTTATAAAGCTTTTCTGGAACTAACAACATTGCTAGTTCAGAGCCTCTAGGCTCTTGGTGATCTTGACATATTGTTGTGAATGTGTGACCTCTCATAACTGAAGGTGCCTGAATATGTCATGAACTAATTTGGGACCTGACTCCCCTTCTGCTCTGCTTAAATATAATATTATTTGCAGATGTAACCATCCTGTCCAGTCACAATTATGTAGTGACTGGACCCGTTGCGCTGGGACCAGCGCCATGAGGATGCCTAAGCTAGGATGTAGCAGGAGCCCCCGGCGAAGCATTGCCAGCGCAATGTCAGTATGCCATACTGCCCTGTACTTGTCCTGGGGGAACTTGTGGTAATGATCCTTTACAAACTCGATATCCGGGGTGAGCCCGACAGAGTGGATCCAATTCGCTGCAGCAAATATGATGGGAAGGCACATTAATCACAGTTAATGGTCCTATAACTCAATTATTGTCAAAGACCTATTGGAAAATTAACTTAAAGTCGTCAGTATCTGTACCGTATTAAATGTAACATAGCATTAAACAAAGCTCTTCCCATCTGCTGGCGAAAACTGGACTGCTTTTTTGGGATGCTATCCCTGCCCTCAGCAGTGAGCACATACATGGATCGGTGTGACAACCCGAGCCGTAGGAGCAGTCCACTCAGAATCTGAAAAATAATAAATTGATTTTATCATGCAGATGCTGGTTTTCCAAGCCACAGGCT
This sequence comes from Raja brachyura, assembly GCA_963514005.1. Next base: position 26,167,206 of record OY740803.1, read on the forward strand.
GACCAGCAAAGCTTTACGTGCAGAATAATCGTATAAGGTAGTATTAATATTCCTGACAAACAGGAATCAATGCTGCATAGTCCAGTCAGCCAGTACAAAAGCCTAAGCGGAATCTTGCTGACTTTATTTCAAGATCCGACTGATGGACAAAATGGAGGAAGACATTCTTCCTCCAAGATAATGTATCTTTCGCCACTGTTATGCCTCATAATTTTGCAGCTGTGAACAGGCATGAACATTACATCAACATTCGGTGTTCCATCGAACCATAAATTCATAACTACTTTGTCATCCAACACTCATTCTGTGTTGTCATTGATCTGTACTTGTTGATACACCAGTGGCAAATGAGATTATGTAAATGAGTATAGGATGCTTTTACTTGATTGCACCCAAGTGACTAACATATGCCACCATCATTGTGTATCAACCTGCAGTTGAGTATGCAGATTATGCATATTTGGGTCATAACCCTTTACCCATCTAATGCACCTAGGGTTTATAGATGGTTGATAGCAATAACTGAAGGATTGGCAACTGATATAAATCTGCTCCACCTCCGACTAGAGGTGACATTCTCAATTTTTCACCTTAGAGCACTTAGCATCACTTTGTAATATCCCTGCGTTTTTACTGACCAAACTAGTGGAGCAATGCTGAATAATGTTCATCCATCATTATGACTTTATTAGCTTCAGCTGGTAATAGCATAGGTATCTTAATAATGACCTAGCCGACACTTGAGAGGTTGCCACTTCACAGCTTCTATATTGCCAATTACTCTTGATGAATAGACGGCTGCTTATTACAACAAGGTTGTTATAAGTTCCCATTAACTCCAATCTCTTGTCCCCATACTCGGCGGCAGAATACTTCTGGCCCCGCATGCTCTCCTCCTCCAAGAGGGAGACATTAAGCAGAGCTGAATAGGCGCAGCTGGCGCAGGCTCTCATGTTGTCCAGCGCTGACACTACCCCTCCTGTTGGAGTGTGTCTTGATGGAACATCCTTTCCATTAGGAGCTCCATCTAGTTTAGCCCAAACTGTTATTATCACCAGAGGGGAACCTTCCCGGCCCGACTCATCCCGAGCCCATAGGCCTGACCGCTTTATGGTTAATTATAACCCATGTCCTGAGGACCACAGTGGTGTGGGAGCCGCTGACCGTAGTGTCAGCGCCTCTGGTGGTGATACCGCCTTCCTTCTGGATTTACCCCTGCACGGGAACCACGGTGGTCTGGAAGTCGCTGACCGTATTGTCAGTGACTGGAGTCGCGAACCCGACGGCCGCCAGCTCCCGCGATTCCCCGGTTTAGGACCGGAGTCTCCCCACAGCCCAAGCCGGTTTCCCTGCGACTTGCCGGACTTCACGACAATATCCAGCAGGAAACCTCTATAAGATGAGGTTCCTGCAAGAGAAAACAAAACCTGGTAAGAAATAAAAAACGTACCTGCATGTTTAAACTTACTGCTGGCAGGACTCACTTCACGTGACTCCGAAGTAAAATTACCCATCTCATGTTATCCTGGAGAATCTGCTTTATGTTCCCTTTGTTGTCCTCTCCATAACTTGGTGCAAACAAAATACCTAAGGGTTTGTATTCTGACCAATGTCCATTTAAAAGCCACTGTTGCTCTTGTAGTGTAAGAAGGAACTGCAGATGCTGGTTTAAACTGAAGATAGACACAAACAGCTGGAGTAACTGAACGGACAGGCAACATCTCTGGAGAGAAGGAATGGGCGACGTTTTGAGACCCTTCCTCAGACTGGTTAGGGATAAGGGAAACAAGACGGTGATGTGGAGAGATAAAGAACAATGAATGGAAGATATGCAAAAATGTAACGATGATGAAGGTAAGCTGTTTGTAGGGCGAAAATGAGAAGCTAGTGAGCCTTGGGTGGGGTAGGGATAGAGAGAGAGGGGGAATGCCGGGGCTACCTGAAGTGAGAGAAATCAATATTCATACCACTGGGCTGTAAGCTGCCCAAGCCAAATATGAGATGCTGTTCCTCCATGTCAATGGAGGAGACTGGGGACAGAAAGATCTGTGTAGGAATGCGAAGGCGAATTAAAGTGTCCAGCAACCGGGAGATCAGGTTGGTTCAGGCAGGCTTCAGCCCACCGCGTTCGCACCGAACAGTGATCCCGGCACACTAACATTATCCTACACACATTAGGGACATTTCTAATTATATCAAGCCAATTAACCTACAAAGCTGTCTGTCTTTGAAGTGTGGGTGGAAACCGGAGGTCCCGGACATAACCCACACAGGTCACGGGGAGAACATACAAACTGTACAGACAAGCACCCATAGTCTGGATCAAATCCAGGGTTTCTGGTGCTATGAGGCTGTTTAATATTTACAGAATCGAATGTTATTTCCAATATTTTTTATCTATTTGCATCATCATAGTCTGAGGTCGTGAACCACTTCCTTGAGCATCTCTACACAATCCCTCGGTGTCTTTCCATCAAGAAAAACACATAGGGCTCAGCAAGGTCAGGCAGTATCCCTGGACGATATGGATAGGTGATGTTTTGGGTTGGGACTCTCCCAACCTTCAACTTCAATTCATGCTCTCCAGAGATGTTGCCTGGCCTGCTGAGTTACTCCAGCAATTTTTTTTCTTTCTAAACTAACATCTTCATTTCCTTATATTTCTTCCATCAATTATGTATTCTCATGAGACTTGGATTTCCTCACAAAATGTATCATAATAATAATAATAATAATAATATATTTTATTGTCATTACACATAAGTGCAACGGGATTTGGTTTGTAACTTCGAGATTTCGGTTTGCAACCCCCGAGAACAAGGTTTGTAAAAACGAACATTTGACCAGTAACATCAACACAGACTAAAGTGCGAGGCCGGGGGAGACAGTCCATGGGGGTGGGGGGGGTACTCAGCAGGGCCGTTTCAGAGCCGCTATAGCTCTGGAAATAAGCTGTTCCTGAGTCTGGTAGTGCGGGCGTAGAGGGCCTTGTAACGTCTGCCGGAAAGGAGTAGTTTGAACAGTCCATTACAAGGGTGAGAGGAGTCTCTGTGTGTGCTGACGGCCTTCCTGAGGCACCGTGTGTGGTAGATGCCCTCCAAGGCTGGTAGCGGTGTCCCAATAATCTGTTACGCTCTGTGGACAACGCGCTGAAGAGCTCTCCTCTCCGCCTCCGTGCAGCTGAGATACCACACAGAGATGCCATACGTTAGTATGCTCTCTGTGGTGCTGTATGAACGCATTTAGACTTCACATTTTTATATATTTGCGTTTTAAATTTTAATAGGTCACTTCCATTATTTTTAAATAGCATGTGACGTGCCTTTGATAAACGTTTGCAGGCTGACCTTGAGGAACCACTGTTTTTAAAACCTTACTAATTTTATCTCAAAGCGTGAAGAATATTTTTGCTGCTGACATTGAACTATTTAGATAACTTACAAAGTTTATTCGCTCTGTTCTTCAACAAGGTTACTGAGGGGCTACTCACAGTTACTTTAACATATTTAAGGTAGATTGAAAGAATGGAGCCTTCTCTGCGACCTCACTGCCCATTCCAAAAACAGCATGTTGACTTATCTGTCTTTGTTATTCAATACATTTATAAATATTTCCAGCATCTTAGCTAGGATTTAAGTTGTAAGTTGTATTGAGTTTAGACAGTGGATCTGAGGTTGAATCTCTGCATCACAGCAAAACAAACTATATTCATGTCCTGCTGGAGTAAAGATACGGCAGACAAAGTTTTGCCGTTGCTACACCTCTGCTGGCAGGGGACTGCAGCCCAACACACTATCACAGCTGTTTCCCTTGCAAATGTGGACAAAAGATAAAAGTTCATACACAGAAGACTGATAATATATTATTGGTTAATGTTCCATTTAGCGTTCAGGAAGAAGCTAGAGGTTGGGCAATATGTGGATTGTGGCCGCATGTTTATTTTTTGTTCAACTAAAAAGCTGCCCGTTTGCCTGACGTTTGTTTGGAAACTGCAAAATGTTCTCATTGAGGTGTGTTTTGCTCCAGTGCTGTATCCCAGCGTGATAAAATCACTTTAAGCTGGACAGCAATATCACTTCACAAAAGAGGTTGAGTGCATTCAAACCAATGCAGGACAGGGGTTAGAACATTACAAACTAATGACTAAACTAGTGTCTGAGCAGTCACTGTCACTGCGGCTAATGTTTATGTCTCATTGTGTTCCAGGCAAGGAGCCAGAGTGGAGACAGGAAGGATCAACAACCGAGCAGTACATGAATGCTTCTTTAGATTTTGCTCCCACTAGTGTTTACGAAGGAACTGCAGATGCTGCAAAATGGAAGGTAGACAAAAATGCTGGAGAAATTCAGCGGGTGCAGCAGCATCTATGGAGCGCAGGAAATAGGCAATGTTTCGGGCCGAAACCCTTCTTCAGACTGGCAGCATCCCCAATAACGTTGACACAGTCGCATTATAATCAAGGAGCTGATGTCACCACTGGAGCAAGTCAATCAACAGTCTCTTTAAACACTTTTCATTGCCTGGTTAGCACGCAAAAAAATCTTTTCACTGTACCTTGGTACACGTGACAATAAACTACACAAAACTAAATGTTCACAAATGCAATTGGACAAAAATCCAAATCTTGAGATAACCACTCAAGATAATGTGGTAGAGTTCTCTGTAGCTCTTTCTCATCCAACAAGAAATTCTTGACATTAATCCCTACACGCTTACAATCCTATGAGCTTACACTTAGCAAAACTTCAACAATTCTATGAGCTTACACTTCGCAAAACCTCAACATCATTGTTCACAGTAGATTTGTACTCGAAGCTGTGAGTATTACCTTGTAGCCTTGGTTAATCCCATTAATAAATTGCGGGCTGGGTGGGGTCCACGTGAATCGAATGGTTGTGGAATTAATAGCCTCAGCGAGCACGTTTCCTGGAGGCACTGTGGGAACTGGAAGAACCAGAGATAACTTCAGGTGGGTTACACGAGAAGAGAGATCAATGGGAAGGAAACCTTGCTTCAAGACAAATCATCTGTGCAAACACAAGAACAAATCCTTTGTTGACCACTTCTGATTTTAATTTTTTATTCTGTTTAAGTCGGAGTGCATCAAATGGCATGCTCCTACATGGTATTTACCTTGAATTTGTAGCTTAGAACTGCAAATAGCTTCCATTGTTGTTACATTTTGCTAAACAAAATAAGGGAAAATTGATTGGTATCAATATCTTTATTTTAGAGATACAGTGCGGGAACAGGCCCTTCGGCCCACCGAGTCCACACCGACCAGTGATCCCTGTACACTAGCACTATCCTACACACTAGGGACAATTTCTAATTTTACCAAAGCCAATTAAAATTAAAAGCCTACAAATCTGTACGTCTTTGGGATGTGAGGGGAAACCCCGCCAGTCACTGGGAGAACGTACAAATACCGTGCAGACAGCACTTGAGTGTCAGGATCCAACCTGGGTCTCTGTACCTGTGAGACAGCAGCTCTACTGCTTTTTGCAAGACATCACAAATTCACTGGCAGAAGGAATAACAGCGTTACTGTAGCTTCCCCTGAATTTGTTAGATGTGCCTCTTTCTGTACTTTAAGGTATTTTTCTATGGTATGACTTTCTCCATCGAGGAGTGCAAGAAAGTCGAGGCCATACATATAATCTGTCGTCCGCACAGTCTTGGTGCTTTATTTGTGATGGTATGCACTGCTGCAAGCAAAAATCAGATTTTCCAATTTTTAATGTTTTAAATAGTTTTGTGCGTTTTTGTTACTTTATTAAATTAGAAATTGATGTTCAGAAATCTGTAAGGCGAGAGATGTTATGTTGATGTAAGAAAATCGATTAACGTGGCTTATTTTTTAATTGATATGTTTCATAATCAATTAAGCATTGATTATACTTAATTTGCTGCTGATTACTTTTAATTGATTGAAAGAAAGCAGAGGTTTCTTTTGTATACATAGATCTAACTCTTAGGGCTAAAGGGATATGTGGAAAAAGCAGGAACGGGGTACTGATTTTAGATGATTAGCCATGATCATATTGAATGGCGGTGCTGGATCGAAGGGCCGAATGGCCTACTCCTGCACCTATTTTTCTATGTTTCTCTGCAAGGTAAACACAGCACAGAAGCAATCAGTGATCGGCAGCATAACAAGTAATCAGCCGCTGCTCCTGGATCTTGATACCCATTAACAGCCTCCTTCTAGAAGGAATTACTTACCCCCTTGCAGGGTCCACTCAGTGACTGTGGGACTGTAGATTCCCAGCCCCGCCCCATTGTACGACGCCACAGCTATCTCATAGTTGGTCCAGATGATGAGGTCTTCAAGTAGGAAGTTGTTAACATCGGAGCTGGTGATGTTCCTGTACTGGTGTGCCACGGGTAGGCCTGCCAAACAGTACCTGCGGAAAGAAGAATCTTCATCATTATTGCCCTGGTTTCTTTCAAATACTCCGTCCACACTAGTGTACACAAAGGACACAAACTATAATCAGGAATAGCAATCCAAGTGCACTTTAAAGATATTTCGGAACAGCAAATGTGAAAACATCTGGAAGAGTTTTGTATTCACCACATTCTGCATACAACGTTTTCAGGAGAACTAATGGGAACATCCGCAAAAACACAAAAGTATAACTTGCAATTGAAAACTCCAGAGTTGGTAAAGAAAGCTAATGTTGAACACCAAACTAAAGGCATGAGGTGACAATAGTTCTGTAATTTATTGTTGCTGTAGTTTCAAACATCTGGCATAATTTTGTCTTGATTGCTGTTTGCTGCAAGTTTTTGATTGAATGATAGATACGGCATGGAAACATTCCCTTCGTCCGCCAGGCAACTAGTTCTATGTTATCCCACTTACGCATCCACTCCCTACACACAAGGGGCAATTTACAGAGGACTAAGTAACCTGGAAACCCGCACGTCTTTGGGATGTAGGAGAAAACCGGAGCAAACCCACACGGTCACAGGGAGAGCGTGCAAACACCACACACACAACTCCTGAGGTCAGGATCGAACCTGGGTCTCTGGCTCTATTAGACAGCAGCTCTTACCGTTGTTTTTTACTGTGAGTGGACAAATGCACAGAATATGCAGCCGTTGTGATCGGAGCTGCTTTCCCCCAGGTATGACAGTGGGGAAGGACAGTGCTGAGTGGTACCTGATGATGTAGCCCTTCAGCGCGCCGTTCTGCTGGTTTTCCGGGGGTGGTTGCCACTGAATCATGATGGACTGATTGGTTCTGCCGCTGGCAATGACATTCTGGGGAGAGGCGCTCGGTGGCTCCTCCGGCAGTGAGAGCCTGCAGGCGGTTGCCCATTCAGTGTGAAAGATAGAACATTAATCATCAGAAAACAAAGTTAACTCAACGCAAAACAATGAAAGTCAGGTGTGTCCAACATGCTATGACTTCCAATCATGACTTCATTATAGTTTAAGAATAGAATCATAGAGTCATAAAGTGTGGAAACAGGCCCTTCGGCCCAACTCATCCATGACGACCAAGATGCCCCATCTAAACTAATTCCATTTGCCCGCGATTTCCCATATACCTCTTAATCTTTCCTATCCATTTACCTGTCTAAGTGTCTTTTAAATGCTGTTATAGTACCTGCCTCAACTACCTTCTCTGGCAGCTCGTTCCATATATGCATGACCCTCAGAGTGAAAATGTTGCCCCTGAGGTTCCTATTAAACCTTTCCCCTTTCTACTTAAACCTATGTCCTCTGTTTCTCCAAATGATCTAAAACAGACTACAGTATAGCGCAGGAACAGGTCCTTCATCCCACAATGTCTGTGCCGAACAAAATGTTACATTAAACAAATCACAAATATGCCTGTACATGATCCAAGGTAGACAAAAGTGCTGGAGAAACTCAGCGGGTGCAACAGCATCTATGGAGCGAAGGAAATGGAGCGAAGTGAATGGAGACAGGTCCTGTACATGATCCATATCCTTCCATTCTCTGCAAATCCATGCGCCTATCAAAAAGCCTCTTAAACAACACCAACGTATCTACCTCCACCACCACCCCTGGCAGAGCGTTCCAGGCACTCACCAACCTCTGTGTAAAAACTTGCCCTGCACATCTCCTTTAAACTTTGCCCCTCAACTTAAAACTATGCCCTCTAGTCTTTGACATTTCCACCCTGGAGAAAATGTTCAGACCGTCTACCCTATCTATGCCTCTCATACTGTTATACATGATGATGGTACAATAGTAGGTGATCAATTGTGATGTGCAGAGAATCTTCGTGATTGCCTTGGATGTCAGAGATCATATCAATATAACCAAGGCTTTATTTGTAGATAAGAAGCAACCGGTATGCAGACTCTTCCATGTCATAGAGTCACAGAATCATACAGAATGGAAGCAGGCCCTTCAGCCCAACTTGTTCCTGTTGACCAACATTCCCATCTGCACTCGTCCCATCTGCCTGTGTTGGACAGGTGTGACTGGTGTCCCCTTACTGTTGGTGTCTCTGTCTAATATTCCCAGCTGTTGGTGTCTCTGTCTAAGACTCTTAGCTATTGGCGTCTACGGCAGATCATCATCCTATAAGATGCTTAACCTGTTGAAGAACCTGACTACCTAATTTAAGCAATACATTTTACTTTTAAAATCTTACTAATCTTTTTGTAATATTAAAAAATCGAAAACGTGAAAATCAAATTTTCTAACTGATTAGAGATGCAGGTACGACGTAGCATCACAATTAATAGTGCCATTTACAGTATGATGAATATGTAAGTTATAGATTGAGAGTGAATGAATATGTAAGCTATAGATTGTGAGCACAGCACTGGGCACAGGCCTTACCTCTCCGTCTCTCTGCTGTACTGCCCCCTGCCAACATCGTTCAAGGCACAGATACGGAACTGGTAGGACCGGGCTGGAATGAGTCCTCTGACAGTCAGACCCACAGATTCCGGGTTGATGCTCATCAGGTGAACCGTCCAAGGGGAATCTTCAGCAAAAAAGATACGTTTCTTCTGAAAATGGTTATTTCATTTCAAGGCAAACGGCAACAAGAAGATTAACATTAAAATGCTCTTAAACGCTGATACATTTGGGCAAATGAGAAGGAGCAATGATTGGGGAGAGCAAAAAAAAGGAGTCATAACTTTGCTGAGTGACTTTGCTAGTTTCATTCTTCTTTTAACACCAAAGATGGGGCAGTTGCTTCACTGGCACCTTCAGCATTATCACAGCCTCAGAAGCCAGTGAGTGGGCAGCAGTGGGAGTAACTGTTGACAAAGATGATGAGAGTCACGGTGGGGAGTATGAGGTTAGAGGACACACTGGTTGAAAGAAAAGGGGTTCTCAATCATTGCTGTCTATGAGGAACCGAGGAGCAGTGTTTGTCTGTCAGTACATGCTACATGATCACTTGAAACCTTTACCTTTTACTTCCCAAAACATAGGCATTATTGTATTTAAAAGATAGACACAAACTGCAGGAGTAACTCAGCGGGACAGGCAGCATCTCGGGAGAGAACAAAGGGAGGATGCTTCGGGTCAAGAGACCCTTCTTCAGGCCCAAAACATTACCCATTCCTTTTCTCCAGAGATGCAGCCTGTACCGCTGAGTTACTCTAGCATTTCGTGTCTATCTTCGGTTTAAGCCAGCATCTGCAGTTACTTCCTAACAATATACAAGTTTCCATTTAGTTTATTAGTTTTAGTTTAGTTTAATATTGCAATTTTACCGAGGTACAGTGAAATGTTATTTGTTGTATGCTAACCAGTCAGTGGAAATACATGATTACAATCAAGCTGTCCACGGTGTGCAGATGCAGGATAAAGGGTAAAGTCCCACAGGGCGCGTGGCCTCACGGGGAAGCCGGCGTAGAGCGAGGTGGTCAGTCGAAGCCCCGAGGTTGAGTCAGGCCGAGGACGAGGTTGAGTCGAAGCCTTAAGATCGGGCTGTGGACAAGGTTGGGTTGGAACCTCCAATGGAGTCGGGACGAGGAGGGAGCCTCGGGGTCGAGACAGGCCTAGGACGGGGTCGGGCCACAAAGTGCTGGAGTAACGCAGTGGGCTCAGTATGTTCCCTGGCCCACAGAGTTACTCCAGCACTTGTTTGTCTTTCTTTGTAAACTACATCTGCAGTTCCTTGTATCCATAAGCTTTAAGATTGTGAATCGAATGAAGGATCGACCTTGGGCCGGCCACATCGCCAAGAACAAAGGGGGACCCAGCATGTGGGGGCCGTTGAGAACACAGGGGGACGAAGAAGGGATGAGTACTTCTTGTACATTTGTCGTCGCCACAGAGGCGACTCTTTTGTGCACTTTGTTTGCAAAAACAAATAATTTCACTGCACCTAGCCAGGTACAAGTGACAGTAAACTATCATCATCTTCCACTGAAACAGCAGGCACCTGGCCATGTTGCTGGCCACAGCTGCGGTGGAGGGCAGGGAGGTTACCCTCGCGCCGCACGGGCTATGCTGTGGGCAAAGATGTCCAAGTAATGCCACGTAATCAGGTTTTACCACAAGCGAGGTCGAACACTGGTTACACAGATCCACAGAGAAAGGCAACATAAATCCGCCGTTTAAATAAGCTTTAAGACAAGGAATTATCAATTACATTTGAACTTTTCACATAAATGTAATAAAACTAGTTTACAGCAGAAACAAATGAGGAGAGTGAGATTTAACATTGCCTCTCATCGATCATACATTGATGTGATAATGGCTTTCTGCACCACACCCATTTGGTATTCCAAACTCACTTCATCTGCTGTTGCTGGAACGTGATTGGAAAGCTGTGAAATGGACAGGGCCTGTCCCACCAGCATGCAACTCCATGCGATGAGCGCGACCTAACGTGGTCGCTTGAGCCGTCCGGCGTCGCGGGGCCGGTCCCACTTTGATCGCCGGAGCCGTGCGGAATTGTGCGGAGTTTGTCCCGACATCGCGCGGGGCTCCGAAAAACTGACCATGTTCAAAAATTCCGTGCGGCTACAGCTTGTCGGCTTGCAGTCTCCTCGATGCATTACACACCACCTCGACGTTGTGCCTCCGTGTCCCTCTCTGTAGGTGCCTCCGTGACCCTCTCTGTGTGTGGCTCCGTGGCCCTCTCTGTGTGTGCCTCTGTGCCCCTCTCTGTGTGCCCCTCTCTGTCCTGGCGAACTTACCTTTAAGACTTCGCTCTATGTTCACCTCAACTTGCGCCGCGTTGCGCCACTCACCCGACCTCCGCGCAGCCCTCGCTGCCGGTTTGGTCGCGCTCTTCACATGCAGGCGCATGCTGGTGGGAACGGCCCTGTACAGGGATAACCCGACCTCCGCGCGGCCCCCGCTTCTAGCTTGATCGCGCTCACCGCCTGGAGTCGGATGCTGGTAGGACAGGCCCTTACCTGTTCTAAATTAACCTCAGGTGATAGGAAACAGGTAGAGCCATCATTTAACCTCCTGTTCTCCAGGGGTGCTGCCTGATCTGCTGAGTTACTCCAGCACTTTGTGTCTTTTTTTGCAATCCAGCGTCTGCAGTTCCTTGTTTCTTCAAAACTATTATTGCTCCCTGATGAAGATTGACACGTCAGTGTGCAATGCGTGATGATCACTGATGTTATTCACTGGGTCTTCCTTTTGATGCATCACAATTCCAACTTTGCAGCTTCAAGAATATGGAGAAATGAGGAAATGCAGGTGTGCATTAACAAAAAAAAAGGACACAAAGTGCTGGAGTACCTCAGTGGGTCAGGCAGCATCCCTAGAGAATTGGGCACATTGACGCTGCTGGGAGAGCTGCTGCCTCACAGCGCCAGAGACCCGGGCTCGATCGAGACTCTGGGTGCTGTCTGTGTGGAGTTTGCACATTCTTCCCGTGACTGCATGGGTTTTCTCCGGGTGCTCCACTGTCCTCCCACTGTCCCTACTGTGTAGGATAGTGTTAGTGTTTGAGGATTGCTGGTCAGTGTGGAATCGGTGGGTCGAAGGGCCTGTTTCCACACTGTATCTCAAGATTCAAGATTCAAGATTCAAGAGAGTTTATTGGCATGTGTCCCAGATAGGACAATTAAATTCTTGCTTTGCTTCAGCACAACAGAACGTGGTAGGCATGAATACAGAACAGATCAGTGTGTCCATATACCATTGTATAAATATATACTCACATGAATAAATAAAACAGATAAAGTGCAAATAAACTGATAATGGGCTATTAATGTTCAGAGTTTTGTTTGAGTACAGTTCAATAGCCTGATGGCTGTGGGGAAGAAGCTGTTTCTGAACCTGGACGTTGCAGTCTTCAGGCTCCTGTACCTTCTACCTGAAGGTAGCGGGGAGATGAGTGTTAAAGAAGGAACTGCAGATGCTGGAGAATCAAGGGTTCACAAAAGGCTGGAGAAACTCAGCGGGTGCAGCAGCATCTAAGGAGCGAAGGAGATAGGCGACGTTTCGGGTCGAGACCCTTCTTCAGACGAGTGAATGTGTTGGCTCCAAACTAAACTAAACTAAATAAATCCAAACAGAGTCAAGGCATCATAGTCACTGTTTCAACTGGGTTGCTTAAGGGAGTTTCACACTTAGAAATTCTACAATTCATTGCCAATGATAAAATAAAACAAAGATTATTTTCATTTTACCAAAAAGCTCTACTACTACGACAATGGCGTGTATTCTTAATAACGTTGTTAAGAACTCACTGTTCTCGGACACCTCCAATACGTAGTGCAGCAGGGGGCTGTTGCCATCGAAGGCCTTCGCCCACGTCAGGACAATGGCTCTCTTCTCACTGGTGCTCAGTTGGGCGGCCAGGTTCTCGGGCGAGTGGGGCAGCTGTCTGCAGGTCACACAAGAGGAGAGTCAAATCACAGTGCGGGTTGCCCACCAACCTGCAGATCTATTCAATGAGAATTTAATGGTTCAATGGGACTTTATTGTTACATGTACCGAGGTACAGTGACAATCCTTTTTGCATACAGTTCACGACGTATTACTACACATAAAACACATCTTAGATACAGTGCAAGTGTATAGAAATAGTAGACTGTGACAGCATACAAGAGTCGCCAGGTTTGGCACCATTTTGGGTTAAAGAGAGAGAAGAATTCAATTTAATCTTTAATTGTCATTGTGCAGTGTACAATACAGAGACAACGAAATGCAGTTGGTATCTCTGAAGGGCGAACTTACGAATGAACAAGTAATTGCGCAGTAGTATGAGTATTGCGCAGTAGTATGAGTTAATATACATCTATACATATACAGTGTCCGGGGGGGGAGGGGTGAAGACAGGCAGTCATTGAGGTGCAGCGTTGAGAAGTGTGACAGCCGCAGGGAAGAAGCTGTTCTTGAGCCTGCTGGTACGGCAGCGGAGGGACCTGTAGCGTCTCCCGGATGGGAGGAGGGTAAACAGTCTATGATTGGGGTGTGAGCTGTCCCTGGCGATGCTGTGCGCTCTGCGCAGGCATCGTTTACTATGGACAGACTCAATGGAGGGGAGTGAGGAGCCTGTGATGCGTTGGGCGATCTTCACCACCCTCTGCAGAGCTTTCCGGTCAGCAACAGAGCAGTTACCATACCATACTGTGATGCAGTTGGTAAGGATGCTCTCGATGGTGCAGCGGAGAAGGTGCCCAAGCCAGGTGACTCTTTGTGTGCTGGTCACAGAAGTGAATCTGAAAGCACGCATCACAATCTAAAATGTTCAAGTCCCAGCTGTTTGCAAGTGTAGAATTTCTTAACCTGGGAACGAAGGCCCGTTGTCGTGCAGGCGTTGCAGGGTTGGCCTGGCCAGGTGAGGTCATTGGTCATCATGGGGTCTGACTTACTCTGGCTGTCTCTGAGTCTTACAGTACACAAGACCAATAAACTCCAAGTGAAACTGAGAACCTTTATCCCAATGGCAGCAATTAATAATGCTGATTGTGGCTCAGTCTTGTGCTCCGATACTGAATGCAAATCTGTGTTGATTCGTGATGAAGCATTAAGCAGCATGAAAACATCTCTACAGCACAAAACCAAACACAAAGTGCTGGAGGAAGTCAGTGGGTCAGGCAGTGGAGGAAATGGAAAGGCAATGTTTTGGGTTGGGACCCTTCTTCAGACAAATCATCTGAGGATGGTTCCTGACCCAAAATGTTTCCTGTCCCTTCCCTCCACGGATGCTACTGAGATCTTGCAGCACTTTGTGTTTGCTTCAAGATTCCAGCATCTGCAGGTCCTTGAATCCCCATGAAGCCTTTGCATGATAACTGTTGGAGTTGCAGCCCATAAGAATGCTGTTTGACTCGGTGTAATCAATGCATTCACATTTTCCTCAAGTCCTGAATTAGGTTGGGGTTTAATTGCATAGGGTTGCCCCAGGTTAGCTTGTCTGTAGAGGGGGTGTCGTTGCCTGTGCACTTTAAGACTGGTCCCACACACTGGTTCACTTACCTCACTCTGACGTGTGCATTCCGAGAGTCGTTCCCCCCGACTGACAGCACCTTGCAGGTGTACAAGCCGATATCTCCTGACCAGGTCTGAGAGATGTACAACGTCCCCACCTCATCAATCCGCATACGTGGGATGGCATCCACATCTATCGTAGCCCCGTTCTTCTGCCACATGTGCCTGTACGCAAGAGAGTACCCCATCATTGTCATCATCGAATGGCACACTGAACACCATAAGACCATTGCACGTTACTGGATTTTATCTTGCAATAGAAATTGCTCCCTTTATCCTGTCTCTGTACACTGTGGACAGCTTGAGTTTGAATTTGAGTTTAGTTTATTGTCACATATACCGAGGTACAGTGAAAAACTTTTGTTGCGTGCTAACCAGTCAGCGGAAATACAATACGTGACTACAATCGAGCCGTCCACAGTGTACAGATACATGATAAGGAGAATAACTTGAAAAACATTTAGTGCAAGATAATATCAGTAAGGTCCGATCCAAGATAGTCTGAGGGTCTCCAATGAGGTAAATAGTAGTTCAGGACTGCTATCAAGTTGTTGATAGGATGTTTCAGTTGCCTGATAAGAGCTGGGAAGAAACTGTCCCTGAATCTGGAGGTGTGTGTTTTTCACACTTCTATACCTTTTGCCCAATGGGAGAGGGGAGAAGAGGAAGCGGCCAGGGTGGCAACTTGTCCTGGATTATGCTGGTGTCCTTGCCGACGCAGTTTGAAGTATAAATGGAGTCAATGGATCGTAATCATGGACAGCCTTTCGCCGACTGGATAGCATGCACCAAAATGCCTATCACGGTACCTTGGTACATGTGACAGTAATAAACTAAACTAATCATACTACGTTGGAATAGAATTAGGCAAATCGGCCCATCGAATCGGCCCCGCCATTTGATCATGGATGATATTTTCTTCTCTCTCAACCCGCTTCTCTTGCCTTCAACCCGTAACCTTTGACACCCTAAAGGGCCTGTCCCACTTAGGAGACCTAAACAGCAACATTTGGTGACCTTGCCCGCCACCCAAAAAAAAAAATCAAGATCGAGGTGACCTGCAACCTCCTACCACCTCCAACGCATATGTTGAAAACCTTCCTCGACTATGAAGAAAACCGGCTTCGACTAGACCTGCGACTAAAAAATGATCAGTTTTTAAAACAGCAACCTAGTTTTAGTCGATGCCGGTTTTAATCATGATGAAAAAATAGCAGCAACCTCGATGAAGCCTCGACCATGCGGAAACCACTTTCGACCATTAGGGAGAGTGACCAAAACGTCCTGTGACCTCATGGAAACCTTGGGTGGCGGGCAAGGTCACCAGAGGTTGCTGTTTAGGTCTCCTAAGTGGGACAGGCCCTTTACTAATCAAGAACCTATCAACTTTAAAACTACCCAATGACTTTGCCTCCACACCATCTGGGGTCTCTTGTGCCGCAAGCTTTATCCAGATCACGAGGGCAGATATGTGGATTGGTTGGAGAGCAGTGGACTTGGCAGCCATGACCAGCTGTAGCGGGGATGGCGGTAGCAGTCTCTCACCCCATGGGCATACCTGATGGCAACATTGGGGTCATGGGTCACACCACAGGTCAGTAAGGCCATGGTCCCTTTGATCACGCTCTGGTCCTGCGGCGGATTTGTGATCCGTGTTCGTGCTGTAAAAAAGGAGGGAGAGCGCGTCACACTGCCGCTTCCATTGTTAGTAAGTATTCCTTTCCACAGGCAACAGGATGGCCCACGTTCGGGTCAGAGAAAGGCAACTTTGCAGAGGCCATGTGGGATATTCTCTCACATCCTGGGGACCTGCCAATTTTGAGCAATGTCTCACAGCGACTTTGGATGTACTCTTCAGCTAGCGTCAGGCAATAATGGGGAACATTTCATGTGGAGCCAGCAACTGCACGGACATTTAATCTTATCCCCTGCTTCCCAGAGACAGAACTTCACACGGAGAGGTAGAAACCAAGAACTGCAGATGCTGGTTTATACCTAGGATAGACACAAAGTACTGGAGTAACTCAGCGCGTCCGGCAGCATCTCTGGAGAAAATGAATAGGTGGCGTTTCGGGTCAGATCTTCTTCTCCAGGCATGGTCCCTGACCCACTGAGTTACTCCAGCATTTTGTGTCTATCACACGGAGAAGTACTGGTCTGTTTTGTGCCTTGATCTCTAGAACCCCAGGAGTTGTGGGAGGGGTCACGGCCCCTGACCCACGGCAAGGCTCTCTCCTGCCTCCCTCAGTGAGTCCATGCTCGCAGCACACATACGCAGCAAGTCCCCTGAGCCAGCTCTCGTTCGCCAAGGGACCGCCCCACCCTGCCGCTGACGAGCACCGACAGACAGTTCACCGCACTCTGGGAGTGTAGACATAGAGTCATGCAGCACGGAAACTGGCCCTTCGGCCCAGCTTGCCCATGCCGACCAACATCTCCCATCTACACTACTCCTACCTGCCAGCATTTAGCACATATTTCTCTAAACCTTTCAAATCCTGTCCAAATGTATTTTAAATATTGTTATAGTTTCTGTCTCAACTACCTCCTCAGGCATTTCATTCCATATACCCACTGCCCTCTGTGTGGAAAACGTTGCCCTTCAGATTCCCATTAAATCTTTCCCCACTCACCTTAAACCTATGTCCTCTCGTCCTCGATTGCCCTAGTTTGGGCAAAGGATTCTGTGCATCTTCCTATCTATTCGCCTCATGATCTTACACATCTCTAAATCATCTCCTCTCATCCTCCCACGATCCAAGGATTTCAGTCCTAGCCTGCCCAACCTCTCCCTGTAATTCAGACCCTCAGGTCCTGGCAACATCCTCATAAATCTTCTTTGCACTCTTTCCAGCTGGCAAACACCATTCCTATAGCAGGGTGACTAAAACTGAACACGGTAAAAAAACTGTAACGCACCAGCACAGCTTTAACTTAACATCCCAACTTCTGTACTCAATGCCCTGAATGATGAAGGCCTTCTTGACCACCCTATCTACTTGTGATGCTACTTTCAAGGAACTACAGTATGTAGCTGTAGTCCTAGATCCCTCTGCTCTGCAACATTCCCCAGAACCCTGCCATTCACCATGTAGATCCTGCCCTGGTTGGACTTCCCAAAATACCTCACATTCATCCGAATTAAATCAGTACAGGCAATTGAAGCTTTCAGAGCAAATTAATATTTGCCGATGTCTCTGACATTCATGGGAACATGTTGACAGACCCGTCAGCATAATTACACATTTAAAAAAAATATTAATGTTATTCGCAATTTTAAAGTCATTAAAACAAAAACATTAAAAAAAATTGTAGTGACTGGGTCTTTAATGACTGCATTCCCTTTGGCACTTGTCGAGGTTCTCCATGGAAAAGGGTGGAAGCACTAAAGCTGCACCAAGGAGGAACAAGGAGCTGATTCGGTGCGTGGAGTGCCGGGGTGGTCCAGACGCTGGCTGGACACCAAGAGGAGACCACACACATGGCAGATGTGGAGCAGCACACACGTCTTAGCACGTTCAGCACTCCCCTTGCATCTGGCAGTTGGATCTGCCATTACAGTACTCAGACAGAAACAGCAGAGAGCACTCTAACATCGCCTCTCAGTCTAACAAACCAGAGTCACAGTCGCTGCTTTATAACACCCGTCATCATGGTCTAATTAAATCATTTGTAACTATATAGAAAACATCAAATGGAATTGTAGCAGATCAAATTGATCGAAATCTTAAATAACGCTGCCGTTATCATTTAATCATACGGTCATACAGCATGGAAACAGGCCATTTGGCCCAACTTACCCTTGCTGACCAAAATGCCCTATCCACACTATCCTACACATATCGCTCTAAACCTTTCCTATCTGTCCAAACACCTTTTGAACATTGTTATAGAACGTATCTCAACTCTCTACATCTTGATAGACACAAAATGCTGGAGTAACTCAGTGGGACAGGCAGCATCTCTGGAAAGAAGGAACGGGTGATGTTTCAGGTTGAGACCCTTCTTCAGACTGATGTCAGGGGAGTGGGTGGTAGAAAGACCTCTTCAACTATCTCAGCTAATGTTCTTTTTTTACATGGATGCTGATCCATTTTATTTATTATTCGCAAAGCCGGGGGACTATGAGGTTGAGGATAACTATCTTTCTACAGAGGTGGGAGGGAGATGGCAGGCGGTAATAATATAGGGAGCCATTTTTTGAATATAGGGAGACATAATTTGACGAGGGAGCCAGGATCTTGGCTTTAGTGTACAGTATGTATAGTACAGAATGAAACAGAAAACATTGCAAATACTGAGCATCTGTGGAGAGTGAAAGAAAGTCAATGTTTCAGGTTGGTGATTTCTCATCAGAGCTGGGAAACACTCGAAATTAAACACATTTTAAGTTGCTCAGAGAGGGAGGACAAGAATGATCCCAGGAGTGATTGGGTTAACATATAATGAGCGTTTGAAAGCACTAGACCTGTACTTGCTGAAGTTTAGAAGGATGCAGGGGGACCTAATTGAAACGTACTGAATAGTGAAAGGTGAATGTGGAGTGGATGTTTCCCACTGGTGGGAGAGTCTAGGACCAGATGCCATAGCCTCTGAATAAAAGTATGTACCTTTAGAAAGGAGATGAGAAGGAATTTATTTTGTCAGAGGATGGTGAATCTGTGGACTTCATTGCCACAGCTGGCTGTGGAGGCCAAGTTAATCGATATTTTTAAGGCAGAGATTGACAGATTCTTGATTAGGGGTTATGGGGCAAAGGCAGGAGAATGGAGTTGAGAGGGAAAGATAGATCAGCCATGATTGAATGGTGTAGACGATGGGCCGAATGGCCTTATTCCGCTCTTAGAACTTATGAACATATGCATTTATCAGATGATGGGAGATAGATGAAGTTGCCAGTTGGGAAAGAATGATGAAGGGTTTTCACTGCTGCTGTGAAGGTGTCAATGGGGGGAGATGAATGTCAGCAGAGGAGCGGGAAAAAGCACTGGAATTGAGAGAGAAAATCATCTGAAGAATGTTGAATGGTGGGAATACCCAGCAGGTCAGGCAGCACTTGTGGAGCAAGATGTGCTGAGTTAACATCACAGATTGATGCCTTACTTCAGAACTGGCTTGTTCTCACACAAAACTAGACGGACCAACGACGTGAATGTTTTGAACCCTGTGTTACGTCCCAACGCTGGAACATCCCCAGTCAGAAGGGAATGAGCATTGCTGGAGACATTGGGGTGAACCATGGAGTCGTGGATGGAGGAATGGCTTCTGGGGGAGAGGGGAAGATTTGTCTGGATGGGATCACAATGACGGTGGCGGTAATTTTGCTAAAAATAAGTTGTCTTGTCATACTTCTCATATTAACTGTTCCACGTAGCATAAATTATAGAACACCATGGCTTCTGCATTTAATTCCAATGTCTCTGCCTTCCTCATGGAAAACACTCCAGTTACTGTTTTTTTGTTCCATGAATGAGTTCCCCAGATCTGGCACTAGATCTTGCCTTTCACCAGTTTCAACCCCTGTTCCTGGTCTTGCCAACTCAGTATACTTTGTAGCATTGTTTATTCTTTCTACACCTTTTATGAAGTCCTCCCTGCATTTCTCACAGTCAGACTGAATAATTTGACTTGCCAAGCCTTCCCTTAGAAATCACAAAATGGCATGGCGGCGCAGCAGGTAGAGCTGCTGCCTCATAGTGTTAGAGACCCAGGCTCAATCCGGACCTTGGGTGCTATCAGTGTGGAGTTTGCATGTTCGCCCTGTGGCAGCGTGGGTTTCCACCAGGTTCTCCGGTTTCCTCCCACATCCTAAAGCCATGCGAGTTTGTTGGTTAATTGGCTTCTGTAAATTGCCCCTAGTGTTTAGGGAGTGGATGAGTAAGAGGGATAACATAGAACTGGCGTGAACGGGTGATCGATGGTCGGTGTTGACTCGGTGGGCCGAAGGACCTGTTTCCCTGCTCATGCTCTATCTCTAAACTAAACTAAATTCCAATGTGAAGAACGAGTTTTGCCTGCCTTTTCAAATACCCCTTCTGGATTTGGATCTGCATCTTATTTTTGGCCAAAAGCCGACCCGTTTTGTTCCTCTACAGGTATAATGTCTCTCGAAGTCATCTCCTGGCCTGCGAGACGCCAGGTTATTCAATAACACTGTATACCAAACTGCAGGCTTTAAGCTAAATGTTGGCACTGCCGTGCAGCTGAAACCTGTTTAGCAATGACAAGAAGCCAAGTGGAAAAAGTTCAATTAAAAATGCTAAGTGAAACCCACAATGAATTAAATGCCCCCAGAGTTCATTATTAGCATGAATATTTATTGTTTGGATAGGCTCGCAAGGCAATGCTAACGACATCTACTTTGCATACACAGAATAGACTGCCTATAAAACAGACTACCCTTGTTCGAGTCCCGTTGGTGGCCTCGACGGTAAAGCAACACGAGATTGCTTTGTTGAAAATAATCTCTTCTCGGTCTCCATCGTGTTCAGTTCACAGCTGCTACGCTGGTACTAATGGATGAGAAATGGTGAAAGAAGAGCTTGATGTTTGGATATGGGTTCAACAATTGCTTTGATCTGGTTTTGAGCTTCCTTTAGTTTCGACTGTAATGTGGAGCATTGCGGATTCAGACCCACAGGCAGAGACTTCACTTACCCCACACCATGTGACCTTGCCCCGCACACTGGGACCTTACCCATCACATGACCTTACCCCACACGTTACCTTACCCCGCACACTGGGACCTTACCCCACACGATGAGATCTCCGGACGCCTCGTCCACTCCGCGGGAGTTGGTGGCCAGGCAGATGTAGCTGCCGGCATCGGAGATGTGGGATGGGCTGATGAGGAGGCTGCCGGACTCCAGCAGGGTGAAGCGGGGGAACTGGACGGAACCGCTCGCCAGCACTTTCTCTCCTGTTTGCAAAAGGGAACACATGCCGCTCATGATATTTATCAGGGACGTTTCACTTTAGAACAGTCCAGCACAGGAACGGCCCTTCGACCCGCAATGTTTGTGCCAAGCATGATGCCTGGTTAAATTGATCTCATCTGATTGTATGTGATCCATAGGTCTCCATTCCCTGCACTTCCAGGAGCTTATCCAAAAATCTCTTAAATGCCACTATCACATCTGCCTCCACCATAACCACAGGCAATGCGTTCCACACCCTCACTAATCTCTGTGGAAAAAATCTTGCCCTGCACCTGGTGCTTCACACATGCACCACAGAAAATGGTACTGTTTCTGTTCCATACATCACCGCTTGGTTTGGGAACAGCTCTGCCCAAGACAGTAAGAAGTTGAGGATGTAGCCCAATTCATCACATAGACCAAACTCCTCACCATTGACTCCACTTACACTTCACACTACCTCGGGAAAGCAGCCAACATAATCAAAGTCTTGTCCCACCCCGGTCATTCCACCTTCTCCCTGCTCCTGTCAGTAAAAGCAACAGAATCTTGAAAGAATGCACTATAGACGCAGGAACAGCTTCTTCCTCTCTGTCATCGTGCTTCTGAATGGTCTTACCATAAGCTAGGGTACTGTCTGATTCACTTCTACCCAATTGAGGACATTGGATATAGACACAAAAAGCTGGAGTATCTCAGCGGGTCAGACAGCATATCTAGAGAAAAGGAATAGGTGATGTTTTGGGTCGAGACCCTTCTTCAGACTGGGAGTCAGGGGTTGTTGGACTTTGTCTATGGAACTGGTGCACTATAATGCTCAGAACTATATTCTGTGCTCTCTATTTTTCCCTTTGTTCTACTTATTGCACCTGAGTTTGACTTGATTGTGATTATGTCGTATTATCTCATCTGTTTCTATTGCATGTAAAACAAGTCTTTACACTGTACCTCAGCGCATGTGACAATTATTAACCAGAATAAAAACAAACCAGTTATTTTCGCCACAGATCTAGTCAGAACCATGTCATTATTACTGGCACTGTTTGTTGGACAGGGCTACAGATGTAGAAATAAAGAACTGCACAATGCTAGTTTATACCTGAAACAAAGTGCTGGAGTAACTCAGCGGATCAGGCAGCAACTCTGAAGAAAAAGGATGGGTGATGTTATGGGTTGGGACCCTTCTTCAGACACATGTCTTCAGTAGATGAGTGGACATATGTCCTTCTTGTGCACTTGTTTCACTTGACAGGGTAAGGCCCAACTAGTCAGCCTGCTTGTGATTGAAGCTGGAGCTGGCCACAGCGCATCACTTGAAGAGCTTCTGATTTTGTCACTTTCTGTAGAATCTCCCTCAACATTGCTCAGACCAAAAATGTCACCATCTCTTTAAGAGAGATTAAGAGCTTGGGGACTAATGGAACCGGTCCCTGGGAGACCTTACCAACCTCTCTGAGAGGGGGCTGCTGGCTGCTTTTGATTCCAGGAGTTACTGTCCTTGTGCTTGGAAAAGTCCACACACAGAGGACGCTTAGCAACAGTGGGCATGCTTGTTCCAAACAAGGTAGAGCCTCCTAAACTTAATTCATCATCCGTCACTATGAGGTCAATGATCAGTGAATACAGACCGTAGAAGTCGGCAGCCTGGTAAAGTGTGTAAAGGAAAGGCAGGGTGATGGGAGATGTGGGTGTAGGTGTAGATACTTGCCCCTCTGCCAGGTGATGGCGGGTCGCGGTGCCCCCGACGTTTCACACGAGAGGATGACCGAGAGCCCGTCTATCACCGTGCTGTCGCTTGGTCCCTTGGTGATATTGGGAGGAATACCTGCAACAACCAAAAACAACCATTTCTCTCATGTTACTTCAGACATCACTCAGTAATTTACGTCATGAAAGCACTAATTTTAATCATGGCTCGTTTATCAAGTGCATTCTATGTGGCAACTAAAGGAACAATAGAATTGGAGATATTAGATCTTTTCACAAGACAATGGATCGGGTTTCTATAAACATACGCCACTGCTTTAATGTGAAGATCAATAAACTGCAGATGCTGAAAATCAGAAAGATCACCTTTGTTTCTCTTGCCCCGTTACTGACTCTTTCTTGCTATGACTAAATCAGCCATTGAACTCTCTGTAAGGCCACACAACAGCAAATACTGATTCGGCAATTAGTGAATGGGGAACAAATGTCGACGGACGTACTGGAAAGGCTCTCTGACCTTTACCAAATAAAGCAATTGGGCCATTTACATGCACATATACTTGCCCTTAAGTTAAAGGGTTTACTCTGAACAAACAATTCCTTGCATCCCTTCAGAACCCTTGCAGCACGGTGGTGCAGCAGTAGAGATGCTGCCTCACAGTGCCAGAGTCCCAGGTACGATCCTGACTAGAGGTGCTGTCTGTGTGGAGTTTGTATGTTCTCCCTGTGACCGCATGGGTTTTCTCTGGGTGCTCCGGTTTCCTCCCACATCCCAAAGACATGTGGGTTTGTAGGTTAATTGGCCTCTGTAAATTGTGCCTAGTGCATATGATGAAACTAGTGCACGGGGCGATTGCTAGTCAGCACAGACCCGGTGGGCTGAAGGGCCTGTGGGCCGAAGGGCCTGTTTCTGTGCAGTATCTCTAAACCGAAGAAGTTTCCAAATCAGTAATTCCCTTATTCTATTTTATGATGTTAGTTATTCCTGAATTGATAGCAAGTCATTTGCCCCCAAAAGCTCCTAGAAAAGTTAAAGATAAAATGCGATTAAAAGATTAGATTGGAATTACAGTAGAATTGGATTGGATTAGAAGGCCCGATTGAAACATTTATACACAATCCTCTTGCACAATGGACCATCGCGGTGTGCGTGCCGGGAGTTAGCTGAATGAAAGACACTACTTACTGGTGACGGCCAGGTAGGTGAAAGTTTGCACCTCGCCCGCATCGTTCCGGGCAAAGCACTGGAACATGCCAGTGTCGTCAGGGACCAGCCCGTTGATCTGGAGGCTGCCGTTGGACAACACCTTGTACCTGGGAGCAGTTAGCCTGGTGATGAGCGTCGCATCTTTATACCAATACAGCAATGGCGGGGGCACTCCTGTAAATACATACACAACACCGGGACATCTTTAACACAGGCATGTCGAGTGGAGTATTTCCAGAAAAGGTGCTCAGTGGGCAAGAAACGCTCAGAAGCCTTTATATTCATTCTGGCCTCTCTTCTGAGAACTCTCAATAAATTAACTATATAGAAACATCAAATCCATCAAGGCTTTGGCTGAATTAATTCAAATCAAAATAGTGGCAAGTGTTCATAACCATGACGTTGAACGGGTAATTTTCAGTGACTGGGATAGTTTTGTTGTTTTTGAACATTTTATTTTCAATATCACAAACTAGCACCTTGACAGCTTTAGCAAGAGTGCTGGTTTTGCTGTAAACCAGCAATGCAGACCTGAACTTGCCATATTTATCATCTCCTAAAGACACAGCACCCTGCATACCTGGTCCTCCCAGACACAAATGTTGTGGAGGTGTCAGTGCATGCTTCATGGCAATAACACCTTCCACGGAATGTATTACAGTGCAGCAGGCATGGGGACTGAGAATGGACGAGAAGGAGAGTATAGGTTGATGCTGCAGGCACACACCTTCACTGGGGAACAGCAGCAGGGGTGCTGAGAGCGATCCACAGCCTTCATAAACTCGATTCCTCACAGAGTGTCAGTGGGACTTGTAATCATGATAGATATCACAAAGGGATATCATTGATATCACTCTGCCTATGCCCAATGGCTATATTGCAGTGAGCAATTTGAAATGGTCACATTTGCAAATCATTTTCCTCCTGTCCCAGACGGGTTAAGCTAACTTTGTCTTCCTAACAACCCGATAGAAACAATCAAATCTGAAACAGTATGGTCTTTAGAGATATAGCGTGAAAACACTCCCTTTGGCCCAGCGAGTCCATGCTGACCAGTGATCCCCATATAGTTCTATCCTATCCTAGGGACAATATTTACAGAAACTAATTAATCTACAAACCTGTAGGCCTTTGGAACGTGGGAGGAAACTGGAGCGCCCGGAGTAAACCCACATATTCACATGGAGAATGTACAAGTTCCATACAGACAATGCCTGTAGTCAGAATCGAAATTGGGTCTCTGGTGCTGTAACTATGCCACTTAAATGCCACACTGGGCAATCACATCTCAAAGCACTCGGTGGGGGAGGGGGCGGGGGAGAGAATTTTATCCATTACAAACTGCATCTACCCATCTCCAATGCATCAGTTCACAACCTACTGCAAATTGCTAATGAAGTCAACTCTGAAATTTCTGTCTCCTAATTGATGATGCTAATTTGTGATTCTCAATCTCTGAATGAAACGCATTGCCCAGCAAAAGCTGTCCTGATGTTCAACCAAGGCAACACAGAACAACTCAACAAAGTCACGTACATTGATAATCTTGCAGAGCAAATCTAGCAAAGCAGAGGCAAAGGTTATCCAAAGAGAGAAAAACACCACAGGACAGATAATCGTGGCCGGACTTGCTGCCTGACCAGACATCTACATCCCCATCAGTCAGGGAATTGGGTATCGAAGTCGAGACGTTATGTTACAGTTGTACAAGGTATTGGTGAGACCGCTCTTATAGTATTGTGTTCCACTTTGTTCACTGAGCCAAAGGAAAGAAGCCATTAAGCTAGAAACAGTGCATGAATGATTTATGAGGATGTTGCCAAGGCTTGAACTATAGGGAGAAGTTGAACAAGCTACGATTTTATTCCCTGGAGCATACGATGCTGAAGGGAACACTACAGGGTCGGGGAATCAAGAATTAGAGAGCATAGGTTGAAGGTGAGAGAGGAAAGATTTAATAGGAACCTGAGCGACACTTTTTCTGCACAGAGGGTGGTGGGGCTATGGAGCGAGCTGCCAGAGGACATTATTGAGGCAGGTACAATAACACCATTTAAAATACATTAGGACAGGTACATGGATAGGAAAGGTTTAGGGCGATATGAACCAAACGTAGACAATTGGGACTAGCTTAGATGGGACATCTTGGTTGGCATTGACAGGTTGGGCCGAACGACCTATTTCCGTGCTGTATGAGTCAGTTGTTCATATATTTCATGTTATTTACTCACTTCATGGCCATCTATATAAAAATTAAACTCCACGCCTCTCCTACATATCATCTTCCTCTTAAATGTAGTCAAGGTAGGTTGGCTGTAGATCGTACCTTGTGCCTGACAGGGAATATCGACCACTCTCTCGATCTCAGCGCTGATGTGTCGCTCAGGCTCGTGGACCAACTGCGGGTGCTCTGAAAGACGACAAAGATTGAATCATGATCAGCAAAACACAACTCTCTGCACAATGAAATTGATCCAATATTCCTACAGGTGAATATTGAATATAGTGAATACAGAATGCAGTGAATACAGGTCTGAAGAAGGGTCTCGATCCGAAACGTCACCCATTCCTTCTATCCAGAGATGCTGCCTGTCCCCCTGCGTTACTCCAGCATTTTGTGTCTGTATTCCTACAGGTGAAATGTATAAACGAATACAGTGGGGAGAATGGCCATTGATAGTTTAGTTTAGTTTACAGATACAGCGCGGGAACAGGCCAACTAGCGATCCTACACACTAGGGACAGTTTACATTTATACCAGGCCACTTAACCTACAAACCTGTTCGTCTTTGGAGTGTGGGAGGAAACCGTAAATCCCCAAGAAAGCCCACACAGGTCACGGGGAGAACGTACATATTCCGTACAGACAAGCCAGGATCGAACCTGGGTCTCTGGTGCTGTAAGGCAGCAAATCTACCATTGCATCACTGTGCTGCCCTTTAGCTTTCATTTGCTTTGCAATCGTCCTGAGGATCTATTTATTTCCACTGCACTCCATTTTAACATCACTAGTATTAGGGGGAGATAGGTAGGCAATGTTCCAGCCCAATAAAGCGAATTGTCCTATAAAGTCGTAGAGATATATAACACGGAAAGAGGCCCTTCGGCCCAACCCGTCCATGCTGATCAAGGTGCCCCATCTAAACTAGTTCTATTTGCCTGCATTTGGCTTATATCCCTTTCCATGAGTTCATCATTAAATGTACATTGACTGTGGTGGGACTTGGGCTCATTGATGTAGATACCAGCTGTGTCCTTATCCATTGCACTGCATCTCTGCTGTTATTGATGACAATGTAACAATATAAATTAAAACATATATAGAGCAAACATGGAGGTACAAAGCAACTCTGAAAGCATAGAGCCTTTTACTCAGGGTAGGGGAATCAAAAACCAGAGGACACAGGTTTAAGGTAAAAGGGAAAAGATTTAATACAAACCCAAGGGGCAACGTTTTCACATGGAGGGTGGTGGATGTATGGAACGAGCTGCCAGAGGAGGTAGTTGGGGCAGGTACTACAGCAGCATTTAAAAGACACACTGACAGGTACATGGGTCGAAAAGGTATAGAAGGATTTTGGCCAAATGCAGACACATGCAGATGGGGCATGTCGATCGCCATGGACGAGTTTGGGCAAAGGGCCTGTTTCCATCACTCCACGCCATATTTTACATTGAGAAGTTAATTTAGAAGCTACTAATTAATCAGTCTGTTGCCACAATAAACTCGCACTTGCATACATGTAATCTCCACACTCTATCAGACCGAGATATTTGCTTCCATATGCAGCATGGGGGATTTAACACGCATTGGTTAAAATTAACTGCATTCCAAATGCAATTAACACAAATGACCAGCATTACTGATGCATCACTTCAAATCTAAACAAAAAACGTGTTGAATTTATCGCCAGCTGCGAAACAGCAGTAAAATTCAAATTTAAAAAAATCAGTAACCTTGATAATACAATGTGTTTTCATGTTATAATAGTTTACATCCTTCAACTAGTAATAAAATAGATAAATTTGATATAGATTTCAGACATCATTGATCTGCAAGATGTTTTGTGGCCATATATATGTAAGCGCTCTGTTGGTTTGCATTGATATAGCTTTTTAAAAAATGTATTGAACTTTGATTTGTTTGTCTTATTATGTTATCTTTTGGGTGCTGTGTCTATAGATCTGGAATGTTGCTGCAGGAAGGAATTCCAGTACGTGTGACAATTAAACGTGCTGGACTGGTTACAGACGTGGGGAACTCACCCAGCACAGACAGATAGGCCCCTGCACTGACAGACGGGACGCTGCTGCTTCGGAGCACGGCTTCACACTCGTAGTGGCCCGCGTCTCGCGCTTTCAGGTTTAGGATGGTCAGTTTCCGGTGGTGGTCACTCAATCCACTTCTCAGCGGTATCCCATCCTTCTTCCAACTGATGTTCAGCTTAATTAACGGCCTGGACAAAAACAAGACAGAGGTTCCACGCGCTAGTGATTTGGGGAGGTTTTCACTTGGGAGAACTTCCTTTGCAATTAAACATAACTGATTACAATTTCCAGTCGATATTGTTCCTCAGATATCACACAAATGCTGATGTTGTGATGGATGTCCATCTCCAACATAAGCAGCGACAAATTGCTGGAGTAACTCAGTGCATCAGGCTCCAGCGCTTTGTGTTTTTCTTTGTAAATCCGCACCTGCAGTACACTTCAAGCTGCCTCGGCAAGGCCACCAGCTGAATCAAGGATGAGTCTCACCCTGGTTACTCCCTCTTCTCCCCTCTCCCACCAGGCAAGAGGTACAGAAGTGTGAAAACATACACCTCCAGATTCAGGGACAGTTTCTTCCCAGCTGTTATCAGGCAACGGAACCATTCTATCAACAACTAGAGAGCAGTCCTGGGCTACTATCCACCTCATTGGAGACACTCGGACTATATTTAATCTGACTTTACTGGACTTTATCTTGCACTAAACATTATTCCCTTTATCGTGTATCTGTACACTGTGGATGGTTTGATTGTAACCCTTTATTGTCTTTCCTCTGATGAGTTAACACGCAACAGAAGCTTTTCACTGTACCTCGGTACATTTGACAATAAACAAAACTAAATTAGAATACAAAATTATAACCACAGCATCTTGTGTAGGCACAGGTCCAAAATGTACAGCACAGAATATTAAATGCAAATCATGAAAAATAACAACTTTCTAAACTTTGTGTTCTGTTTAGAGCTACTGGGTCTCGAACCCAGTCTCTGGTGCTATGAGGCAGCAGCACTAACTGCTGCTGTGCCACGTTGCTGCATCTCGTTTGATCAGGTGCATTATTTAGAAATGGGATTGAATTTTAAATCGTCATTTTCATTGACAAACTAAGAACCTTGTTCAAGAAGGAACTGCAGATGCTGGAAAATCGAAGGTAGACAAAAGTGCTGGAGAAACTCAGCGGGTGCGGCAGCATCTATGGAGCGAAGGAAATAGGCAACGTTTTGGTCTGAAGAAGGATTTCGACCCGAAATTTTGCCTATTTCCTTCGTTCCATAGATGCTGCCGCACCCGCTGAGTTACTCCAGCACTTTTGTCTACCTGCAGTACCTTGTTTCTTCATCTCCAGCATGCCTTCCTTCGGCTACTTTGGACAGCACAGTGGTGCAGTTGGTAGAGCCGCTGCCTCACAGTGCCAGAGACCCGGGTTCGATTCTGACCTCGGGTGCTGTCTGTGTGGAGTTTGAACGTTCTCCCTATGACCGCATGGGTTTCCTTCCACATCCCAAAGACATGTGGTTTGAGGGTTAATTGGCCTCTGCAAATTGCCCTGAGTGGGTAGGGAATGGATGAGAATATGGGATAACATGTGTGAATGGGTGATCGATGGTCGGCATGGATTCGGTGGGCATAAGGACCTGTTTGCATGCTGTATCTCTAAACTAGACTAAAGTAAACTAAATTAAGTAAGGCATCTCAGTCTCCACGGGAAACTAATGGGTTTTTTCCCTCTTGTTAATAATAATTATTTGAGGAGAGAGAAATTAATGACTCCACAAGAATAGCAGAATTATTTTTGTCTTTGCATATGTGCTTGGTGGGAGGTCTGTCTTTCTTTTGCACATACTAAGATGATAAATGTTTAAGTAAGAGACAATAAAGTGAGTTAGTAAATGCTCTGACTTACACTTGGTGCCAATTCGAGATCAACACTGGGTGAACTTGAGAGATGATGGAAAACACACAGGCAACAAGGAGACAGAAGGAACATTTGACTTGAGGGGGTAGCAGGTTAACTGAGAGAAAATTAGTTTCAAACTAATTAATTAAAGATCTCATTAGCATTCCATCTGTATTACGCGATGCCCTAATGACAAAAGAACTATTGCGGGCATTGCTGCAAGCACAGCATTGTACCAAAGGCACCACAACTCACGTGGCAAAGGGGAGGGTCGGGACAAAATTAATGCAATGTGCATCAACATGTAACAGCCTTGAGAGGTAACGATATGTCTGATGTGTCGATCCCGAGTAGATGCCATTTTGTAACAGGTAAAATATACAAACCAACCTCCCTTACATTGAATCCATCTACACTTCACGCTGCCTCGGCAAGGCCACCAGCTTAATCAAGGATGAGTCTCACCCTGGTTACTCCCTCTTCTCCCCTCTCCCACCAGGCAAGAGGTACAGAAGTGTGAAAACATACACCTCCAGGTTCAGGGACAGTTTCTTTCCAGCTGTTATCAGGCAACGGAACCATTCTATCAACAACTAGAGAGCAGTCCTGAGCTACTATCCACCTCATTGGAGACACTCGGACTATATTTAGTCTGACTTTACTGGACTTTATCTTGCACTAAACATTATTCCCTTTATCGTGTATCTGTACACTGTGGATGGTTTGATTGTAACCCTGTATTGTCTTTCCTCTGATGAGTTAACACGCAACAGAAGCTTTTCACTGTACCTCGTTACACTTGACAATAAACAAAACTAAATTAGAATACAAAATTATAACCACAGTATCTTGTGTAGGCACAGGTCCAAAAGGTACAGCACAGAATATTAAATGCAAATCATGAAAAAGAACAACTTTCTAAACTTTGTTTTCTGTTTAGGGATCCCAGGTCTCGATCCCAGTCTCTGGTGCTATGAGGCAGCAGCACTAACTGCTGCTGTGCCACGTTGCTGCATCTCTTTCGATCAGGTGTATTATTTAGAAAGGAGATTGAATTTTGCATCGTCCTGTTCATTGACAAACTAAGGACTTTGTGTTGTCATGGCGAGGTTTGCCATCCCTGTGGTCCTTTAACATGCAATCTTACTGGATTGGAAGAGCAGGCATTTCATGACATGGAACTCGACAATTTTGCTCTTTGTCCAACGAGACAATTTGGAGGTAAAGCAATCTTATATCAAAGTTAACCAGTTTAAGTCAAAATCTTTATCCCATGGTGGAACTGTCAAGGACTAGAGGACATATACATAAGGTGAGAGGGTTAACGTATAAAGGAGAAATGCGGAGGGTGGTGGAGGCAGATACAATTGTGGTATTTAAGAGGCTTTTGGATAGGCATGTTGATATGCAGGGAATGGAGGGTGGAGGGATGTGGATCATGTGCAGACAGAGGGGATTAGTTTAACTTGGTATCATGTTCAGCACAGACATTGTGGGCTGAAGGGCCTCTTCCAGTGCGGTACTGTTCTATGTTTAATGCTGTTCTAAGATTGTGCTGTGGACATATGTTGACTGTGAACTGAACGCAGAGCGTGTATAATGATTGTTTCATGCCTCATTTAAGTAGCTTGTTTGATGTCTTTGTAGGGCAATCTCTTGCAGCGGCACCCACGCAAGTTTTTCAGTACAAAATTACTCATTACTGAGAACCTGGTAAGTTTGGTTTAGTAGCAAGGTCATTCAGTGAGTCAAATCTTCTGTCTCTTGATGTTGGGAACTGGCTGCATGACAACAATTAATTCTTTAGAAATAACACATAAAATGGGCTTCACCTGCCCGATATACTAACTTGAAGTTTTAATTTATTGCAAGAGAAAAACAAAAGATATAGAACACAGAACAGTACAAAACACAATTCACAACACCCAGTCCCTTCAGCCGACAATGTCTGTGCCGAACATGATGCTAAATAAACATATCTGCTCTTCCTGCATATGATCCATATCCTCCATTCCCTCCATATCTATGTTCCTATTCAAAGCGGCTCCGCCTCCACCACCAGTGGCGGTAACCAGACGTGGCGTCGAAGGACGAGAAGCTGGAGCAAAGAAGTGGAAGGCGAATAACCGAACGTAAACAAAGCCGAAACGCCAACTAACCGAAAGGGTGGGACACCTAAAAGCAAACTAACCAAAAGGGCGGGACGCCTAAAAGCAAACTCATCGAAAGTGCGCTCTGCCGAAACGCCAACTCACCGAATGGCTGCGTCGCCTACAGGGCAACTCACCGAATGGCCGCTCTGCCAAAAGTCAAATAACGGACGCGATGTCGCTGGGGGGCTGTACATGTCAACGATTGGTCCAGATCCCCGCGTCCATCACATCACCACTCCGATGGAGATGGGAGGGTGGGGGTCATTTTCCAACACAAGCCATTGTCAAGAGCATTTTGCAGACCCGAGGACTGAGTCTGAAGGGTCTCGTCCCGAAACGCCACCCATTCCTTCTCTCCAGAGATGCTGCCTGTTCCGCTGAGTCACTCCAGCTTTTTGTGTCCATCTTTGGTTAAAACAGATTACAGATTATCTGGTGTTTTGAGCGTGGGAGCTTGTGTGCGTTAGGTACCAGAAGGTAATAACTAAAACGTGCTTCTTGTTGTCGGGGGTGGGGGGGGGAGTGGGAGGAGATAAATTGTTCATTGTCATGCACACTTGTCATCGGCCCACCAGGGAACTTGTGTGTGTCCCCCCCCCCCCCCCCCCCCCCCATGTTTTAACAAACGATTTACTATGGCTGCCAATGCCCCGAGCCGTCTGTTCCGGCGGCTGGGGTGGGGGGTGAATCACTCGGTGTGGGTGTCAGGGGGTGATGGCGGTGCATCGCGGTCAGTGACTCTGGGTGGGCGGAGGGACCAGCCTGTCCCACACCTCTGCTCCACCCAGCGCTGCCGACACACGGCCTGTCACAGTGCGGCCACACGGGGGAGACGAGGCGGAGGGCGGCCATGGCCGTGGGAGAGCGGGGGCTGTCCGGAGGGATGTGCTCCTTCTGCCGCTTACAACTTGGTGCTCGGGTTCAGAGTGCCCAGTCACCTATGGCTTGTGTGGGAAAATGACCCCCACCCTCTCGTCCTCATCAGCCAGTGATGTGATGGACGCGGAGGTCTGGACCAATCGCTGAAAAGTCCTGCCCCCCGGGCGACATCATGTCTGTTATTTGACTTTTCGCCAGAGCGGCCATTCGGTGAGTTGGCTTGTAAGCGACGCAGCCTTTCGGTGAGTTGGTGTTTCGGCAGAGCGGCCATTCGGTGAGTTGGCTTGTAAGCGACGCAGCCTTTCGGTGAATTGGTGTTTCGGCAGAGCGGCCATTCGGTGAGTTGGCTTGTAGGCGTCCCAACCTTTCGGTTAGTTGGTGTTTCGCCTTCATTTTCATTCGGTTATTTCACTTCCACTTCTTTGCTTCGGTGTCTCGTCTTTCAATGCCACGTCCGCACACGACCAGTGGCACCTTGGCAGTGAGTTCCATGCCCCCACCAGCCTCTGCATAAAAAACTTGCCCCTTACACCTCCCTTTAACTGAGCCCCTCTCACCTTCAAGTTATGCCCTTTAGTCTTTGACATTTAACCACTGAAAGATTCTGACCCTCTACCTCATACCTAATAATTTTATATACTTCGATCATGTCTCCCCTTAACCTCTGGTGTTCCAGAGAAAACTATTCCAGTTTGTCCAACCTCTCCCTTTAGCTGAAACCTGTAATCCAGGCAGCATTGAACATCGCATGAACATTTAAAACCCGTTGCATTTAAATTTGCATAGGCCAAATGTTTAGCGCGTGTTTGTGCCTGCATGGCACGTGTGACTATACACGTGTGCAACTAAAGAAAATGAAACAGGGTTGAAGAAGGTAGAACTTCAGAGGATGAAAAGAAATCTTAACTAGGTGCTCTGATAATGAGAGAAGCAACTTTAAAAGGGAATTGCAACTTTACAACAAGAGTTTGAGGCGTGCCCGCAGTAGTTATACCGAGCATTTCATAACACCGTCATGCTGGGTGGTGTTGGCTGCTACTTTGTTTGTTCATTATTGTCACATGTGCCGGGGATCAGAGGAATAATTTGATTTGCAAGCTATCCAGTCAAAACTATAGAAAAAACTATACATGAACACAATCTAGCCATCCACAGAGCTTGATAAAGTCCGATTAAAGACAGTTGAACAGTCTCCAATGGGGTAGATGGGAGGTCAGGACCGCTCTCTAGTTGGTGAGAAGCCGGTGCAATTGGGGAACGCTGGCAGCTTTGGATGAAATATTTTGCATTTACTCCTGCAATGTTGTTTGTAATTAAAAATGGAAAACTTTCAATGCACTGTGAACAGAACATTCAAAAACCGAGACTGAACAACTCCGTCAAACATGGAAGTATCAGCTTACAATTTTGAGAAAAATGAATTGATAAGGGTTGGTCAGGTAAAATGTCAAGTATAAATATCTTATCACTGGGTTGATGAATGCAGGACACCCTGGGACACCCGAGAGATCACTCTCTCATATTGCCTTCACATTGTGTATGTGGATAGGTATCAAAGCCTGCATGCCGTGCCCGCCTGACATTTGCAGAATCATATCTTTAATAGCTTGTCATCGCAATCAACACACCCTGAATGAATGAATGAATGAATGAATGAATGAACCATTATGAGGATGGTGGCCTTACGTGATGATACTGTGGCATTATTGAGAGAATGTTCCCAACCAGTGCAGCCTAAAGAACATCAGACAGCTGGGAATCTGTGGTTCCGCAAGACAATACTTTCCTGATTTAACAGAACCCAACCTTTCTCACTTCATCAGCCTGTCAGCTACGGGGAGACAAGGCTAATGAATCAAATACAAGGGGTTAAATATGCATGGAGTTCAATGCAAGCTGAGTGTCCACAGGTTGGGGAATGACTCTGCTGAGCTGTATCTATTCCAGCATTATCCTAGCGTGTCCCAACGCCCAACTGAGTTTAGTTTATTATTGTCACATCCCGAGGTAAGCTTTTTTGTTGTGTGCGATCCAGTCAGCAACAAGATTCAATGTGTAGGATAGAACTGCTGATGCTGGTATAAACCGAAGATAAACAATAAAATAAGAACCTTTTCCTTTTCTCCAGAGATGCTATCTGACCCGCTGAGTTACTCCAGCTTTTTGTGTCTCTCTTCAGCGAAAAGTCTATACATGATCATAATCAAGCCATCCACAGTATACAGATAAAGGGGATAACAGTTAGTGCATGGTGAAGTCCAATTAAAGATAGTCCAAGGGTCTCCAATGCGGTAGGTGGTAAGACGGGACTGCTTTCTAGTTGGTGATAGGATGGTTCAATTGCCTGATAACAACTCGGAAGAAGCTGTCCCTGAATTTGGAGGTGTGCGTTTTCACACATAAGTGCCACTTGCCTGATAGGAGACGGGAGAAGAGTGAGTGACCGGGGTGAGACTGGTTAATTTTTATGCTGGTGGCCTTGCCGAGGCAACGCGAGTTGTAGATGGAGTCAATGGTTTGTGTGATGGCCTGGGCTATCCTGTAGAACACTGAATGAAATGAACTGGAGAAAGAAAACAGGCAGGTGGGCAGATTCATTTGGACTGAATGAAAGGAAGAGAGAACCTTCACAATATGTTATAGAAGAGTTCAGACCCAGGACACAAGAAGGTGCTTCACAAAATGTCCTTTGCCCAGTTTGTCATCCTGTGAAAGTTTGACTCTTGAGTTAGTAATAGCATTATGAAATTAACAACATCTAAGGTAAGATCGACCTTCTTATTCACAAGAGCTTTCACTGCAAATTATCAACTATACCTCCTCGCGAGCTGTAATCAGAAATCTCAATCAAATTATGCTACAAATTTCAAGGGAGCCCTTCCTGACATTTTGCAAACATTAGCTTATTCGTGTTTATAAGACTCTCAATGCCTCAGGGACTGGATTCAAATTGCTACCAGCTTCTATGTAAACAGTGTGAATCTCTCACCAACACGGCAGTTGTGAGAGCTGAGAGATTGATATAATCCCACATTGCCCCGTCTCACGGGTTCCTCAGCTAAATAATATTAGTGACTACGAATAAATAACCACTGTTTCTTTAATCATAATTGGAAAACTAAATCAAGACAGATTCTTCTTGACAAGACATCAATCACTGACTACACAAAATCAACAGCGCTGGAGAAACTTCAGAAATGCCTTTTGTGAATTTTACTCTTTTTTTTACCATTTTTTCCTGCTCAATTTGAGTAGGAATATTTGAAGATTGGTCAATCAGTTTTCCTTCAAATAAAGGCACAGTCTGGTAGAACCCACAATCTATTTTTCATGCAAGACTAGTGAATAGTTAATAATGCTAGTGAACAAGATGTGAAATTTCATAGAGGATTGTCAGAGTAAGATTGCCTGCCAAATGAGGGGAACTAGTCTCCATAGTCTTTGGTGTTCCTCCGTCATGGTCCCATTACTTGATGAGAAACAATGAAGAGACTACAGCATTGAGGTACGGAGGGATCTTGGGGTCCTAGTCCATAACTCCCTGAAAATGGCACCATACGTAGATGGAGTGGTAGAGATGGAGTATGGTATGCGTGTCTTTATTGGTCAGGACATTGAGTGCAAGAGTCAGGAAATCATGATGCAGCTTTGTACGACTTTTTTTTGGAGTATTGCGTACTGCTCTGGTCGTTAGACTACAGAGATACAGCATGGAAACAGGCCCTTCAGCCCAGAGATCTTTCCTGGTCCGAGAACACTAATGTAATTATCAAAAAAGCACATCAGCGCCTCTACTTCCTGAGAAGAATACGGAGAGTCGGTTTGTCAAGGAGGACTCTCTCTAACTTCTACAGGTGCACTGTACAGAGCATGCTGACCGGTTGCATCGTGGCTTGGTTCGGCAACTTGAGCGCCCTGGAGAGGAAAAGACTACAAAAAGTAGTAAACACTGCCCAGTCCATCATCGGCTCTGACCTTCATCGGCTCTGACCTTCCTTCCATCGAGGGGATTTATCGCAGTCGCTGCCTCAAAAAGGCTGGCAGTATCATACAAGACCCACACCATCCTGGCCACACACTCATCTCCCCGCTACCTTCAGGTAGAAGGTACAGGAGCCTGAAGACTGCAATGACCAGGTTCAGGAATAGCTACTTCCCCACAGCCATCAGGCTATTAAACCTGGCTTGGACAAAACTCTGATCATTAATAACCCATTATCTGTTATTTGCACTTTATCAGTTTATTTATTCATGTGTGTATATATTTATATATGGTATATGGACACACTGATGTGTTTTGTAGTAAATGCCTTCTAAGTTCTGTGTGCTGAAGCAAAGCAAGGATTCCATTGTCCTATCAGGGACACATGACAATAAACTCACTTGAACACTTGAGTCTGTGCTGAGACCCTGTACACTAGCACTGCCCTACACACCAGGGAAAAGTTACAATTTACAGGAGCCAATTAACCTACAAACTGTTTGCCTTTGGAATGTGCAAGGAAAACGGAGGACCAGAGAAAACCCACGTGGTCACAGGGAGAACAGACAAACTCCGTACAGGCAGCACCCTTAATCATGATCAAACCCAGGTCGGGTGCTGTACGACAGCATCGGTACACCACAGTGCCACTCAAAATGGCCGCACCGTTACAGGAATTGTGAAAAGGATGCAGATGAGGTTGTCCAGGATGATGCTTGGATTAGGGGGTATTAGCTACAGGGAGAAATTAGACAGACTTGGTTTGATTTCTCTAGAACACCGGAGGTTGAGGTGAGACATGACAGGAATCTATAAAATTACGAGAGGCTAGGCATTCAGAACCTTTTTTCCCCAGGGTGAAAATATCAAATGTGTAAGAATGATATGCAGATGCTGGTTTAAACCGAAGATAGACACAAATAGCTGGAGTAACTCAGCGGGACGGGCACCAACTGGGGAGAGAAGGAATGGGTGTCCTTTTCGAGTCGACCCTTCTTCTAGTATCAAATACAAGATTTAAGGGATACAAGATGCTAGAGGGACGAAGTTCAAAGGAGAGATGTAGAACAGGTTTCTTTACACGGAGGGTGGTGGGTGCCTGGAACGTGCTGCCGTGGTTGGTGGTGGAGGCAAAAACGATAGTGGTGCTTAGGCACATGGATATGTAGGGAATTTAGGGATATGGAATATGTGCAGGCAATTAAGAGTTGGTCTTGGCATCATGTTTAGCACCGACATTGTGAGCTGAAGGACTTGACAATGGCCTAATGTGTGAATAACTCAGCAGTCCTGAATACCTCACCTGTAAGGTGAAGTAATTTGTGCTCAGTAGATTGAATGAGTAAAATCTCATGATGAGTAATAAATTAAACTTTGTCTATCACTAAACAGCATCACAGCAAGTTCTTTAATGTACCATCAAGATTAATATTGTTATAAATTAACTATCCCCAGATAATGTAATTAAATTTAAATTTAGCATTATTTTTTCGCATTTTTCTCCCAGAGGAACATCCCGCTGTCTGTGAAAGCAACAATTAATCCTCCAGTCAGGAGTGCCATCTTTGCCAGTCCCAGAAGCAGGTACATTGGTGTTAGATACATTCTGTCTGCACTACAGTGCGGACACACCTAGTTACAGTGATGGGTTCCACTGGTAAACCGGTGATCATCATGAATGGTTGAAAAGATCAGGTTATTCTCCATTTCCCAAATTACTTAAAGAGATTTAAATAACCTTTGTTAATGCCTGGGGCTGA
This sequence comes from Raja brachyura, assembly GCA_963514005.1. The sequence continues at coordinate 26,206,392 of OY740803.1, forward strand.
TTGAGATTCACCTTTTCCTCTCCCTGTCCTTCACTCTCACACACTCTATGGTGCAATAAGATTAAATTCAAAACAAAAGAGCATTGGAAATGTGCTAACAAAGTTGAATTTTACTGCCCCAGATGTTCAATTTGGCTGAGAAAGTGCATCCTCTTCTGCCAGTGTTGGACTGTTTTTTACGTGAGGGAAATCGGCTGTGACCTTGTTAGTTGGGTATCGGGTGAAATTACAGTGGGGGGGTCCCTTTGGCTCACCAGGACTGATGGACACACGTTGACACGTGAAGGTCGGTCTTTGCTGTGCTCATTATAGCTGGTGGAACTGCCCATCCCTCCTCCCCCGCTTCAGGTGGCACTTCCTACAGGGAGAGGGACAAAGCAGGAACAGCGCGCTTCTCCGCTGGGTGACTGGAAGCTTCACTTCATGATTATTTCAGTCTTCCAGTAATAGCTCATTTTATGCTTCTCTTCGGTGGTTGATTCAAAGAAGATGATAGATGAAATACAAGTAGATGAGTTATATATATTTTTATGTCAACATTGTGGCGCAGCTGTAAATTGCTCCTGTAGGGAGTGGATGAGAAAGTGGGATAACGTAGAACTAGTGTGAACAGGCGATCGATGGTCGGTGTGGACTCAGAGGGCCAAAGGGCCTGTTTCCATGTTGAATCTTTCAACCAACCTTACACGTCAGCACAGTGGAGCAGCTGGTAGAGCTGCTGCCTCACAGCGTCAGAGACTCCGATTCGATCTTGACCTCGGTTACTATCTGTGTGGAGTTTGCACGTTCTCCCTGTGACTGTGGGGGTTTCCTCCAGGTGCTACAGTTTCCTCCCACATCCCAAAGATGTGCAGGCTTGTAGGTTAATTGGCCTCTGTAAATTTCCCCTAGTGTGTAGGGAGTGGATGAGAAAGTGGAATGATATAGAACCTGTGTGAACGGGCGATCAACAGTTGGCATGACTCAGTGGGCCGAAGAGCCTGTTTCCATGTTGTATCATTCAATTAATCTTTAAATGTCTAGTTGTAATTTGTGGCCAGGCATTATGTACTTGCACACAAAATGTCTGGGCTGAATTCATCAGTATGCTGTCAACACTGCCTCGTGTTTCAGCATGGTCTTGTGAAAAGGTTAACTAAACTTGTGTGATTGTTTTTCAAACCCAAGTGTGACTTTCACCTCTCTGTTCAAACAAGAAGAAATTAAAACTGGGGTTTTTGTGGAACACATCCTCTGCCAATGCACTCCACCTAGACTTAACCTTCAACTGTTTGAGGAATCCTGACTAAAGCAAACAACACTGAGAGAAAAGGCATTCCCCTTGGTACCTGCACGAATGTATTTGTTCATCTGGCTCCACAAAGAAAATGAGAAAGTGCATCCTCTTCACCCTTTCTTTCTGCCAGTTTTGGACTGGTCTTTACACATCAGGTAATCGACTGTGACCTTGTTGGTTGGGTATCAGGTGAAACAACAGTGGGTGTCCATTTGTCTCACCAGGACTGCCGGACACATTGAAAAGGACCATTAGAAAGTCCATATTCTGCCTGGCCACAGGCACACAGGAGGAACTCCTGTTCCCCTTGGGAAGTCACAACCCAACGATATGAATGAGCTATTCAATTTTAGGTAACTACATTACTCTCCCCCTCTCCTTTTTTCCTCCACCCCTCCCATCTTCTCTTCTTTCCCACCCCTCCCTTCCCACCTTGACTCGCACCTATCTCTCCCCTTCCACCTACATTCCTTCCTCGAAGTTCACAATTTGTAACTTTTCAATCCTCTTGTCTTGTACCTTCTATCTTTCCATTTCTGACCTTTGTCCAACTATTTGCCAATCAAAAGCCCTCCTCACCTGCATCCACATTACCTGCCAGGCTCTGTCTGGACCCTCCTCTCTCCCAGCTTTCCTACTCGCCCCCCCCCCCCCCTCCCCCAATCTCTACAATCAGTCTGAAGGAAGGTCCCAACCTGAAAGGTCACCTATCCATGTTCTCCAGAGATCTTCTGAGTTACTCCAGCACTTTGTGTCTTCCTTCTATCTCAATGTTAGAATTAGAACCAAGGGACAAGCAAGGAATGCCCAGATAGAAAGCTTCCTCTGGGCAAATGGGGCTAAAAATCCACTAAGCATTCAACCTTGTCACAACGAAACGAGGGAAATTGTGCAGTAAATGTAAGATATAGAACGATCATACCTAACCAGTGATTTTCCTTCAACATAGAAGATCGAACAGTACAGTACAGAATTGGCTCTTCAGCCCACAATGTCTGTGATGAACATGATGCCAAGTTAAACTAATTTCCCTTGTCTGCCTGTACATGATACATTCCCTCCATATCCTGTCTAAAAGCCTCTCAAAAGCCACCATTGTTTCTGCCTCCACCTTAAGATTGGACGTGTGAACTGAGCTCAGGACCCGGTAGGAGAAGTATACAAACACTCGGTACTTCCGCAGTGGGTGTTAAATGAGTTACTTCTGTGTCGCTGCGGCACACCTCCATGCATTGCTACATTTGTAATTATAACATTTTATAAAACATAAAGCACATTGACATCAGATCACGCTGCAGCTTGGAGTCACCACCAAACTGAGTTATATTTGGATTCTGTGGAGCTGACGACTGATGAAGTGCATCTCTACTGAAACGTCTGAAAACAAATTCATTGCAATCCTTGCCTATGACACTTAAGCACCTCTTACATTGTTGAAATGTGTCATTATTTTGCCATCATTTCTGACTGCTCCTTGTAAAAAGATGAATGAGACTTAAGTGGTGAGCATAAGGTAATAATTTTCAGTCTGTTGAAACAAGGGAAACCAAGACAGAGATCTATTGGGTTGTACTTTCACTCTCACAGAAATTACAAATGCCATCGTGAGGAAAGAGGGTTAAAGTGCTTTTTAATATGCTGTCTTTATCACACCCAGGTTACAGACACTGGCCACATGCAAACAATGATGTTACAAAGCCAGGGCATGTAGATTGGAAAGAGGGGGCTCTATTCTCAAGAAATATGAAGAATAAAGGGCAGGACAGAAGTCAAACATTCTGAAAGGGTTTCCAGGAGCAGGCAAAGAGAAATTATTTCCACATGCGTGTCGGTGGGAGAGCAAGTCCATGTCATCAATGTAGAAACAAAGAACTGCAGATGCTGGTTATTACGCAAAAGGACACAAAGTGCTGAGTTAACTCAGCGGGCCTGGCAGCACTTCTGGAGGACATGTATACGTGACGTTTTGAGTCGAGATCCTCTTCAGTCAGAGTCTGTAGCCAGAGTGAAGCCAAAGCCTCACCTGTCCATATTTTCCAGTGAAGCTGCCTGACCTGCTGTACTCCAGCACTTTGTGTCCTTTCAGGGTCATAAACATCTGCACAGATTGAAATGTGCTATCAATACAACAGGTGACAGCACACGTGGAGCAATGTCTGCATTGCATTTCCAGTCCACGGGTGGTGCCCACTGATCTGAAACGTTTCTCTTGTGGGAACTGGGGTGGGAATGGGTGTGAACGGGGTACAGTGAGGGACACGGGCAGGTGTGGTTGAGACCTGGGCAGGTGTGTGGGTGGGGACATGGACAGGTGTGTAGGTGGCAGGACTGAGAGATGTGTGGATGGGGATGAACAGGTGTGAGGGTGGATGAACAGGTGTGTGGGTTTAGACACGGACAGGTAATGGGTGGGGGAGAGTCATGGACAGGTGTGTGGGTGGGGACGGCCAGGTGTGTTGGTGGTGGACTGAGAGATGTGTGGATGGGGATGAACAGGTGTGAGGGTGGGGGGGACAGACAGGTGTGTAGGCAGGGGAATGGACAGGTGTGGGTGGGGACAGGCACAGGTGTATGGGTGGAGGGATGGACAGCTGTGTGGGTGAGTACATGAACAGGTGTGAGGGCGAGTGGAGATGGAGAGGGGCACGGGAGTGCACGGAAATAAATTATGTTGGTGCCCCACCTGACATTAATTCTGAAAATGGGAGATTTGTAAAGATCAGTTATCAATAATCAATTTTGGATGTGGTCGGCTCTGAAATAATGTCATTGATGTCCAAAATAATTTGAGCACCACACTGAAGGCCTTTTACACAACAGTCTTGGTGAGCATTAGAGAGCAGAGAACAGTACAGCACAGGAAAGGCCCACATTGTCTGTGCCGAACATGATGCCAAGACTATCTCTTATCTACCTGCGCATAACCTATGTCCCCACATTCCCTGCATATCCATGTGCTTCTCCAAAAGCCTCTTAAATCCACTATTGTATCTACACCTCCATCACTACCCCAGGCACTGACCACCCTCTGTGTAAAAAAGTCACACAGCTCCTATAACTTTGGCCCTTCTCACCTTTAAGCTATGCTCTGTAGTATTTGATTTCATCAGCCTTTATTGATTCAAAACATGCAAACTTCCGATCATAGACATACTCAGTAACTCAGCGGGACAGGCAGCATCTCTGGAGAGAAGGAATGGGTGACGTTTCTTCAGAGTCCAAAAAGTCACCCATTCCTTCTCTCCAGAGATGCTGCTCATCCCATTGAGTTACTCCAGCATTTTGTGTCTACCTTCAATGTAAACCACCATCTGCAGTCCCTTCCCTCACACTTCCAGACATTTACACTCTGCGTGCAGTTCCCGAAGAGGATCTATTATACTTATGCACAGTATGATTTGACTGGGTAGTAAACAAAACAAGTATTTCAGTGTACCTCTGTACTGGTGACAGTAAACTAAACAACAGCAAACACACTTCAAGCAGTCACGCTTCTCTCTTGTCCATTGTCCAGCAGGAATGTGCTTCTGAACAGAATCAGCGAACGGATCTTTCATTGTCCATTGGACATTTGGGTTTGGCTTCTCTTTTTCAGACTGGTCCCAAGATTCATGGTTTCATTTCGTAAAGCACCAAGAAACCAATTAAGCTGAGAGAGAAATTCTGATTTGGCTCGAAACCCGGAGTTTCTGTTCCCATGCTCTCCAGAGATCGACACCATTTTCCAGCTCGGGTTTGACACCTGAAGCTTTTGATTGCCACTGTAACGGTACAGGTGCGGGAGAGGCAACGGGAATGGCATGCAGTAATGAGTTATTCTGGAACTCACCCAATTATGCCCGATATGATATTGCACCTACCTGTCTTTTAAATAGAATCTATGTTTTTTTTCGTAGTTTGTAATTTATCGGTGATTCCAAAAGCAAAGAATATGATTCATGAAAACAATCTCAAATGGCTATTGCATCAGTTTGCTTTAGTATTAAAACTGTGAAATTTGTGACACTTTTGACCAGAACTGATTATTTGAAACTGTGCAAGCAATGTCTTCGCAACAAAAGAAGGGTCCCAACCTGAAACGTCACCTATTCATGTTCTCCACAGATGCTGCCTACCCACTGAGTTATTCCAGGACATTGTGTAGGTATGTTACAAAACTTACCTTCAGTGGTGCTGCAGCTCTGCCGCTGGCCGTGCACACAACTTTGGAGCCTTTAAGGGGGGGGGGGTTAAAATGCGTTTTTTCCCTTGCCATCCGGAATAATATTTTGTCGGAGTGCGATCTATTTCTGGAGATTCATTCCGACTACCGGTAAGTTATTTTATTTTTTTTTAATCGCCCGACTATTTCTGCGCTGCAGTAAAATAAAAATTAGCTCCTAATGCCGTGAATGCCGACAACGGGGACCGATTTTACGTAGGGGACAGGTAAGTGAAAGCTGTTTATTTTTACATATACACTTGCTTGTTTAGGGGACTTTAATCAATATTTCATGTTGTGAAACGGTGATTTAGTCCCCATATGAACCGTTAAAATTTTTCCTGCCGATATTGGGTTTAAATTCACTGCAACCGCAACGTTCCAATCCATCACGTTCTAGAAATTCCCACTCGCAAGCTGATTTAAAAAGCCCATTAATTTAAGGCATTAAACACAAAATTCCTTCAATTTGGCCTATAAATTAATGACAATTACATTTTAAAATCATGTTATATTGTGAATTCTTGTGTGAATGTTATTTGGACACTTAGGCTTTAAAAAAAAAGTTAATATTTTCTTAAGAAATGGATAGATGTGATTGAATTTTGTAATTAGCTACAATTGGGTAACTAACTAATTATATGCTTTAATTTCAGGTCATCCAAGTAAGATTGTTTCATATTAGTTTCAGAATGCTTCAATCTATAATAACTGAAAATGTCTTTCAGTTCTCTTAATTTTTAAGAAAGTTATGGGCTTTTGACTGTCCTCGATCACAGCTTTGGTGTTAAGTCAATGGAAAGTCAATGGGAAACAAAATGCTAATTTCCGAGTATGAAAATGGCCATAACTTTTTTAATACTGAAGATATGAAAGTGAATTAGGTGTCAAATTAAACTTCTTTGTATGCTTTGTCTGAGGGGATAAATTACAGACTTGATTTTTAAAATCTCAACATTTTGTAACATTGCTACATTGTGTCTTTATGATTGGAGAGTCATAGAGTCATACAGCACGTAAACAGGCCCTTCAGCCCAATTTGACAATGCCGACCAACACCACACTACTCCCACCTATCCAAAAGTTTCAAATCTTTCTTCGGAATAAAAGTTTTGCTAATATTCTGCTCCTTTGTCACAATTACAAACCTTGCTTTTCACAATAAACCAGAGGTTTCTGTACATTAGAAAGAAATTGGTGGACATGCACTTTGACCAATTATTTCCACGCGAGATGATGGTGCAAGTCCGAGGCACTGACCTGGAGTTGGCCACACATTCCAGTGTCACCTCTGGATAGCCCAGCACGGCACTGGTGTTCCTGGGTGAGATGATGATAACTGGAGCGATGGGATCTGCAGGAGCACCGGTATCTACAACACAAAAATAAAAAAACAACCCTTGAAAGGAACTATTTTTAAAGGTTGTGCACACTTGGGAATTTGTACTTTTATAAATGCCAATATAATCAAACTACTGCAAACTATTTGATGGTAAGGTGAAAAAGGAGGTAACTGCACAAAATACTTGATTAGTGCGGGTGTCAGGGGTTATGGGGAGAAGGCAGGAGAATGGGGTTGAGAGGGAAAGATAGATCAGCCACGATTGAATGGCGATGTAGACTTGATGGGCTGAATGTCCTAATTCAGCTCTTATAATTTATGAATTTATGAATATCCACAATGATTCAACTTTAATCTTTAAACAGGAAAGTCTTCACTTTTAATGTGCAGGAAGGAACTGCAGATGCTGGTTTACGTCTGAAGAAAGGTCACAACCCGAAATGTCACCTATTCATTTTCTCCCAAGATGCTGTCTGACCCGCTGAGTTACTCCAGCTTTTTGTGTCTATCTTCACTTTTAATTGGATGATCTCGTCTAAAACTACTGAAATGAAATGGATATGTTCCCAGCATGGTGCAGGGAAAAACTGTTCAATGCGGCGTTAAGAGATTTGTTGTGCATCTCTAGAAAGCATCGCCGCCCATTGACGCGGTATCGGTTCTCTGGTGTGAGATTTTCCTGTGCTCTCCTTTTAGCATCCAATCCACTGAAATTAAATCAAAGCAGTCTCACATCCAAAATTCATCTCCAGTAAGGCTTTCAACAAGAGAGACACAAGAAACTGCAAATGCTGGAATCGAGCAAAATACAAAGTGCTGGAGGAACTCAGAGGATCGGACAGCATCTGCGGAGGGAATGGGTGAATGCTTCGGTTTAGGATCCTTCTTCAGACTGATTTACAACCCTATCGGTCGAAGAATGAAAGGTGCTATTCACTGACCGAAGGATAGCCTTTCCTCACAGTGAAAGCTCTGTGGCTGTAGTATTTAACATTCTCCGTGTTTCTAACTGTGTTACACAGCAAAAAGGGCCTGTCATACACCATCAGATGCTTACAGTAGAATTCCTCCATACTGAATGGTCAGATATGCCAGAAGAAATAATACAAATAGAGATGAAATATTGTGCAAGGGAAACAAATCACAGAAGGGGTTCAACATAGAAGTAGGCCATTCGGCCCGTAGACCCCATTCTAGCCCTGTGAGCAGCAATCCAGCTTGTCCCACGCTCCTCCCGCCACACAGCAATTCTTGCCCCTCTGATGCTGATCAGTTGATTTTGAGAGCTACAATTCAATCTGCCCCCTCCACCTTGCCCCGCAAAGCAGTTGAGATTCTCGTCCCTCGTTGAGTAAGAATATTTCTTCTTGTGCCATACGAAAATACAAACCAGAAGCAGGAGAAGATCACTTTGCTCTTTCTTTGCTTACCTTACCTCGACTGCCAACCAACGGAAATGCTGACAATTGCAGTAATATTGTTGGCTAATTTGGAATTGTAAATTGGTTGGATACGCCCAGTAAGTCAGCACATCCTGCATCGCAGAAATGTTTGTCAGTGATTTGTTCTGTTCATCTGTGAAGCAAGATGTAAGCTAGTATTCGGGGTGAGGGAGACCAGATCCCAGAGAGACACAAGGAACTGCGGATGCTGGGGTGTCTAGTAAAACACAAAGAGTTGGAGAAACTCAGTGGGTCAGGCAGCATCTGTGGACAAATGATGTTTCGGGTCGGGACCCTTCAGACACAGTGAAATTTGTGTTTGAAGAAGGGTCAAGGCCAGAATCGACACCTAGCCATTCCCTCCACAGATGCTGCCTGACCCACTGAGTTCCTTCAGACACAGTGAAATTTGTGTTTGAAGAAGGGTCAAGGCCAGAATCGACACCTAGCCATTCCCTCCACAGATGCTGCCTGACCCACTGAGTTCCTCCAGCACTTTGTGCCTTGCTGGAGAATAGATCACATAGATATGTTACAAAACTTACCTTCAGCGGCGTTGCAGTTCTGCCACTGGCTGTGTGCGCAACTTTGGCGCCTTTGAGGGGGGGGGGGGAGGGGGTAAAAATGTGTTTTTTCTCCTGCCTATCCTGGATATATTTTCTCGGGCTGCTAGCTAATGCTGAAGAATTGTTCCGACTGCCGTTCTGTGAATTTTCATTTTTTAATCACGGGACAATTTCAGCGCTGGAGTAAAATAAAAATCTGCTTCTAATGCCGTCAATGCCGATAACCAGGACGGATTTCATGTATGGGACATCTCAAGGTAAGCTGTTTACTTTACATATAAACGTGCTTTTTACGATTACCTTAATCCAAATTTTACGTTGCAAAAAGGTAATTTAGGCCTCATACGAACCGGCAGTATTTTTCCTGCCGATAAAAGGAGTGAACTGGGACATTTTGTTTTATGGGAAAGATGCAGAGGAGAAATGGAGGACATTTAAAGGGGAAATTTTAAGAGTACAGAATCTTTATGTTCCTGTTCGGTTGAAAGGAACCAGTAAAAATTGGAAAGAGCCCTGGTTTTCAAGGGAAATTGGACATCTTGTTTGGAAAAAGATGGAGATCTACAACAATTATAGGCAGCATGAAGTAAATGAGGTGCTTGAGGAGTATAAGGAATGTAGAAAGAATCTTAAGAAAGAAATTAGAAAAGCTAAAAGAAGAGATGAGGTTGCTTTGGCAAGTAAGGTGAAAGTAAATCCAAAGGGTTTCTACAGCTATATTAATAGCAAAAGGATAACAAGGGATAAAATTGGTCCATTGGAGAGACCGAGTGGACAGCTATCTGCAGAGCCAAAAGAGATGGGGAGGATATTGAACAATTTCTTTTCTTCGGTATTCACCAAGGAGAAGGATATTGAATTATGTGAGGTAAGGGAAACTAGTAGAGTAGCTATGGATACTATGAGTTTCAAAGTAAAAGAAGTACTGACACTTTTGAAAAATATAAAAGTGGATAAGTCTCCAGGTCCTGACAGGATATTCCCTAGGACATTGAGGGAAGTTAGTGTAGAAATAGCCAGGGCTATGACAGAAATATTTCAAATGTCATTAGAAACGGGAATAGTCCCCGAGGATTGGCGTACTGTGCATGTTGTTCCATTGTTTAAAAAGGGTTCTAAAAGTAAACCTAGCAATTATAGACCGGTTAGTTTGACTTCGGTGGTAGGCAAATTAATGGAAAAGATACTTAGAGATAATATATATAAGTATCTGGATAAACAGGGTCTAATTAGGAACAGTCAACATGGATTTATGCCTGGAAGGTCATGTTTGACTAATCTTCTTGAATTTTTTGAAGAGGTTACTAGGGAAATTGACGAGGGCAAAGCAGTGGATGTTGTCTATATGGACTTCAGTAAGGCCTTTGACAAGGTTCCTCATGGAAGGTTGGTTAAGAAGGTTCAACTGTTGGATATAAATGCAGGAATAGCAAGATGGATTCAACAGTGGCTGAATGGGAGAAGCCAGAGGGTAATGGTGGATGGCTGTTTGTCGGGTTGGAGGCAGGTGACTAGTGAGGTGCCTCAGGGATCTGTGTTGGGTCCTTTGTTGTTTGTCATGTACATCAATGATCTGGATGAAGGGGTGGTAAATTGGATTAGTAAGTATGCAGATGATACCAAGATAGGGGGTGTTGTGGATAATGAAGAGGATTTCCAAAGTCTACAGAGTGATTTAGTCCAGTTGGAAAAATGGGCTGAAAGATGGCAGATGGAGTTTAATGCTGATAAATGTGAGGTGCTACACCTTGGCAGGACAAATCAAAATAGGACGTACATGGTACACGGTAGGGAATTGAAGAATACAGATGAACAGAGGGATCTGGGAATAACCGTGCATAGTTCCTTGAAGGTGGAATCTCATATAGATAGGGTGGTAAAGAAAGCTTTTGGTATGCTAGCCTTTATAAATCAGAGCCGTGAGTATAGAAGCTGGGATGTAATGTTAAAATTGTACAAGGCATTGGTGAGACCAAATCTGGAGTATGGTGTACAATTTTGGTCGCCCAATTATGGGAAGGATGTCAACAAAATAGAGAGGGTACAGAGGAGATTTACTAGAATGTTGCCTGGGTTTCAACAGCTAAGTTACAGAGATAGGTTGAATAAGTTAGGTCTTTATTCTCTGGAGTGCAGAAGGTTAAGGGGGGACTTGATAGAGGTCTTTAAACTGATGAGGGGGATAGACAGAGTTGATGTGGACAAGCTTTTCCCTTTGAGAATAGGAAAGATTCAAACAAGAGGACATGACTTTAGAATTAAGGGACAGAGGTTTAGGGGTAACATGAGGGGGAACTTCTTTACTTTAGAGAGTGGTAGCGGTGTGGAATGAGCTTCCAGTGGAAGTGGTGGCGGCAGGTTCGTTGGTATCATTTAAAAATAAATTGGATAGGCATATGGATGAGAAGGGTATGGAGGGTTATGGTATGAGTGCAGGCAGGTGGGACTAAGGGAAAAAAGTTGTTCGGCACAGACTTGAAGGGCCGAGATTGCCTGTTTCCGTGCTGTAATTGTTATATGGTTATATGTTATATGGTGTTATATGGGGTTTGAATTCACCACAAACCGCAACTTTCCAATCTATCACGTTCCACAAAATCCCACTCGCAAGATGATTAAAATGACCATTAATTTACGGGAATTAAACACTAAATTCCTTCCATTTGGCCTATAAATTCATGACAATGAGATTTAAAAATCATGTTATATTGTGAATTATTGTGTGAATGTAATTTGGACACTTAGGCTATTTAAAAATGTCAATCTTTTCTTAAGAAATGGATAGATGTTTAGATCTAGTAATTGAATTTTGTAATTAGCTACAATTAGGTAACTTAACTAATTATATGCTTTAATTTCAGGTCATCCAAGTATGATTGTTTCATATTTGTTTCAGAATGCTTCAATCTATAATAACTGAAAATTTATTTCAGTTCTCTTAATTTTTAAGAAAGTTATGGGCTTTTGACTGTCCTCGATCACAGCTTTTGTGTTGAGTCAATGGAAAAGCAATAGGGAACAAGATGCTAATTTCCGAGTATGAATATGGCCATAGCTGTTTTTAATACTTAAGATATGAAAGTGAATTAGGTGTCAAATTAAACTTATTTTTATGCTTTATCTGATGGGATAAATTGCAGACTTGATTTATTAAATCTCAAAATTTTGTAACATTGCTAGATCACAGCTCAGTATCTACTGAATGCTTCATTGTTGTAGAAATCTGAGGTCTCCAGTCTTGGAGAATACACGTCAAAAATGAATGCAACAAATGACATAACCTTCATCATGTAAACACTGTGCATTTAAAAGCCACAACTCTGAACAAATGGGAGGGTGCATGTTTGCAGTTGTCTCTCCTGCCCAGTCAAGGACAGCGATAATAAAGCGGAGTAAAAGAATGGAAACAATAATGAACAAAACATTGAACGGATTTCTGAAGAAGCGACTGCAAAAAGGGAAAATAGAACATTCACATAGTGGCTGAAAAATAAATGTAATATTTTTTTGTGTTTTGCTTCCATTAACTTTTCAATGGCACAGTTTCACCTTGGTCCATTCTCCAGCCTTGCCATCAGGAGGGACATAAAGCTCTGTCTATCTGTATTGCTTTCTCAATCTCTCTCACAAGGATCAGCAAAGTCAATGCAAATATCCTGCACAAAACAGCAGGTTCCAAACATCGGTTGGAAGGATTGGTGGAGGAAATGGACTTGTGATGTTTTGGGTCAGGACTATTCTTCCGACTGATCAAGAAAGGCATAAAATGCTGGAGTACCTCAGCAGGACAAGCAGCATCTCTGGAGAGAAGGAATGGGTGACGTTTTGGGTCGAGACCCTTCTTCAGACTGAAGGGTGTCAACCCGAAACGTCACTCATTCCTTCTCTCCGGAAATGCTGCCTGTCCAGGCGAGTAACTCCAGCATTTTGTGTCTATCTTTGATTTAAACCAGCAACTGAGTTCTTTCCTACACATTTAATCTAAAAAGGCAGCAGGGCAAATATCCTGTCTTTGGCCTTTTTAATTTCCTTCCCAAAGACAGCGGCTCATGTTGGGGAATCGTTCCATGATCTGAGTACTCATCTCAACTACATTCACCCTTCAACCTTCCAATACCAACCATGCCAAAATCTCCACCAGTCTGGACCATGGAGGAAGAGAACAAGGAGGACAGCCAAATTTACCCTGATCCTCGATTTTTTATTTACTCCCCTCAACATAATTCCAACAGATATCATTTGGTTGTGAATAGAAAGGGGGGCCTGGACAATGTTCCCTTATGATGTGATATTTTGCTGAATGAAGTAAGCTAATAAATTATTTTAAAATAATTTTATGTGCATTATCAGATCAATTACAGAGATCTCCCTCTCTTTCTCTCTCCCTTTTTCTCTCTCCACCTCTCTCTGCCCCTTCTCTCCACCCCTCCTACCCCATCTCTCCCCTCTCTGTCACCCTCCCCCCCTCTTCCCACACCCTCTCTCCCCCCACCCGCTCTCTCCCCCCCACCTCTCTCTCATCCCCCCCTCTCTCTCTGGCAGTGAGAGAGGATTTGCAGGTTATAGACAATAGACAATAGGTGCAGGAGTAGGCCATTTGGCCCTTTGAGCCAGCATCACCATTCAACGTGATCATGGCTGATCATCCCCAATCAGTACCTCATTCCTGCCTTCTCCCCATATCCCCCAACTCCGCTATTTTTAAGAACCCAATCTAGCGCTCTCTTGAAAGCATCCAGAGAACCTGCTTCCACCACCCTCTGAGGCAGATAATTCCACAGCCTCCCTGCTCTCTGTGGGAAAAAGCATTTCCTCGTCTCCGTTCTAAATGGCTTACTCCTTATTCTTAAACTGTGGCCCCTGGTTCTGGACCCCCGACACTGGGAACATGTTTCCTGCCTCTAGCGTGTCCAAACCCTTAACAATCTTATATGTTTCAATGAGATCCCCTCTCATCCTTCTAAATTCCAAAGCGTGCAAGCCCAGCTGCTCCATTCTCTCACCATCCCGGGAATTAACCTTGTACATTTATACACTCATGGATCAAACGGATAGCACCAAACATATGTACACTGAGATCCATCCACCAATGATTGATATTAATTTGACTTGCAGTAGTCTTTAAGGACCATTGGTCAATGACTAAGGCAATTCACAATAATCGATACACACTATTGCCTGGGGCTGCAATTGAAATCTGTTTTCCCAAAGTCACGGATGCTATTATAAGGCTAAGCATAGATTGTAGAACCAAGGAACTTCAGATGCTGGTTATACCAAAGATAAACACAAAATGCTGGAGTAACTCAGCAGGACAGGCAGCATCTCTGGAGAAAAAGGATGGTTTGGCTCCCGCCTGACTTGCTGAGTTACTCCAGCACTTTGTGTTGATCTAAGGCTGAACATGATGGAAACAGAAATATTATCAATATTTCTCCAGTCACAAAAATAAATTAATGCAAAATCTAAAGCAGACTTGATAACTACACAGATCGGACACTTCAATGTATCCATGTCAAGATATTTTAATAGCATTAACTAATAATGGATAGGAAAGGTTTAGATGGATATGGGCAAAACACAGGCAGATGGGACGAGTGTAGCTGGAGCATCTTGGTAGGCATGGGCAAGTTGTTGCCATGCTGTACGACACTATGACACTATAACAATGCGACCTGGAAGAAAATATTAATCTTTTTCAAATTATCTGCAATGAGTTTGCTCCATAAACAGAGTAAAATCTACTTGAGGGAGGAATTGATCTACGAATGAGCTTGTTAAGTGAGCTTGTCTCAGTTTACCTTGACCTTACTCTACTGCCAGACATCCCAACTCTGTGGGACATCATCTACTAATGATGGATACAGAAATAACAGTTCATTTTGTAAACATAAATCCCTTTTATGAAAGAGTTTGGAAGTCTTTTGAAAGCATGAACAAGTAATGGGCTGCCGGGCTCCGCAGAGACCGATGGTCAGAACCTGTGCAGCAGGTAGTGTGGCATGGAAAGCAAAGTCAGCCAGGCCCAGTGTGTCTGATCCCAATGTACCAGTGCAAGTGTAGGATTAGAGGCGGTTGAGATGGAAGCTTCTTTATGTCTTGAAGTACTTTGTTTTGGATGTATGTTGAAGGACTACGTTTATCCTTTCCTTACTCTACTGCCAGACTTCCCAACTCTGTGGGATATCATCTATTATCAATGGATACAGAACAACAGTTTATTTCTACGACTAGTTTCTCTCTCCCCTGACTCTCAGTCTGAAGAGAGGTTTCAACCTGAAACATCACCTATTCCTTTTCTCCAGAGATGACGCTTGTCTCAACTTTAATAAGAAAAATTGCATATGTAAGGTAATTTATTGAATGGGAGGCATGTTTAGGCATGCTAAGCACAGATTAAATTCTATATAGATCCAAGGTCCCAATGTTTTATGAATAGAACAGAAAGAGTTTGATAGGGGAGATGGATTGAGACTTGACTTGATACATTTGCTTTCGGTGCCTTGTCTCTAAGAGTTTGACAAACATTCCTTGGAAATTGGAATGTCCCTCCTCTTGGTGCATTTAAAACAATGATTCCCCAAACCTCCATCCCAAATTTGGCTCCCATCATGAAATCAAGAAAGGATGTGACAAGTAAGATGGATGAAGGGGTGCCAGTGGATGTAGTGTATCTAGACTTTCAGAAAGTCTTTGATAAGGTCCCGCACGGGAGATTGGTGACTAAAATTAGAGCACATGGTATTGGGGTAGGGTGTTGACATGGATAGAAAATTGGTTGGCAGACAGGAAGCAAAGAGTAGGAGTGAACGGGTCCTTTTCAGAATGGCAGGCAGTGGCGAGTGGAGTGCCGCAAGACTCGGTGTTGGGGCCGCAACTGTTTACCATATATATTTATGATTTGGAAGAGGGAATTAGGAGCAACACTAGCAAGTTTGCGGATGACACAAAGCTGGGTGGCAGTGTGAACGGTGAAGAGGATGTTCGGAGGTTGCAGGGTGACCTGGACAGGTTGAGTGAGTGGGCAGATGCGTGGCAGATGCAGTATAAGATAGATAAATGTGAGGTTATCCACTTTGGCGGCAAAAACAAGGGGGCAGATTATTATCTCAATGGGGTTAGGTTAGGCAAGGGGGAGGTGCAGCGAGACCTGGGTGTCCTTGTACACTGGTCACTGAACAATGTTCCCAATGTTGGGCGAGTCCAGAACCAGGGGCCACAGTCTTAGAATAAAGAGGAAGCCATTTAAGACTGAGGTGAGAAAAAACTTTTTCACCCAGAGTTGTGAATTTGTGGAATTCCCTGCCAGAGGGCAGTGGAGGCCAAGTCACTGGATGGATTTCAGAGAGAGTTAGATAGAGCTCTCGGGGCTAGTGGACAGTCTGAAGAAGGGTCTCGACCCAAAACGTCAGCTATTCATTTTCTCCAGAGATGCTGCCTGACTTGCTGAATTACTCCAGCTTTTTGTGTCTATCGATTGTCACAATTCAAGTTTTTTTACGGCTGACATCCTTTCTCCATCGCAATGTTATTAAAGATGATTGCTGAGAGAAGCAGTGGAACTGGCAAAGTACCTGATATCAATAATTGGCAGCCAATGATTATTAATTGGGGATCAATGACTATCAAGTGCCTGCTCAAAGACTGGCAGTTCACTCTTGGCTCGAGACCTCCATGTGGCACTCTATATTTGATACATTAATCTCATTAAAAGTTATTCAGCTTTTGTAAACACCAGTTCAAGGGTGTCAAATTTCCCATAATGGCACCAAAATCCTTGAGGCCAAAGTCTGCAATCCCATTCACACTGTGCATTATTATACCACGATCTATCTTGTTGATATGTTGCCACCTTGAAGGCCAGGAATGTTTTTTTTTAAAGCTCTGTTGCTGCACTGATAGATGAATCCTAAATCTAAAGCTGTTATTACCAGCAAGTTAAAAAATAATCTAACAGAGACAATTTATGTGCATTGTGTAGAATCCTTAGAGCCCGTGGCAACGAACACAAGGACATCCTGTATGAAAAAGATGGGAAATGAACTTAAAATTCATGTTTGCTCGCATTCTCAAACTGGTGAGGTGGAAGCAGGGAGTTATATCACCAAATTGTTTATCATCCAGATTTGTGACAATACTTGGAATACCAGACATCGGCAAAAGCTGAAGTTTAGAACAGCTGATTATTTGGAAGAGAGTTCATTAAAGAGCTACCCAACTGTGAACCCAGGAAATCTTGCATGAACTTCAGTAGAACAGGCAGAATCCAACCTTCAACCACTTTTAGTGCAGCACTACATTGGATAATTGGTGCAAACTAACATTAATTCAAATTTAAGTAAATCCGAAATTGAACAGAGTTTAATTTTCTCCAATTCTTTTATGCTTTCACGAAGGCAAATCTAAACTGACAAGCATTTAATGAAAACATTGAGGAATTATTACAAATGGTGTGACTGGCTCTTCATTAGTTTTCCATGGAAACTGGACAACGGAATTCAACTTTCATGCTGGTTTTGTAGATGAAAGGAGGTGGAGAATGTGAAGGGCAGGAGTACTGAATCACCCCACAACTGGGAGTGGAAATATGAATATCTTCCTGTGGTTAAGGACAGAGCATTGTTACTGGTGAAGGATGCTGGCTTTGTGATCTTGAGGTCTGGTATGCTTATTTCAACTTCGATCGGTCACGGTAGGGATGCAAGAATAAACCAACTCGGTCTGCAGAGATTTCTAGTCATTTCAACGAAAAACATTTTGTCAGATGCTAAGGGGTGATCATACAGAGGTATATAAAATCATGAGGGGAATAGATAGGGTGAATGCACAGAGTCTTTTCTCACAGAGGGGAAGCAAGAACCAGAGGGCATAGATTTAAGGTGAGAGAGGAAGGATTTAATAGGTACCTGAGCGGCAACATTTTCCACTCAGCGAGTGGTGGGTGTATGTTATTGGTAGTATTGATACAATTTCTACAGCCACTTCTAATGCAGGATGTCCGAAATAAGGCTTTTTTTGTTTTAGTTCCCTTTTAACTTTCTATTATTTTCTCTGTACTACAATTAAATCTCTCACTGCTTCCACAATATGTTGCTATGTTCTTCAGTGAAGATACAAAATATTTATTTAATGCTTATTAAATTTCTCATTTATAATTTATCCTGTCTCCATCTCCAAATCCCAACATTTAATTTTCCTACCTTTTAACATTTAAGTATTTTTAATACGTTCCTGCCAGTTATTCATATAAGGGTCCTCACCTGCTATCAAGTTTCTGTTTATCTGGTATCTAAACTGTGGTTCTCAGGGTAACTCATATGGTTGATGATATTACAAGACATGCTTTAAAAAAATAATATTTTCCTCTCGACTTTTTTCAGTAAACTTTGACTGTGGAATTTCTCTTTCTCAATGGAATGTACATTTGTTGAGAATAATTAAATATTTCTTTCAATGTTTGCCTCTGTTTCCCCAGCCACGCTGCCAGTCGAATTTCCAATCCACCTTGGCTGACTCACACTGCCTACAAAATGATTGACTTTATTTAAATTTAAGATCTTACTCCTGACTGAATTGCACTCCTTTCAAAACCAAAATGCCATTGCAATCTGTTTATTTTTCCCTCAAGGATCCCCTATCATGATATTAGTAATTAACCTAACACAAGGCGAGGCTCAACGGCAATGTACTCCAGATCCCAGAACGTGATGTCCAGGAATCTGAACCGATTTGAACCCATAAACAAAGCTGAGAAACTAACTTTTACTGACTTGGTTCACCCAGTCTTGTCTGTACCCACACATTTATTAAATTACCTTTGCTACAAATTCTTCTTGTTTCTGATTGTTGGCCTGCTCACATCAATACAATACTCTCTCTCTATCCCTCCCCCACCCAAGTCGCAGTAGCTTCTCATTTTCACCCTAGAAACAGCTTACAATGGCCTGTTTCCTTTACTCTTCATTGCTCTTAATCATCATTACTCTTTGGCATATCTTTCATTCATTGTTCTTTATCTCTCCACATCACCATCTATATCTCTCGTTTCCCTTATCCCTAACCAGTCTAAAGAAGGGTCTCGACCCGAAATGTCATCCATTCCTTGTCTAGATGTTGCCTGTCCTGCGTCACTCCAGCTTTTTGTGTCTATCTTCGGTTTAAACCATTTAGTAGTTCCTTCTTACACAATACATTTTGCATAACTGGATCAAGCTGAAGAAGGGTCCAGACCCGAAACATCATCTGTCCATTCCTTCCACAGATGCTGCCAGACCTGCTGAGCCCTCTGTTATTTGCTCAATATCTTTTTGTTCTCCGTTAACTCTTTTCTGAGCCTAACCTGATTCTGCTTCCTGTTCTTTGTGGCCAGAATCATATCTCACAGAAACATTGATATACACAATAGACAATAGACAATAGGTGCAGGCGTAGGCCATTCAGCCCTTCGAGCCAGCACCGCCATTTAATATGATCATGGCTGATCATCCCCAATCAGTACCCCGTTCCTGCCTCCCCCCATATCCCCTGACTCCGATATATTCTTTGTATCTCTACCTTTCCCATTTTAATCCTTTGACACACCAGAAACGATTTGAAAACATTCTCACAGCTAATGAACTTGAAATGGAACTGACTGTTTATTAACTTCAAATATATTATGGTGAAGCCTTAACTGATTAACATCCACCTCTTTATATTTATCATCAATAAGTTATTTTGTTCTTGTTCACTGTTGTAGATGTTGCATAAGAAGCTAAGACCAAGACACAAGAGTGGGGAGAAGCCAGTCTTGCCCTTGAGCCCACACCATTGTTAACAAGGACAGAGTTGATCCAATTGAGACCACATTTCACTTCACCAATCCCCTCGACTCCCTTCTTGATAAAATTGTCCTTGATAAATATATCCAATGACTCCACCTCTGGGGCAGAGAGTTACGGATGTCCACAAAGCTCTGAGAGAATTAATTCCTTGTCACCTTCATCTGAAATGGGTGACCCCTTATTTCAAAAGGCACTTGACTGATGTACAGTAATAACACAGCTAATGCATTAATTGGACAGTGACATTAAAGTTTCTGGATTTCAATAACCAGGATATATTGTCGGACACACTGTCCCTCAACTTCTGAATGGGGATCCAGGCCAATCTTTGTTTATGGGAGGTAGCATTGTTGGTTGGAATTAAACCAAGCACATACTGAATGATAAAGCAATTTTCATTGAGTCATAGGGTCATACAGCGTGGGAACAGATCCTGTGGCCCAACTTGCCCATGCCAACCAACATTCCCCATCTGCACTAGCCCCATGTGCCTACGTTTGGCCAATATCCATCTAAACAAATCCTTCCATGTACCTCACCAATATCAATGAATAACTGCAGCATGACCTCCCAACTTCTATATTTACTATTCTACTCTACTTTTATTTCACGTTGTGGGAGAAGGATGCTCTAAATGGTTCCTCTGAAGAAAGAGCAAGAAGCCAGGAGAAAGCAGAAACCAGCATTTAATTACAATTCAAAGTCACTTGGACAAGTAGATGGATAGGAAAGGTTGAGAGTGATTTGGGTAAACGTGGGCAAATGGGACTACGGAGAAGAGGCATCTTGACGGCATGGACTATTTGGGCCAAAGGGTCTGTTTCAGTGCTGTGTGACTCTAACGCAATGACGAAGGATGGATGAGCGAAAGGCATGGTTGGGAAGAGAAGCAGTTTCACTTTCAGAAGATAAACACAAAATGCTGGAGTAACTCAGCAGGTCAGACAGCATCTCCAGAGAGACCCAACATGTCATCTATTCCTTTTCTCCAGAGAAGCTGTCTGACCTGTTGAGTTACTCTCGCTTTTGATGTCTATCTTCGGTTTAAACCAGCATCCACAGTTCCTTCCTGCATAGTTCCACTTTCTGGATAGTTTCCCATTATTTACTCAAGGCAGCCCAGAGTAGCTTGAATTTCAGAACTTTGCCCATACTGACTTATTCAAGGCTTCATCGAAAAGGTTCCTCATGTTACAAGGAACATTCATGGCCGGTACTTCCGTTAGTAACAAGGCGCAAATGAATGGAATTAACTTTGAATGTGTAAAATTTGACTGAACAACTGTTAAAAAAACACATTGTTATGTCAGTCTGTGGAGATTTACTGCAAATTAAATTCTGCAGGAGACCAACTGGATTATCTGAAACCTGGAGACTTGCTCAGGGCTTTTTAAAATTCATAATCTAGTGAAGAGTATGAAGTGCAAAGAACAGGCATCAATTCTTCACTTCCTTTTGTGCCAAAGGCAAAAGGGAATGTCAGAGTTACTGAGCTACAGCCTGTGTACTGGTTCATATACTGCACATCTTCAATCAACTTTTAATTCAATGACAATAGGAGCACTGCGCCAATAGCATGTTCGCTCTGATTAATGCCCGGATAACTGGTATTTTCAGTTCCAAAGGATTTCCTTCAAAAGGCAAATTATTAATTCAAAAGTAAATTTCGTTACAAGAGAAAAACAAATGTAAAAGAATCAACCGAAGAATATAATTATAATTTTTAACATAGAACAGCACAGCACAGGACCAGGCCCTTCGAACCACAGCGTCAGTGCTGTACATGATGCCGAGTTAAACTAACCTGACGTTATTCATATCCCACCATTCCCTGCCAACCCATGTGCCTATCTACAAGCCTATTAAACAGACACTATTGTGCCTGCATTTACCATCACCCCTGGAAGCAAATGCCAGGCATTTACTACCCTCTGTGTAAAAAAAGCTTGCCCCACACATCTCCTTTAAACTTTGTCCCTCTCACTTTAAAGCTATGCCCTTTAGTCATTGGTATTTCTTCCCTGGGAAAAAGGTACACATACAGCTACATGCCTGTACACATACTCCTTGTATGTGCCTGCCCACCATTAAGGGCCAGTGGAAATATGTACACTCTCCTTGAGACAATGTTACAGTGACACCGTACTCCTCCGGTGTAAATGGAATATTTTTAGTTGGAAACTACAGAACACGGTCATGTGTGTGTGTGTGTGTGTGGGGGGGGGGGGGGGGGGGGGGGGGGGGGGGGGGAATTTGAGAGATTACTCTGAAATTCAACACAGTTTGCCCTGCATTTGTTGCCTAGTTGTTTGTCATATGGGAACTTAATAGTTTTGTAATGAGAAATTAATTGATTGATTAATTGAAAGTTAGAGCATAGAATCTGGTGCTGTGAGGCACTGGCTCTACCAGAAATTAATTAAAGAAAATGAGGACTGGAGAACATTGGAACGGAGTCCCCATAAATATGAAATGAAAGAGCAAAGAATGATGCATGAAGGTGGCAAACCAAGCACTGCCTGTGTAGATGGGATTCCATCACACGGAATGTCAGTCTGTTCTATTATGATACTAACATCTCTCCTGCTGAAACTCCTGATATGTAGACCTTAACATTGGGAAATAAATATGGAAAACACAACTACTGTCTGGTCATGGGAAGAATCAAGCAAAACTTTGTGGTCACCGAAACCAATTAATGAGTTGTTAATTAATTATTAACCTATAAATAATCTGTCCAACATGGTTAAGAAGTATACCGAGGTAAAATAATGGCTGATATTTTATAATCCTGTAAATACCCTGATGAAGAGCCCCCTGTCTATTTCCTCCGCTGATGCTGCCTGACCTGCTGAGTTGCTCCATCACTTTATGTTTTGCTCAAGATCTGCAGTTCTTTGTGTCTCCATTAAAAGTTTCATCTGCACTAGTTTGTAATCCGCTTTAAGTTTGAACACAAGAAAATGTTGAATTGTTGGGGGAAAAAAGTGATACATTTGCAGTAGATGTCTCAATTTGAGCTGGCAATAATCATTTGATATTCCATCTGTGGAGTTAAGCTCTTGTGTGAGGACAAATTATTACTTGTTGTCAGTGATTGTTGGGCTGTTGCTCAGCTCCTGCTTCTCGCCTACAACTTAATGATGACAGCTGACTACTTTGGTCCAAGTGGCTCAGGATTCTGAAATGCCTTAGTCCGCTAGTTATTGATTTATAGAGAAACTACCATTATTAGGAGTGCTCTGTTCCACTGGTGGATGTGTGAATCCATTTGCTGTAGTAAGAAGACAAAAAAGAAAACACTTTGTGTTTGGGGCAAACACAAGTTTCACTTACATTATCAATCCTCTGACCTAGACAACAATTTAAACAAAATAATTAAGCGATCAAGGACCTTCCCTTGTAGACATTCTGCACATTCTGTATGGCTAATGCATAAACCATCATATTGGTAGGAACACAGTGCTGGAGTAACTCATGGATAGTGGGAAGAACATGGATAGATTACCTTTCGGGTCCGGACCCTTCTTTAAACTGAAGAAGAATCCTGACCCAAAACCATGCCTATCCGTGTTCGTCAGAGATGCTGCCTGTTACCCCAGCATTTTGTATTCTACGCAAGATTCCAGCATCTGCAGTTCCTAGTGTCCACATCATGTTAGCAGATATTAATGGAGTATAATTCAATTTTTTAATTCATGCTCTGAGAATGTCTTGTTTACATTGTGCAAGCAAACAGATCAATTTGGCGATAATAATGAACATCACTGATAATAGCAGGTCGATTCCATAAATCATAGTTTAGTTGGAAAATATTGCAGTCGGAGTAATTTGACATTCTTTTTTAAAACATAACAAGTGATGGTACTAGCTTATACATTAACTAGCAAATGATCACAACTGATGGAATCACATAATTCTCGATTCAGTTTCTGCACAGAACAGTATGTTTTTAGAATGTGTTTAGTGCGGGTTTGGAACCTCTTTCTCACCTGTTCACTTGTCATATGTCTGAAGAAGGGTACAAACCCGAAACGTCACATATCCATGTTCTCAAAAGATGCTGCCTGACATGCTGAGTTATTCCAGCACTTTGTTTTTTTTTTCATGTTTCATTGTTTAACTTATTAATGAAAGTTTACCAGACTGAACTTAGTGGTGGAGTCTGGAGTACTTACTCTCGACTGTCAAGCTGATAGGCTGGCTGGTTTTGTTTTCTCCGTTCCTGTCGTTCACTGCCTGCACGTAGTACCTCCCCGTGTCTGGAGCGACTGTCGACAGGATAACTAGTGTGTTCTCCAAGGTAATAGCTCTGTTGGGATAAGGTGGGAACAATGAGGCCAGCATATTGTGTGGTCTGACTGAGTTCTCTTCAAGAGAACAATGTGCTCTGCGCATCTAGAGTCCAAACATCTAAACCCTGTGGAAATCGCACATTTTACACCCGATGCCGTGATCCACAACCTCCAACAAGGTTTCTGGTAACTGCAAGTGAAACTGAATTCCATCTTTGAGATAGAAATTTGGTTTGCTTCTGGCAGCAATGAGGAATCAAAGGTGATGTAGTTAAATATCTTTTCAACAACTTTACTATAAAACCTCTTTTAATTAATCTGCCAGGCAGTTGAATGTTCAGTATCTAACTACGATACTTGTGTTTACATTTTGCATTGCATCAGAATTTCTCCAAACTGCAAATATTATTGACAAATTTCCAAGACGTCTTATCATTACTTGTATAATCGTACACTCAACCTTGTAGCAGAGTTGAAGTAAAATACCGAGGAAAAGCATTTGATCCAAAACGTAATTAGTTATCTAATAAACGTCACCTTGTCCTATTCACTTGAAAACTGGTTTGCGACATGACAGGCTCAGCATTGAGAGTTAGATTATTAGAGAAGCATTTCATCTTGCACCAAGACATATTATTTCAGTGATGTATTTATCATGCAGACTTGTCATTCCAGTCAGGCGAGGATTGGCTGCACACAGCTTCTGTACACAAGATAAATGAGGTGATGCGACAAGACTATCTATATCTTCATGAAGAAGTGAGTCTCCCTGTTGCCTTTCGTGTTAGAGGCTTGGGAACTGTAATACATCAACGGCATAGATGGCTGACTGTTATGATCCTCATGTTTTTTTCTTTCACTTTATTTCCACTGAAGTAGACAGCAGAGATGGCTTGGTGTCCAAGGGTAGAAAGTTTCAATTAAATGAAGCAACAAGTCCTGTTGATTCATTCTGTAACGTTGGTTCATGTGTCGGTACCAGACCCTAGTGGAGCCCAATTGAGAAGCTAACTTGTGAAATACTTGGGGTCAATTATTTTGCAGATTCAATAAAGTTATAGCTACTTTTTGAACTAATTCTGCATTTTAGACGTAAATCTAGACGTAAATGCACTGATGGAGTTCAAAATCAGACAATGAGGCTCATCTGTGCAAATTTAGCATTACATTCATGCTAATTTTATTTTACTCGAAGAACCGAAATTGAGTAATATGTAGATTCCTATTCACCTTTCAAATTGCACCTCACTTACAAAGATATTGTATCAGATAAATCCTTGAAATGGGAAGGCATTAGAAACATTCCCAATGTCGTCCCCGCCCCCACCACACACACACAGCTCACCATTCCCTCAGTAGCACTACTGTATAGAGTTATCCTGACATTTTATGCAGTGATGTATACATCTCTAGAATTATGCAGTAAATGAAATTAAAGTCCATGACCTTAACAAAGTAGCTGGGGTCAATCATTAAATGTGATGAAATAGCTCCTCTAAATGTTTAACAGAAATGTAAAATAATTTTGATGTAATAAGTGTTCTTTTGCATTTGAAAAGCTTTATGTGAGATGGTGAGTTTGGAGTGGATGGTGGGCAGGTGATGGTGGGTGATTATGGGAACTAATTACCATTAATACATCAATTTAATAATCTTTAATTGCCCATTTAAGATCAACAGAGCAGGCTCCATAGAGAACTGCAGCAATGTGCTGTGATTACAATAAACAAGTGCTCTGATGGAGTTCACAATCAGACAATGAGGCTCATCTGTGCAAATTTAGCATTAAATTATATCTGCAGTTTTCATAAATGATCAAAACATTCCAGTTTAGAAAGTGCAACTAATGCGACCTATCTTTTTCCCTCTGACAATGGGACATTCATTTCTTAAACTACTTGTAAAGTATTTACTTTGTATTCACCCGATCCACTTCAGCGCAGCATGAAATGAAACTCACGTCGTGACAGCAGTAGTCTAATGTCATGCAGTTTACTCAAGTCCGATACTAATTGTGTGCACAAAATGTGGTCCCTCCTGCTGTCAGTGCTGTGGGATTATGGAAAGCAGAGGCAAGAGAATTAAGCTAAACAGGGAGAAGTAAATAAAGAACTTCAAGTGTGGCCAATGGCACTAGTACATCTTTCATGTCACGTCAGTGTTGCAGGTTTCTCTGTACCGGTCTCGGGAGTGGAGTCCCACTGTCACTCATTTTCCTCACTGATGCACAGAGCTGCAAGTAAACACATTGAGTCTTGGAGTAAGTGTGTGGGGGTGAGTGTGTGGAGTGTGTGGGGGTGAGTGTGTGAGGGTGAGTGTGTGTTGTGTGTGTAGTGTGTGTGGGTGAGTGTGTGTTGTGTGTGGGGGTGAGTGTGTGGTGTGTGTGTAGTGTGTGTGGGTGAGTGTGTGTAGTGTGTGGGGGTGAGTCTAGAAAGTGTGTGGGGGTGAGTGCGTGCAGCATGTGGGGGTGAGTGTGCATAGTGTGTGTGGGGGTGAGTGTCTAGTCTATGGGAGAGAGTGTATGTAGTGTGGCAGTGGTTATTTTGGGTGGGAGTATATTATATAGGGTAGCAGTGGTTATATGGGCGAGTGTCTTCAGTGTGGTCGTGGTTATATTGGGTGAGTTTATATCGTGTGTCCGTACTTATATAGGGCGAGTGTATATAGTGTTGCCTTGGTAATATGGTGTGAGTGCATATGGGTAGCAGTGATTATATGGGGTGAGTGTCTTTAGTGTGGCAGTGGTTATATAGTGTGAGTGAATTTTTGTGATAATGCATCTCTTTTCTCACTGCACAGTGCCCTTGTGATAAGATGTAAAAATCTTGGTTCAACTTTGCAAAAATTAAATTTGCCGAGAATTTGACTGTCTTTTTAAAAATTCAGTTTGTTGGAAACCATCAAACATCATGTGTCAAAATACAAACTGGATTCTAGTTATATCATGCCTTTATCTAATAATTGTGAATATTAACAAAATGCAATTTAATATTTAAGTTTAAATGTATTCATTCCAATCACTGGATATCTATACATAACTAAAACTCTGATCTTGTTATCTTCCGGTTTGGCGGTCTTTTTATTTGCGCAAAAACGGTTCACAATAGTGCTATGATTTTTCGCCACTTCACTCACCGTTCTCCTGCGCTGCGAGTGCACCAAGTTTTGTTCCGATCGGTTTAATGTCGTAAAAGTTAGAGAGGTTTAAAAATCTTAAAAACCAAAGCATGCGCAGATCGATCTCTTCTCCTGCCAGTCAGTGCCGTGCAGATTAGTTTCTTCCCCTGTCATTACCCGGGACAGTCCGCCCCTTCCTGCGCCATCACGTCTTTACTGGAGCTGAGGATGGCCGGCGGAGGTTTCCAAACGGACTTTCGCAGGAACCCGAAGAAGCCCAGCCCCGCCCCAAGCAGCCCCTCCAAAAGCAGCCCCTCCCAAAGCAGCAGCCCAGCCCCTAGCAATAGCCTAGCATTAGAGACCCGACCCAGCCCCGCTCAGCGTAGGAGACCCCGCCCAGCTCACTGTCGGAGACCCCGCCGTGCCAGGAATCGCCGATGTCGCCAAACAGAAAGTGGAGACTCTAATTCTGGTGGAGGAGAACGACCAGTGCCCACTGTGAGTCCCCATCACACTGCCAATTCCAGCCACTACCCCACTGGTCCCCCTCGGTAGCTCCTCCCCCCCACCCCTGCCCAACCCCCCACTCCACCCCACAACCCCTCCCTCCCACAACTCCTCCGCCTGCACAGCCCCCCGCCCCCACAACCCCCGCCCGCCCTCCCACCACCCCCCACACCCCTCCCCCCACAACCCCTCTGCCCGCACACTCCTCCCCCCCACAACCCCTCCCACCCCCCCACACCCCCCGCCTGCACACACCCGCCCACCCACGCACACACACCCCACCCATACACCCCCTCACACCCCCCGCCTGCACACACCCGCCTGCCCACACACCCTCCTCCCACACACACCTTCCTCCCACACACACACCCTCCCTCCCACACACACACCCCTCCCCCCCACGCACACACACCCCACCCATACACCCCCTCACACCCCCCGCCTGCACACACCCGCCTGCCCACACACCCTCCTCCCACACACACCTTCCTCCCACACACACACCCTCCCTCCCACATCCCTCCCTCCTCCACATACATCCCCCCACCACACACATCCCCGCCACACCCCCTCCCCCACACACCGCCTCCCCCACACACCCCTCCCCAACACCACCCTCTCCCCCCCCTTCTACACCTCCCTGTCCATAAACCCCTACTCCCCTCCCACCCCAAATCCCCCCCCACACACCCCACTTCCCTCCCCTCCCATACATGAAGAGGAGGGGGCGGGAGTGCTCAGGAATGAAGGAAAATGAGCCGTGCTTGTGCAGTTAGGGGCTATGGGTGAGTGGTGGAATATTGCGTTGGGGGACCAGGCCTCCCGTGTGACTGGGACACAACGGTCCCACTTAGTCTAGTCATTTCATAATATCTGACATATTTTCTTTAATTAACTGTATGTACAGATAGAAGAGAGGGCAGCAATACTTTATTACCATTTAGATACTGCTTTGAAATGGTGGAGATGGGATGGTGGGTGTTGTTTGGTCTTAAATCATCACTGGAGATCTGGCACGCCACGCGGATCATTAGCTTGGCAATTAAGAAGATTTGGCACAATATGAACACAACAGGAAGCTCAAAAGAACTGTGCATTCCTACAGAAAGTAATAGTGTATCTTAGGCTAAACAAAGCTGAAAATGGATTGCAAACAGTTAATGAAAAAGTAGAAACAACAGTGAAAGTAAGGAGTTTAAGAAGGAACTGCAGATGCTGGAAAATCGAAGGTACACAAAAATGCTGGAGACACTCAGCGATTGTTTCTCCAGCATTTTTGTGTACCTGTGAAAGTAAGGAGAACTGAAAAAAAAAGGATTAATACAATAGATGTTTGCCAGATGTTGCAACAGTATTGACAACATCTGTACATTATTTACTGATGAATGGTGAAGAACAAAGTTGGGGCAAAGAGCAGGAAGAGGTGTACAGGTTATTGCAGAGAAATTTGTGAAGTGAGTCTTCGTTACCTCACTGTAATGCAACATACATGTTCAAATTTGAATCTGGTGCTCCAAATTATAGATTGGGAGATTAATTCACTCTGAATTAGATGATAGTCAACAGCAACTAATTAGGTTTGCATCACATACACTGACAAAGGGGGTAGAACAATTATGCTCAAGTTAACATAGAGTTTTTAAGAATTTAATTTAGTAGTGCTAAAGTCTCATCAATCTGACTGGGCAGATCTTATACCTAGCTCAGAGACGTTATGTTGAAGGTTATGTTGATTGTTGCAAGAAGGGTATTTATATCTTTTTAACAGTGGAAATAGATGGATCGAGTACTACATTGGAAGATACTATCAACAAAATCAGGCTCTATTTTCTCAAGATATGGCTTACCATGAGAACAAGTCTAAGATAACAAAATCAGTTTATTTGTTTTACAAAAGTAAAGTAAGTAAAGTATCCTTTCGGTCTGAACAAAATTTTGTTGCCTTGCAGTCATACATATAATAAAAAACAAAACACACAATAAACACATATTTAACATCCCCCACAGTGAGTTCACCAGGCACCTCCTCACTGTGATGGAAGGCAAAGTCTTAAAGTCTTTGTCTTCTTCCCTCCTTGTTCTCCCTCTGCGCTGAGGCGATCCAGGCCTCTGATGTTGTCGTCCACTAGGCCCGCGGCCTAGCCTCCGAAGCCGGGCTGCCGCCACCGCCGTCGCTGGAACACCACAGCTCTGAAGCCGGGTCCGCCGCTGGAACACCACAGCTCTGAAGCCGGGTCTGCTACCGGAACGCTGGAACACCACAGCTCTGAAGCCGGGTCCGCTGCTGGAACACCACAGCTCTGAAGCCGGGTCTGCTACCGGAACGCTGGAACACCACAGCTCTGAAGCCGGGCTGCCGCTGCCGCCACTGGAATGCTGAAACGCTGCCACAGCTCAGAGGCCGCTTGCTCTGCCATTAGGCCTCAGCACAGACGGAGATGGAGACGGGGGGACACGACAAGAAAAAGTCGCAACCCCCTGAAGGGAGAAACTAAAACCTTGTTTCTCCCACCCTCCCCACACACATACACAGCCTAATAAACTAAATTTAACTAAAACAGACACAAGAAAACAAAAAAATAGAAAAAAATAGACAGACTGTTGTCGAGCCGCAGCTGCCAGGCAGCGCTGCCACTTCCGAAAACAAAGTGCAATAAAGCTTAAACTTCTTTTACCATCTCATCCAGCATCAAATGTTACAGCTGAGAAATCAGTGAGAACTGTCAAAGAAGCATTGAAGAACCAAATACTATAGAGGAATCTCACATCAAACCTTTCTGTTAAACTACAGTGACAGCACATTCCAAAGCAGGTCCTAGCCCTGCTGAATCACTAATGCTCGGAGGGCTCAGAACACCACTCAGCCAGATCTCAAGGGGACATTGGAAGAGAGACAGACAGTGGGAAAAAATGACAAGTTTCTACTGAATTGGCCCACATGGACAGGATGCCAACAACCAGGTCCTCGGGGAAGACCAAAACATACGGGAAAACATGAGTTAATCCTGTCACTAGTAACAAGATACAGTTCACACTTTCCTGTCAAAGAAGTGAAAGCAGTGGGTATAAATGAATTACATAAATGTAAGGCACAGTTGGTGCAGCAGGTGGAGCTGCTGCCCCACACCGCCAGAGACCTGGGCTCGATCCTGATCTCGGCTGCTTTCTGTGTGGAGTTTGCACGTTCTCCCTGTGAGTTTTTTCCGGGTACTCCGGTTTCCTTCCGCATCCCAAAGACTTGTAGGTCAGCAGGTTATTTGGCCTCTGTAAATTTCCCCGAGTGTGTAAGGAATGGGTGAGAAAGTGGGATAACATGAAAAGGAGGTTGATGGTCGGTGTGGACCTGGTGGGCCGAAGGGCCTGTTTCCATGTTGCAACTTTCAATCAATCAATCCTTCATTCATTCAACTTATCATTTCAAACTGTGAAGAACTTGTGAGAAACATCCAGCCAACGAATGTAGGACAAACTGTGTTGGATTTAGAAGTCATTGCTCCAGCCCCCTTCTCACACAACCTTGTCCCGCAGTTCTCCAATGAAACATTCCATTTACACCGGAGCCTAATTGTGTCACTGTGACATTGTCTCAAGGACAGTGTACTGTGCATTCAGAAAGTATTCAGACCCCTTCACATCTTCCACAATTTGTTACATTGCAGCCTTATTTTTTAATGGATTAAATTCCTTTTTTTTAAATCATTAATCTACACACAATACCCCAGAATGAAGAAGCTAAAACAGGTGTTTAGAAATTTTTGCAAAGTAATTAAAAATAAATAACTGAAATATTAAATGGTACGTAAGTATTCAGACCCTTTGCTAAGACACTCAAAATTGAACTTACGTTCATCCTGTTTCCATTGATTATCCTTGAGATGTTTCCACAACTTGATTGGAGTCCACCAGTGGTAAATTAAATTGATGTCACTGTGACATGATTTGGAAAGGCACACACCTGTTTATATAAGGTCCCACAGTTGACAGTGCATGTCAGAGCAAAAATCAAGCCATGAAGACGAAGGAATTGTCCATAGACCTCTGAGGCACAGATCTGGGGAAGGGTTTAAAACAATTTCTGCAGCATTGCTGGTCCCAAAGAGCACAGTGGCCTCCGTCATTCTTAATGGAAGAACTTTGGACCAGGACTCTTCAGAGAGCTGGCCGCCCGATCAAACTGAACAATCAGGGGAGAAGGGCCTTGGTCAGGGAAGTGACCAAGAACCCGATGGTCAGAGTTCCTCTGTGGAGATGGGAGAACCTTCCAGAAGGACAACTATATCTGCAGCACTCTGCCAATCAGGCCTTTATGGTAGAGTGGCCAGGCAGAAGCTACTCCTCATTAAAAGGCACATGACAGCCTGCTTGGAGTTTGCCAAAAGGCACCTAAAGGACTCTCAGACCATGAGAAACAAGATTCTCTGGTCTGATGAAACCAAGATTGAACTCTTTGGCCTGAATGCAAAGCGTCACGTCTGGAGGAAACCAAGCACCGCTCATCACCTGGCCAATACCTTGCCTACAGTGAAGCATGGTGGTGGCAGCATCGTGCTGTGTGGATGTTTTTTAGCTGCAGGAGCTGGGAGACTAGTCAGGATCAAGGGAAAGATGAACGGAGCAAAGTACAGAGAGATCCTTGATGAAATCCTGCTCCAGAGCGCTCTGGACCTCAGACTGGGGTGGAGGTTCACCTTCCAACAGGACAATAACCCAAAGCACACAACCAAGCCAACGCAGGAGTGGCTTTGTGACAAGTCTGTGAATGTCCTTGAGTGGCCCAGCCAGAGCCTGGACTTGACTCTAATCAAACATCTCTGGAGTGACCTGAAAATAGCTGTGCATCGACACTCCCCATCCAACCTGACAAAGCTTGAGAGGATCTGCAGAGAAGAATGGGAGAAATTACCCAAATACAGGTGTGCCAAGCTTGTAGCGTCATACCCAAGAAGACTTGAGGCTGTAATCACTCCCAAAAGTGCCTCAACTGAGTAAAGGTTCTGAATACTTATGTAAATGTGATATTTCAGTTATTTCTTTTTAATCACTTTGCAAAACATTTCTAAACACCTGCTTTTGCTTTTTTAATTATGGGGTATTGTGTGTAGATTGATGATTTTAAAAAAATAATTTAATCCATTATAGAATAAGGCTGTAACGTAACAAAATTTTGGAAAAAGTGAAGGGGTCTGAATACTTTCTGAATGCACTGTATACATACTTCCAGTAGCAGTTAATGGAGGGCAGGCACATACTCCAGGATCGGGTGGTAAATCATTAGCACATATTCTTCCCCCACTGGTTGTCCATTTATTCCCCATTGCTAGGGTTCGATGTAATGGAGGTGTGCACCTGCCTGTACACTACAATCCCAAATGCATCGAGCTAAATCTGGGAGCACCCCACCCTGCCAGAGATTCATGTGGCCACTTGGTGAACGTGTAAACTCCACACAGAAAGCACCAGTGGGTGTCAGAAGTTATGGGGAGAAGGCAGGAGAATGGGGTTAGGAGAGATAGATCAGCCATGATTCAATGGCGGAACAGACTTGATGGGTCGAAAGGCCTAATTCTGCTCCTATCACTTATGACCTTATGAGACTGCCATCGCTGGACCCAAGGGAGTCAGGAACTACACCAAGGAATTCCACGTTTTATTCAGTCCCTGCACACCTTGGTCGGGGAGAAGCGCGCTGGTTCTCTGTGTGTGGATTTATCTGCATCCAGCATGTCATCCAGCAGGTGGAATATACCCGAGGATGTAAAACTGCTTCACTGCATGATATACAGATACATTTTCTGAAGTGGTTACTAAGCAGAGCCAGTAGAAGCAGTGGTGATTACAGGAAGATTTATATAATTACTGTGGAAACTGAGCATTACTCATTTCAAATATGATCAATGAT
The DNA here is from genome assembly GCA_963514005.1 of Raja brachyura. The sequence continues at coordinate 26,239,860 of OY740803.1, forward strand.
TATGGATAATTAGGCAAATGCATTGCGCTATATTGTACACAAGTTTATACCTGTCATGCAAACACACAGTTTAAGATTTAAGTGTACGCCTATTTTAAGGTGATAAATTTATACATATTCAAAAACTAGCAGTGTAAAAATACATGATTCCCCAATTAAAATCTGCAATTTCTTACAATTCTGAAGCATAAGAGACATAAAAATAACCAAACAGAAAATAACTCATTAAACTAAGCTATTGACAGAAACAACAGCAATCATCAGAGACAAGATCATCAAAAATCAACTTCATTCAAACACAAGTGAGGTAGAACACACCAGGTCAAATATTCAACACCCATCGTAATACATGAGGCAGGGCAGCCTTGGGAAGTTGTTACAGGTTGCAATTTGGATCTTTACAAATAATTTACCAAGTGTTCAACTCAGGTAATAAAAGAGCCTTAGGAAGATGCGGGTCTTTTACAAGACACCAGTTGTGAGGAAGTGATGAAGACAGGGCATGACAACTCTCGTCGCCCCATGTAACTGCAAGGACTCCACACAAATCATTCCACCCACTGCACAGTTCAAGAAACATAATATTGCGACACAATTGTTTTCTACACTGAATCATCACAAATGCTTTGAAGCTCCACTGCCTGAGCCAATATAATTTTCATGTTTAGTTATATGTCTGCATTCTCTTCTCTCTCGATGTCTTTAGAAAATGAGAGAAGCAGCTGTTTTTTAAGTAATTAAGAGAGTAATTAATGAAAAAGAGTTTCGCAATTTGTACTGGCTTTGAAAACTAAACAATTACTCGTGATCACAAACAAGCTTTCATGATTCATTAGTGAAAGGTTGAGGAAGTTAAATTAACATCAACAATTGAAGTTGAGGCAGGGTTTGGTTAATGTTCAGACGTCTCAGGAGCAGAAATAGGCATTTCTGTGCATCAAGTCTTCTCCTCCATTCAGTCATGGCTTTCTATCTTTCCCTCTCAACCTCATTCTCCTGCCTTCACCCCATAACCCTTGACACCCTTATGTCCCTGTCCCACTTAGGAAACCTGAACGGAAACCTCTGGAGACCTTGAGCCCCATCCAAGGTGTCCATGAGGGACCCGGAGGTTCCCAAAGGTTCCGGTCACTCTCCCTAATGGTGGAAAGTGGTTTCCGCATAGTCGAGGTTTCTTCTATGTTCCTGCAATTATTAAAAAAAAACCAAAACCGGCCTTGACTAAAAATAGGTTGCCGTTTGGTCGAAGCCAGTGGAGTGGGGTTGCTATTTACTTGAAGGCAGTCAAAGGCAATCTCCTTCGCTGACTTGGCATTTTGATTGGCTCATTGGAGTTTTCTGGAGCTAGAAGATCCGCTGGAAGGTAAAATGCCCGCTAACTTTATTAAACTTCTTAAAACTGTCTCCACTCCTTCTCCCCCCACCCTTCTCTGCCATCCTCTCCCCTTTTCCCCCCTTCTCTCTCCCCTTCTCCCCTCTTCTCTCTCCCTTTCTCTTCCCCATCTCTCTCCCTTTCTCTGTCCTTCTCTCCCCTTCTTTCCCCTTCTCTCCCTCCCTCTCTCCCTCGCTCTCTAAAGGACTAACCGTGCTCTGTGGCAGCCGTTTACCTTCCTCTTCAACGCGCAGACAGCGCTCCTCCGCTGTCCCTGGCCCCCACCTTCGCGATGTGTTTGTGTGTGTGTGTGTGGTCGGTAGCAAAGATCCTATAGGATCTTTGATCAGTAGATGCAGCTCACGCTTCGGTCGAGGCTTTCCAGGCAAGTGACCAAAACCTCTGGTGACTCATGGAGAGTGACCGGAACCTCATGGAAACCTTCGGTTGGGCGCAATGTCTCCATAGGTTTCCGTTCAGGTTTCCTAAGTGGGACAGGGACATTCCTCATCAAGAATCTGTCAATCTCCGCCTTCAAAATACCGAATGACTTGGCCGTCTATGGCAAGGAATTCCACAGATTCATTACCCTCTGGCTAAAAATGTGTAATCTTCTGGTTTAATACATGGACATACTGGCTAGCTTAACTACTTAACTTAAGAATACCCCGAGCAGTTCAAACATATTTTTCATCAGTCAATGCCTCTACTTCCTAAGAAGGATGAGGAGATTCCGTATGTCCCTGAAGACTTGCATGAATGGGCCTGTTAAGCTGCAGCAGGTAAGAATGTTGTTGCTCTCTTACCTGTACATATGACAGCTAAACATTCTTGACAAGACAAATATAAAGGAAAAAAAATCTGAAAATCACCCAAGAACATTTCCCTCCTGAAACAATAATGGCATTATTTAGTATAGCTTCAAGGTGGTTAATTTAAAAATGCAGGACAGAGACATCTTACTGAAACTTACATTCGACTACTGGGCGAGATCTTGCGTCCATCACGGAACCATGTGACCTGGGGCTGTGGGAAGCTGGCGATCTTTGGAGCCTTGATGATTGCAGCATTTCCTTGCGAGACACGTAAATGCTTTTCTCCACTCTCGAAGTCTGCCATATCTACGAAACAGCATTTGCAGAAAGTCAGGTTCAGACGGGCTGACCTTATTTAAGAAGGGCAGCTGGTAAATTCAGGACATTTCAGGCTGGTGAGTCCAACGCCAGTAGCAGGTGGTACATTGGACAAACAACTGAGGGGCAGGGTCAACCTAGATTTCAAAAAAGCAGGGATTAATCAAAGACAGTCAGGGAAAGATGATGTCTGACTAATTTGGTCAAATTTGTGTTGAAGAGACCTGAAGTTGGCATGGTCTTCAGGGAATAAAAAACGGAAGACACTGGAAGAAGTCAGCAGAACAAGCAGGAGGGGGTAAATTGATCTCTTGGGTTAGACCCTGAATCAGGGTCATAACCCAAAAAACTGACTTGAACTCTTTGTCTCCACAGATGCCGCTTGGTTGGCTGAGTTCTTCCAGCATTCTGTTACTTTGTTCTAGATTCCAGCATCTGCAGTCTCTTATCGTCTCTAGTCTTCATGGATTTATGGACATGGGAGACTGGTCCATAGAATGTCTCTTCAAAACAATTTGATCAAATTGGTCAGACATCACCTTCCCCAGGCTATCTTTGATTAATCCCCCATTTTACAAATGTAGGTTAATTCTGCCCCTCTGTTCTATATTCATTCCAAGCCATAGAAGGGAACCAACTAGATGGATGGCACAGTGATAGAGTAGCTGCTTTACAACGCCAGAGACCCAGATTTAATCCTGACTATGGGTAGAGGCGGAAATCCCAGGGGGGACAGGGGACACACGTTCCCCCCATGTTTTGAGAGGCAGGGGACGATCCCACCCCCCCCCCATGTTTTATAATCCGTATTTTAAAAGTCGGTAAAAAAAAAAGCTATTAAAATTCTCCGCTTTCCGCGAGACAGTGGGGGTGAGATTGATGATCAAGGGTGCCGATTGGACGAGAGAGTGATCAGTCAGCAGGCAGTGGGGGGCGGGACATGATGATTCAGCGCGATCATTGGAGGAGGGAGATATCGGTCAGAGAAGGAAGTAGTGGGGTACGCCTGAGGATAGAGTGCGGCGATTGGAGGAGGGAGACGTCCGTGGAGCAAAGATCATAAAGTGGAGCTTGAATCGGCCTCTTCGCGGGGCTTTTCATCGCCTGGCCCGGTGCGGCCGGCTGCAGGATCTTCCACCGTCTCGCAGTCAAATTGCTGCATCGAGGCGATCAAGGCTCCCGATGTTGAAGCCCCCGCGAACAGGCCGAATGAAGCCCCACGATTCGGGGCGGACGAAGCTGCTGTTGCCGGAGTTCGAAGTCGGTCGCCAACCAGGTCAGCTCCCGATGTTACCGTCCACAGGGCCCACGGCCAAAGCCTCACATGTGTGCGCATGCGCGCACGGCCGCCAAGAAATTGTGTCCCCCCCATGTTTTGAGAACGATTTCCGTGCCTGACTACGGGTGCTGTCTGTACGGAGTTCATGTTCTCCTTGCGACCACATGGGTTTTCTCCGGGTGCTCCAGTTTCCGCCCACACGTACGGGTTTGTAGGTTAATTAGCGTTGATTTAAAAAAATTCTGAATTGTCTCTAGTATGTAGGATAGTGGTAGTGTACGGGGTGATCGCGGGTCGGCACAAACTCAGTGGGCTGAAGGGCCTGTTTCCAAGCTGAATCTTTAAACTAAACTAAAATTGAACTAAACCAAATACAGACAAATGGAATTAGGATTGGCGGTCACATGCTGGTTGGCATGGGATAAGGACCCATTTCAGTGCTGTATGATTCTTTGACCATAAAACTGAATGCCTCTTTACATGGAGGGTTTATTCACAAACATCATTCACAGCTCACTGGCAGAGTGGATTTCTAATTGTCCTTTCCACTTCAGTGTTTGAATCGAGAGGCACTACAGAGGAGCACAATCAAAGCAATCTGTGTCCGCTGTTTATCGGAGACTGCTGTGAGATGATTAAAGGTAATCACAAAATAATTTCAGGTACTTAGAGTATGAAATAGTCACTAATAAGCTACTAAATTGCAGATGCAACATAGCAAGGGGGAAGGAAGCTTGTGGGGAACAAGGATACTGATGGGCTTAGTCTGTACTGTGAATGTCTTGTTGATTATTTTTCGCACTGCAAGAAGTAGTTGGTGATTTTGGACCTTTGTTGGTTGACGTCAGTTGTTTTGCATGTAATCTGTTGTCAGCCTGACCAGCGGGGGTATGATAATATTGTGGGCATTCAGACCAAGGGACCGTTCCAGCCCCCACTACACATAACTCTGCTCTGTTAGGAATTTAAAAGAAAATAAATGAATTTGTTTCCGTCTGAGCAGTAAAGTACTCATTTTTACTGCTCCATAAGCCGGGTTGTAGTCCTTATCGTCCAACCTACCTCATTGCAGACATTGGATTATTTTCTCTGTAACTGTATAATCTGCGCACTACCTGTTTCCACCAATCTTTCCACCATCACGGCACAAGAAGCGACAAGACAGGCAACCATTGTATGCAGATGCCCGAGAAGTGTGTTCAGCTCTGCTGAGCAACTCCTAATCTTGTGTGGGTTGCACAAAAAGCTGGAGAAACTCAGCGGGTGCAGCAGCATCTAAGGAGCGAAGGAGATAGGCGACGTTTCGGGTCGAGACCCTTCTTCAGACTCCTAATCTTGTGTGTGGACTCAATAAAAAGAAGACCTGTTGTACTTGTGTGTGGCTTGAATATACTTATGTCCTGTGTGATTTGACTGGATAGCATGATGTACAAAAGCTTTTCACTGTATCTCGGTACACTCGACAACAATAAACCAACACCAATATTGTTTCTAAGATGATATAACTTGAAACGTGTAAATATAGAACACATGTAGGACTTTTTTTTAACACATGTTTGCTGTTTCTTTAATCATAGAATAAACGACCATACAGCACAAGAACAGGCCCTTCGGCCTACAATATCGCTGCTAAACATGATGCCAAGACCATATATCTGCCTGCACATAATCCATATCCCTCCATATCAATTTGTCTATCTCTTAATGCCATCTCACAGATATCGGGGGAATTTTGCAGGCCCACAATGAATGTGGACACAAGGTGCTAGTTTACAAAAAATACACAAAGTGCTGGAGTCAGGCAGCATCTCTGGAGCCCTGAGTGTGGAATGAATTTGTGGACCTTTTTGAAGAACAATCCATTGTGTAGTACAAACAGACAATGTGCTAGTAATGTGATTTTTGTACTAGTCTTCTGAAGCTTGAAGTAAATATGCACAATTCTGCTGTAGTCAAATAGACTGTGGTTAATTATACTCATTAAAACAATGTACAAAATCTTCCGTGATTTTCACATTATCGTTATTCATTAATGCTGTTGCCTGATTAGCTCCTCATTATGTGGGTAATTAAGCTGCAGTGTAACATCCCTGATTTCCCTTCTCCCTTCTCCAAAATGCAGCCTGTAAATATCTGTACTGTCTCTTGGTACCTTGAGCATTAGAGTGCAAGCCTGTGATTTTAAGCTTATTTTGCAGTGATCTATTTTCAATGGCCTCAAGCTGTGTTTTTGCCACAGGTGGGACTAGTGCAGATGGGTCATTGTGGTTGGCATGGGCAAATTGGGCCTGTTTCCGTGCTGTATGATTGTATGACAAGATCTGGTGGTCTTTGGGAGCTGGGAGGTGCCCGACAGTGAGCAGCCTGGTGGTGAGAGCACTGTGTTCATTGCGTGAGCAGGTCATTGTTGTAATGAACATGGGGTTAAAGTGAGGAGTTGATGTGTTGGCTGGTTCAGCGCAGAGTTTGAAGACTGAAGCAGAGCTGGAGCAGTCCTAGTGTCCGTGGTACCTTGCAATGTCATCTCTCTGGTCCTCCAAGAGGTTGTGTGGTGTGCAGGTTCAGGATGTGGAAAAAAGGAACTGCAGATGCTGGTTAATACACTAAAGGACACAAAGTGCTGGAATAACTCAGTGGCTCAGGCAGCATCTCTGGAGAACAAGGATAGGTGACATTTTGGGTCAGGACCTGCTGAGTAACTCCAACCGTTTGTGTCCTTTTTAGGTCAGAAGAAGAGTCTTGAGCCAAAATGTTACCTATCCGTGTTCTTCAGAAATGCTGCCTGAGCCGCTGAGCTACTCCGGCACTCTGTGTTCTTTAGTGTGTTAACTATCATCTGCAGTCCCTTGTTTCCACATTTCCAGGTTGCATGGTGTGCAAGTTGAGGACTTAAGGGCCTGTCCCACCAGCATGCAACTCTATGCGATGAACGCGATCAAACTAGAGGCGGGGGCCGCGCGGAGGTCGGGTGATCACCTGTACAGGGCCGTTCCTACCAGCATGCGCCTGCATGCAGCAAGCGCAACCAAACCGGCAGTAGGGGCCGCGCGGAGGTCGGGTGAGTGGCGCAACGCGGCGCAAAGTGAGGCGAACTTGGAGCGAAGTCTAAGGTAAGTTCGCCAGGACAGAGAGGGGCACACAGAGAGGGGCACCGAGGCACACACACACACACAGGGCCACGGAGCCACACACATAGAGGGTCACGGAGGCACTTACAAATAGGTTCACAGAGGCACGATGTCGGGGCGGTGTATAAATGTCGAGGCGACTGCGAGCCGACAAGCCGTTGCCGCGCGGAATTTTTGGACATTGTCAGTTTTTCGGAGCCCCGCGCGGTGTCGGTACGAACTCGGGACGAACTCCACACAATTCCGCACAGCTCCGGCGATCGAAGTAGGACCGGCCCCGCGACGCCGGACGGCTCAAGCGACCACGTTAGGTCGCGCTAATCGCATAGAGTTGCATGCTGGTGGGACAGGCCCTTTAGGCATTTCCCCACCATAAGGAAGGCAGCACTCAGCAGACCATGCACTCATGTCCAACAGTCAGTGGTCCATGCGCCGATCTCCCACAGTCGACGACTCCAGGCTGCTCTGTTAGTCCACCATGAACAGCTCCTCCTGTATCATCAACAACATCGACATGGCTCGCAACAGGATGTAGTTGCCAGCCATAGAGCCAAAGTGGGAACATCTCACTGCAAGATCAAATCCCACACACAGTGTTGCGAACAGGCTTTAGTGCACGAGAGCTTAGTCTCAAATATTATGATTGATCCAATTGCTTGGTTTTCTATGTTCTCTCACAGCATACAAATGCACAGAACCATCTCAGATCAAGCTCCTATGTTGTCCATTAAGGTGGGGCATGAATAAAACCTGCTGACAAAGGGAGTGTGGGAAAAGGAGCACGACTGTGTAACGGATATCGTGTGATGATTGCCTCTTCACAGGTTTGCTGCTTCCCTTTCACTGCTAAACACACAGAGTTGTCTCTGCACCATTGTTACCCGGCTTATGCCGTGGAGACAGGTTGACGGAGAATAAAGAGGACTTTTAAATACATCAGTGTTTCGATTTTAGGGCTGTAAGCTATACTTAACATCATGCATCTTCTTTTGTGTAGGCTTGCTACTATGGTCGCTAGAGTATACAAATGCCATAGAGTCATACAGCATGGAAACAGGCCCTTCAGCCCAACTTGCACATGACGACCAACATATAACCATATAACAATTACAGCACGGAAACAGGCCTTCTCGGCCCTTCCAGTCCGTGCCGACCATTTATTTTCCCCTAGTCCCATCTACCTGCACTCAGACCATATCCCTCCATTCCCTTCCCGTCCATATACCTATCCACTTTACTTTTAAATGTTAAAATCGATCCTGCTTCCACCACTTCTGCTGGAAGATCATTCCACACAGCCACCACTCTCTGAGTAAAGAAGTTCCCCCTCATGTTACCCCTAAACTTCTGTCCCTTAATTCTCATGTCATGCTCCATCTACACTGTGTGGGAAAGAACTGAAGATGCTGGTTTAAATCGAAGGTAAACACAAAATGCTGGAGTAACTCAGCATGACAGGCAGCATTTCTGGAGGGAAGAAATGGTCTGAAGAAGGGTCTCGACCTGAAATGTTACCTATTCCTCTCCAGAGATGCTGCCTGTCCTGCTGAGTTGCTCCAGCATTTTGTGCCTATGTTCCACCTACACCAGTCCCACTTGCCTGCGTTTGTCCCATATCCTTCTAAATCTATCCTACCCATGTACCTGTCTAAATGTTCATCATTGTATTAGTACCTGCCTCAACTACCTCCTCTGGCAGCTCGATCCATAAACCAACCACCCTTTGTGTAAAAATATTACCCCTCAGGTTCCTATTAAATCATTGTTCCCTCACCGGCCTCTATTCTACTATTCAATTGCATGAAAATCCAAAATTATGCAAAAACATCATAGAAATGATAATGTGGACACTAATCTGAAAACAACGATATGTTATAGAGCACTTTTAATATGGAGAAATACCTCATGGGGGAATCGTCAAATAAAACATAATATCAAGCTACGTGTGAGGTAGCATGTGGCTTCACAAATGTGTACAGTGTACATCTTGCACTAAAAACAGCAAGAAGAGTGGGAATCCTTCAGTAAAACAGTCCCTGGGATAGTTAATTGGCTTGAAGTTCAATAAACCTGTCCACTTGAATAGCGTACGTTACGTATGCACAGCAGACGCCGGCACTGTCCTTAGGTACTATGCTCGCCTCTAAATCAGAAGGCTGTGGGATCCTGCTGTGCACAAATAGACTACTGCACTCCTTGTGTGAGAACCATGAGCTGTAAGGCCCTGGGGACTATAAAAGGCAAGGAACTCTTTCATCTACCTCTTACTTTTTGCACATTTGCATTGATGTTTTTCCTGGAAATCAAGCTCACTTTACCAGACACTTTGTTTATTTTTCAACCAACTGAATACTGAAGCAATGGAAAAAAAAGTTGGTAAATCCACCATGAGGTGGAAGGGGAGTCGAAGGCAAGCAGGTGGTTGGTGTGGAACATTAGCATGAAATGCAAAAGTTAGAGGGGAAGGAATGGTTTGGAGAAGTTTCTTTGCAAAAATGTACCTCCAAAAATAGTGATTTGAATAAGGATGTTGACATACGTAGGCAGCATAATGAAAACTATTTCAAACCATTGTGTAGGAAGGAACTGCAGATGCTGCTTTACACCAAAGATAGACACAAAATGCTGGAGTAGCTCAGCGGGTCAGGCAGCATCTCTGGAGAAAAGGAATTGGTGATGTTTTGGGTCGAAACCTTTCTTCAGACTGAAGACCCGAAATGTCACCTATTCCTTTTCTCCAGAGATGTTGCCTGACCCGCTGAGTTACTCCAGCACTTTGTGTCAAACCATTGTGAGTTGCTGATTCCTCTAGACTGTCTGAGCTAACATTGATGTGAAGGAAGGAACGTCCCAGTCCACAGGCGTTTGGCCTACTCTGACAGTGTCAGTACAACAACATCCTGGGGGTCATGTGGAGGATTACTGTTTTTTCCTTTGAGTTTCTTTCCCAAGTTCAGGTGACTACAGACTGGACACAGGTGGATTGCAATGCCTGCACAAAGTTGTAACCAAATGTGCTTGGACCACAAAATCACCCTGCAAGTAACTCAGGTTAGATAGCACCGACTTGTTTCAAATGGAGATTGAGAATATTTAATACATGCAGTTTACAGATTGTGCTGACACTTTCTATGCTTTACTGAATCCTGCTTCATACAAGTAGCAGCATTTCACAATGAGAAGTAGACGTCACATGACACTACCAAGTTCCACAAGCACTCTGGAAAATTGGAAATGCTTTGCACATATATTACCTCTACTTCCCACGTGACCCTTGCCTGTTACTTAACCCAATTTTAATTTTAGGTTACTGTGGAATGGGAGGTTTGAGGGTCAGGAATTCCCTCAAGGCCTTTCTAGAGTAGGAAAGGAAGCCATCTGTGTAGAGAGATAGATTTAGGGCAGGACTGTTCTAAATATAACTACTTGATGAGCAGTAGACATACCCTTGATATGCTGGAGCCTTAGCTGAGAATATAAAACAGCTCCCCAAAGAATCATTACTTTTTATATTTTCTGCTTAATTATTTTTTAGATTAGCAGAAACAGCTAACATCAGCAGAATGGCTGTTTGCAAAGTTTCCTTCAATAATTTAGTGTTTTCCTTGGCTTTTTACAATCACCGACCATCACTCTTTCTCAGTCCCACAACTCATCCACTGATAGTAACTGGCTCAGGCAGGATTCAGTAAGGCAGAGGAAATGTAGGCACAATCTGTAAACTATGCATGTACTAAATATTCTCAATCTCCGTTTGAACTATGTCGGTGCCATCTAACCTGAGTTACTTGCAGGGTTATTTGTAGGACACTTTTCTATATATTAAGCTTATGAGGGATATGGGCCAAGCGCAATGCAAGTGGGACTAGCTTAAATGGGCATCTTGGTCAGCATGGAAGAGATGGACTGAAAGGCCTGTTTCCGTGCTCTATGACTCTATATGCGACTGGGACATTGCACTGGTTGACGTCACATCATCCACCAGGGATAGCACGGTGGTGCCTCCCTGTGCATTAACTCCTCCATCTTGCTGTGCCAACTTACATGCCACCTGCACTTCCGTCTTCCTCTGCATCAGGGCCCCAACACGATTCCTCACGATGCACCGGTAGAAGCCGGTGTGGGAGCGATCCAGTGATGGGATCAGGTATCTACAAGAATGGACAAAGTCACTTGGTTAGAGATCATGTAGACGTTTGTTGTTTGCACCAATGCTCTTTTTAGAATTCCTACTGCCTGTAATCGGCATTTACATTGCTGATGCATTGCTGCCAGCATGCAGTGAGCATTCCCTCCTGATGGTCTGATCAAACCGTGGCCCGCTGCCCAGTTTTAGACTTCAGTGTCCTCTATCTGACTCACTCCACGAGCCAGCTGGCAATCCCAACCAATAACATGTGTGACAATCTCATAATTAATAAATTGATATTCTTCAAGGCTTCTTGTACAGCCATCCTTTAAAAATGAGACCTCACTGTAACAGATCTGTGATTTACTGCATTGTTTAAATAGCTGGGAATGGCCCAGAGAGAGAGCCAGGCGCCTTGGTGATAGATTGTTTCCAGATTCAGTTCACAACACTGTTCTGCAGTGCTGCTGGAACTTAATTAATCTCAAATGTGATCAAATATTTTGTTCACTTTCAGCGTACAAGGTAACTTGTTACGAGGAAGATCTGGCTTACTGCCTTCAGTCAGCAGTTGCTCTGTTAGAAGCACACGTTCTGTCAGGTTCTGGGTTGAAGCGCTGACTCCGAAACCTGTAGTACCTTAAGAGTGCAGAACTATCGGATGTGCCAGCCTTCAGATGAACATTTCCGATACCTCCTCTCTCAGTTGGATGTGAAAGCCATGCTCCCATCTCACTGCTACCACCGGGAAGAAGGTACAGGAGCCTGAAAACCAAGACCTCCAGGTTCAAGAACAGATTCTTCCCAGCAACCATCAGGCTCTTGAACACTGCACAAAACTAGACCTCAGCAACTATGACCTTCTATGGACTGGGTCTTTGGTTGCACTATGGACTATGGTTCTGCATTATTATGGCTACCTAGTAATACTGATAATTAATTTAGTGATTATTGTATGTTTATCACTGTGTTACTGTGCTTACAGGGCTGTTAAGTTGTAGCAAGTAAGAATTTTATTGTTCTGTTACCAGTACAGATGACATTTAAATTGCCTTGAATCTTGAATGACACTGTGTGTAGGAAGGAACTGAAGTTGCTGGTTTATACCGAAGATAGGCTCAAAATGCTGGAGTAACTCAGCAGCTATTTATCCAGAGATACCACCTGGCCCGCTGATTTACTCCAGCATTTTGTGTCTATCTTGAATGACACTGGTTGAGACCAAGGAGAATAACCCTGGTGTCCTGGTCCATTTGTATTCCTTGCTCAACATTAACAACAATCAGCTTCTTTGGTGATTATGACACTACTGTTGGTGGGGGTTTACTCCCCACAAACTGGCCGTCATATATTGTAGAAGTGACTGCACCTCAAACGTTACTCACTGGCTATCACGTTATTTGGGATCTTCTGAATCAATGCAAAGGCAATACGTAAATACAGTCTTTTATATAATACATTGCATCCATTAGTGTCTAGAAAGACAACTTCACCTTATTTAAAAGACAAGATGAACAGAAACTGTGGAGAAATTGAAGATCGTGCAACTTTGTCAGAGAAGTAAACTGCAGTCAGTGAGATTTCGGATTTTACAAGAATTAAGATGATTTGTTCAATCACCTTTACAGATCTTATTTTTTTTTTTTAATTGAGTTCTCCATATTATACTAAATTACATTGGAAGTTTTACCTGGGTTTGGACAAAGCTGGAAGATTCCTCATTGTAGAGGTGTGAGCGTCACAGTGGACCAGCGGTAGTTACTGCCTGAGAGCACCAGAGACCAGGGTTCAATCCTGACTACGGGTGCTGTCTGTATAATGTATGTATGTCTGAAGAAGGGTCCCGACCCGAAACGTCACGTATCCATGTTTTCCAGAGATGCTGCCTGACCCGCTGAGTTATTACAGCACTTTTACAGTGTCTTTTTTAAATCACCTTATTGAATGTGGATCAGGTGTGAGAGATGACCTCCTCCAGCCAATGTTTCTGATGTTCACTGTTACCGCTCAATGACATATACTGAAATCTCTTCACTCACTTCCAAAATCCAGACCATCACATTATAGCTTCCCTCACATCCCAGAAACCCAGCACCCTGTAGAATGATCGCAGACATCACAGGGCACAATGGGCAGGATCTTAGTTTTTAAACTGACAGCATTTCAATAGGAGGCGTGCTTTTATCACAGAGCTGGACATTATCAATAATAACTCATTAGTTCAGTTTGCAGCACTGAACACTATTAGAATTAATTGGATCACATAGAGGACAGAACTGGAGTTGTTCAGAATGGATTAAATGCCAACCTGCTGCGTATTTACCGCAGCCAGGGACAAAAATGATGGTTTCTAAGGGTTGCAGTCAGAAGAAAGGTCCCTAGCCAAAGCTTTGTCTGTCTATTCCCACCACAGATGATGCCTGATCTGCAGTTTTTGTTTTGCTCAAGAATCCAGCATCTGTGATTTCTTGTGTCCTCATTGTGATATATTTGTTTGGTGTTTCTACGCAAAGAAATTATTAATAAAAATAATCTGGTTAAATGCCATTTTCTATTTTTATTCTGCATGAAGGGGTGCCCTGAGAGAAGCAGTTCTCTCTGTGTGAAGACACATTTTCAAAGCACCAGCAACAATTGTCAAAATGAAGGAGAGTGAGTAACTGAAGATCAGCTATGTCAAGTGCCTGGGAATAGATTCATAGAGTCATACAGCACGTTAGTCAAACAGACCTTTCAGCCCAAGCACTTCAACTCGCCCTCCCATTCCCAATATGACCTTTCTGTCCTGGGCTTCCTCCATTGTCAGAGTGAGGCCCAGTGCAAATTGGAGGAACAGCACCTCATATTTCGTTTGGGTAGTTTACACCTTAGCGGTATGAACATTGACTTCTCTAACTTCAGATCGCCCTTGTTTTCCCTCTCTATTCCCTCCCCTGACATCAGTCTGAAGAAGGGTCTCGACCCGAAACGTCACCCATTCCTTCTCTCCAGAGATGCTGCCTGACCGGCTGAGTTACACCAGCATTTTGTGTCTACCTTCGATTTAAACCAGCATCTGAAGTTCTTTCCTACACTTTCAGCCCAACTCATCCATGCTGACCAAAATGTCCCATCTACACTAGTCTCACCTGCCCGTGTTTGGCCCTTTCCCCTCTAAACCTTTCCTATCCATGTACCTGTCCAAATGTCTTTTAAATGCTGTTATTGTTCCTTCCTTAATATACTTCCTCTTTCTGGTCTCCTTCCAACCTCCAGTGTTCCAGAGAAAACAAACTAAGTTTGTCCAACCTTTCATTATAGCTATGTAGGAAGGACCTGCAGATGCTGGCTTACATTGAAGATAGATGCAAAATGCTGGAGTAACTCAGCAGGACAGGCAGCATCTCTGGGGAGAAGGAATGTGTGATGTTTCGGGTCAAGACCCTTCTTCAGACTGAGAGTCAGGTGAAAGGGAAACTAGAACTATGGAAGTGTACAAAGAGAATGTCAGAGAATTTTGTAATTGTAATTAATTTATTAGCCAAGTATGTAAAAACATGCAAAGAATTTGATTTGCCATACAGTCATACCAAAAAAGCAACAAAACAATCAATTACATAAACATTAACATAAACATACACCATAGCACACTGTGATGGATGGCAACACCTTATATTCTCTTTCTACCTTCTATACTAGTCCCACTAGCCTGCATTTGGCCCATATCCCTCTAAACTGGTCCTATCCATGTAAGCCATGAAGATCTTGTCCCAGCAACATCTGCAACGTAACCCTCTGCAAGGTTTTTGAGTGCTATGTGTTTTTGAAGAGATTTATTGGAGTTTTCAGCTTTCCCTGCATTAGAACCCAAGGAAAAGACCTAAACTACCAAACTGAACTAAACAGGGTACTAAAGTAGTAGCCTGTGACTTGGTACACTTGGCACAGATGGAGTGTTGTGCTCAGTTTTGGTTCCTTGCTATAGGAAAGATGTTGTCAAGGTGGAAAGAATACGGAGAAGATTTATGGGGATTTTGCCAGGACTTGAGGGACTTAACTCTGGGGAGAGGTTGAGCAGGCTAGGACTATATTCCTTGAAGTGCAGGAGGATGAAAGGTAGATATATAAAAGTGTATTAAATTATGAGGGGAAAAAATTGGGTAGGTGCAAAGTGTTTTTAGGGGAATCAAGACGCAGGGAACATTAGTTTAAGGTGAGAGGGAAAGATTTAATGGTAACCCGAGGGGCAATTTTTTCACAAAGAGGGTGCTTGGTATATGGAATGAGCTGCCAGAGCAGGTAGTTGAGGCACGTACAAAACCAATATTTAAAGACATTTGGACAGATACATGGATAGGTAAGATTTAGAAGGATATAGGCCAAACACCAGCAGGTGAGACTAGTGTAGGTGGGGCACATTGGTCCACATGGACAAGCTGGGCTGAAGGGCCTGTTACCGTGCTGAATGGCTCTACGACTAAATCGATGAGGACCTGATGGTGAGATATGAACAGATTTGGAGCATAGTGACCAGCAGCTGCAAAGCAGCAAGCCCCAGCGTACACCACATTGTCAGTAAGACACAAAAGGCAGCAGTAACTCAGCGGGTCAGGTGGCATCACTGGAGAACATGGATAGGTGAGGGTTCAGGTCAAGACCCTTCATCTGACTGATTGTAGGGCAAAGAAAGTTGGAAAAGAGCTGGCAGCTGGACAAAACCTGGCAAGTGATAGGTGGATAAAAGTAAGGGGAGATGAAAAGGATACAAAAGGACAACAGATAAAGAGAGATGAGGAGTGAAATGCATTGTCAGTCGCAGTCCGCACAGGTATCTGTATCTGCAAGTTCACTTTGTCATGAGTAAAGATGAATGCATTCCTTTCATTAGATAGTATATCATAGCAGCAACTATTTGCCAGTTACACAACAGCTCAGTAGCTCAGTCTGTGATGTCAGTAACTCTAATGCACTAGCTGACAAATTGCATGCTTTGCATTTGTGATCTATATTACCAAAAGTCTGATCTTGACCACTTCCTGTTGTTCTGTATATTGATTTTAGAAAAAACGCTGCCACTTACGGCTGTGATTTTTGGCCATCTTACTCAGAGTCCCCCTCCACTGTGAAGGACAAGAGGATTTTGCCCATAGATTAAAAATAAAAGAGTTATAGTGTTTAAAGTTTTTTGAGATTCTCTCTCCTGAGGGCCGCGCCCCTTCTGGAGGGACTATAAAACCCGGAAGTGTTGAGTGTCTCAGTCAGTCTCTGCACTGAGACGGGGAGCGAGAGGGTCATGTCTCTCAGTCTGAGCTGTGAATAACACTGAACACATGTCTACTAAACTTAGTGGTTTTACTGACCTGTCAGTGCCCTTAATGTGGTTTGAAAATATAGTTTGGAAATGCTAAAGCTGTCTTACCTTTGGTTTGGAAATGCTAAAGCTGTGTTGCCTAATTAAAGTTGCCTTGCCTAATTAAAGTTGCCTTGCCTAATTAAAATTGCCTTGCCTTCTAGATAATTAAAAGTCTAATGTTGACCACTTCCTGTTTGTGCTTTAGAATCAGAATCAGAATCAGATTTTATTTGCCAAGTATGTTTTGCAACATACAAATAATTTCACTAGCCAGGTCAGTCATACAATTTAAAAGGAACAGATTCAAAAACATATTTATCATGAACATCCACCACAGTGACTCCTACACATTCCTCACTGTGATGGAAGGCGAAATAAACGTTATATTGATTTTAGAAAAAACACTACCACGTACAGCTGTGATTTTTGGCCATCTTACTCAGAGTCCGCCTCCGCTCATCAGGTGCCAAGGATTTTTCCCATCGATGTAAAATAAAAGAGTTATTAGTGTTTAAAAAATGTTAAGATTCTCTCTCCTGTCAATCACGCCATGAAGGCCAGGCCCCTTCTGGTGGAAGGGGGGGGGGGGGGGGGGAGGGACTATAAAACCCAGAAGTATGGGCGTGGCTCAGTCTCTGCAAGATGGAGGAGGGAGAGGTCACGACTCGCTGTCTTTAGTGGCCTTGCACCCTGCTTGAAATGGTATGAAACTGCACTTGAATTTGGTGGCCTTGCACCCTGCTTGAAGTGGTAAGAAACTGCACTTGAATTTGGTGGCCTTGCACCCTGCTTGAAATGGAATTTCAAGGAATAGCTGTGAGTCAGCTGCCAGCCCACCAGCCGTGAATGAGTGAGCAGCCAGCATAACCGGCTTGAGTGATTGAGCTGCCAGCCCAAGAATCCATTCGGCCCACAATGTCCATAATAGCCCTCTGGAAACCAGTCCCTTCAGCCCACAACACCAATACTAGTGCTTCAGAAAGCCCCCCCCCCCCCCCACAGGCCACCAATATTGGAATAGGTGGAGAGGTGAAATATTGCATTGGGGGACCTGTCCTCCCGTGTGATGCTGGGACCCAATGGGTCCCACTTAGCCTAGCATATTCTAATTTCATAATCTCTCACAGAAGTTCATCCTTAAAATAAAACTGCACAGAATAACCAGAAACCCACCTTAGCTCATGTTATTCTAAAAAGCGAAATCTTGAAAACTTGTACTTTGAGAATCCTTATTGACTCAGAATCCCATATTCCTTTCTGCGTTAAGTGGAGGGAGCCTCACCTGAATCCTGATGTTTTCTATCTTAGAAACACATGCAAAACATTATTCACTTTGTTAGCAATTGTGATTCCCCAATGGCGGTACTTTGCTGTATTGTGGACTTCGCTTGTGCACAATTATCATCTGGTTTCTGGTTACTTAGTATTAATGATTATTCATTTATGATTTTATTGATTTAGTTTTAGTTTTTTGTTTTAGAGATGCAGCACGGAAACAGGCCCTTTGGCTCACCGAGTCCGCGCAAACCGGCAATCATCCTATACACCAACAATAATTTTATTTACCAAAGCCAATTAACCTACAAACCCGCACGTCTTTTGAGTGTGGGAGGAAACCGGAGCAGCCGGAGAAAACCCACGCGGTCACGAGGAGAAAGTTCAAACTCCATACAGACAGCACCTGCAGTCAGGATCAAACCCGGGTCTCTGGCACTGTAAGGCAGCAACTCTGCCGCTGCGCCACTGTGCCGCCCTTGTTGCGCATTTATTTATTGTATATCTGCACAGCTATTTCTGTGTTGTTCCACTCATCCGTTTTTAATTACTGAGCAGGGCCAGTAAACTGTACCAGCATATACCGTCATAAAGATGCACTAGTCTTGACTTTTGAGGTGAGGAAGATGCCATGATTTCCAGAGAGAGTGGTGATGGGAATTAGTTTCTGTATTATAACAATTAACTGCACAATATCTTTAATTATGTATAAATCGTGCTAATACCACGATGATTCAATTATGGAAAAGCAGCAGGCATTAGTTCCTTCGCAATACATTTATAACCATTAAATTATTAATTAATTATTTTCCAAAGATTCCATGGGCTCCGCGATATAGAATTTAATTGCTTGAGCAGAAGGCCCTGGCAACATAAATTATCATGCTTTCTCTGTGTGAATGTGTTGCTGCTGGTTGATGTGTCCAGGAGTTGCAGGGCTCCCTGGTGGGATTACTTTCCCCCCACTCCCAAACAGACAAATGTCCCCACCTCATCTATCATAGCAATGGCATGGTCTGGGGACAGCTGGCACCAGAATAAGAGCAAACGCACAACTTTCTACTCCAAAGAACAGTGAATCTGAATGGTCAACACCACAGTTCATTGTCTGGTGAATATTCAGTTTCAATATTTATGAAAGACAATGGATTCAATGGCTACATGAGTGGTACAAAGGTAACTAAGTTGGACATCAGTATTTGAATTCACTCACAACACATTTGCACATCCCTTTTGATATACACTGCTTAGAGTCATAAGAGTCATACAGCACAGAAACAGGCCCTTCAGCCCAACTCATCTATACCCCTGTCTGTTAATCCTTTCCGTTCTCATATGGCCCATATCCCTCTGAACCGTTCCTATTCACGTATCTGTCCAAATGTCTTATAAATGTTGTTATAGTACCTGCCTCAACTACCTCCTCTGGCAGCTCATTCCATATATATACCATCCTCTGTGTGGAAAAAGTTGCCTCTCAATGAGGGATTTGAGGGAGATGGGATTAGTGTAAACACGGAGGACTGAGGTGAAAAATCATCTTTGACTTACTGAATGGTGGATCAGCCACAAAGAGCTTCTCTTCCTCATCTTATAGACGTTTGCCATACATCGGTAGTGGGGAAGATGCACGAGCCGATTGTTAAAGATGTTATAGCAGCGCATTTGGAAAGCAATGACAGGATCAATCAAAGTTGGCATGGATTTATGAAGGGAAAATCATGCTTGACTAATCTTCTGGAATTTTTTGAGGATGTAACGAGGGAGTACCAGTGGAGGTGATGTATCTGGACTTTCACAAAGCCTTTGACAAGGTCCCACACAAGAGATCAGTGTGCAAAATTAAAGCACATGGTATTGGGGGTAGGGTATTGACATGGATAGAGAACTGGTTGGCAGGCAGGATGCAAAGAGTAGGAATTAACGGGTCCTTTTCAGAATGGCAGGCAGTGACTAGTGTGGTGCCACAAGGCTCGGAGCTGGGACACCAGTTATTTACAATATATATTAACGATTTAGACAAGGGAATTAAATGTGGCATCTCCAAGTTTGCTGATGAAACAAAACTGGATGGCAGTGTGAGCTGTGATGAGGATGCTATGAGGCTGCAGGGTAACTTGGATAGGTTGGATGAGTGAGCAGATGCATGGCAGATGCAGTACAATGTGGGTAAATGTGAGGTTATCCACTTTGGTGGCAAGTACAGGAAAGCAGATTATTATCTGAATGGTGTCAGATTAGGAAAAGGGGAGGTGCCATGAGACCTGGGTGTCCTTGTACATCAGTCACTTCTTCTTTCGTGTGGCGTGCACAGCCTAAAGTTGTAGGACAACTTGTTCTATTTGATCTTCCGTTTGTGCACGTCGAGTTGATTGCATTAGTCGAAACAGGGCGGACCACGTGAAGGTTGCAATCTTCCACCCCGTACATCAGTCACTGAAGGTAAGCATGCAGGTAGAGCAGGCAGTGAAGAAAGCTAATGGCATGTTGGCCTTCATTGCAAGAGGATTTGAGTTTAGGAGCAAGGAGGTCCTACTGCAATTGTACAAAGCCCTGGTGAGACCACACCTGAAGCATTGTGTGCAATTTTGGTCTCCTAATTTGGGGAAGGACATTATTGCTTTTGAGGGAATGTAGCGTAGGTTCACCAGGTTAATTCCTGGAAAGGCAGGACCGACATATGATGAAAGAATGTGTCGACTGGGCTTGTATTCACTGGAATTTAGAAGAATGATGGGGGATATTACAGAAACATATTACATTCTTAAAGGATTGGACAGGTTAGATGCAGGAAAAATGTCCCCAATGGTGGGGGAGTCCAGAACCAGGGGTCACAATTTAAGAATAAGGGGTAGGCCTTTTAGAACTGAGATAAGGAAAAACTTCTTCACCCAGAGAGTTGTGAATCTGTGGAACTCTCTGCCACAGGAGGCAGTGGATTCAATGGCTATATGAGTGTTACAAAGGTAACTAAGTTGGACATCAGTATTTGAATTCACTCACAACACAATTACGCCTCCCTTTTGACATACACTGCTTTCAGCCCAACTCATCTATACCCCTGTCTGTTAATCCATTTCATTCTCATTTGGCCCATATCCATCTGAACCGTTCCTATTCATGTACATGTCCAAATGTCATAAATGTTGTTACAGTACCTGCCTCAACTACTTCCTCTGGCAGCTCATTCCATATACATACCATCCTCTGTGTGAAAAAGTTGCCCCTCAATGAAGGATTTGAGGGAGATGGGATGAGTATAAGCACGGAGGACTGCGGTGGAAAAAACATAAGGGGTAGGCCATTTAGGACTGAGATAAGGAAAAACTTCTTCACCCAGAGAGTTATGAATCTGTGGAATTCTCTGCCACAGAAGGCAGTGGAGGCCAGTTCAATTGATGTTTTCAAGATAGAGTTAGATTTAGCTCTTGGGGCTAAAGGAATCAAGGGATATGGGGGAAAAAGCAGGAACGGGGTATTGATTTTTAGATGATCAGCCATGATTATATTGAATGGCAGTGGTGACTCAAAGGGTCGAATGGCCTACATCTGCATCTATTTTTCTATGTTTCTATGAATGTGTTTTTGCACTTTCGTCTTGTTCTCGCAGTTTTTTTCTTTTGAGTGTCTTGCATAATTGATGTTTCTGTGTGTTTGTCTGTGTCTATGTGCCGGTGATGCTGCTGCAAACAACGTACCAGTATCTCGCCATACGAGTGCAGCAGAGAAGAAACTCACCTCCACTTGACTCTCAGTATGTTTGTTCAACAGAGAACACAGGTATTTTATGAAGATCACTGTGGTTTTTTTTTCTACACAGGATACCAGTATGCATATCAATTGAGCTACAGTTATGTACAATTTTTTTCCATCAATAAATTCCCCTCTGCTGTTTTTTTTTGTGACCAATCAACTTCTAATTTTTTAACAAGTAACTTTAGACTTTTAGAGATACAGCATGGAATAGGCCCTTTGGCCCATTGAGTCCGCACCGACCAGCAATCACTCCAGACATTATCCTACACACTAGGGACAAATTACAATTTTTACCAAAGCCAATTAACCTACAAACCTGCACATGTTTGGAGTGTGGGAGGAAACCGTAGCACCTGGAGAAAACTCATGCTGTCACAGGGAGAGCGTAAAAACTCTGTACAGTCAGCACCCATATCCAGGGTCTCGGGAGCTGTAAGGCAGCAACTTTACCGCTGTGTCGTCACTAACCAAAAGGTATAAAATAAACCCATGTTAAAAATTAAACGTATTAATGAAATAAATCACACCGACAAATTTGGAGGTGCTGTTCCATCGTACTAGTACAGTAAAAGCACTGAGTCTATGCAAAAGTCAAAACAGGTGAGGTCCTGTTTTGAAAGATGAAGCAATTGAAGTTGTTCACCAGGGGTGAAGCATTTCTGCTGCCAACGCAAGGCTGGCTTTTGGAGAAATCAATCTCCACCTGACTCCTGCTACTTAGCTTGTTGACACACTAACTCGTCTTCGTAAAAGTGGCAGGAATATAAATGGTATAGATTTCTGTACTTGTTCCCCAGATACTTGCTCAGCCTAAAAATGTTCCATTATAACTTCTGTGGAAAATTATTCCACGCACCAACACGAACAGGAATTTGCAGCTGTTGGATATATTGCCAATGAAACTCCCGCTTGCTCTCTCTATCCAACTGTCATTGATTTGGCTGAGCAAAACACAGAGTGCTGGAGTAACTCAGCAAGTCAGACAGCATCTGTGGCGGGAATGGATAGGTTACCTTTCAGGTCCAGACCCAAAACATCGTCTGTCCATTCGTACACAGTTCCTACCTGACCTGCTGAGTTACTCCAGTAATTTGTGTTTTTGCTTAAGATTCCAGCATCTGCAGTTCCTTTTGTCTCCTTTGAACTGCCTGAGATTAATTAACATTTTGCATTTCAACAACTCTTTTGTGGCATTTGTTTAATACAGAATTAGGAACTTGTGATGCAATCTACGGAATCAAGCACATCTTTCCTTTGGACGTTTGTCTGAACAGAACTAGGGCAGGTAACTTGGGAGGTATTTTGAGCAGTTCTGATGTCAGACTGAGTTGCAGATCCAGGAGCAGACACCAGGTGGTGGTGAGACAACAGGTTGGTGCCAGTGGCAGGCCAGCTGTCTGGAGGCGAGGACGAGGAGATGACCTTTACTGCCTGACTGAATCCTTAGCTGCTTCAGAGTGAATGATTTCATTCAAACCAGCTGCCATCCTTCCAGTTGCAACAGGAAACTAGCTAAGTAATTGATCCTTTCACATGACAATGGGGGAAGGTTTCTTCTGATGCCCGACACTAAATGTGTGACTGGGTCTCTGCTGCTGCTGGTAATCACTGCACACTCAGCTCCAGTGACATTGATAGAAGGAAGGCCTGGGAGATAGCTACAGCAGACAGTTCCAACATCACCTACTGGGAGTGCCAATAAACACGGATACATTCCTCCCCATTATAATCTCACGGAATTTGGATGAGTTTGGAATTTTGTCTGGCTTTTTATTTCAGAATTGGTAAAACGAAAATCACGAAGACAAATCTGAGCTCTTTCTTGGCAAGAAATTCAGAGAGAAGCAGTGATTGAGGTCTTGGCGTGGACCATCAAAGAACCTTGACATCATTAGTCGAGCCGGGAGAAGGGTGGAACTCAACGAAGACCAAATGCTTTGGTCTCCGACAGACCCAATTAGAGGTTTAGGGTATACCGACATAAAATTAACATTAATTCGATTCATTTTTATATAGTATATCAGAGGTGTAAATTAAACTACCAAAAAGCTAAAATTAAAGACGAGATAAAAGTTGGGATATACAAATAACGAAAAAAATTACGGCCAATTCACATTGCCCAAGGGCAGCGCGACAAGTCCAGTTTTATAGCATCATTAGGGGCAGGAAGCTGTGACTGTTTCCTCAGAAGTAGAGCGATAATAAGAAAGAGAGGGAGACCGAGCGAGAAGAGAGAACAATAACAACATGCTGGCTTTCACTCAGTGTGTTCACTAGTTTACCGGGAAATAACACATTGGTGAAGTAGCTTGTTGGCATTCTGAACTGTATAACATGGTGCTGTTATCGTTTCCAAATGATAGTTTCAGGGAGAACCACAATTCAAGTTAGACACAGACTTTTCAGGAAGGAAAGAAATCAGAAATCAAAAACTGAGCTTTGAATGTTTCTTGGAACACCAACACAGCGCTGCCTGATGAAATGCCACTCAATATCTACTCCTTTCATCAACCGTACTTTAGCAATGATTCACATTGACATGGTTGATATGACATCTACTCAGAGCTTGTCTATATTCACACGGAACATGAGTGACAACGTTTATTCAAATTTATTCTAAATTCCACATTAAACATGATTTATCTCATCGATAGAATTTAGTTTCATTTGTGTAGGAACGGCGGATGGTGGTTTAAACCGAAGATAGACACAACGTGCTGGAGTAACTCAGCGGGACAGGCAGAATCTCTGGAGCGAAGGAATGGGTGATGTTTTGGGTTGAGACCCTTCTTCAGAGTGAGAGTTGAGGAGGGGGAAGGGAAAGGAGAGATATGGAACAAATGAATGAAAGATATGGAAAAAAGTGACAATGATAAAGGAAACAGGCCATTGTTAGCTGTTTGCTAGTAAGAACGAGAAGCTGGTGCGACTTGGGTGGGGTGAGGGATGGAGAAAGAGGAAGTGCAGGGGTTAAGTAGTTAGAGAAATCGAATTCATACCACTGGGTTGTAAGCTTCCCAAGTGAAATGTGAGATGCTGTTCCTCCAATTTGCGTTTAGCCTCATTTTGACAATGGAGGAGGCCTAGGACAGAAAGGTCAGTGTGGGAATGGGAAGGGGATTAAAGTGTTTGGTCTCGCCGATACATAAGAGTCCACATCTTGAACAACGGATACAATAGATGAGGTTGGAGGATGTGCTAGTGAACCTCTGCCCAACCTGAAAGGACTGGTGGGGTCCCAGGACAGACTCAAGGGAGGAGGTATAGGGACAGCTGTTGCATCTCCTGCGGTTGCCTGGGGGGGTG
This sequence comes from Raja brachyura, assembly GCA_963514005.1. The sequence goes on from OY740803.1 coordinate 26,264,570, forward strand.
GTGGCTTGGGTGGGAAGGGATGAGTTAACCAGAGAGTTGCAAAGGGAACGGTCTCTGTGGAAGGCGGAATGGGGTCAATATGGGAAGATGTGACTAGTGGTGAGATCCTGTTGGAGGTTGCGAATATGACTGATTATGTGTTGTATGTGATGGCTGATGGGGTGAAAGGTAAAGACTAGGGAGACTGTCTCTGTTGCGACTGGAGGGAGGGGGAGCAAGAGCAGAGCTGCTGGGTACCAAGGAGACACACACAAGGGTCTCATCTATGATGTGAGAGGGGAACCCCCATTCGCTAAAGAATGAGGACATCTCGGGTGTCCTGGTTCATTAAGGGCCTGTCCCACTTAGGTGTCCTTGGCACGCAAATTACTCGACCTCGTGGTCACGTTGAGGCGCACGGGCATCGTATGGCCACGCGGGGCCGGTCCCACTGAGAAACGCGGAGGGGTATGTAGTTGTGTGCGACATCACACGGGGCTCCGAAATTTTTGTAGCAAACAAAATCTTCGCATGCCAACGGCCTATCGCAGAACTGACGGCCAAAGTGGGACAGGCCCAAGACCCTGGCGTGACGCAACGTCTCACCTCTAACAGCAGCAGAAGCAGGCAAACGATCGCCGAACTCGGCCTGGGGCTCACGGCCGTTGCGGTCCGGATCCGCCCCCACTTCTACTCCCAGAGCGGGGACAAGAAAATTGAAGATAGACACAAAATGCTGGAGTAACTCAGCGGGACCGGTGACATCTCTGGAGAGAAGGAATAGATGACATTTCGGGTCAAGACCCTTCTTTCAGACTGAATAAGTATTCCAATCTGTCGGCAGGTGTGCTGATCAAAGTACATCATCTCCCTTTAGGCCAACATCAAGAATTACCCACTTGTCAGAAACGAACGCTGTACGTATCCTAGGGCAGCACCAAGCTCTCGTTTGCCACCTGATTGTAAACATCACCTTAGCCTGTCACTACACCAAATCAAAGAAAAAATATTCACAGCAAATGAATATTTTTCCTAAAGATGAATGCGCTGATCGATGCGTTGAACTACTGAGCAAAGCTCTGCTTTTTCATTAGTTTATAGTACAGTTACGTTGAATGCATTTGACTGGAATGGTTTGCTGTTAACGGGAGATACAGTCCGGGATCTCACTTCAGGCACCAGCACTTCAATGTAATTCCTGATACGATTGATGCAAACATTGATGAGACAAGTATGACCTTAATCACTGTGGTACCAGAACCTAATCAATACATCCCAACTCATCAAAGGAAATGAAATGGTGACTGAATGAAGATGTAAAAAATAGCTCTCTTCAAATCACTGCTTTGCCTTGTGGTGAAGTCAAATATTTAACACCAACTGGTATTTCTCAATGTTTATTTTAAACTTTAGTGGAGACTGCATTATTTGTTCTGCATATAATTAGCGGCATCATTACCATTTTGTTTAAAACATGGCTACAAAGAAATGCAATTAGCTAATTCATTATTCAACAACTGAAAATTGATTTCACCCATAGCAATGTGATGATAATTTCCAGGTTGTTCTGCATCACTTAAGAAATCCACTCTGGCAGTTCTGGATCTGAATCTCCCTCAATGTGACGTCCACAGTGGGAATATACACCTCAATGGTAATGAAGAAGCGTCTCGACCAGAAACGTCACCCGTTCCTTTTCTCCAGCGATGCCGTCTGATCCGCTGAGCTACTCCAGCCTTTTGTGTCTATGCTCAATGGCATTCACTGTGCAGTGGTCAGTCAGAAGCATGGCAGACTAGTTTCAACCAAAGATCCTATAGCGGAGCAAGATGTACCACTACTGCTAAATGCAATGGGCTGACGTGTAGTACGCAGCAGAGCGGAACGTGGGCCTTTCTTTCATCCATTTCCAAAACCGGACCCAACCCGACCCGACTCGCAGTGTAATCAACGTTGCGGGGGAACAGTTTGTGTTAATAAATTAAAATTCTGAAAATGAGAAGAATATTTTTACCAAATAACTTTTATTTTTACGAGGATGTTTCCGTAACCCGTTCCGTCTCCGCACTAGTATCCTATGGGATCTTTGGTGCGGAGACGGAAGCCTTAAATTAACCATTAATCTGCCCGTGACCGTACTACGTCTTTTTCATCGAGTGGAAAATCTTGCTACAGGATCTTTGGTTTCAACGACGTGGTCTTGGGCAGGAATGGGGCCGTTGGCCAGACTCGGAGGAAGATGGTGTTCACTCCAGGGTGCGAATGGAGAGGTGCCTCCAGACTGATCTGCTCCAAAGGAGCGAGCAGTATCACGCCGGGTCTCCACAGGAGCTCGCGCTAGCAGTACCTTACACAGGACTGCGAAGTGTCTCCCTCTCTGTAGAGGGGAGTACATGGAGTCAGCAGTATCCTGGCTCAGAGCAGGGAGGCACATCAGGGGAACACCCTGGGTACCTAGGGGCTACAGTGCCTTTATTGGCATCTAAGTTCGCCATACCTACCCGAACCGGAGAGGCCTTGGATGAAGAACTGGCCACCACCATTAACTACCTGGCCTCGCAGGAGCTAAAGGACCAGGTAATGGAGGGGACCACTGGCCGCTATAGTACACAGTACAACTGTGCCCCCCTCAGTGTGCCAGCCGTTAACCATCCCATCTGGGGCCCTATTGGGCCAGCGTTAAGAGGCCAGGAGGTAAAACTCCAGAAAATTTTAAAAATACTGGCCTCAGGGGTAACGGCCTTTGCCAGGTCTATCGATGGCGGGCCACTAATGGAGACACAACAGGACGCAGTGGGGCTCCTCTGTAATGCCCTGCTCGAGATAAACTGTCTGCGCAAGAGTGCAATATGGCCGGCACTCAACCCGAAATTGCGGTGCTGTGCAAAGCCAGCAATGTACAGCCGGCCAGCTACTTGTTTGGGGCAGACCTGCCGAAGCAGGTACGAGAGCTGGATGACGAGGCCAAGCCTCATGAGCCGAGCCTCAACTCCACTCAGGGGCTCATCGCAACGAGGCCGCCCTTATGCCACCTTCCACACCAGGCACAGCCAGCCTAGGGGCTCATGGACAGGAGGCAGAGTCCAGCAGTCCCAAGGAGGGAGGCCAGGACCACACAGGCAGTAACGCCTAAGGTAGGACATTCTAGTCCCTTGTGGGACAAATCACACACCTCTAACTTACAAGTGGGGGGGAGGCTAAAACATTTTTTGAATGAATGGATTTGGATTACAGAAGACCATTCATACTGCACAGTGTACAGGGGTTTAAAATGGAGTTCCTTCTTGGCTCGTCACCACCCACTCAAAATTTACCAAATCGCACATATCTGTTTCCATAAAAGGAAAGATTTGAAATACAGGCTGAAATTCAGGCTTTGCGTGCAAAAGGGATGATTCAGAGGTCTCGCCAGGAATCACACCAATTTGTATCGAACATTTTTCCCAAGCAAAAGAAAGATGGTGGAAGTCGCATTATCCTAGACTTGACGGAACTCAATACCCATGTGCAGTATAAACATTTTAAAATGGACAACGTTGGTACAGCTATCCAGCTGGTTTCCAAAGGAAGTTATATGGCTTGCATTGATCTAAAAGATTCTTATTACTCTGTACCAATACACAGAGAACACAGGAGATATTTGAAATTTAACTGGATGGGGCAGATGTGGCAATTCAAAGCATTGCCAAATGGGCTGACTTCAGCTCCCAGGCTTTTTACAAAATTACTAAAACCAGTTCTGGGACTGCTACGAACTCAGAACCACATTGTGATGGCTTATTTGGATAACATTCTAATAATTGGCAACACAAAGGAATCAGCAATAGCATCTGTTTCAGCTACCAACTCATGTTTGAGAGGCTGGGATTTGTAATCCATCCAGTTAAGTCTAAATTGACTCTAATTGATTACCTAGGGTTTACAATCAACTCAATTCAAATGTTAGTGACTCGGCCAGGTGGCAAGCAATGGACTTGATGGAAGCCTGCAATAAGCTAATTGGTCAAAATAAAGCAAGACAATGCCACAGGCATTTTGGTAGTGCCAGATTGGCTTACGCAATCTTGGTTCCCACTTGTCCTGGGAATCATGACACAGCCTTTGATGGCTGTCCCCAACAGCGGGGGGCAGGGCAGCCATCATCCGCTACATGACTAAATCAATTTGTTGGTTTGCAGATTCTGAGGAGACCTTTCCTGGGACTCGGATTGGCTGAACGAACGGTGGATGTAATTACAGCGGCCTGGAGGGACAGCACACAAAAGCAGTACGTCTCCCACATCAAGAAGTGGGAGACGTATTGCCGGGCATTCAACATCCCATATGACACTGTGTGCATCACGGACATATTAGAATTTCTGTCTACCTTATATCAAGACCAGAAATTAGGCTACAGTGCCATCAACAGTGCCAGGAGTGCACTGTCCTCATACATAGCACTGGGAACTGGGGCCCTACCGGTAGGAAAGCATCCCCTTATTACTAGATTCATAAAGGGCATATATAACACTGCACCCCCCAGGCCACGATATACCAACACATGGGATTTAAGTGTGGTGCTAACACTACTCCGTCAGTGGGCCCCAGCCACCACATTATCCTTACACAAGCTCACCCTCAAGGAGGTCATGCTAATGGCGCTCATTACGGTGCAACGAGTCCAGACTCTGCACAAACTGCGACTCGACAACATGCACAACACTGCTAACACCATAACTGTCGTCATTTATGATTTAGTTAAACAGAGCAGGGCCCAGGCTTGAGTTCTTGGCATACCCCGAACGTCCTCGATTATGTGTGGTTAATCACTTGCACCAGTATATTACAGTCACCAGGAGCCTCAGAGGCACAGAGTTAGCTGTCCTAATCAGCCAAAAAAAGCCACACCATAGGGTGTCAACACAAACTATTTCCGGATGGCTAAAAGAAATACTTTTGCAGGAGTAGATACTGACATTTACAAATCTCACTCCACCAGGGCTGCATCAACGTTGGCAGCAAGGGCTATGGACATGCCATGGAAGTTTGATCTTGATTTTATGAGGAGTTACGATGAGCGATTACGTGCGCACCGCTCCCAACCCTCATATTATCAGGGCATCTGGTAGTTCTAGTTTCTCCAAATCTTACTCTCTTTAGGTCTTCTTTTTATCTGTGATTCCACACCGCTGCTTTGAAGATTGAGGCGCATGACGACTGGCGGCCTTCTCCACGTAATCGCTCATCGTAACTCCTCATAAAATCAAGATCAAACTTCAAACTGGTAAGTTCTCGTTTAATCTTACTATTTCATTGTTCCGTTTCGGGACATATGACAATAAAAACACTCTTGACTTGTGACTAATCCCATCAACTCCCAAAACTTTCAAACTGAAATCAGCAGCACAAACGCTGTCTCACGGTCCGACTACAACCCACACCCCTCCCCAAATACCAGGCTCAAATTTTCACCCCTCCCTGAACCTGAGAGAAGGATGGCTTTGGGGGGAGAGGTGCAATGCCACATTTTTGTTGAAACCACGGTCAATTAAATTACTCCCCCAACATCTCTGTGTTTCCTAAAACACTCCATAGGATCCCAACAATGTGCCAGTTGGGTGGAGATGGGTCGGTACAACAATCGAATTGCTCAGATTCTTTCTGCCCTTCAGTGCAATATTTTAATTTAACTTTCAGTAGCAATTTGAAGGGTCAATTCATGTCGAAGCACGAATTAAATAGTGAAGTAGCATAAATCTCTAGATATCGGTAACTCGACACGTTCCTAATCTTCGGAGTCTATTGGAGGATTTGCAGAATAGTTTGCACTGATCATGCCACATGTTTTCAGCAGTCACAGGACCACGGTGTTACTGTGGAAGTTTCAGGTTCTATAATCTATGAGGGTTAAACAATCAATCAACTGAAGTCTTTACACTTTTACTTTGGACTTTAGAGATACAGCGCAGAAACAGGCCCTTCAGCCCCCCAAGTCCGCCCCGACCCGCACACTTGCACTATCCTACACACTTGGGACAAATTACAATTCTACCAAGCCAGGGATCACCCATACAGTAACATTATCCTACACACTAGGAGCAATTTATCCTACACACTCGGAACAATTTACAATTTTTTTACTGAAGTCAATTAACCTACAAACCCACACGTCTTTGAGATATGGGAGGAAACCGGAGCACCCGGAGAAAACCCACGCGGTCACAGGGAGAGTGTACAAACTTTGTACAGACAGCACCCGTAGACAGGATCAAACCCGGGTCTCTGACACTGGTGGGCAGCAACTCTACTGCTGCGCCACTGTGCCACCCTCAAAATGCCACTTGCCGCTTGCAAGATTCGAACCAGCACTCGGTCTTTCTCTGGGGTTTTGGCGAGCACGTTGCTATCGACAAGATAGCAACGTCAAAGAATTGATGGCCTCTCTGGGGTTTGCCCAAGTCAAGCTCACTCAATTTGTTAATAACAAAGAGAGCTCAGACGAGATTGGCTCATGTTCAAATATATGTATTGAAGTGTAATTTCATCTTCATGTCCTTCCCATTTTTATCCACCAACTAAACTAAAACATTGTCGGGTTACTTAATTAATTGTTGTTCATTTGACCTTGCTCTGTGCAAATTGGTCACTGTATGTCCACACATTTCAGTGGTCGTGGTTCATCAAGTACTTTCTCAGTCGATCATCACCTCAAGAATGGCTTGAGGTTGTGACAGATGTCAGGCAAATGCACATTTACTGAGGACTTTGGTGATGTTGGACTAGCAGATATTTCGGATACTTGAATTTTTTTTTTATTAATGCTCTCAACACCCATGTAATTCAATTTTTAAAAAAGATTATAAAGCCTTATAATAAATTTCCAACTGATCTAAAAAGTCCACACAATCTCTACTCCGGTGAACAAACAGTGGGGGGGGGGGGGGGAAGTGTGGAGAAGCATTGGTGCTAGACAGTGTAACTAGAGGAGGAAGAGACAGGTACTGTTTTAACAACATGCAGTAAGATACTTGGACAGGTGCATGGGTAGGAAAGGTTTACAGGGATATGGGCCAAGTATAATATATGGGTGAACAATAAAGCTCTGCATTGTACTGTGTTAAAAATATCTCCAATGGCTTCCAGCTCAGAATTTGTTAAGGAAAATATTAAATTGAAACATCAAGTCCTATTAGCTCTACTGATCTTCTGGAAGAAAAAACATGGCTAGCTACCCATAACAGCACGCTCCGTCACCTTGTTAGGGCATAAGAGCCACCCTCACTTGGCTACAAAAAGTTCAAAGAGGAGGATACCCCCAGAGTCTGCGAGAGCGGGGGCGCAAGTTAACTCATCGACTGACCACCTAGTAACAAACCTTGGAACGGACACGACATTGAATCAAGTAAGTGGCAAAACTCTTGAAAAACTACCAGATGGGCACGTTCTTCAGACCTGTCAGTCTTTAGACTAAAGTAACATGGTCTTAGAATTCATCAGGGACGGATGAAATGCTTGAAAATCTCCAATCCAGGGCCCCGCATCGACCAGATTCTGTCAAGAGGAAGGTTAAATCAGTCGGATGAAACTCAGCGGCAGGAAGAAAGCCAGAGTCCTCAGAGCATCAGCACCCTACGGGATGTGGCAGAAGTTTCAGGCAACAGTCCAAGACACAAACCAGGCACATCATAAAGTGGAGAACATGCAAAGACGTTAGCTGTTGCTGAAATGGCCAAAGTCTAACAGCAAGAAGTGGGAAACTATCAATGCTGATCTGAGCGTGAATCAAGGGATCAGCAGAAAAGAAGTTTGTGAAAGGCATTTTCACAAATGAGAAAAGCGGATCTCTGAAGGCGTCAAAAAAGGCGGTTGAAGGACACATCAGAACCATCCACACTGATGAGCTAAAGGATGAACTGATACTTGTCCCCGCTGACATCCCACCAATCTCACCTCCACAACATCAATTTGACATCAGCCCTCCCAGGCTGAGTGAGTGAAAGAGGTAGTGAAGAAGGCAAGAACGGCCTCTGCACCAGGCCCTAATGATGTTCCATATTGTGTCTACAAGAATGTCCCAGAAGTTCTGAAATTCCGCTGGTTGTGTGGGAAAAGCAAGTTATCCCCAAAGCTTTGTGAAGATCTGGAGGAGTGCTGATCCCAAAAGGAAAAAAAAATGTCCACCATTGAACCATTTCGGCAAATAAACCTTCTTAACATAGAAGGCAAGATATTTTTCAGTGTGTTGGCGAAAAGACTTACAAAATATCTGAAACAAGACCATTTCATTGATACGTCAATCTAAAAGGCTGACAGAGCAGGCTTCTCGGGATGCCTTGAACATACCAGCATCATATGACATCAAATCCAGACTGCTAAGAAAGAACGAAATAATCTGCATGTCTTGTTCCACGATCTGGCCAACGCCTATGGATCAGTTCCTCATTGCTACTTGAAAAAAAAGCTTGTGTTTCCCCCAGTCATTGTGGCTACAACGCTCCAGCCAGACATGGTCCTGTGATCCACAACAGCCAAGGTAGCATATGTTGTAGAATTGACAGTACCATGGGAAGATGGTGTTGAAGAAGTTTATGAGAGGAAAAAAACCAAGTACTCTGAACTGCCAACTGAAGCTGCCCAGAATCGCTGGAAAACCAAGATTTTCCCTGTAGAAGTGGGATGCATGGGATTCATTGCTACATCTATGACCAGGCTATTGAAGAAAATGGGGGCGAGGGGTCACTCCCTCTAACAAGCGATCGAGTCATTATTAAATTCAGCAGAAAAAAAACAGCAATTGGCTTTGGATTAAAAGAAAAAATAACAATTGGGCTGCAAGATAAAGACTGGAGGGTATGGAACTGAGGGGGGGGGGGGGGGGGGGGGGGTGTACCTGGCTTGCCAGGTATCACCGTTGAGCCCTCTGGAGATGTCGTGGGCTTATCAATGAAACGTCAAAGAAGGAGGGTGCCCACCTGATGACCCCAATGATGTACGTATCCTACTTTTCACCACTCTAATCCCACTGCCAATATCAAGAGTGCCGACTTACTTCCGGGATTGAAACATCAAGTCCTATTAGCTCTACTAAGTTCTGAAGAAGGGTTTCAACTCAAAACATCACATATTCCTTTTCTCCAGAGATGCTCTCTGACCCGTTGAGTTCCTCCAGTTCTTTGTGTTATCTTCTTTCTAAGTTAATTACCCTCAAAATGGCATAATAAGGCAAATCAGTTTGCAATGTGCAAGTAATCACATTTTGCCAGCAATAGTAGACATGGAACCTTGCTAAACATAATATAGATTCTTCCACCATGCACTTATGTGATTTACAAGTATTTTGAAGATTTCTTACCTGGCTGCATTGCTTGTGGAATGCAAGCACTTTGAATCTCTTTTTTCACGCAGAGGGTGATGGATATATGGAATGAGCTGCCGGAGGAAGTGGTCGAAGAAGGTGCAACAACAACATTTAAAAGACATTTGGCCAGGTAGTTGGATAGGAAAGGTTTACAGGGATATCTGCCAAACGAGGACAAGAGGAAGCAGCTTAGATGCGTCACTTCAGGGCAGGTTTATTTACACAGAGAGTAGCAGGGGTTCAGTATACACTGCAAAGGGTGGTGGTGGAGGCAGCTACTATAGTGGTGTTTAAGGGGCTTTTAGATAGATGCAGGGGATAGTGGGATATGGAACATGTACAAGTTGACAAGATCAGTTTCACCTAGGGCCTGTTCTATTCACAGTAAAGAAATACTGTGCTACATGAAAATGAAAGGCAAGAGGTCCAGCAATATTTGCAACTTAAAATTCAAGTACTTACTGAATCATAAAAAATCTCCGCACAGGAGACTATTCATCCCTGTCTCGCCACTGGTCTTATAAAACCCAAGTGATAAATCATGGTGCAAGCAAAGACTGTACTGGTGTGATGGTACACCGGCAAGGACCAGCAGTAATGTAGCTGAACCCAGCAAGCAATTATGTTCTAAAAGGGGGCCCATAATTATTATGTTCTGACAGGTTCATGTGGTGGCAAGCCAGAAGATTAAATAGAAATGGGGCAGAGGTCTGCAGGAATATGAAGATATGCTCAGGTCAAGTCATGCAAGAAAATATCAAAATTAAGCTACCTTTGGAATTATTAAATAAAACTGAAACGCCGGAAAAGTTGTACTGCGTGGTTAAAGGTGTTCATCTTCAGTTGCGGGAAGATTGTGATGACGTTAAAAGTTTAGCAGGGTGGTACCTGGTGTGAACGGACCACATGCTGGCTTCCGTCAGGCTGCGAGCTACTTGGCATAGTCAAGTGGACAGAGCGCTAGTGCTAAGCAGGAAGAGTGTGCTGTGAGCTGAGATAGCAAGACTGGCCTGGTGAATGTTCATGATACGCTGACAACTACAGCAGCTTTCCAAATCAAATCCAAATCCAGACTTGGAGCATGTGGAAAACACAACAATAGTGGAGTCTCGTCACACGTGAAGAAGCAAACGGTTTGGCAACTGCGGTCCACAGTCTCCAGTGGGGAGCTTAGGAGACAGCTAAGCGAAAAGGATGCAGTGATTCTGCTCACATGAACCCATGGACACAGAAAGAAGGGAACAGCGCAGTGTGTGCAGAGGTATTAGCATGTAGCAAACATCTCATACAAATGCTTCGAGAATTCCCTCACAACCTCAGCACACAAAGTGCTGAAGAAACTCAATGAGTCAGGCAGCATTTCTGAAGGCCATGGACAGGTGATACTTTGGGTCGGGACCCTTCTGCCTGATCTGCTGAGTTACTCCAGCACTTTGTGTTCATTTCTGCCTCAGCTTTTATGAGCTCATTATACATGAAGTATCTTGTACACAAATTCCAGGGTTGCCCCACACAGTGAAATTTCAGCACCTCCAGGAGTTTAGATTTGCAAAGTTTGATGATGAAATCCAGAGCTGCCAACTCTCATGCATTGAGCGTGAGACTCACGCATTTTGCCCAATTCTCTTGCTCTCATGCTGATCACAGAATGTTTCACGCTCTGTCGTGAGAAATTCTGTGATCAACGAGAATTTCAAATTTAATTTCAACTGCATGGGCCGAAGGTGTTGGAGAGCTGGGGCGGAGGGAGGGATGGAAGCAGAGGCGGGGGCAGATGCGGACGGGGAGCCGGGGCTGGCGAGTGTTTGCCGGGCTCGCAAGACGCTCGCTGCAGCTCCGGCCATGGAGCAGCCTCAGTGCAAGAGTCCCGGGCCGTCGGAAGCGTTGCGCCACTGCCGTGAGAGTCCCTGCGCCGAATTCGCCCAGGTGACCGGCATGGATTAGGCTGCAACTCGGTGCATCCTGGAGGACAACCAGTGGCTGCTTGAAGTAAGTACCAAGCACTGGGAAGAAACGGTGGAAGATAGTGGCCTTCAAATGGGGGTGGTTGGAGAAAGCATCCTGCTTGCCTGCTAGATTTTCACTTACTGTAACTGTAAAAAAGGAAAGAGGTACTAATTTTAGATGAACAGCCATGATCATATTGAATGGCAGTGCTGGCTCAAAGGACTGAATGGCCAATTCCTGCAACTATTTTCTAAGCTTGAGTATATGGCAATAAAACACGACCACTTGATTTTGATGCATTCATGCAATGTAGATATAGAGTGAAACAGAACATAGTAGGCAATGACTACAAAACAGATCAGTGTGTCCATATACCTTTATATATGTAAATACACACACTTAACCTATTACGTTCAAGTCCACAGGTGCTTATCCAATGCGGTAATCTTTTATGGGTCACTTCACGGACCAAATTTTGTATAACAAATTTGCTACATCCATTGGCTTCCTTGTTATCTAACATGTTAGTTGAGTGGGGGAGGGTGTGGGAGGGGTGTAGCCCCCCTCTCACGGTTGGGACTCTTTGAAATTTGATGTATTAAAATCTGTTAATATTTATAAAACTTCATTAAAAAAATGTTTCTGGGTGTGCTGGCTGCTTCTTTAATGTGTGGGAAGGAATTGCAGATACTGGTTAATACCGAAGATAGGCACAAAATGCTGACGTAACTCAGCCGGGCAGGCAGCATTTCTGGAGAGAATGGGTGGCATTTTGAATCGAGACCCTTCTTCAGACTAAAAGTTGTCGAACCTGTCAAGGACTGAATATTTTTGAATATCCCTAAGATACGAAAACTATTGAATCAGAATGATTACATTTAAAACATATTTTCAAATTATTAAAGATTTAAAGAGATGCTAAATATATTTAGAACTCTTGCAAACAGTTCATAGTGTGTAGGATTGAACTAGAACACGGGAATCGCTGGTCCGCACAGACTCGGTGAACCGAAGGGCCTGTTTCCACTCTGTATCACTAAACTAAAAACTATACATACATTTATAAACCATCCGCTGCCATTACCGACGACTGCTATATATTGCTCGTAAACTATTCACTATCTGTACATAATATTAGCACCTTGAACATCTCAGCATGAAAAATAAGTAGATGGTGACAAAGGCAAAGAGACGGGCTGGGATAACGTGGCAGATGCCAGAAGAGAGAGAATTTTGTTTTACTTCAAACAATATTGATCTGGCACTGATAATTCTGTTCTCCACCAGTATCTGTCTCTCTTTGAGAAGGGCCAAAGACATTTTAGGAAGCAGAAACATCAATGAAGTCAACTTGATGGAAATCACATTCCACATTGATGTCTTGACAAGTGCTCAAAAATTCACACAGAGCATGTGAAGTTATATATTTGGAGTTTGTATATTTTAGAGACAGAGCAGGGAAACAGGTCCTTCGGCTGACCGAGTCCACGCCGACCATAGTTCACCTCTTCACACTATTTCTACGTTATCCCACATTCTCATTGGGGGAATGTGCAAAGGCCATTTAACCAACAAACCTGCATGGCCCTGGGATGTGGGAGGAAAATGGAGCACAAGAAGGAAGCCCGTGCGGTCACAAGGAGAACGTGCAAACTCCACACAAACAGCAGCAGAGGTCAAGATCAAACCTGGATCTGTGGTGCCCTGAGGCAGCAGCTCTACCAGTTTCTATTGTTTCATATTTGAGAGAAAGTTTAATCCAGTTCAAGAATGTTGTTAAGTCCTTCAATGTTGCCAAAAATCTATCTGGGAATCAACTATACAAGCAGCACGGTGGTGTAGCAGTAGAGTTGCTACCATTCAGCACCAGAGACCCGTGTTTGATCCTGATTACAGGCGCTGGCTGAACAGAGTTTGTGCATTCTTCCTGTGACTGCGTGGGTTTTCTCTGCGTGATGAGGTTTCCTCCCACATTCCAAAAACGTGCAGGTTTGTAGATTAATTGGCTTTGGTAAGAATTGTGAATAGTTCCTAGTGTGTAGCATAGTATTAGTGTATAGGAATCGCTGGTTGGCCTGGACTAGAAGAGCCAAAGGGCATGTATCTCTGAACTAAACAGGTCAGAACCAGTGTTGTTTGAAGTTCGACACTCCTATCCAGGGCTCCCAGTGCTAGTCACAAGGAGAAAATAGGAAGATTTTTTTACATGAATTCCTGCTGGAAGATCATGTGTGTGGATAGGATGAGGTAAAGTTCAAATTCAAATGTCCCCAATGTTTGAACAACTTACCACCAAGGCTCATATCTGAATGAAGAGTATTTGCTTCTGTGCAGTTCTGGTTGCCCAGCTACAGGAAGGATGTCATTAAGTTGGAAAGGGTGCAGAAAGGATTCACCAGGATGTTATCTGGGCTTGAGGGCTTGAATAATAGGGAGAGGTTGGATAGGCTAGGACTTTCTTCTTAAGAATGCAAACAGCCGAGTGGTGACCATATAGATGTGTATATGATCATGTATAAAGTGGACGCTCACCGTTTTTTCCCCAGGTTAGAGGATTCTAAAACTAGAGGGCATAGGCTTAAGGTGAGAGGGGACATCGGGACAATATTTTCACTCAGGGGGTAATCCATCTGGAATGAGCTGCCATGTGATGCTTTTGAAGTGGATACAATTATACACCTTTTAAAAGTCATTTGGACAGATATACATATAAGAACAATTTAGAGGGATGGGCCACATGCAGACTAATGGGACTAGCCCAATATGCCAACCTGGTTGGCATGGACAAAGTGGGCCGAAGGGCCTGTTTCTGTGCTGCACAGCTCTCTGACTCTATTCCCGATTGGAAGAAAGTCATGTCTTGAACAGAGAGGGGGGAAAGTTTTGTGAAACGAGAAAAAAACATTGAGAAAGGTCAGGTGAATAAAGCAGCAAAAGTCTTGTGCCTTTGCCTGACTCCATAACATTAAAAATGGATTGAGTTGACCATAACCTGTTGTTGCTGCCAGTTATCAAAAGTAGATGCTCATTAGTGGAGGCTGCTCTTTTCATCAAATGTCATTTGAAGTATCGTCACGTCCATGTGAAGATACACAAAAAATAATAGACCAGGTATTTCGCTGCACTGTCCTACTTAATAAATCTTCTCCACAGTAGGTTAAAGCAGACTGCCAAGTAGGTAATTAACACATCATTTAAATAGTCATTTAAAATGGACAATCACTAATTTATCAATTTGTATCCCAATCATTTTCCTCTCCTAATTCCACACCAATTACTCGGATTTGAAAAGGTCATTTGACTTTTCGTTAGATTTACGTGATGTATGTTTCATTCTTAATTGACAGATTTTATTTTGCATTTAAAATAATTTAGCCATGACCTGACAGCAACGTTAAAATGATGCTGATTGTCAAAAACATACCAAAACCAGCGATAAATAATACAAGGCTGCACTTGACAGTCTGATCAAACTTTCCAGTGCAAATATGTATCAGGCTGGGGCAAGAGTTAGAGCTGACCAGCAGGTCAAAGCAAATCGTTGTGTCAAAAAACCCACAATTCAGAAACAGCCCTCAGAATCAGCTTGCGACATGTGTTGGCTTGAAGTGTTATGGGTTACAGATTCATCTTAATGTAAGTGGCGGAGGTAATGCCCAACAAATCCACGTCCCACAACAGCAACTGAGCTTACAGAACTCACCTAGACTCTCAGCTATTTCTCCCCTCTACTGATTCCCCACCCACCCACTGCTACTTTCTTCCCTCTAGCTTCACAATTCACAACTCTTCAACCCTGTCTCACACCTTCTGCCTTCATCTTTAGAATTTAGAGATATAGCGTGCAAACAGGCCCTTCGGCCCATTTCAACCATACACTAACACTATCCTACTCACTAGGGACAATTTACAATTTTACCAAAGCCAATTAAGCTACAAACCTGTACATCTTTGGAGTGTGAAGGAAACCAGAGCACCCTGAGAAAACCCATGCAATCACAGGACGAACGTACAAACAACATACAGACAGCATCCATAGTCAGAATCGAACCCAAGTCTCTGTTGCTGTAAAGCAGTAACTCTACCACAGTGACACTGTGCCGCCACTGTGTTCCTATCAAACACCTCGCTCGCCTACGGCCACCTATTACCTGTCACCGTTTATCCTGCCTCTCCCTTCTTCCAGCTTTCTTCCCCCCCCCCCCCCCCCAACAATCAGTCTGAAGAAGGGTCCCAACCAAAAACATCACCTATCCACGTTCTACAGAAATGTTGCCTGACCTGCAAAGTTACTCCAGCACTCTCTTGTAACATGAATATTGCATTGCCTCATGACTTAGTCCATTACTGAACCACAGGTGTTGCAGAAAGATGAAATCTTCTGCTCAAAATAACTTCACTGCAGAGAATTACATCTGTAAATACCCAAACTCACTTTTTAAATCAAATTTCTGATATGTTTATTGCTTCCAATTGAAAATTTCTATCAAATAAATATGACAAATTTAAAAAAACCTTAATGGACTTGTCCCACTTACGAGACTTTTTTGGCGACTGCCAGCACCAGAAGGTCACACAGTCCTAAGCTTTCTCCCAGAAGATCGACACAGGACCTCATGGAAGCAGTCTTTTATAGGTCCCCAAACCTTGAAGGGCCGAACCACATAGGGGTGGTCTCTTTACAGTCCAATAACAGATATCGATTAACACAGTATATGATAGACATTTCCCAAACCCAATAATACAGTGTATTCAAACAGTGCTTCTGAGAGGAAGCAAACATTGCAACATGTGCCTTGATATTCAAGAAACCCAGACAAGGCTCAACATCTAGCAAAGTAAAGCCTTGCAACAATATGTACAATGTGTATGTTTGGTTTACATTCAACTAATCCATTCCATGCAATTTGCACCTAATTGTCAGGATCTGCAGATGTTCCCATTCTCTTCCTGCAACTCTTATCTAGGCTCTAGACAAACTTTCACCATGCTGCAGCTTGTCCCATTTCTGCAGAAGGCACATTTAAATTGACCAAATGGTCTAGCAGCCCAGAAGCCTTTACTCAATTTTAGTGTCCTGGCCTCTCCAATTTGGCCAGAATTAACAGAAACATAGAAAATCGGTGCAGGAGTGGGCCATTTGGCTCAAAGGGCCAAATGGCCTACTCCTGCACCTATTTCCAATATGATCATGGCTGATCATCCAGAATCAGTACCCTGTTCCTGCTTTCTCCCCAGATCAAGATGAAATAATAGGAAATATAATATAATTCCACGTTATAAAATCAGAAATTGTAATAACTTACATGCATTAAAACTGATCATATTTTTTCGACTCTAGCTCTCTAAGCTGGGAAGATCATAAAAAAATAATTTTCATTGAAATTACTTATGGATGGTGTACGGAATGTTTTGGTGTGGTGTGTCACTGGGTTGCGTGACACCTGGCACACCAGTGGTATCATGTTAAACTATGATGTGAATCATAGAAAATTATACATTGGATAAAATTAGAAATTAACAAACACTTTTTGCTGGTAACAATGTCGTTTTCATTTAATAAAGCATTTCTGAAACCAAATGCAACAGAGCACAAAAGGACACAGAATGATGGAGCAACTTAGCAGGCCAGACAGCATCTCTGGAGAACACAGATAGGCTTAGTTGAGAGATACAGCATGGAAACAGGCCCCTCAGCCCACTCCAACCAGCGATCATCCCATACACGCACTATCCTACACATGAAGGACAATTTACATTCTTTTACTGAAGCCAATTAACCTACAAATCTGAATATCTTTGGAATGTGGGGGGAAAACCAGAGCACCCAGAGACGACCCATGCGGTCACACGGCGAACTTGCAAACTCTGTACAGACAACACCCGAGATCAGGATCGAACCAGGGTCACTTGTGCTGTGAGGCATCAACTCTATGGCTGTGCCACCCTTAACATTTCAGGTCGAGATCCTTCGTCAGACTGACTGTGGTGGGGGGGGAGGGAGAAGACAGCTGCAAAAAGGGAGAGGCAGGACAAGGTGTGGCAGGTAATAGGTGGAAACAGACATGGGGTATTTTGATAAGCAGATGGTTGGAACAAAGGCCAGCGATAAGAGCAGAAGGTGTGAACTAGGTCCAGAATTGCTGATCGTGTAGCCAGAGGGAGGATAGTGGCTGAATGATGGCTAAAGATTTATTAAAAATATCCTAATGGATTAAATTATGCAATGGAAATAAAGGGAAATTCCCACCAAAGCCAACAGTGATAGCCACTACCTTATTGCTTGGTTTGATGCACGTTACACTTCAATTACCGTCAAAATACCCAAAACATATAGATTTTCTTTGAAGTTGGAGAAAGCCATTCATGGAGTGAAGAAAATTTCCAAGCCTGAGTATTTTCTTTTCAGCCACAGCCATGCTGAAAGGATGATCTTCACAAGAAGAATTATTATTTTCCAGTTTAAATCTCCAGGTTGGGACTATCTGCAGGTGCTCTCTTTATATTGTTAAGTTTCAGAGAACTTTGGTTTGCTTTCAAATCCTGGCCTTTGTCTGACAGAGAATTATTGATTGAAGCCTCTCAGTTTGATGTTGGCCTGAATTTCAATGTATCCCATGCTAATGTTGCCTGGATTTCACCTCAAAGGCAAAAGTACATTTGGATTCAGAAGCTTTGATGGAAGCTGCGGGGGCATTCCCTGCACTAACCCAACACCACTCACCCCTTGAGTTCACACAGGGCCCAGTCCCTTGGAGATGGGCTTTATATTTGTTTTTTGACGTTTTTATCATGTAATATCATGTAATCATGTAATTTGTCATGTAGTATCATGTGATCTAACATGTAATCAGAAAAATATAATGCAAGCGTAATTGACCATGTAGTCATGACATTTTTAAGTATCTGAATACCATCCAACACAAACCAAATACTTATTTGCGCAAAAATGAAATTATTAA
Organism: Raja brachyura; assembly: GCA_963514005.1. The sequence continues at coordinate 26,282,795 of OY740803.1, forward strand.
TCTTCTTTTTAAGACAATTTGCTTTGCACCTATTGCCCAGTAATTATTATTTCATATCAGTCGACAATATTATGAATTACATGCAATAGATTTTCACTAATTTAACTGCAAAGAATATGAACATTTGAAGAAATTGCATCACATGGCCACAGATGTTCATTACTGATGAAAAGAACAAAAGTGCCAGTTGTCAATCTTCCAGAGGCCAGTGGGCATTGAGTGACGGTTTGCTTGAGGCTCATGGTTTTTGTTGCAGGAAAAGACATGACGACCACAAATAATGCGCTGATTCCAAAATAACAGCAGTGGTTCAAACCTCCGGAAGCATCCTTGTCTAACGGCAGAATAACAGCTTGGCTCATTTGGTAATAATCGAGAGGTTAGAGATTTGGAAATACACTTACAAAAAAAGACACAGTGCTGGAAGTCCCGACCCTAAAAGTTACCTATCCACGTTCTCATCTAACGCTGCCTGACCCACTGAGTTATTCCAGCACTTTGTGTCTATATTTTAGAGGTTTGTAACCAGGTCCAGCACTGGAACACCAAGCCAGGGCAATCGTGAATAACAGTGGAGGTGTATTTTCCATGAGATGTTCAATCAATAGAACTTGTCTATTCTTTCAGATAACCACACAAAGGATAACAATTGACTACAAGTAGGAGATTTTCTTTGTTCTCTATGATCAACAATGTTAAATACTAATTAAAACATTTCACAGTCATTGTTTTATGTTGAAAGAAAATTGACAGAATGTAATTACATATGTTAGAAATTCATTCTTGTAATGCTCTCATTGGACATTTTGATCATCCATCTGAAATACAGTACATGTCAGGGCTCATGGGTTATGGGGAGATGGCAGGAGAATGGGGTTAGGAGGGAGAGACAGTTCACCCATGATTGAATCGTGGAGTAGACTTCAAGTCAAGTCACTTTTATTTCTATAGCACATTTAAAAAACAACTCTCGATGGCCAAAGTACTTTACATTGGTGGAGGTACCAACGTTATACAGCAGTGGTTCATAGATTAAGTACATACATAAATACATACATGTAGCCCTCACTCAGAAGACATCAAGAAAGGCTTGAGAGTAAAGATGAGTTTTAAGTCTTGACTTAAAAGAGTTGATGGAGGGGGCAGTTCTGATGGGAAGAGGGATACTGTTCCACAGTCTAGGAGCTGCAACCGCAAAGGCGCGGTCGGTCGCCCCTGAGCTTATGGCTAGACCGCGGGATGTTCAGTAACCCCAAGTCGGCTGATCTGAGGGACCTGGAGGTGGTGTGGGGGGTATGCAGACTTTTGATTTAGGTGGGGGCAAGCCCGTTAAGGGCATTGTAGACATAAAGGAATTATGCTTGTGAATGCAGTCCTGTGTGGAATGTAGCTCAGTGTCAGAGGTTGCAGAGGCGGCCTGTCTAGGATCGAAGTCCAACAACACTGTAAAAAAGGTTTCATTTCAACAAATCCCACTTCTTTTTTGTTTAAAGGAATTCCTGGTCAGTGTTTGATCTATACTGTTCCTCTGCATTTGGCCATGAGTTTTCTGGAATCATTTATTTGGAATATAGATTTTCCGAGATCTTTTAGGCTTTGCAGGATTGATGTAGCCCACACAGCTAAGACAAATTACCTCCCTAATTATTTCAAATACACTAAAGTAACATGGCAATTAAATTATTTGTTCATTAACAGGCATATAATGGAGCATTCTATTGAAATTAATGCTTGCAATTTGTGACGTAGGATCATGTGGAAATCAGGCAAAATTCCTCTGATTCTGAGAAACAAGCAAATGATCTATTTTTCTAAAAATGAACAAATTTCATATTTAAACCGACTTCTAAGAATACAAAATTAGGAAAGAATGCAACACTATCATCTCTTCAATAAACATTCTTGAGAATCATGCGGTCGTTTGCAGAACATTTTGCTGATGTGTACGCTTTAATGTGGGCAGCATGGTGGTGCAGCAGTGGAGTTGCTGCCTTACAGCACTTGCAGTGCCAGAGACATGGGTTCGACCCCACCTGCGGGTGTTGCCTGTACGGAGTTTGTACGTTGTCCCCGTGAACACGTGGGTTTTCTCAGAGATCTTCGATTTCCTTCCAATTCCAAAGACGTACAGGTTTGTAGGTTAATTGGTTTGGGTCTGTATACTTGGTATAAGTGTAAATTGTCCCCAGTGTGTGTGGGCTTGTGTGGGGATCGCTGATCGGTGCGGACTCGGTGGGCCGAAGGGCCTGTTCCCGCACTGTGTCTAACAGAAGCTACAGAATGACAAGTTTCATTGCACTGGGTGTGGGTAAAGCAGGGTTTAACTCAGCAGGCAGAGGTGAAGGGCTGGGCACGCAGAGTGAAACAGAGTCTTCCCCAAATGCTATGGAACCCTTCCTCACATCTCCATCAGCACCCACTACACTGTAGGAGGACAACTTGATTGAAAGGTTTTGTAGAAAGTATCCTGACTGGTTGCATCATGGTACCAGGGCAGGGGCGGAAATCGCTATTAAAACATGGGGGGGGGGAACATAATATTTTGGTTACAACACGCACACACACACACACACATGCGAGGCTTCAGCCGGTGGCCCTGTGGACGGTAACATCGGGAGCTGACCTGTTTAAGAAAGAACTGCAGATGCTGGAGAAAATGAAGGTAGATAAAAATGCTGGTGAAACACAGCGGGTGAGACAGCATCTATGGAGCGTCTGAAGAATGGTCTTGACCCGAAACATCACCTATTCCTTCGCTCCATAGATGCTGCCTCACCCACTGAGTTTCTCCAGCATTTTTATCTACCTTCATGCCTCACCCACTGGTCCAGATCTTGGCATGTTGAAGGTAACTTCTCAATGGACATACAGTTTTCACTGATTTCACTTCCACCTGATCCCTTGCCCATCAGCTCATCCCGTTAACGTTCTCAGTAGGTACCAGTGACTGCAGCACTTACATTTAGTATAAAAGGGGGAAAGGGCAAAGAGTTTTGTACTTTCAGGTTTTGATCCTCTAATGATTCTAATCTAATAAGAAGTGAATGCAAATCTATATCGAAGAGGAAGTGTGGAAGATTTTGTAGTTGGAGAAAATGGAGGATTGCAATGTCGTTTATTCCATTCCTCATCTGTAGACAAGGGTTCACAAATATATCCTGCAAGCCTCATCGTCATTAGATTGATGGATGGTGTTTGGGTGAAAGCGCGGAATCGGGAGATGAGTGTTGGTGATGAATTGACATTGTGGTACATACAAGGAGCATTTCAAATATAATAGTCTTCGCATTGGAGAGCACCTTTGTAAAGGTATAAACCTTTGAAGACTTGCTTTGAAATGTCAATGTTATTGCAGAAAGACTGTGGAGGAATAATTCATCTCCTTGTGGAGGAAGTTGCTTTGGAAGTCCAACCACTGCCAAGCCAGGCAAATGAAGTGAAGGGAGGACATGCTCTCTACTCTGTCATTGCAATCGGGGATTCCCTTGCAGCCAGGGGCTCTGCTGCCGTCGAGAGATGGCAATAGCGCTAATTCGTTTCAATAGACTAATAGTTTGTCAGTTCAGAATTGTTATATTTGATCCTGTCCTGCAAAATGTCACCACAGTACGACCACCTGGCTGTGCTCCTTCTTCTTGCATATAGCCCCTGATCGCATTGTAATCTAAGTCACCGAGGCAGACATCAGATCCTGCAGGAGGATGAACAAGAGTCAGCATAATGGCTTCCACTGACATTGCTCAGTCACCACGAACGTTGCACTCTAAAAATAATGCATTGACAACCCCCTGAGTTTGTCAGGGTTCGCCACAGAAGTGAGTGGGGACCTTGTTCATCCCACAAACTAAAGCAGCCCTCCGGATACCAGCATATTCTGCAAGGTAACACAGGCAGCGTGAATGCATCGGCTAGGCAAGTGTCAAAAAGTTGGGTGACAAACTTAATTCGGTTTCTCTGGTTATTTTTTTCTTTCTGCAGAAAAGGGTCAGGATTGGAAGCGGTTAGCTGTGAGCATGTCCCCTGTGGATCGCTTTGAAGAGCCTGCTGCATGGAAGAGGGGATTGAAAAGCAGAAGATGAACTACCCCTCAGTCCTTCAATAGTTGGATGCCACACTTGAGTTACAGTTTCACGCTATATTGCTGCTTCCATTAATGTTCTCTGCTACACCCGACTGACTGCGTTTCAATCTACCTACTTATTGAGTAATAAACTATAGCGCAGCCAGGATGGCACTGCATTCAATCCTCTGCTTAGTCAACACTGGCAGCATCAGGAGCACTGTGACTGACCTCAAGCACGGCAGGAAGGGAGAAAATTGGTTGCCTCTCAAACACCAGCCGGCGCTTGTAATGGAATCCCATCTCACAGATAAATAGGCTGATGACAGCCACTGTCACTTTTCAAACATAAATAACGCTTACTTGTACGAGGTGTTGAAGTCAATATCGTCAGAAGTAAAAGTGAGAGATAAGAGAAATGAATACATTTTTGGTTTAAAATGAGGGTCAACTTTTTCACACGGAGGGTGGTGGGTGTATGGAACGAGCTGCCAGATGGGGTAGTTGATACAGGTACCATAACAACATTTAAAAGACACGGGCAGTAACATGGATAGGAAAGGTTTTGAGGGATATGGACTAAACATGGGCAAATGTGACCGGCTTAGATGGGGCATCTTGGTCAGCATGGATGAGTGCCTGTGTCCGTGCTGTATGACACCGATACTGTGGAAATGCAGAATTTCAGGCAAACGGTTGAATATTCACAAACATAGTTTAAATGTCATATTTGACAATGGTTATGCCTTGGGGCAATATGTGCAGTGTTCCTTTAGGACGTTTTTTTGTCTTTTTCACTTCAGAGATACAGTGCAGAAACAGGCCTTTTGGCCCACTGAGTCCGTGCTGACCAATCATCACCCTGTATACTAGCACTATCTTGCACACTAGAAATAATTTACAATTTTTACTGAAGCAAATTAACCTACAAATGTCTACGTCTTTGGAGCGTGGCAGGAAACTGGAGCATCTGGAGAAAACGCACATGGTCACTGGCTCTGTGAGGCAGCAACTGTACCACTGTGCCTCCCTCTGGTTGCCAAAGCCATTCTGGGGGTGTACCTGCTCACCTGTGCTGGGGCAAGTACCATGCACCTTCTCCTCGGCCAGGTCACCTCCCAGGTGACAGCAGGAGATCTGCCTCACTGTTCCTCAGAACAGATAAGTACAGGTGTAAACTATCCGAGTTGGTAGGAGCTGTCCAAACATGAACAAACATTAAAGGAAGACACAAAGTGTTGGAGTAACTCAATGGGTCAGGCAGCATCCCTGGAGAACATGGGTAAGTGATGTTTCGGGTCGGGACCCTTCATCTGGGATGAGCTGGAATAACTCAGTGGGCCAGGTAGTTCTTTTTGTGAACTAGCATCTGCTGTTCTATGTTTCTACCTGATTATTAAAGGCTGTTGGGAGAAACAAGATTCCAGGTGGAAAACTCTCTCATGCTGCCTGTCAGCTTCAAAAGCCCATGCATCGTCTTGCCTTCTCTCTCCTCTCCAGAAAAAGTGCCAATTTAAGAAATGACAGGGTAGTTCTTTTTTAATAGGGCATATGAATGACAAGTTTGCCTGTAAAAAAAGCGAACTAAACTATGAAACCTCACTCAAATTGAGGATTCTTTAATAATAGCAGAAACATTACTATAAATGTGGATGTGTAGTCCTTATTAACTTCAACAAATCAACTTAAATTATGGTATAGTACCTACTGGAAAGCTACAATGGATCATAACCTCACAGGGTTTTAATATAGGCACAAGGAACTGCAGGTGCTGGAATCTTCAGACTGATTTGAATCAGACCAATTCTGACTGTCCCCCCGAGTTCCTCCAGCAGTTTGTGTTTTCAGCTTGTCGATTTACGAACTTTCATATCATTGAAACGCTATGTGATCAGAATGATCACCCTACAACTGCAACTGTAGACGGTAGGGGGTGGGATGGAGAATTATAGATAGATCTGAGCTAACTTTTAGCCACAGCTAAGGTTGGCCAAAGTGAGGGCACAAGAAACTTCCAGGTGCTGGAATCTTGGGCAAAGCACAAAGGTGTGGTGACGTGTTCCTCACAATGAAGACCATGGTAAACAATATACTAGGTCTGGATTTCAAGAACAGCTCGGGTTACATCCTGTCTCCAAAATCAGATCCAGAAAATGGTCTGTGCTCCACATTTACAGGCTACATTCATGGGAAAGGAAGAGCAACTTCCACAACATTGAAAGACAATGGCGGAATGCAGCGGTAGAGTTGCTACCTTACAGCGCATGCAACACGGGTGACCCGAGTTTGATCCCGCCTATGGGTGCTGTCTGTACGGAGTTTGTACGTTCTCTCCGTGACCTCGTGGGTTTTCTCCGAGATCTTCGGTTTCCTCCCACACTCCAAAGACGTACAAATTTGTAGTTAATTGGGTCGTATAAGTGTAAATTGTCCCTAGTTTGTGCAGGAAAGTGTTACAGTGCGGGGATCACTGGTCGATGTGGTCTTGATGGGCCAAAGGGCCTGTTTCTGCACTGTATCTATGAACTAAATTAAAACGTTGGGATCTGTTTTGTTCATTTGAACAGTATAGTCTATGCACAGAAAAAAAACAGAGGAACATGAATGAAAGATGCATTCCTTTTGTGCCGTCAGACTTCTATTCCATTCTTAGTATGACATCCTGTTTACTTTCCACCTCTCCATGGTCTCACCATCCAACAGGCTGTTAAGCCTTGGGAAATACAATAGTCATCTTGTTTGGTCAGGGCAGGCTTAGATTCCCACTGTCTGAATCCAAATACGATCAATGCATCATCTTATTGTACCCCCTTTATGTTTCGTAACAGCAGAGGCAGAACATATCTCTACATATTTTTAACATTCTTTTGCCCATTTTTGACACTTGCATCATTCTTGTGCTACTCCATTTAACAAAGCCTTGAGTGTTCCTTTTCAAAAGACAAATACTCATAATTGTTCCCTGTTATCTGTAACTCTGAGATTGGATGTCAGGTATAAATCCAGCTGTGAATTCATTCACTTACGTTGCCAGGCAACAGTGAAATTTGATGACACCAGGGCACCGCTGTGTTCTACCCAAGTCTGCAAGGGGGTACATTAACGACGTTCAATATCGGATTGATTTCCTATGGAGGATAACTTACAGACGCCAGATTAACATACAGCTTTCTAGTGGCACAGATACATGGAAGTAAAAATATGTGGAGAATGTTGGTGAAAGAACATGTACGAGGATGGGTGAAGCTTCCTGATGGCATTGACCGAACTAATGGTGGTGCAAATCACTTCCAGCAAACCATTTACAAATTTTCATCCATTGGAATTACTAGCAAATCATCGTGCAGCTTCAGATTTGTCAGGTACAGAAAGAAAAATATCATTTGCTCACGATTCCAGCATCTGCTATCTCTTCTGGCACCATCAAAGTTTGGCTCGACCACTTGGATTAATACATATTAAGCTGGTGACTATGTTACAGAAATAAATTTAGAAGTATCAGAAAAGGTAAGGTGCACAGTAGAGGGCATGCTGACCGGTTGCATCGTGGCTTGGTTCAGCAACTTGAGCGCCCTGGAGAGGAAAAGACTACAAAAAGTAGTAAACACTGCCCAGTCCATCATCGGCTCTGACCTTCCTTCCATCAAGGGGATTTATCGCAGTCGCTGCCTCAAAAAGGCTGGCAGTATCATCAAAGACAAACACCATCCTGGCCACACACTGATCTCCCTGCTACCTTCAGGTAAAAGGTACAGGAGCCTGAAGACTGCAACGACCAAGTTCAGGAATAACTACTTCCCCACAGCCATCAGGCTATTAAACCTGGCTCAGAGAAAACTCTGATCATTAATAACCCATTATCTGTTATTTGCACTATCAGTTTATTTATTCATGTGTGTATATATTTATATATGGTATATGAACACACTGATCTGTTTTGTAGTAAATGCCTTCTATGTTCTGTGTGCTGAAGCAAAGCAAGAATTTCATTGTCCTATCAGGGACACATGACAATAAACTCACTTGAACACTTGAACTTGAGGTACGGAATGAATGACCAAGCCACAAGAAATGCAAGGTTATGCATATCAGGATAGGATGATAATAGTTCGTTTCTCTTGGCAAAGGAAGACTGAGGGATGACCAAATGCCACTGAAATTACAGATAGAATAGTTTTAATAGAATGGTTACAGAGGGAATGCTTCAACATGTTAAAGGGCATCGCCAGCGCCCATCTCTGACAACTAAGGGAATTCAACAGAAGCTTCTTCAGGCAAGGAATGATGAGAATGTGGAACTCGCTACCACTGGGAGCGGATGAGGTGAAGAGTAGAGAAATGTCAGAGAAGGCTGGGTAACCATGGGAAGGAGAAGGATATTGGAGACTTGGTAGAAAGACGTTTAGAACATAATGCATCAAGCAGTACAGCACAGGAACAGGTCCTTCAGCCCACAATATATAGTCTTTCCACTGACTGGATAGCATGCTCCAAAAAAGCATTTCACTGCACCTCAGTACAAGTGACAATGATAAACCTAAACCTAAACATCCACATTCCATCCTGGAGATCCTAAACTAAACTATGTCCGTGTCGATCATGATGCCATGTTAAATTAATTTCCTCTACCTGCACATGATCTACACCCCAACATACCCTGCAAATCCATGTTCAATAGTACTTTATTGTCACATGTACAGTGCAATTTTCTTTTGGCATGCAGTTAATTGACAATCCTACTATACATTACAATCATATTAAGTAGAAGTGCCTGTCTAGAAGCCTCATAAATACCACTGTTGTATCTATAGTTGCCTCCTTCACCACCCTTGGCTGTGCATTCCAGGCACCGACCACTCTCTGTGTAAAAAACATATCTTTTAAACTTTGTTCATCTTGCTTTAAAGTTATGCCCACTGCTACTCTTTGATAAGCAGCATCTGAGGGTCCGGACCTGAGAAGTCATCTGTCCATTCCCTCCGCAGATGCTGCCTTACCCGCTGAGTTCCTCCAGCAGTTTGTGCTCTGTCCCATAAATCAGGTTGCTTCGAAAACGGCCGTGCATGCTGAGAGTGTGATGAAAAAGATGAATCTTGTGGTTCGGAAACAGGGACAGCGGGCAGAAACACAAAGTTATCTTCAACTGTCATCAAACACCAGGCTGACTCAGTTGGGGCCTCGTGTCCATTTTTGGTAACTCAACAATAGGGAAGGTTTGATGGTCGTGGGAAGACGAGAATAGATTCAGTGGAATGGTTTCTGGCATGAGGGACCTCAGCTATTTGCCACTAGTATATTCTAGAAGCTAAAACAGCTGCGAGGAGTTTTGATGGAACCGCACAAAAGCATGTTTGCTTCAGAGCACGGCTCACCTGTTACTGGATACTTCCAAGAGAGCGGAAATTAAGATTTTGGCTAGATACAAGGGGATGGATGTAAGATGTCAACCTGCTGTAGGGAGGGCGCCATTAAGGTGGAAAGAGTGCAAAGACGATTTACAAGGATGTTGCCAGGACTCGAGAGCCTGATCTATAGGGAATGGTTGGGCAGGCTACGACTATTCTTTGGAGGGCAGGTGATAGAGGGGTGATTTTATTGAGGTTTATAAAATTATAAGAAGAATAGATAGGGTGAATGCACTTTCTCCACAACAAAGGGGAAGCAACAACTAGAGGCCATAGGTTTAAGGTAAAAGGGGAAAGATTTAATAGGAACCTGAGGGGCAATATTTTCACACAGTGGGTGGTGGGTTTATGGAACAAGCTGCCAGAGGAAGTAGTTGAGGAAGGTACCACAATAACATTAAAAATACATTTGGACAGGCATATAAGGATAGGGAAGGATCAGAGGGATATGGGGCAAATGCAGGCAAGTGGGACTAAATTGATGAGGCACCTTGGTGGGTATGGGTGAGTTGGGCCGAAGGGCCTGTTTCTATGTTGTATAGCTCTGTGAAACTACGCGGCTGTGATCTGGAACTCACTGCTTATGATGGAAATAGGGTCAAGTTAAAGCTTTCAAAAGTGAATTGGATAGGGAGGTAAGGGTAGGTAATGTGCAGGCCACAGTGATAGGATGGGGCTGTTGGGATTGCTTTACATGGAATCAGTATGGGCTAAGTGGCCTCTTTTGTGGCAAAATATTTCACTGATTCTATGAAGAATAGTGCCACTGATTGTTACAACATTAAATACATGAATTTAGTAATATTATCATTTTAAAAGAGAAGGGAATTATATAGACCCTATTAATAACGTTCTAATGAGGCAGAAACTATAGCCTCTAAATGGAACTGGTCAAATATTTAAAAAGGAACAATCTGTAACCCTGTAGGGAGAAGGCAGTGAAATTAAATCAGACTGAATAGTCCACAGTCATTCAGAGCACCGTGGCCTCCAGTGCTGTAATTCTACTAACTTAATGGCTCAAAGGTCAAGGAAAGATCAGGTGATTACATAAAATCGTCATAAAGAGACTGCAAACAACCAGTCTTTGTATTCTGTTTTTTGCTGGAAGCTCGTGTTCCGTTTAAATTCCTTTGCAATGGATGCTGTGAGAGGTGAGAATGCAATGCTTTCTTTTGTAGAGAAAAAAGTTTCGTTTAGTTTAGTTCAGAGATTCTAAACTAAAGGTTTTTTTTTAGTTTAGTGATACAGTGTGGAAACAATCCGCACCGACCAACGATCCCCGCACATTAACACTACCCTGTACACACACGAGGGACAATTTATATTTATACCTAGCCAATTCACCTACAAACATGTACGTCTTTGGAGTGTGGGAGACAACCGAAGATCTCGGTGAAAACACACGCAGTCACGAGGAGAAGGTACAAAATCCATACAGACTGCAGCTGTAGTCAGGATCGAACCTGGGTCTCCGGCGCTGTAAGGCAGTCATTCTACCGTTGAGCCCTGTGATGTGTCGGTGCACACATTATTTTCTTGCTGTTAGTGTCTATGGCAGCTGAGGAAACATAATCTGCCACAGGCAATGATGGTTCAGTTTTATACTGCCATCGTAGAGTCTGTCCTCACCTTCTCCGTCATGGTCTGGTTTGGCTCAGCCACCAAGCACGACATCCGGAGGCTGCAGCGAATCGTCTGATCAGCCGAGGAGGTTGTTGGCTGCAACCTTCCCCCCATCGATGAATTGTACACTGCAAGGGCCAGGAAGTGAGTGGGTAAGATCATCTCTGACCCCTCTCATGATGGCCACAAACTCTTTGAAGCACTTCCCTCTGGAAGGCTACTCCGGACTGTCAAAGCCACCACAGCCAGACCAAAAAACTGCTTTTTCCCCACGAGCAGTAGCTCTACTCAACAGCCAAAAGTCTGTTGCCTCCTTTGCTCTGGTATTTTATTTAATTCTTCACATATATAAATGATAATGTTTTATTCTTAACTGTTTACTGTATATCGTATTGTTGCTTGCAATCAAAGCACCAAGGCAAATTCCTTGTTTGTATATTATTCCTTGGCTAATAAAATGTATTCAATTTAATTTATTCAATTGTTGTCCTGTAAGCTATGCCTAATTTAAATAAGAAATTTTATTTTTTGAAACTTTAGAAATCTTTTTGCAATATTAAATATACCAGAAGTTCATGGTCATTTATCCTTTCGCCAAGCTAGGTTCATCAAAAGCATCTTGTATATCAAATGTAAGTTTTATACATTTTGTCTGAATATAAAATATAATATGATTCTAAAACATTTTAGAATTTCTACTGAAGCTGTTGAGGAAGGGAGGAAGTATTGAGGCACTGATAGATGAGCAGATTCAAAGCTCTCGGTGTTAATTCTATGGAAAAAAAGAAATTTCGCAGAATCAACACTTTCCTAAAGGGAATAAAAATAATTTGTTATCCAACAGTTTCTGTAGAAAACAAAGGCTGCAAGAAATAGCTGGTGAAATAGTCAGGCAACATCTGTGAAAAGATAAACAGAGTTAATGTTCAGGCTGAAGACCTTTGGTCTTCATTCAAATCCTTCATTACATCTGCCTTCATGTCAGGCTTACAAGGGGTCTAAGGCTAAATGTGAACTATTTTCTGATAAAGGGTCTTCAAACTGCAATGTCAACTCAGTTTTTCTTTCCGTAGATGCTGCCTGACCGGCGGAATGTTTCCAACATTTTTTGATTTCATTTCAGATCAGCAGTCCTTTTAATTTTCAATTTCTGTTTGTGGTGAAGTTTGGAATGGATGGAGGAAGCCCTTTATCCCATTTAATGCCCTCTTTTCAGAATATCAACTGTACCCCATGATAAATGAACATTAATAACAAATTCTGTTTCCATCCCGGCAGTGAGTCGGCCTTCCTGATGACATGAAATTCCATTGCTACCGTACCACGGTAGAGCCTAAATTCTGTCATCAAATCATGAAAAAGTGCCTGAAGCAATGGTGAACTGGCCTGCAAATTGTTTAGTGCAAAATTTAGTAAATTAATGCCAATTTGTAGCTAAAAGAAAACAATACACTTGGATTGCATATTCTGCAATGCCTGAGGTTGAAGGGAGACCTAACAGAAGCATATAAAATGATGAGAGGCCTAGATAGGGTAGACAGTCAGAACCCTTTTTTCCTTGGGTGGAAATGTCAAAGCCTAGAGGGCATAGTTATAAGGTGAGAGAGGCTAAGTTTAAAAGAGATTTACCCGTCCATTTGCCTTTTAACACCATTTAGAAGACATTTGGACACGTACATGAATAGGATAGGGTTAGAGGGATATAGGCCTAACTCAGGCAAGTGAGACTAGTGTAGATGGGGCATCTTGATGGACATGGGCAAGTTGAGCCAAAGGGCCTGTTTCCATGTTGTGTGATGCTATGACTATGTGTATACTCTGTTTCTACACAGCGGGTGTCAGGTGCCTGGAGCGTGCTGCCAGAGGCAGTGGTGGAGGCACTTCAGAGGCTTTTAGATAAGCACATTGATCTGCAGGGAATGGAGGGATATGGATCACATGCAGGCGGATGAGATTAGTTTATCTTGGCATCATGTTTGGCATGGACATTGTGGGCCGAAGGGCCTGTTCCTGTGCCATACTCTTCTATGTTAACAAAATGGAAGAACCTTTCAAATATTGGAAACAGCCTGCTTTCTTCCCCCTTTGACTCACAAAGGGTGTCGCTCTTCAATAGAACGATTCTAAAGTGCACTCAACTGGGACAGTTCAGATCAATTGGCCCTGCGGGTGTCTATAGTCTGTCAGACCCCGGCTGCAATGTTTATAGGAAGCACAGGCTCACACTAACAGTTATGACAGAAAGTCACTAGAATCCTCCTCAGGACATCGCTGGAAATCGAAGGCAGTTTCCCAACCCCAGAAGGCCACATACCATCGTCAGGAACATAAGGTGTAGGGCAATGCCCCGTGTAATTACAAGAATCTTTCTTTTCGAAGACAAACATTTTAAAAATCAATTGTGACTCTGTGGTTTACAATAGATTACTGATTATAACTGAAAAGTTAGAAATATAACATGTGTTTGAGTTTAGTTTATTGTCACATGTACCGAGGTACAGTGAAAAGCTTTTGTTGCATGCTCGCCAGTCAGCAGAAAGGCAATACATGATTACAATCAAGCCATGCATAGTGTACAGATACATGATAAAAGGAATATCAGGAATAATGTTTAGTGCAAGATATAGCCAGTGTAGTCTGATCCGAGATAGTATGAGGCTCTCCAGTGAGATAGATAGTAGTTCAGGGCTGCTCTCTAGTTGTGGTAGGATGGTTCAGTTGCCTGATAACAGCTGGGAAGCCACTGTCCCTGAATCTGGAGGTGTGCATTTTTACATTTCTATACCTTTTGCCTGATGGGAGAGGGGAGAAGTGGGAATGGCCATGGTGCGACCTGCCTTTGATTACTCTGGAATAATCTCAGAAATAAAGTGATTAGTAACAGTAAAATTCCATCTTCTATATCAGTTTGCGCATACGATAGAACCCCTCCCCCCCCCCATCTCCTCCCCCCCCTCACCAGAGTGCACACATTTCTCCCTTCATCTCCCACCATCCCAGTCACCCTGATCCTTTCCCCTCCTTCATATGCTCCTCGCCCATCCCTGAGCCCCCATTTTCCTTTTATCTCCTCTTTCCCTTCCCCCTCTCTTCCACACACATCCCTGCCTCCGGCTTTACATTTCACTCCTCCTCTTCTCTTCTTATCTGATACCCTTTTGTTTCCTTTTCTCCTTTTGTCATTTACTTCACCCAACTGTATCTACCCGAAACATTGTTGTCCATTCCCTCCACAGATGCTGCCTGACCTATTGAGTTCCTCCAGCACTTAGCTCAAGATTTCAGAATCTGCAGTTTCTTGTGTCTCCATCAACTATTCTGAATCCATTTGCTAAATTGGGAGTTGTCCAATGACAGCTCCTTCAACAACACTTTGGATTTACCCTCATCAGACAATAGACAATAGGTGCAGGAGTAGGCCATTCGGCCCTTCAATCCAGCACCGCCATTCACTGTGATCATGGTTGAACCACAATCAGTACCCCGTTCCTGCCTTCTCCCCTTATCACTTGACCTGCCTTCTCCCCTTATCTTTAAGAGCTCTATCCAACTCTCTTTTGAAAGCATCAAGAGAATTGGCCTCCATTGCCTTCTGAGGCAGAGAATTCCACAGATTCACAACTCTCTGAGTGAAAAAGGTTTTCCTCATCTCCGTTCTCCATCCCCTTATTCTTAAACTGTGGCCCCTGGTTCTGCACTCCCCCAACATCAGGAACATGTTTCCTGCCTCTAGCGTGCCAATCCCTTAATAATCTTATATGTTTCAATACAATCCCCTCATGCTTCTAAATTCCAGTGTCTACAAGCCCAGTCACCCAATCTTTCAACATATGACAGTCCCGCCAGCCCAGGAATTAACCTCGTGAGCCTATGCTGCATTTCCTTAATAGCAAGAATGTCCATCCTCAAATTTGGAAACCAAAACTGCACACAGTACTTCAGACGTGGTCTCACTAGGGCCCTGTACATCTGTGGAGAATCTCTTTGCTCCTATACGCAACTCCTCTTGTTGTGAAGGCCAACATGCCATTAGCTTTCTTCACTGCCTGCTGTGCCTGCAAGCTTACTTTCAGTAAATTATGAACAAGGACACCCAAATCTCATTGTACTCCCCCTTTTCCTAACTTCACACCATTCAGATAATAATCTGCCTTCCTGTTCTTGCCACCAAAGTGGATAACCTCACATTTATCCATATTAAGGTGCATCTGCCATGCATCTGCCCATTCACCCAACCTGTCCATGTCATCCTGCATCCTCCTCACTGTTCACACTGCCACCTGTATCATCTGCAAATTTTCTAATGTTATTCTTAATCCGTTCATCTAAATCATTAATGTATATTGTAAATAGCTGCGGTCCCAGCATCGAACCTTGCCGTGCGCCACTAGTCACTGCCTGCCATTCTGAAAGGGACCCGTTAATCCCTACTCTTTGTCTCCTGTCCGTCAAGCGTCTTGGTTTATTATTATCTCATGTATTGAGATACAGTGAAAGGCAAAAGGTTGTGTGCTCCCTAGTTAAATGAGATCATACTACACGCGAGTTCAATCATACTACATGTGAGTTCAATCAAGTCATGCATGTATACACCAGGTAGCGGAAAGAGAAAAATACCAGAGTGCAGAATCCAGTATTTCTGCGTGATAGTGTTACAGTTATGGAGGAAAGGTCCAATGTCCACAATAAAGTAGGTTGGAAGATCTGGATTACACTCTGGCTTGTGGGAGGACAATTCAGAAGATTGATAACAGAGGAAAGAAGTCATTCCTAAGTCTGCTGGCACATGCTTTCAAACTCAGAGAGCTACTGAATTTATACCCGAAATTCTTCTTTCAACTATTATATTTTACAAATTATCATCACCAGTAAATAATTCAGTTAAATAATTACCATTAGATATCAAAGGAACTGGGAACAAGAATTATCTATAAATATCTCAAAAGACAGATGGGATAAATATATGCTATGTGTAGATAAATGCTCGATAAATGTAAGACATACCTTAATTCAATTAAAAATTTTACATAGATTATATTACTCAAAAACTAAATTGAATAAAATATTTCCAAATGTCTCACCCATCTGTGATAAATGCTTATCTCAAGATGCAACTATCGCACACTCTTTTGTCTTTTGCATAAAACTTCAGAAGTTTTGGAATTAAATTTTCGACAGTTTTACAAAAGTATTGTAGCCGTGTCCATGCATCACACACTGCATCAGTGAAGAGTGAATTTTAATAATGCATTCAGACATGACCAGGCACGTGCCGTGAGTAATTACTCAGGGTAGGCAGTCAGCCGGCTTTCAAAAAAAATCTTAAAACCGCGCATGCGCAGATTGTTCTCTTCGTAAAAAATAAAAAATAAGTAACAATTCAATTTTCCCAAGTGTTCTAAATCTCCATCATTTTTTAATTACTGAATGGGTGGGGGACGAAGGATGACGGCAGGTGGAGAGATGGTGGGAAAAACGGGAGCACACCGGGACGTTGAATCAGTTGTCATCTTATTGAATGACAATACTAATTCAAGGGTCCAATTGGAGGGAGAGCTCCTTTCACAGCGTGTGGGGAGCCTGCGGCAAGGGCTAAATATGCAAAGTTTTGAGAAGGAAGGGGGTCAGAGATCATATCAAACTCACTCACCGCTGCCGCAGCGCTCCGGGCACGGACAGCAGAACTGGCCACCACTTCCGGGGATAGAAGCAGCTCGGGCGCGAGCGGCCGCCGGGACCGGACACCAGAACCGGCTGCTCTTCAGCGCCTTCTGATCACCTCTGGCAGTGCTCTTCGTCTGAACATCTCTCACCTGCCAGAGGTGAGTGGGGACCAGCAGAAGGGGCTGAAGTGGCTGAAGTGGCAGGGTCCCGGCGGCCACTCGCAGTCACCCGAGCTGCTTCCTTCCTCGGAAGTGGCGGCCAGTTCTGCTGTCCGTGCCCGGAGTGCTTCGGCAGCCACCCGAGCTAATCCACTCCCCGGCCACAATAAAACCATATGGCAATACAGCACGGGAACAGGTCATCTCGGCCCTTTTAGTCCGTGCCGAACACTTACTCTCATCTAGTCCCATCTCACCTGCACTCAGACCGGAGAGTGGCAAGTGGGCTACTGACCCCGATCCCCTCCTTCACAACGCCAGACTGCCCAAACACTGTGAACGGAGCTCTCCCCCCACCCAGGGAACTACAGTATTTAAAAACATAAAGCACAAAGAAATGCACTTACCACATTATTGGTACATTAAGTTCATTCTTCACTCTTTGTTTGCTAAGATACTATTAAAATAATGGCAATCCATATTTGAAAATGCCGCCAAGAAACTCGCGCTGCGCGGGCGCAGAAGGACGATGCGCATGTGCAGTGCTGCAAAGGCAGAATTTCTGCTGCCTTCAGCCCCGCTTGAAACTGATGGCTTCAGGCAGCGCTGATGGCACGTGGGCTGCACAGACCTTCCCGTGTTACAAGCGCTGCGGATGAAAGGCACGGAGAATTATGCCTACCTAAGAGATCGATCTCTCAGACAGGCATAATTCTCCCATGCCTTTACTATTTATGTTTAATAATTGCCATTTCATAATTTTAGTCAGGGTAGGCAGTGCCTACCTTACCTACCCTGGCGGCACGTGCCTGGACATGACATAGGTATAGACATGTTGATGCTATTAATGGATAAATAATGATAATAGTAACCTCCCTCAACTGGGAGGAACTATAAAACAGACCTAAAATAGGGTTGGCAAATACCCCCGGTCTGGTAAAGGGAATATACTGGAAGACACGCAGCCGTGTCTTCCACACGTTCCCCGTGGCCGGGTTCCCCGAGCCAGGTTCACCCCGCAGTTTGTCTTCCCCGCGGTCCCCGCAGCCGGGTTTCCCCTAGCCTGGTTCACCCCGCAGTTTGTCTTCCCCGCGGTCCCCCCGAGCCGGGTTCACCCCGCGGCTTGATTCCTCTTGTTGTCCCAGGTTCCATGTGGATTTCAAACATGTCTGAATTGTTACACCTCCCTTTATAGATCTATTATAAGCATATGGTGCAACATAGTGCTGAAAATAAACTGTTTCAGAACCGGGTGAGGGGTGCGCAAAGATACGAAGTAGGTATATCCCTTCCATTTTATTTTCCTTTTATTATCTTTTTTGCTTTACTTTCTTATTACATTTTTTAATATTTTTTAATTTTTTTATATCTCTCCTCCTTTCTCTCTTTCTCTTGTACTTTTCATGAACTATCACTTTCACCACCTTACCTAACTTTCTTTTTCTCTCTTTTTGCTTATATTACTTTTTCATTATTAAATTCAAAAGCAAGAAGTTGTATATGAAATGTATTATATTATACTTAATGTACCCTATTGTATATGATTTCTAATTAAAAGATATATTTTTTAAAGATAACAAAGGAGTGCTGCTGCGTGCCTTTGAAAGGCTGAGCATGAAAGGGTAAAATCAGGTGATATTTCCTTCCAACCGCAGTCTGATAAGAGCTTTCAACTTCAACAGACACAATGTTAGACCTACGTCTAAAGTATCACAACTCCCAGCCATCAGTCTTCACATCTGTAATCCAGAACCCTGAAGTCCATCAATCTACTTTGCTAAATGTCTGCCCACCTTGAAGGACTACGCTCCATTAAATCTCTTGCTTAAATTACTTCCTCTGTCAATGTTTCCGCACAAGTCCATTAAAGATGCTATTGTACATCATCCAGCAGGCCTCTGGGATGTCTGCATTAACTATTCCCCAACTTGGAGGCACTCGCCAGCTTCCAATGGCAACAGATGCTTTTTGACATAACAGATTGTCTAGTGAGGCAAGTGGTGCAGAACAATATGTCACCTGTTCAGATTAATAGGCCCCAAAATTTATCATTTCACTCCTTATCTATTGTGGATAAAATGAAAATAGCTTTTATACAGTGTACAATCTCTCAGGTGGCACTTCTTCTCCCCCACATTCAATATTTTGGGGCACAAAATTATAAACACAACAGCACTGATAGAAATGGCATTTCAAGACCAAAATAGAAAAAAGCAAGACACTCAAATCTTAACATTTATGATTCAACATACTAATATTTTAAATTGGTGTTTCGGTTCAGCAAAAATGATATGTCATTCAGTGCTTTGTGAAGAAACTGAAGTAAATAATCACAAGCACTGGGCAACTCAGGAGATCAGACCACTGCCAAGTTTGTAGGTTCACAAACAGAATAATGTTCTGGGCATCAGTGAAAACATCACAGTCAGTATCTGTGGGGTGGAAGATTGCAACCTTCACGTGGTCCGCCCTGTTTCGACGAATGCAATCAACCCGACGTGCACAAACAGCAGATCAAATAGAACAAGTTGTCCTACAACTTTAGGCTGTGCACGCCACACGAAAGAAGAAGAAATCTCTGTAAAAACACAAAGTGCTGGAGGAACTCAGCGGGTCAGGCAACATCAGTGGAGGGAATAGGCACGATGGTTCGGGTCGGGACACTTCTTCAGATGCTGCCTGACCTGCAGAGTTCCTCCAGCACTTTGTGCTTTGCTCAGGATTGCAGCATTTGCAGTTCCTCCTGTCTCCACAGTCGGTCCTCAGCCACTTTGCAGAAAAAGATCCAACAATTTTCAAACGACACGAAAGTGGAAGGGAAAGTTCGGTGTGGTGGGAACCACCCCTATATGCAATGCTGAATAACCCAGCTCTTTGTCCCTTTTGTAAATTACTTGGCCTTCCCTTATTGAGGGCATTACCCTACAATTTCCAGGCCAATAATAACAGCATAGTCAAAACCAGCCACTGTGTCCCTTTCATAATGGTGACCAGTGTTGGAACTGAAAACTGGAGGCTCAGTGATTGTATATTCTGTGCAGCAATATTAATTTAATATTAGATTACATTAGGAAGCTGCTACAGTAATTTCTCCGAGTAATGTCCACAAAATCACTTGCCAGACAAATCAATGTAATCCTAATATAATTAACAAAATAAATTATATGGAGAATCAATACTCCATGTAACATGGTTGTTATACTCCATGTAACATGGGTGCTTAAGAGATGCCGTGGTGTTACAAATGCCTGGCTATTTCTCAATGAGTAATCTCGTGCAGCATGTAAATATATTTATTAAATTAATGACACTGATAATATGACTATCATTTGTGTGACTCACAATGTCATTCTACCCTCTGCTAATTAAGTGTTTTCTGTAGGGACATTATCAACTGAAACTCAATCATCGTGACATCAGTAAACCAGGCCTACCCCAGCAGACAAGCTCAACAAGATATGCTGAGCCACACGGGGCTACCCACAATGATAACACAGGTACTTCCAAAGTATCTCATACTTTCCTCCTCATGCAAGATGCAAGTCATGCAAGATCCTTGGTTTCACCAGCCTCATTGGACACAGACAGTTCGAAACAACATCTGACTGTGTCATGGATGAGGCGAGAACCTGATGCATAAACTTTGTTAAACCCTGCCCTTTCTGTTAATGTGGTGACCCAGGGAGTTGTGAATCTGTGGAATTCTCTGCCACAGAAGGCAGTGGAGGCCAATTCACTGGATGTTTTCAAGAGAGAGTTAGATTTAGCTCTTAGGCGTAACGGAATCAAGGAAAATGGGGAAAATGCAGGAATAGGGCACTGAGTGTGGATGAATGGCGGTGCTGGCTCGAAAGGCCAAATGGCCTACTCCTGCACCTAATTTCTATGTTTCTATGACCCAGGTCAAACACAAAACCCATTATCATCTCTTGCCCCCAACACATACAGTGGAGATAAACGCTCTCTCTGACAAGGTTACACAATTTATTTCTAAACGTTGCTCAGGCACAAGGGCAGCACAGTGGCGCAGCGGTAGAGTTGCTGCCTTACAGCGCTTGCAGCGCCAGAGACCCGGGTGTGATCCTGACTATGGCTGCTGTCTGTGCGGAGTTTGTACATTCTCCCCGTGACCATGTGGTTTTCCTTTGAGATCTTCGGTTTCCTCCAATATTCAGGTTTGTAAGTTAATTGGCTTGGTATAAGTGTAAATTGTCCCCAGGTGATTAGGATAACGTAAATGTGTGGGAATCGTAGGTCAGGGCAGACTCGGTGGGTCGAAAGGCCTGTTTCCATGCTGTATCACTAAACTAAACAAGCAAGAAGAATCTGAAGTAGCGACTTGCTTGAAATTGCTGGGCTTGTGAATCCACTAGTTGGCCTGCTTAATGCATGAAAGGTGTCTAAATTGGGCTGATTCAATGCAAATGACTGAAATTTCATGCTCCAGGTCAAATGGGATTGCCACAAGCTGCCCCATACATGGCCTGTTTTGGAGGAGATTCATCCATAAACAGGCTGTGCTGCCAAATCACATCAGCATCGTGCTGAGTTTCCAATGAACACACTCACTTGTGGCCCCTTGGGAGGACCGTTAAAAGTTTTCTTTATGCACTTGTCTATAAATAGTAAAATGTCAAACATTACTGCTGATGCAATTGGTTTACTATTGTCACGTGTGCTGAGATACAGAGAAAAGCTTTTGTTTGCCCGCTATCCAGTCGCATCAAATCATACAATACACAAGTACAATCAACCCATACACAAGTACAACAGAAGAAGACACAAAGTGCTCGAGTAACTCAGCGGGTCATAGAGTCCTAGAGAGATACAGTGTGGTAACAGGCCCTTCGGCCCAACTCGCCCACACCGCCAACAATGTCCCAGCTACACTAGTCCCACTTGCCTGTGCTTGATCCATATCTCTCCAAACCTGTCCTATCCATATACCTGTCTAACTGTTTCTTAAATGATGGAATAGTCCCAGCCTCAACTACCTCATCTGGCAGTTTGTTCCATACACTCACCACCCTTTGTGAAAAAGTTACCTTTCGGATTCCTATTAAATCTTTTCCCCTTCACCTTGAACCTATGTCCTCTGATCCTCGATTCCCCTACTCTGGGCAAAAGACTCTGCATCTACCCGATCTATTCCTCTCATGATTTTGTCTCCAGTGCCCGCCTCCATAATGTTTGGGACAAAGACCCAACATTTATTTATTTGCCTCAGTACTCCACAATTTGAGATTTGTATTCGAAAAAAATCACATGTGGTTAAAATGCACATTGTACGATTTTATTAAAGGCCATTTTTACACATTTTGGTTTCACCGTGTATAAATTACAGCTGTGTTTATACATAGTCCCCCCCCTCCCCTCCCCCCCTCCCATTTCAGGCCATCATAATGTTTGGGACACATGGCTTCACAGGTGTTTATAATTGCTCAGGTGTGTTTAATTGCCTCCTTAATGCAGATATATGAGAGCTCTCAGCACCTAATCTTTTCATCACCTTTGGAAACTTTTATTGCTGTTCATCAACATGAGGACCAAAGTTGTACCAATAAAAGTCAAAGAAGCCATTATGAGACTGTGAAACAATAATAAAACTCTTAGAGACATCAGCCAAACCTTAGGCTTACCAAAATCAACTGTTTGGAACATCATTAAGAAGAAAGTGAGCTCACAAATTGCAAAGTGACAGGTAGGCAAAGGAAGACCTCCACAGCTGATGACAGAAAAAATCTCTCTACAATAAAGGAAAATCCAAAAGCATACCACTTCATCTTTGAAACACAGTGGTGGGGGTGTTATGGCCTGGGCATGTATGGCTGCTGAAGGTACTGGCTCACATCTTCATTGATGATACAACTGCTGATTGTGGTAACATAATGAATTCTGAAATGTATAGACACATCCTCTGGTCAAGCTCAAACAAATGCCTCCAAACTCATTGGCTGGCGGTTCATTCTACAGCAAGACAATGATCCCAAAATTACTGCTAAAGCAACAAAGGAGTTTTTAAAAGCTAAAAAATGGTCAATTCTTGAGTGGCCAAGTCAAGAAGGAGATGGACGACGTTTCGGGTCGAGACCCTTCTTCAGACCATGCCTTTTATATGCTGAAGAGTAAACTGAAGGGTACTTACTATACCCCAAAACAAGCATAAGCCTGTGATACAGGCCTGGCTGAGCATCACCAAACAAGACACCCAGCAACTGGTGATGTCCATGAATCGCAGATTTAAAGCAGTCATTGCATGCAAAGTATATGCAACAAAATACTAAACATGACTACTTTCATTTACATGTCATTGCTGTGTCCCAAACATTATGGTGCCCTGAAATGGGAGGACTATGTATAAATACTACTGTAATTTCTGCATGGTGAAACCAAAATGTATAGAAATGGCCTTTATTAAAATCTGACAATGTGCACTTTACCACATGTGATTTTTTTCTATTACAAATCTCAAATTGTGGAGTCCAGAGGCAAATAAATAAATGGTGGGTCTTTGTCCCAAACATTATGGAGGGCACTGTATAAGATCTCCCCTCATTCTCCTGCACTCCATGGAATAAAGACCCAGCCTACTCAACCTCTCCCGAAAGCTCACACGCTCTAGTCCTGGCAACATCCTTGTAAATCTTTTCTGATCCCTTTCAAGCTTGACAATATCTTTCCTATAACATGGTGCCCAGAACTGAACACAATATTCTAAATGCGGTCTCATCTCGCCAACATCTTATACAACTGCAACGTGACCTCCCAACTTCTACACTCTCTGGACATAATGTGTTAGAAGGAACTGCAGTTGCTGGTTTAAACTGAAGAATGACACAAAAAGCTGGAGTAACTACGCGGTACAGGCAGCATCTCTGGAGAGAAGGAATGGGTAACTTTTCGGGTCGGGAAGAAGGGTCTTGACCCGAAACGTCACCCATTCCTTCTCTCCAGAGATGCTGCCTTTTCCGCTGAGTTACTCCAGCTTTTTGTGTCTCTCTCTGGAGATCATGATAGGTGAAGTTCGAACGCTACATGAGACTAATCAAACCCAAAATGTCAGCTACGTATGTCCTCAAAGATGATGTCTGACCCGCTAAGTTACTCCAGCACATTGTGCCTTTTTTTGTAAACAGGCTCCTGCAGTTCCTTGTTTCTGCACAAGTACACCAGGTAGGGTAGAGTTTCAGATCCAAAAAGTTATCTATCCATGTTGCCTGATCCGCTGAGTTTGTCCAACATTTTGTGTTTATCAAGAGTGTTGGATTGTCCTATGTAATGATACAGAAGAATGCAGTTGTTCCTTGCTGCAGCTTTACGGACCCATTCACTCAGACATTGTCCAAAATGTCACTTCCCATTTGTCAGCCTGGTATCCTTTAACTAAGGATGGGGACATCCCATCCAGCCTCGTACTTCCAGCCAGTCACTGAGCAGTTGTCAGGGGTCCAAGCCCCAGAATCTGTAAGATTGGGCAACTTGTGCAATATTTTCACTGGCTGTATAAAATGGGACTTCATCCGAAGCTGCTGAGGCTTTTGGCCACCAATTCTGAAGCAACATTCTTGTTAGAAGCAGCTGTGAGATGCAGGAGAACATTTCTATTCAAAGATCTTGCTTTGGAATAGAAGCAAATCCCCATGAAAGAAAGGCCAGTGTAGGTTGGAAGAAGTACACAAAATCCTTTCAAAATATCTTGCCTTTCATTTCCTTCACTTCAGAAGGAATTGAAATTATTACTGACTAAGAATTAAAATTCCACGAGTCTCTAAATGGGAAAAGTGAGGCATTTTCATTGGAAAATATTGGACATGTCCATCCATTCTTCTATAATCTTCAGTCCCACACCATGTACAGGTGTATGTCATACCTGAACAATCCTCTGGAGATCATCTGTGGTGCAAAACTAAAAGTGATTCCTAACTTAGCAGAGTTACTCCAGCATTTTCAGCTAGTCAATCACTCTGTTCATTGGAAAGCTGTAACACACTTCACAGTTCAATGCATGATTTTTGCCAAATTACTAGAACTTTTAAATTTTGCAGAAGAATCTAGTTCAGTTGAAGATGACATTGTCATCATCAAAATGAATCATAATGCCACGACAAAAATAGTCGCAGTTAAAGTATGGGTGTCTACAAACGACAGGTTTCAAGAAAGACAAACTGGTCCCAGGGAGTTTAGGGAGAATTAGATGAAATATCAATTGTGAATGTAATAATTTTATGCTCTTTTAAGAAATCTTTCAGGAAGAATAATATTGATCCACATAATCAATTTTATTGCATCGGGATAACACTGTCACCAGTTTCCTATCTTCTAAATTGTTTTCAAAAGATGATCAGACCTTGCTAGAAAGTAACGGCCTTTAGTGATGTAAGGAATGAAATCGATATTAGTTGAGAAATAATCCAGTTTTAAACATGTGACTTTCAGTATAACTGAATAGAATGAATAGGCTTTCAGTGGAAGTAATTAAATCTTGAACAATTTGGAGTTTTAAATTTGTTCAAATGCAATTTTAATTTTGCAATGTCAGTTGTAAGTTATCCAGTCAAAATTAATTGGCTGAACTTGTGCAAAAGATCAGGCATTTTACAGCAGGTTGTGGCCAAACCTACTTACATTCTTGTTTCTGTAATCTTTTATGCTGATTTCACATTCAATTTGCTTGTTCTGGGAAAATGCAAGATCAGGGAAGGCGTTTCAGATGAGTCTCATTTTCTTAGACAGATATTGGCCTGTTCATAAGAGTTTCATGGAGTAAAATATTTAATTTCCTCAGCAATTTACTTGTGCACACTAATTAAACTACTAAATGGCGCAGAATGGGGTTTTAAAATGTTCAGTGATTTTTTTAATCAGGTTACTCACCAGTAGAAAACTGAACATCATTCTCCTGGTTAATTAAAAATCATTAATTAAAATCATTAATAATTTAAAATCGTAAACCCATTTTCAGCTCAGCTAATAAACCTCCACCAGGTTATTTCTTTTAATCTTATCATCGATTAAATAACCTTTTTCCTCTATTATCTTTCCAAATGTGTGTATTCATTGAAAAGTTTACACTTGCAATTATGATTTTTTTTTCAGTAATTGAACTGTAACTTAACAACATAGTTTTAAATTGTAATTAGAGAGCTTCCCCCCACACAGGAATTAGGTGCAGAGGCACAACGGTTAGAGGATTGATATCCAGAGGCTTTCAGTGTGGATCCTACCACAACAGCAGGAGAATATAGATTCAGAACAGAATAGGTCTTCCAGTGGCACAGTGGCGCAGCTGGTAGAGCCGTTGCCTCACAGCGCCAGAGACCCAGGTTCGACCCTGACATCAGATGTTGTCTGCGTGGTTTGCACGTTATCCCTGTGACCACTTGGGTTTCCTCCAGGTGCTCCGGTTTTCTCTCACATCCCAAAGACATACCGTTTGTAGGTTAATTGATCCCTGTAAATTGCCCCCAGTGTGTCGGGAGTTGATGAGAAAGTGGGATAACATAGAACTTGTTTGAATTGGTGATCGATGGTTAACATGGACTTGGTGGGCTGAAGCACCTATTTCCATGCTGTATCTCTAAAATTTAAAGAAAAGTCACCCATCCATGCATCTCCATAGATGCTGCCTGACTGCTGGATTACTCCAGTACTTTGAATCTTTAGATAGAGAAAAGTCCATGGGATCAGCCAAAGCGGCAGAACCAGCCGTACCACCAGCCTGGTTTGGTAATTCAAAAGCCCAGCCATGAAGGAGGCCACATAAAGTGGTGGACATTACCTGGTCCCTCACAGGTACTGACTTCCCCACCATCGAAGGGATCTGCAGGAGTTGTATTATATATTTCTGAGTTTTGACTTTAGCCAATGAAAGAAGCAAGCCATGGTTGACTTTGGAGCGAATTATTATATCGTTGGTGCAGAACTTGCTGGGTCCGGCTGATGGTGAGTTGTCTGGTGTTAATTGTCCGGCAGAGAAGACATGAACTCTGAATTGTCCATTGAGGCAAGGAGTTGGACACTTTGCAATGATTTACACAAAAAGCTGGAGAAACTCAGCGGGTGCAGCAGCATCTAAGGAGCGAAGGAGATAGGTGACGTTTTGGGTCGAGACCCTTCTTCAGACTGGTCAGGGATCAGGGAAACGAGAGATATAAACAGTGATGTGGAGAGATAAGGAACAATGAGTGAAAGATATGCAAAAAAGTATTGGTGATAAAGGAAGCAGGCCATTGTAAGCTGTTTGTGGTGTGAAAATGAGAAGCTAGTGCGACGGGGGGGGGGGGGGGGGGGGGGGGGGGGGTTGTAGATGAGGTTGGAGGAGGTGCAGGTGCTCATCTACTGCATCCGTTGCTCCAGATGCCAGCTGATCTACATCGGTGAGACCAAGCGGAGGCTGGGCGATCGTTTCGCCGAACACCTCCGCTCGGTCCGCAATAACCAACCCGACCTCCCGGTGGCTCAGCACTTCAACTCCCCCTCCCACTCCGTATCCGACCTCTCGGTCCTGGGCCTCCTCCACGGCCAGAGTGATCAACACCGCAAGTTGGAGGAACAGCACCTCATATTCCGCTTGGGGAGTCTGCATCCTCTGGGCTTAAACATTGAATTTTCTCAATTCTGTTAACCCAGACTGCCTCCTCCCCTTCCCCACCTCTCCCTCAGCCCTCTGGCCCTGACATTCCTTCTCCATCTCTCCCCCCCCCCCCCCCCCCCCCCCCCCCCGTCGCACTAGCTTCTCATTTTCACACCACAAACAGCTTACAATGGCCTGCTTCCTTTATCACCAATACTTTTTTGCATATCTTTCACTCATTGTTCCTTATCTCTCCACATCACTGTTTATATCTCTCGTTTCCCTGATCCCTGACCAGTCTGAAGAAGGGTCTCGACCCGAAACGTCGCCTATCTCCTTCGCTCCTTAGATGCTGCTGCACCCGCTGAGTTTCTCCACCTTTTTTTGTAACCCTCGATTCTCCAGCATCTGCAGTTCCTTCTTTAACACTTTGCAATGATTTGTTGTTAGCAGTGCCTTTTTATGATGGTATGCATTGGTACAGCATGCCAGCACCTCGAAAACATTCATGTTTGATTTTTAACATGTGTTGATTTTGTACTTTGTTATTAGTTTGGTAAATTAGAATTTGATTGGTCACAAAATCAAAGTGGGGGACATAAATTGTCGATAAATGTAGCTTATTTTTCAATTGATATGTGTACATATCATAGTAATAGGCATTTCTTTGTCTATAAAATAACTGGTTAGTAGCCGTGTGAAAATTGTAGCTCTTTCCAACGCTTTGTGTGTTTCAATTAATCATAATTACACATTGATTGTAATCGAACTTGAAACATAAGATTGGTTCTTAAAAGTGTAAAAACTTGTTAAATCTAATTCTAATTCACCATGTCTCCTCCTCCATAAAATATTCAGTTCTTAAATTGGAATAGTTGGAGAGAAAACCTTTCTCGACAGATAAAGATTTGAGGTCAGGCACATGATATGATTCCCACAGTCTGGGCTGACAAATGCACACTGGCAGTCAGAATTTTCATATTGATGAGAGAAAATGTTGATTTCCCTGGTTCAAAAATATATGATTATAAACTCTGAGCAATTTACTCTTTCTCTTGTAGCTGTCACCTCCCAGCCATTTATGTGTTAACCCAGAAAGAAGCAAACTTGTCACAACACCAATGAGAAATCAGGCCTTCTGATTCAACCACACAGGAAAGGATGTAGGATAGAGTCACAAGGAACTCTCATGCCATCAGTCTGAAGAAGGGTCCAGACCCGAAGCACCATCTGTCGATTCCCTTCATGGAGACTGCCTGACCCGCTGAGTTCCCACAGCACTTTGTTGTTTTGCACAAGGATGTAAGCTATCTCAAAAAAATTATTGTTGTTGGCATCTCCAACTGATGAAAGCGGATAAGAGGGATATAGCCTGGGTGAAATGAGAAGTCAGGAGCCAGTGAAGTGGAGCAGAAGCTAAAAAGGCACTGGAGTGAGAGAGAACTAAATAGTGCAGCAAGTTAGGATGAAATTAGATTAGCTGTTTGGTTGGGACTGAAAGCCAAGCATGAAATTAGGATGAGGAGTGAAAGCACAAAACTGGAATGTGATCCTTTCTATTTTTCTTTCTTTTGCATTAATTTTTAATTTTGTGTTCATATCTTGTGATTGAGGGCCAAAATATCTCAAGCATGTTGTGTCCTTCTAATGTGAAATAAAGTAACATCAATAATGCAGCAGCAATCAGTCGTCAGTAAGAGGTCTATGTCTACATGTAGACCTGTTTAAATACACTTGAACTTACATCGATATTGGCCACAACTTTCAGCATTGAAGAGAGTCCAAGATGACTCATTGGCTTGCACTATTCTAACATTAACAAACCTTCTACCTGAAGGAAGGTCTCAACCTGAAACATCACCCACTCCTTCTCTCCAGAGATGCTGCCAGCATTTTGTGTTTATCTTTTGTGTCAACCAGCGTTTGCAGCTCCTTCCTACACAAACTTTCCACCTTCTGGAGATCAAAAGACTAATTCATTGAAGTTAGTTGATGATGTGACGTTTAACATTTTTAAGGTCCATTTGTCTTAACAAATGTAAGCTATGATTTAGTAACACATTTCCCAACACATGAAAGTTATTCAATGAACGGAATATGAATAATAGATATCCATTGCATGGTATCAATTTACAACTTTATTCCCACACTTGGCAATCAACATTCACTCGTCAAATTGAACAATGAGATGCTGTCACCTATCTTCATTCAAGCTTCATTTAATGCAAACACTGAAGGATAATAGCAAGATGGCTAGCCCATTTTTTCAGGAAGTTTTGAATCTGGAGCACAGAATTATCAAATTATAAATTGTAATGCATTTTTAAAAACTTAATAAAAAATTGCTTATCTTGGTAAAAATGCAAATTTCTTTGATTAAGAGAATAATTACTAATGCTGAGAATGGCTAGGTTGTAGGATTTATCGAATCCTTTTCCAGAAGCTGTGCAGTCTGAGCTTTTGTTGCTCTACATATTTCCATCAAAAGCCTCATGGTGCAGAATTTTCGAATTTATACTCGGTGAATATTTTTTACCCGCATTGTTCCATAATCCATTCTTTGTGTCCAATATCAACTGTTCTGGAGAAGTAGTGTAGATGATCAAACACAAAGAAGAAAGGAACAAATCAAAACAGATAACACAGATGTTAGAATCAATTTTGGACGTTGCCTGATTTTACTCTGGGTGACTGTAAAGAACTCCTTTCCTTCCTAAGGAAATTGAAGCTTTATTGAGACTATATGGCAGAGCAGAAATGAAAGGAATGCATATGATTAGCTGAATCCACTTTTTACATCTAATTCCATTGTTCTAAAACAATTTATTATTTTAATTTAATTTCATTCCTTTTCCATATAATTTGCCCTATTTACCGTTTCGATGGGACCTTCTTGTTTTCTGGAGAGCTGAAGCTCTTAAGCTTTGAGTGTCTGATTTATTGTGGTTTATCACTACTCTTCAAATATCTATGATGAAAAAACAGCAGTTTCCACTTGCATCATGTTTTACCCAAATGAAACCCATCTGTCCGCTGAGATATCAGAGCCAACAGCAAGTCATTAGTTGAAATAAAGAGACAGACTACATCAATGATGATTTGAAAGTGAAACCAGTTCTTGTAGCTTCATCAAAGTAAAGCAAAACTGTTCAGATTACATCAGTCAAAGATCATTGGACATTGTTTTAATTTTGATGCAGTTTATTATATTCTAAATCACTACATGATTAAGAACATAGATAACTGCAGGTTTGAATTAATTTGGTGATATTCTGAATAGGCGCAGTTCAGAAAAGGATAGTAATTGCAAAAATACAATGTGTTTTGAATTTCTACTACGGCCAGTCGCATTAAACATTTACTGATAGTAATTCCCCCTGTGATCCCACAACATGGTTATCCTCACCATTAATTATTTTTTCTAAATTTTACCCGAGAGAATGTAGATACTTTGGAAATGAGGTAGTGTCATTGCTGCTTTTAATCTGTTGTGGTCACATTTCATTTATCCCTAGATTTATTTCAAGAGAAGAGTTCACAAATGAATTTAAATTGAATGATTCTGATGTATTTCGGAAAAATCTAATTACAATACAAATCCTACATGACTGTTCATTTATGAAACTGGAGCCAGATTACTGCATTAACAGTAACCTGCAGAAGTTCAGAAACCTTCATTATCTACGGGATATGTTATTTTCAGTTGTTCAAAGATTGAAAGGAACCCGTTTCTTTTAATCAGTCTGAAGAAGGGTCTCAACCCGAAAGGTCACCCATTCCTTCTCTCCAGAGATGCTGCCTATCCTGCTGAGTTACTCCAGCATTTTGTGTCGACCTTCTTGGTCCTTATAAAATATATTTTGCATTTTACACGTTTGCGCACATTTACTGTGCGTAGTTTGCACTGTATTTTGCATCAGAGACACAACCGTTCCTTCCATAAACCCCTGCCAGAGTTTCACAGACGTCTCCTACTTCATTCCCAATAATCCTGGAGCTCGAGCTCCATTCCTTATTTTGAATCCATTCCCTTTCCGTTGTGCACATTTGTTGAAGAAATATCGGAAGGGAGGTACCTCCACTTCCAAGCTCATCATCGAGACTTTGCATTTATTCAAGCTTCACGTTTGGTTCATCCGAAAACTCATTCAAGAGCCTATTGCCTCTGATTCGAAACAATTAACATTTCAGAGCAGTAACTGTTACAACTCATTTTATGGACACACAAGAGACAACAGAAGCTGAGATTGGGCAAAACACAAAACACTGGAGGAACTCAGCTGGCCAGGCAGCATCTATGGAAGGAATGGACAGGCGACGTTTTGGGACAATGCCTCGACAGGTAGCCTGGTTTCTGGGTCGCCAACACGGTCTTGTACTATCACTGCTATTCCCTTTATCATGTGCCTGTACAGTGTGGATGGCTCGATTGTAATTATTTATAGTCTTTCTGCTGACTGGATAGCATGTAATAAAAAGCTTTTCACTGCACCTGGGTACATTTGATAATAAACTAAACTAAAACGGCTAATGGGAGCCCCAAGTTCCACAAGTAATGCAGACAAAGCACAAACGTGAATGTAACTGTGGACATGTAAGTGGACACTTGGCTTCTCGTAACCAGTTTGTCAGATGGAGTAGAATGTGGAATGACCAGACATAGAACGATCATCTTAAGTGGTTCATTGGATGTTGCTTCAGAATGTAATCAGATTAATGGCAGTCAAGGCTGGACATGTATACGATCATTTAACCTTCAGCACATTACCAAAATCCTCCTTTCATTATAAAGATAACTGATCATTTAAACAAGCTGCATTGTTTCAGGGGTTTCAAATCTGTATACGTGTCTTTGAACATTCAGGATATCAAATGCAGCCTGCCTCTAGATGTCAGCACTGTTGTGGGAACGCCAACCTGCTTAATGATACCAGGTCACAAAGAACTGCTGTGGATTCTGAGAAACAGTCTTTGTGAGTTGCACAATTAGATACGTAAAAGTTGCATTTGCAGCACATTCATTCCTGTATAATCTTTACGACCTTGATATTTACCATTAGAATCAAAGATGCTGGTTTACACACAAGGACGCAAAGTACTGGAGTAACTCAGCGGGCCAGGCTGCATCTCTGTAGATATGTTACAAAACTTATCTTCAGCGGCGCTGCAGTTCTGTCACTGGCCGTGTGCGTGAGTTTAGCGCCTTTGAGAGGGGGGCGGGTTTAAAATGCGGATTTTCTTCAGCCTGTTCAAAACGTTTTTGAACAGGCTGTTTAGTTGCTGGAGAAAAATCGCTTCGACTGCCGTTTTATTACGTTTATTAAAATTAGCACTGAATAATTTAATAGCAGGTATAAAATTAAAATCATCTTCTAATGCCGTCAACGCCGACAACGGGACGAATCTCACCTAAGGGACAAGGCAAGGTACACCGTTTATTTTTTCATATAAACTTGTTTCTTAGGATGCCTTTAATCAAAATTTCATGTTGCGAAAAGGTGATTTAGGACCCATACGAACAGGCAGTATTTTTCCTGCTGATATGGGGTTTAAATTAACCGCAACCGCAACATTCCAAACGATCGCGTTCCACAAAATCCCACTCGCAAGATGATTAAAATGGCCATTAATTTACGGGAATTAAACATTAAATTCCTTCCATTTGACCTATAAATTCATGACAATCAGTTTTTCAAATTATGTTATATTGTGAACTCCTGTGTGAATGTCATTTGGACACTTTGGCTTTTAAAAACTGTTAACCTTTTCTTCAGAAATGGATGGATGTTTAGATCTAGTAATTGAATTTTGTAATTAGTTACAATTAGGTAACTAATTATATGCTTTAATTTCAGGTCATCCAAGTAAGATTGTTTCATATTTGTTTCAGAATGCTTCAATCTATAATAACTGAAAATGTATTTCAGTTGTCTTAATTATTAAGAAAGTTATGGACTTTTGACTGGCCTTGATCACAGCTTTTGTGTTAAGTCAATGGAAAAGCAATAGGGAACAAGATGCTAATTTCCGAGTATGAAAATGGCCATAACTTTTTACATACTGAAGATATGAACGTGAATTAGGTGATAATTTAAACTTATTTTTATGCTTTAGCTAATGGGATAAATTGCAAACTTGATTTTTAATATCTCAAAATTTTGTAACATTGCTAATCTCTGGAGACTGGGACCCTTCTTCAGAAAAGTCACTGGTCCATGTTCTCCACAGATGCTGCCTCACCTGCTGAGTTACTCCAGTACTTTGTGCCTTTTTTTTCCTCCATATTTATTAGGTCAGTTAAGTATTTACTTTTTATTTCAAAATCAAACATTGTTCATAGATCAGTACACCACAGGATAGGACCAGGCCCTTCGGCCCACAATGTCCATGCTGAACATGATGCCAAGATAAACTAATCTCCTCTGCCTACTCGTGATCCATATCCCTCTGATTCCTGCATATCCATGTCCCTTTTCAAAAAGTCACCATCATATTTGCCTCCGCCATTTCCCCATGTCAGCATATTCCAGGCACCCACCACTTTCTGCGTAAAAAACGTACTCCACACATTTCCTTTAAACTTTGGTCACTAGTGACAGACCTCCAGCCAGTATATTGCCCTTCCACCACTCCCTTCTCAATTCTATCACCAAGCCAATTTTGCATCCAATCTACTAAGTTACCATGGACCTCATGTGTCTTAATCTTCTGGATCAGCCTACCATGAATAACCTTGCCAAATGCTTTACGAAAGTCCATGCATACAATATTCATTGCCTTACCCTCATCAATCGCTTCTGTCACCTTTTCTACTTAGGGCATAAAGTCATGCTGTCTATCCTCGATAATTCTTTGCTTTTCCAGATGCGAATTAATGCTCTCGCTATGTCTTCTCTACTGATATAAAGCTCACTGACCACAATTTCCTGGTTTGTCACCACAGGCCTTCCTAAACAGAGGAATAAGACTGACTATTCCCCAATCCTCTAGGACACCTGAAGATGATTCAAATATTTTATTTCCTGTAATCTTCTCTCTTGCCACTCTCAATATCCTGAGATAGATTCCATCTGGGAAAATGGGGATTTATCCATCTGAATATTATTCAGGAGACCCAGCACCTTCTCCTTCTTGATATCAACATGCCCAACAGTAGTAGCATACCCCATCCTGATCTCCCCTTGGTAATCTTCTGGTACCTTGTACACTTCCTCTGGCTTCAAGCATAAATTCCCTCATTTACCCTTGAGTGGCCCTACCTCTCCCTAGTCACCCTCTTGTTTGTAATGTATGCATAACATACATTACTTCTCTTTAATCCTAAGCACTAAGAACATTTCATGGCCCCTTCAGCTCTCCCGATTTCCTTTTTAAGTTCTCTCCTCTTACTTTATATTCATCAAATCCCCCGTTTGATTTCAGCTTATGTCTGCTTCCTTTTCCTTTGTGACTAAATTTGCAAAAGTCTGTCATTCCCGAACCTTGCTCTCCTTCTCCATTTTTCGCCCAGGGACCCACCTGTTCATCCTGATTTTGTGCTGGCTGGTCTTTCAATGATGCCTGCATGCCAAATGTGGAAATCCCCAAAAACAACTACTCCCAACCTTCCCTACCTCCTGCCTATCCAGGTACAAATCCGGAGATCACTGAAGATAGCACTGGAAGTAGATAATGTGATGAGGAAGACGTAAGGGATATTGGCCTTCATTATTTGGGGCACTGAATACCAAACCAGATTCTGACCCAACAGAATAAGACTATGGATACACCTCAAGTGGAGTACTGAGTGCACCTCTGAGAATCAGGCTATTGCACACATGGAACCACACTGTAAAGGGTGGAGAGGAGATTCATCAGAATATTCACAAAGTGCTGGAGTAACTCAGTGGGACAGGCAGCTGGTGCTAGTGTTTGATGGCACTGGGCTTGTACTCGCTGGAGTTTGGAAGGGGGGACCTCATTGAAACTTAACGAATAATGAAAGGCTTGGATAGAGTGAATGTGCAGAGGATGTTTCCACTAATGGGAGAGTCTAGGACTCGTGGTTATAGCCTCAGAATTAAAGGACCTTCCTTGAGGAAGGAGATGAGGAGGAATTTATTTCGTCAGAGGGTGTTGAACCTATGAAATTCTTTGCCATAGAAGGCTGTGGAGGCCATCAACGGATATTTTTAAGGCAGAGATAGATCAATTCTTGATTAGTACGGGTATTAGGGGTTTTGGGGAGAAGGCATGAGAATGGGGTTAGGAGGGAGAGATACATCAGCCATGATTGAATGGCACAGTAGACTTGATTGGCCGAATGACCTAATTCTGCTCCTGTCACTTATGACCTTATGACCTCTGGAGAGAGGGAATCGGTGATGTTTTGGGTCGAGACCCTTCTTCAGACTTCAATATCCCAGATATAACCTGGGATGGAACACTTCAGTTATGAAGAGAGGCTGGACAGGAGTGATCTGTTCGCCTGGAATGCAGGAAGTTGAAAGGGGACATGGCTGAAGTAAATAAAATAATTAGGGTTGACAGAGGGAAACATCTCCTCATATCAGTGGTGGATACGATAAAAATACATACATTTAGGATAAGGCGGAAGAAACGGTCTTTGTCCAGTTGGGAAATCAAGAACCAGGGGACAGAGGTTTAAGGTGAGAGGGGAAAGATTTAATTTTGATGTCCAGCAGTGAGAGATCCCTAGACTGTAGTGCTGCACCACAGACCCTTGGCATTAGCTGCAACAAGCTTCAGCGAGTCCCTCAGCACGTACACCTTCAGTCGAGAATGGGCCAGTTGGCTACCTTCCCTGATGG
This sequence comes from Raja brachyura, assembly GCA_963514005.1. Next base: position 26,319,091 of record OY740803.1, read on the forward strand.
ACATCTCGCTGTGCTTGGAGTCCAACAAGTTTCGGGCAGACCAAAGAGCATCTTTTACCGAGTTGATGATCTTCCAGCCACACAATGTCCGTCACTGAATGTGTCCCTGGAACAGCTGGTAATCAGAGAATCCTCTGTTCCAGAGCTGTTCAGGTTGAACGGTGAAAAGGACCCTTGCATCCTTCTCCAGACCCTCTTCATAAATCCACACTCTGCTAAGAGGTGGACAACTGACTCCTGAGGAGTTGTCTTTAGCTGCCCCTTGTACATCCCATGTATGAAAGCATGCTGTTAGTATGAGCTTTTCACAGTCATGGGCGAGTAAGTGCGTTATTATACTGAGGTCACGTTAAAGCCTTGGGATGTTTGGGCTGGTGGCGTGATTGCAAATCTTCACAGCAACATCAATGTTTTTCCACCAGATCCGATTTCTGCTCTCGTCGTTTTACAGTTCTCCGAATTAGCATTTCATAGGCTTTGCCATAAAAGGGAGAAGGGCAAGAAATAGAATCATTATTTTAGTTTAACTAGAGAAAAAAATAACTCGAGTAAATCATATTTCAAAAGCCCACATTTCACATTCAGTACTGAGGAGGATTTGCAATTTCCATTCAAGTGCATCGCCACACACCATGCCTTGCAGCTGACTAATAGCACCATTCTCACAGTGCTGAATGGATCGAGCCTGCTCCTCATTACTCACTGGCAATGATGAACCAAGCACAAGCTCACACAGCATCCGCCCTGTGCTACACTCTCCTCCTAAACACACCATTGAATTGAATACTTTATGTCACATGTGACAAGTCACAGTGAAATTCTTTGCTTGCACAGCCAAGGTATGCAATATTCACCACATGAAGGCCGCTGACAAAATTATAAAGTAATCCATGCCAGGTCCACCCTTGTTCTCCCCTCCTCCCCTCTTCCCCACCCATCTCCTCCCCTCTTCCAACCTCCTCCCTTTCCCCTCCCCTCTTACTCCCCTTCCTCCTCCCCCTCTTCTCCCTCCCCCCCCTCATAGCGGTTCCTCCACACTGGGTCTTCCTTTGCCCCCCTCACGGCAGCCCCCCCCACGCCGGGTCCTCCATTGTTGCTGACCTTGCAGCAAGTCTACATTTCACTGAGAGCATTATTTCATTCTTTAATAAAAAGTTTTTATTAAACCACATGACAGATGTTCCTGATTTAATAGTCAATAGGAAGTATACCACATGTGATTTATGTCACAACACCTTTTTGCTTTCGTCCAGTGAGTCACATGACTAAGAATCACACCAACATTTGCATTAGTGATCCATCCTAGATGCTAAATTCCATTAGAAAATACAAATTAACCTCTTTTTCATTTTCAAAAAGGATGGCAGGCGTACAATCCATGACAATATCATTACATACACAAGTAATGCCAAAGCAATAAAAAACTATTTGGCACATCAAACCAGATCCATTGCAGATCAGTGATCAGTTTTTCTTAATACCCATTTCTCTCTATCATTAATTGTTGATCCGATGTTAAAAGACAATAACAAATCTTGGGTTGATTGCACATATCACTTTCACAGCCTCTAAATGTTCAAAAGGACGTTATAGCAAGTTGGGTACTTTCTGAAGTGTAGCAGTTGTGGTAATGAAACAACTTGATGGCCAATTTGTACTCAGCACCTACAAACAGTGATCTAATGACAATATGTTCCGTTTTAGTGATACTGATTATAGAAACATAGAAACATAGAAAATAGGTGCAGGAGTAGGCCATTCGGCCCTTCGAGCCTGCACCGCCATTCAATGTGATCATGGCTGATCATCCAACTCAGTATCCCGTACCTGCCTTCTCTCCATACCCCCTGATCCCTTTAGCCACAAGTGCCACATCTAACGCCCTCTTAAATATAGCCAATGAACTGGCCTCAACTACCTTCTGTGGCAGAGAATTCCAGAGACTCACCACTATTATGGGATAGATGTTGCTCAGAAATGATGGATAACTCCCCTGCTCTTCACTGAAAAATGCGTCGAGCTCAGAGAGCAGACATGACCTTAGATCAATATTTAGGTGGTGGTGCAGCGGTAGAGGTGCTGCCTTACAGTGCCAAAGACCCCGGTTCGATCCTGACTAAGGGTGCTGCCTGATTTTGTATGTTCTCCCCATGACCGCGTGGGTTATTTTCCGGGTGTTCCAGTTTCCTCCCGCACTCCAAAGAACTACAGGTTTGTAGGCTAATTGGCTTGGTAGAATTGTAATTTGTCCCTAGGGTGTAGGATAGTGCAATTGTGCGGGGATCGCAGGCCGGGGCCGACTCGGGGGGCTGAAGGGCCTGTTTCCGTGCTGTATCTCTAAACTAAACAAATATTTTATCCAAAATAAGCAATTCTGACAGAGTTTGCTCAATTCTGCACTGCGATCTAAGCATTGGATTTTTGCTTAAGGTTCCTCGACTAGGACTCAAAGCCAACAAAATCAGACTCATCTGTGGCTGATTGTTTGGTATTAGAGAGAGATAAATTACTTCTTATACCATTTTCCATCCTTCAAATTTCAATCAACATTTCCCATCTACAGAACGTAATGCAGGTACTTTTTAAAAGACATTGATTGATTTTGCATAAACAACTTTCTCTGACTATTCATTCCACTTTTGCAAAATGAAAATGTCAAGTGGGACCTCTGACCTGTATTCCAGGGAGAAGTGTGTCAGCTCGATGTTGTTGTACAACCACTTGAACTCTAACGGCCAGCTCCCCTCAGCCATACATGTCAGCACTAGGCGGTTCCCCTCCAGATGGATCTGGGAGCGAATTGGCTCGGTTTTAAAATAGGGAGGCACATCATCTGAAATACATAGAGGAAATGTGTAAGGACAAGGCATCTTATACTAATTTTATTTACAAAAGAACATAATGACACCATCTGTTTACAATATTCTAACAAAGAGTTCCAAATGCATTTAATTGTCAGGAAGAAACAGCAGATGTTGGTTTACATTGAAGATAGACACAAAATGCTGGAGTAACTCAGTGCGATAGGCAGCATCTCTGGAGAGAAGGAATGGGTAACGTTTCGGATCGAGACCCGTTGCTTCACCCATTTCTTCTATCCAGAGATGCTGCCTGTCCCGCTGTGTTACTCCAGCAATTTGTGTCTATCTTCGGTGTTTAATTGTCATATGTATCTACAATGGAATGACATTCTTACTTGCTGCTGCTTAACAGGCCCATTAAGTAAAAAATCAATAACACAATAAATTAATAATCAGTAATACTCTATGACGGAACCATAACACTGCAAAACAGAAGTCCATTATGCGACCAAAACAAAGTCCTCAGTAGATCACAGTTGCTGAGGTGGTGGTTAATGTTGTACAATGTCCCAGAATCAATGCACCCAACCTGTTGATAGCCAGTGGTGTCCCAAGTCATCAAGTTAATTTTGCGGTTCTTCTGAAATGTCCTTTTACATTCATTAGGACAAAAGAAACCACTGAGTTGTAGAAGTGGATTAAATTAAAACAGGCCATTCTCCTTCACTTCCCACCAAAACCCACTCAAAGACATGTTCTCCATTGTACAAAGCCAATTGGCTTTGTAATAAGCCACATTAGCAATTATGCCAGTTTTGTAAGTGGTAATATTTAAAAAATGGATTGCACGGATTTTGAAATTAGGTAGCATGTTACTAATTTAGAAATGCTACATTAGCAGTTGTTTACCAATTTATGGACATGTATAGCATCCCCACTAAGCTCAGCAGGAACTCAGAACAGCAAACAAAATATTGTGATGCATCCATCCCTGGATTACTTGCTCAGAATGCAGGTTTGCTGAATTAATTTTTATCATTTTACTTACAAAAAAATTGACACCACTACTGTAAGTCATTTCAATAAAGTCATTTGAGTGATTTAAATGTTGGATCGTTTCAAAACCATCAGTATTTTTAAACTATTAACTGAGGGGATCAATGATCTGAAACGATCTTCTGAATGCCTCATTCCTGAGGTGTCCATCACACTTTTGTCTGATCTCATTCGCTCTATAAGACATAGCATTGCTTAACATTACTGCAGAAAGCTTGGGAATTTAAGGTTCTTCCTCAATTTTATTTTTTTAAATGTCTAATTTTAGACAGGGAGATGTGGACCTCACATCTATAGAGGGATTTTAAAAAGGACAATTATTGAACACCCTGTAATGCGAAGGCTGTTGTCCCATTAACAAGTTCTGCTGCTGGCAGGGACTAAATGTTTTATATCAGAACAAAAAAGAATGGCGCTGTGGTGCAGTGGGTAGAGTTGCTGCCTCACAGTGCCAGAGACACAGGATTGATCCTAACCTCAGATGCTGTCTGTGTGGAGTTTGCATGTTTTCCCTGTGACCACGTGGGTTTCCTCCGGGTGCTCCGGTTTCCACCCACAATCCAAAGACATGCAAGTTTGTAGGTTAATTGGCCCTCTGTGAATTACCACTAGTTTGTATGGAGCAGATGAGAAAGTGGGATAACATAGAACTAGTGTGATCGATGGTCGGTGTAGACTTGGTGGGACAAAAAACCTTTTTTCCATGCTTATTTCTTGAAAGCTAAAAGAAAAATGCCCACCTGGGCACATTTTAAATATGCATTTTTGCCTTCATCATTTATTTTGACAAGACACAACTCGTAGTTCCTGAATAAAGATGAATCTTGATTGATAATGAAATGATGTGATGGCAGATCGACAGTCACAATGAGCTGGATTGGTAGATCGCATCTTTGGCTTGTGGTCATAGTTCTCTTTCCATGCAGTTCCATTTGCTGCATATTGGCAATATGAGCAAACCCCTTCAGCCCGTCCCTTGCCTTACATGGCGGCACTGTGGTAGAGTTGCTGCCTTACACCGAATGCAGCGCCGGGGACCCGGGTTTGATCCTGACTACGGGTGATGTCTGTATGGAGTTTGCACGTTCTCCCCGTGACCTGCGTGGGTTTTCTACGAGAACTTCAGGTTCCTCACACATCACCAAAGACGTACTGGGTTGTAAAGTTAATTGGCTTTGTAAATGTAAAAAAAAAATTGTCCCTAGTGGCTATAAGATAGTGTTAACATGCAGTGATCGCAGGTCGGCGCGGACCCGGTGGGCCGAAGGGCCTGTTTCTGCGCTGTATCTCTAAACGAAACTAAGCTGCAATAATGGTCCAACTAACAAACGTTGGTGATGACGGGTCTGGAAACCAGCAGTAATTTTATTTCGGAGTCACATGAGTGATTCCGTGAAGAACCCCATGTAGGCCGCATGCGCATCAGAACGCCGCACTGGCGCAAGCACTAGACTGACAGGACAGAGCTCCTGCCAGCGGTAAGTTAAACCTTGAGATAAGTTCGTCTTTACTTACCAGGTTTTTTCAGGCAGGAGCCTCTTTTCACAGAGGTTTTCCTGCGAGTTTCACAGCCCAACAAGTGTGCCGGTTATGGACTGAGGGGAAACCCAGTCCGACCGCGGAAGCGGATAACCGGCAAATAGATTGGGTGGCGAGATAAGGAGCCGCTAACAAGGCAGTCAGCGGCTCCCAGCCTGTGGGGATGCCGTAAAACGGCAAGGAATTAACGCCAGTCGCTGACAGTGTAGTGAGCGGCTCCTAGCCTGCGGGGATGCCGTAAAACGGCAAGAAATTCAAGCCAGAGTCACTGACAGTGTAGTCAGCGGCTCCCAGCCTGCGGGGATGCCATTGGAATGGCAAGGAAGTAACGCTAGAGTCACTGACGGTGGGGTCAGTGGCTCACAGATGTTGATCCCCAGGCAAGGAATTAAATGGGACTCATTCAGCCCTATTTGGACTCAGGTGAGTCAGGCTACAAAGGGTTTCTCTTAATAATAACAATTTATGTATGTTATAGTGTTTTTCTTAAAGTTAAAAGCTAAATGCAAAGTTAAAGTCATAAAAAAGTTATTGTTATATGTCTCTGACAATGCAATCCTTGTTGTTTAGCACAAGTTGCTGTGAATTGTTTGAGCCCTTCACAGGTAAAGCTGTACACTAAAAATGTTGAATTAGTGAGCTTACACTGTAATAGTGCGGGCCTATTATTAGCCTTGACTCCGCCCTGTGGCAAGAGATTGGAGTTAATAGCAATCTGTTATAAAACTGAGTTTTATTTTCATCAAGAGTAATTGGCAATATAGCAGCTGTGTTTCAGCCGAGCAAATCAAGGAACTGATATCGTGTAAATAGCAACCTCTCAACGGACAATTAGACCATTGTTGTAATCACCAACGTAACTCCTCATAAAATGAAGATCAAACTTCAAACTGGTAAGTTCTCATTTAATCTTACTATTATCCGTCACATCCAAGTTCCTGTCAATCATTACTCTCCTTTCCTTATGGTTCACCTAGTTTTCATACCAATGCTGAAGCCATGCAGAACTGGGAACCCCAGATTCAATCTCCCCTTGCCCCGATATTGTCTTAGGCTGTTACCATTGGAAAAATGCACCTTTATTCAGCTTATCTGATGCAGCAAATGCAATGGAGCTGTGGCATTTGCTGCCAAGCTGCCATCAGGTTGCCATTTTCTGGGAGTGCAAACGTGGATGTCAGGAGATCCCCTTTGCTGCTGGACTAGGTGGTGCCGCAGACATGCAGTGTTGCAGCTGTAACTCCCGCTGCCGTGCATCTCCAACAAAATAGGTCTCTACTCCATTAAATGGAGTTTGCACTTTCTCTCTGTGACTCTGTGGGTTTTCGCTGGTCTCCACACATGCCCAAGGAAGTGCAGGTTGGTAGATTAAAATGGGCACTGTATATTGTCCCTGGTGTAGATAAGATGTAGGGTCTGTGGGGAGCTGAATGGGATGTGGAGAGTAAAACAGAGGGTTCAGTGTAAACAGGTGCTTGATGGCCAGTCTGAACTCAGTGGGCCAAATGGCCTGCTGTGTTCATGCTGTATGACTCTCGGGCTCAACCATTTCACCATAAGCTGGCTGATGCTTGTGGAGCTGGGGTTTACTGAGGAATCCTTGTCTTGAACTTCTGATGGTGGACTAAAACTTTTGAGAAGAAAAAGTGCTGTTCCAGACATTGACATGATGTGGCTCCTTGTTTGGGTTTTTGATGCCACACGGAACTTTTCATCAGTCAATGTATTTACAAGATGATATGAAACAAGAAGATTTCAGCATTACCCACCCGAACCCTTCCTTTGCATTCAGCTGTCAAGATGTTTTAATTGTCACATAGCAGCCTTTACATTCATCCCACAAGCACGCTGACACAGCTGATCAGGCAGACAACAGCAATGGGGAGAAATGAAAGCTTTCAATGGCTGGTGATGGAGCTGTTTACAACTGAAACCATCAGAATTAAGGCAACACTCCACTGGCTCCATATAAAACAAAATAACCTTTGATGTCCATCAGTACATTTTTCCAAGTATTCGAATGTGAATTTTAAATACAGTCATGCTATTAGTCAATTATCTTCTCTTTCCCTCACAATGAATTATCCTGCTTTTTCTGAAAAATGTCAGCAAGTTCAGATGATTGATAGAAACAGATTGAATCAAACCAAAAAAAATAATAAAGCACACAGTGTCATCGTTGTTTTCCAAAATAAATCCAAGCTTGTCTCAACATGGATTTGGGGGTCATCAATATGCGGAACTGAAGGATATTGTCAAGAGTTTGCAAGCACAAAAGTCAACAGTTGTCAGGTCTCGCGTTTGATCTAGTTTCTGCTTCTTATTGGTTTTTAGTATTTGAGTTTGCATTTTTGTTTTATTTTGGTGTCTCACATCTCCTCTTGTTTCAGGTCCCATTTCCTGTCAGGTCGTTTACCCTCATGTGATTGTTGGCCCCACCCTGATGTGTTTCACCTGTGTCTCGTTATCCCTTGTTAAGTCTGTATGTAAGCCCTTTGTGTTTTAGTTCTCATTTCCAGTTCGTTGTGTATGCTACTTGGTATCACCTCGTTCCCACTCTAGAAATGTTGTGACTTTGTGAACGTGACCATTGCCTGTTTTTCGACCACTGTTTTTGCCTGCTCCTAGATTATACTGTTGCTTCTGTGCTTGCTTTCCTGTGTACCAACTTGGACCGAATAAACTCTGAATACGGATCTGCCCTGTGTCTGAGCCTGCATTTGTGTCCTCCTCCTCGTTCGGTTCTGACAACAGTATTATAAGATGTTATTATTTCTAAAGAGTTTGCCAGTGGTGAAGTGTCCTGCACGCTTGCAGTACGGCACCAAGTTGACCAACAGCAATGCAAGAGAAGGAACAGACTGAAATCAATTCATGGCTATTCCTTTTGAACATTCAATCATATGCAGATTTTAATATCAATTTTAATATTAATTTTCAACAGTCCCAAACAAAAGATCAGAACAAAGGTTTTGGCTTGGGTCCCAATCCCCTCTATCGGTCCTTTGATTTAAGTCATTGATACAGATTATAACCAGCTGTGGTTCAGGCAATGTCCCTTGCTGGTCACATCCCATCAACCCACCATGGGCACCTGCTCTCCACCCTCTTTCATCCATCTGCCAACCAATCTTCCTTGTTCAGTATTGGCATTCTCTTGATATCTAATTTCTGATTGATTGAATTGATTGACAGGTACAGGCCTTTGGTCACCTGAGTCCATGCTGACCATTGATCATCCATTCACAAGTTCTATGGTATCTAATTTTCACATCAACTCCCCACACACAAGGGGCAATTTACAGAGGCCAATTAACCGCCAAACTCGCACGTCTTTGAGACGTGGGAGGAAATCAGAGCACCCGGAGGTAACCCAGGCGGTCACAGGGTGAATGTGCAAACTCCACACAAACAGCACCTGAGATCCGGATTGAACCCGGGTCTCGTGTGCTGTGAGGTAGTAGCTCTACTAGCTGCACCACAGTTATTCTGTTCTAAGTTTTAGTGTTGCACCATATCAAATCAAACTTCAAAATCCCAAAGTGCTTTATTCACTATTTTGTCCTTTATTAACCTGGGTATCTATAACTTCAAAACACTGAAACACTGACATTTCAAATAATTTGCTGCTGTAACCAGACCAGATTAGTCCGGCCCTGTCCGATTAGTCTGGCCCAGACATTCGACCTGATACCAGTGTTAATTCTGGAATGTAACTGGATTTCTCTACAGAAGTTCCAGATGCAAGATTCTTTTAGTTTTGTTTATTGTTAGTTGATTATTGTCATATGTACCAAGGCAAAGTGAAAAACTCTATGCTGTGCGCTATCCAGTCAGCGAGAAGACTATGCATGATTACAATCATGCCGACCACATGTGAGTGTTTTTTTAAAAGATAAACCAGTTTTTCAGCAATATTACTATTCCTCTGAGGCATTACAGCTGAGTGGCTTCCTGAACCTGTGCAGTGGTCAGTTTGCTCATGGTGCCTGCAGAGTTGCTCCCCATCTCTACCAGTAGTTAGCACCAGTAGTGTGCTGGGAAGGAGAAGGGTTGTGGCTCCCACTGCACTGTATTCAGGGACTGATCTCCCTGTCACCAGGCCATGCACCAGGTCTCCGTTGGACCTGGTGGGAGGGCACTGACTGCCTCCAGGATCCAACATCCAGTTGTCTGTGTCATTCTGACGCCCAGCGATCAGACTGGAGTCCAATCCAACACCTCGGAACTGAGGCTTCTCGAGGTGCAGACGTTTGTAGCAGAGATGGAATAGGGCAGTGATTTCTTCACACAGAGGGCGGTGGGTGTATGGAACAAGCTGCCAGAGGAGGTGGTTGAGGCAGGGACCATAACAACATTTAAAAGACACTTGGACAGGTGCATGGAAAGGAACCGTTTAGAGGGATATGGAGCAAATGTGGGCAGGTGCGACTAGCTAAGATGGGGTTTCTTGGACGGTTGGCCGAAGGGCCTGTTCTGTGCCGTATTACTGTGATTATGAGTTGCCGTCTGCAGGAATGCGATGCTCTCCCCTGCAACTGAAGTACACTAGTAAAACTCCCCAACCAATAAATCCAACTGTTAATTAATTAAAGTTTCTGTATTTAAACAACTAAGCTTTTTTTTAATTTTTTAAAGCTAAATACTTAATGAACTCTACCCATAATTTAAAACCAAATTAAATATTTACCCAGAGGGGAGTTAACACCGCTAACTCGTCGCATCTCTCGCTCCCTCTGTGCCTGACTTCCTCTTGTCTTCCTCTTACCACACTGCCTTACACTTCCCCATGGCTCCGCACTCACTCACATCTGCTGCTCCCCACCGACCCCTTCCCCTCCTCTCCACCCATCCCTTCCACACTGCTCTCAGCATTCTCCCTGGGGTGGAAATTGGATTTCCCATTGCTTAATACCAGCCGTTGAACACATTTTTGGTCACTTCTTTTTATCTCTTTGAATTTGACTGGTAACCTCCTTGGCATCTTTAAAGAACTTAGGGTTATAAAGTCACACAGCACAAAAACAGGTCTTTCAGCCCAACTCGCCCATGCTAACCAAGATACCCCATCTAAACTGGTCCCATTTGCCCGCGCATGGCTCATATCCTTCCAAACTTTGCCCATGCATGTACATGTACCACAATGAGCCCAATGATCCCCACCGCCATTGACTAAAGACAACAGTTTGTCCCTTTGTTACGGGAAACATATTATTGTCGGAAGCAGTTCATTGCAGGCTGATCCTTGGCATGGAGGGCTCTGAGGAAAGGTTGAACAACTTGGGTCCATGCTAATTGAGAGGTGATCTTGTTGAAAGATCCTTCAGGGGAGTAACAGGCATATGCTGGGATGGATCTCAGGCCAAAGGGCTTGGACTCAGGGTGAGGAGGTGCTAATTTAACACAGAGAGGAGGAAGGATTTATCATCTTGAAAGGTTTGGAATATCTTCCCTGGAGATGGAATCGAGGGTTGTGCGTACAGGCAGGGATGTGGATTTGATGGAAAGTTGGATCGAACACTGGAGCAGACTTGCTCCTCTTTCTCATGGCTGACACACTATCTTCTTTTTAGCCAAGTAACCTCAGGCGCTAGCAATTCAGAATATGATCTATATATTCATCTTGACAATCCTCGCAGTTGTAAAAGGTTCCCCGAACATAAATACATGCTTAACACAACTTACTTCACAACCAGCAAGTCTAATAAATGTTAACATTCCCATCCCCATTAACATTTTTAGTCGGGGGGAAATTAAGTACCTGGATGAAGCCAAGTTTTATCTGATCATAAACCATAGAAGATTGCCAGATAAAAGAAGGAATTTAGATAAAGGAAATTATTTAGCTCATTTGATGTTGTGTCTCTGAATGCCACTGCTGTCAGCTGTCCACTGCATCATCTAGTTGATTCTTACAGCATGTCCAAATCTCCATTTGGTTTGCTTGAATTAAACAATGCTTTGGGGAGAAAACAATGGATCCAGTTTATTCTGCTGATGTTAGCACGGACAATGTATGTAAAGATGGCATGGTTCCACAGGGCAGCCTAAGTGACAACGTCACAGCAGCTTTCTGATCGTGAAGTTTGTAATCTAAAATAGGTTTCAGAATAGGCTACCAGCTGGATATGACTGGAAATGTTCAGTTATAGACAATAGACAATAGGCGCAAGAGTAGGCCATTCGGCCCTTCAAGCCAGCACAGTTATGTGCAGAGATTAGAAGTTGTGATTGTTTTTCCAACAACAGGAGTCAATTATGGTTATTTTTGTGAAACAGCTTTTAGAAACATAGAAAGAAATAGAAAAATAGGTGCAGGAGTAGGCCATTCGGCCCTTCGAGCCTGCACCGCCATTCAATATGATCATGGCCGATCATCCAACTCAGTATCCCGTACCTGCCTTCTCTCCATACCCCCTGATCCCTTTAGCCACAAGTGCCACATCTAACGCCCTCTTAAATATAGCCAATGAACTGGCCTCAACTACCTTCTGTGGCAGAGAATTCCAGAGACTCACTCTCTGTGTAAAGAATGTTTTCCTCATCTCGGTCCTAAAGGAATTCCCCCTTATCCTTAGACTGTGACCCCTTGTTCTGGACTCCCCCAACATCGGGAACAATCTTCCAGCATCTAGCTTGTCCAACCCCTTAAGAATTTTGTAAGTTTCTATAAGATCCCCCCTCAATCTTCTAAATTCCAGCGAGTACAAGCCGAGTCTATCCAATCTTTCCTCATATGAAAGTCCTGACATCCCAGGAATCAGTCTGGTGAATCTTCTCTGTACCCCCTCTATGGCAAGGATGTCTTTCCTCAGATTTGGAGACCAAAACTGTACGCAATACTCCAGGTGTGGCCTCACCAAAACCCTGTACAACTGCAGTAGAATCTCCCTGCTCCTATACTCAAATCCTTTCGCTATGAATGCTAACATACCATTTGCTTTCTTCACTGGGGAAGCTATTTTCTGGGGAAACTATTTCTCCTGAGAACCGAGGACTATTCATCTAAACGGGTTGGGAGAGGGGCTGGAGGGGAAATTGTGGAGACATTTCTTCTACCTGGAAGTATGATGGAACAAGAACCTGTTGGGTCTTTTAAAAGGGCTCTGGACAGATATTTTTGGAGGGCAATTTTGCTGGAGTGTCCATAGGTGAATTTCTTAGCTTGATTGCATAAACTTGAAGGGCCAAAAAGCCTTTGTCTGTCTTGTAAGGTTGTATAAAAATGAGCTGCTGGCAAATCCCAAACAGAATATGTAGGAAGGAACTGCAGATGCTGGTTTATTCCAAGCATTGACACATGGTGGAGTGACACAAAGCGGGTCAGCCAACAACTCCGGGGAAAAGAGTCTGAAGAAGGGTTCCGACCCGAAATGTCACCTATTCATTTTCTCCAGAGATGCTGCTTGGCCCACTGAGTTACTCCAGCATTTTGTGTCTATCTTTGGTAAATCCCAAACAGATGTTAGTTAATATTGTAGCAAAAACAAATGTGCAAATATATGTCCTAAATTTAGCTGCCAGAGGTTGGAAGTTGAGCTTGTGTGCATGCATTGGCAAGTATTATTTTCAGCTTACTTTCTCAATCTTGTTAAGTACCCTGTATAGTTTATAATCTCCCACTGAGACATCACTGTTTGATTTTGAACAGTGCTGGTTTATCAAGTCATTATTTATTACTCATCCCTCCGGCAACTGAGCGATGAGTAATAAGGAATGACTCGATGAACTAGCATTTATTGCCAGTGGGATTACTCAAAGCCTCTGGCAAAAGAAATGGATTTAATGTAACATTTGGGGAGATGTACGGTTGATGCAGATGCAGTGGACAAGGGGGCTGTGTCCACGCTGGTCCTCTCTGTGATGAACGGGGTAGGGGCACGGTCCGACCTCACGACTGGTAAGGTTCAGAATCAAGTAGACACCAGGAGCCGCAGATGCTGGTGAACAAAAAGTACACAAAGTGCTAGAGTAACCCAGCGGCTTGTCCATGTTCTCCAGAGATGCAGTCTGATGCTTTAGGTTCAGAATCCTTTACCTTTTATCTCTGCACTGTGGATGGCTTGATTGTAATCATGCACAGTCTATTCTTTGACTGGATAGCACACAAACACAAGCTTTTCACTGTTCCTCAATACAGGTGACAATAATAATCAAAACTAAACTAAGAATCACCTCTGCTAGTTTGAATCCAGCTGAATCAGCAAGCCAACAGCTTATCCTACTTCAACCCACATTTTGTTTAAACTTGTTAAAGAAGGAACTGCAGATGCTGGAGAATCGAGGGTTACACAAAAAGCTGGAGAAACTCAGCGGGTGCAGCAGCATCTAAGGAGCGAAGGAGATAGGCGACGTTTCGGGTCGAGACCCTTCTTCAGACTGGTCAGGGATCAGGGAAACGAGAGATATAAACAGTGATGTGGAGAGATAAGGAACAATGAGTGAAAGATATGCAAAAAAGTATTGGTGACAAAGGAAGCAGGCCATTGTAAGCTGTTTGTGGTGTGAAAATGAGAAGCTAGTGCGACTGGGGAGGGGGGGGGGGGGGAGATGGAGAAGGAATGTCAGGGCCAGAGGGCTGAGGGAGAGGTGGGGGGGAGGCAGTCTGGGTTAACAGAATTGAGAAAATTCAATGTTTAAGCCCAGAGGATGCAGACTCCCCAAGCGGAATATGAGGTGCTGTTCCTCCAACTTGCGGTGTTGATCACTCTGGTCGTGGAGGAGGCCCAGGACCGAGAGGTCGGATACGCAGTGGGAGGGGGAGTTGAAGTGCTGAGCCACCGGGAGGTCGGGTTGGTTATTGCGGACCGAGCGGAGGTGTTCGGCGAAACGATCGCCCAGCCTCCGCTTGGTCTCACCGATGTAGATCAGCTGGCATCTGGAGCATCTGTTTAAACTTGTTGAGCCACACACTTGGCCAGCAGAGGGTGTGGGGGGAGGGCAGTCATAGCGTGGAAATAGACCCTTTGGCCCAATTTGCCGGGCAGAGCAGGGTGGGCCATCTGCCTGGGCCCTGGCGTTAAGGTCGGTAGCCCCCCCAACACTGTGTCCCCAGCATGAAGCACACCCCCGCGTGAGAAGTCACTTTGATGAATTTATAGCAACTCCTAATCTTGGATTTTCAGCCTTAGTTCTGAATTAAATTCTGTTCAGTCTGTTGAGCGCACTTTTATTTAACCCTTAAACACAACACATTCACTGTCTTCCACTGATTCTGTACAGTAAATCCTGCAAGTCTCTCATTTCCAGAGGAAGATGCAGGAAACACTCAGCAAGTCAGGCAGCATCTGTGAATGAGAGAAGCACAGCTAATGCCTCATGTTGTTCACCCTTCAGTGGAAAGAAGGGTCTTGATCTGAAACGTCATCTGTCCATTCCCTCCGCAGATGCTGCCTGACCCACTGAGTTCCTCCAGCACTTTTGTGTTTCAAAATTCCAACATCTGGTCACTTGTGTCTTCATCAGAGTCGTTCTGTTGAAGGGTCATTGGCTTGAAACACTGACTCAGTTTCTCCCCACACAGGTGATGCCTGACCTGTTGGGCATTTGTTGGTTTTATTTCCCACCTACATTTCTGGATTGTAGTTTCCAACTGTAAATACTTGCCATCTCACTCAATCACTTGATATCTTCACATCACAAGAGGCTCCACAGTCAATGTCATTGGATTAAGCACAGGCAGGGAACAAGTGAGGGTGGAGTGGAAGGAACATAATGATACCAACCACGATGGGGTAATAGGCAAATTAGCCAAATTTAGGTCAAGTTTGTGATTTCATGTTCAGAATAGTTTTTTTGGTTGTTTTTCTGAAGCAAATTATATTACCAGGAGTGGTAGGATGAATAGGTGCTTACTGTAGTCAAACAGTATGGAAACAGACCCTGCAGCCCAACTCATCCATGCCGACCATGTAAGCTAGTCCCATTTTCCCACAATTGGCCCATATCCCTATCAACCTTTCCTATCCATGTACATGAACAAATGTCTTTTCAATATTGTCAGCGTACCTACTTCAACTACCTCCTCTGGCAGCTTGTTCCATACATTCAAAGCATTGGCCCTCGGGTTCTGATTAAGTCTTTCCCCTTTCAGCTTAAACCTATATCCTCTTAATTCCCCTACTCTGGGCAAAAATCTCATTCACACGAATGTCTCAGACATTTTTTGATGATGCAATTAGTGTTCGCCTAAGGAATGGCACAACTTGAGCATGTTTGAACTCGAGCACCTGTCTTGTGGAAGATGAAATCTAAGACAGGCAGCTGACTTTTCACAATTTTATTGCCAATCAACTGTGCAGTTAGTTATTCATTCCCCAGCTTATTGGACAGATACACTCAAAACTCTCAATCAACAATACATATAAAATGTAGAAACAAAGAACTGCACATGCTCATTTATACCAAAGATAGACACAAAGTACTGGAGTAACTCAGTGGGTCAGAGAGCATCTCCGGAGAAAAAGGATGGATGACGTTTCGGGTTATGATGGTTCTTCAAACATATATAACAATGTGCAAGGCATACTACAGGGTCAGTTGACTGGTTTAGAGGAATGGGAATGATAACTGGAAAGATTATTTGATAAAAAGACAGGGAAGAATATAATCTTTGAATAACATGGAATGTTTCTGGGTATGAAACCTCTGGGTATCCGCTGGCAAACAGAGCTAATAAATGCAGCATGAGTGAACACTTGGCGGAGTGCCGAGCAGGAGCCAACAATTGTTGTTATGTGGGAGCTGTGGGCAGTAGAAGGAGCAGAGAATGAGTTGGAGCAGGAGGCCGGTCAAGCACTGATGCACAAGTCTTATCCAAGATTTCAGAGTGATGAGCACTGTTCTCGTGTGAGACAGCAAGGCTGACTTCGCCTCTGATCTTAAACTTGTTGGAAAAATCAAATGGACCCTCTGCATGTACATTTCCCTTCCTCTTGAATTCCCTGCTTGCTGCAGAAAATATGTTGCCTCCAGCAGTCATTTAACTTTGGAGACTTCAGCAGTCATATTCCTGACAAAACCATTCCTGTAGTACAGAAGAAACTGTGTTACTCGGAATCTACAGTGCTGATGTATAAACGGTATTATTTTGGGACTGTAATAATTTCCATTGATGTTAAGCCTTTACATGTCAAAGAGGTTGCTAGGCACTTCACAGTGATGGTTTGTAACAAAAACTAACAGCGAAGGTTAGAACACAGAATGGCAGCATGGGGTGCAGCAGTAGAGTTGCTGCCTTGCAGGCCCAGAGACCCTGGTTCGATCCTGACTACGGGTGCTGTCTGTAGGGATTAAAATCCCGTTTTCTTCTGCCTGTCCAAGATGGATTTCCTCAGGCTGCCAGCTGATGCAGAAATTCGTTCCATTCTCGGAAGTTTTAAATAAAAATTGCGGGACAATTTAATCGCTGTAGTAAAATAAAAAAAGCTACTTCTAACGCCCTCAACGCCTACATCGGGACGGATCTCACGTAGGGGACAAAAAAAGGGGTAAGTCGTGTATTTTACATATAAACTTGCTTCTTAGGATGACTTTAATCAACATTTCTTTGGCGCAAATGTGATTTTGGCCCCATACAAACCGGCAGTGTTTTTCCTGCCAATATGGGGTTCAAATTCACCGCAACCGCAACGTTCCAATTGATCGCGTTCTACAAAAACCCACTCGCAAGATTATTTAAATGCCCATTAATTTACGGGAATTAAACATTAAATTCCTTCCATTTGGCCTATAAATTCATGACAATGAGATTTAAAAATCATGTTATATTGTGAATTCTTGTGTGAATGTCATTTGGACAATAGCCTTGTCACATAGGCTATTTAAAAATGTTAAACCTTTCTTAAGAAATGGATAGATGTTTAGATCTAGTAATTGAATTTTGTAATTAGCTACAATTAGGCAACTAACTAATTATATGCTTTAATTCCAGGTCATCCAAGTAATATTGCTTCATATTTGTTTCAGAATGCTTCAATATATAATAACTGACAAATTTCATTCAGTTCTCTTAATTTTTAAGAAAGTTATGGGCTTTTGACTGTCCTTGATCACAGCTTTGGTGTTAAGCCAATGGAAAAGCAATAGGCAACAAGATGCTAATTGGCGAGTATGAAAATGGCCATAACCTTTTTAATACTGAAGATATGAAAATTAATTAGGTGTCTAATTAAGCTTATTTGTATGCCTTATCTGATGGGATAAATTGCAGACTTGATTTTTAAAATCTCAAAATTTTGTAACATTGCTACTGTGATGTATTGATAATTTTTATGTATTTTATCATAAAGAGGAAAGTGAATATTTGGCATAAATATGGAGGGAAATGAGAGGAGTGGTAAGGAGAGACATTGAACGTGAAAGGAAATGTTGGTAAACGGATAAGGCAAGTGATTTATGAATTTAAGAAAAACCCATGCAAAATCATAGAAATCAAAGGCACAGGAGAAAGAGGAGATGCATGAGAGGAGTTACAGCAGCTGGGCCTGAAAATAAACAACGAATAACCAACGTCATCAAATAATAAAATACGAGCAGGGGAGTCGAGATGCAATCTATTATAATGTATTTAGCCAAGTAACTGTTCCTCTTCATTGGTTGAGACTAGAACACATAGCTTTATAATGATGTTACCAAATGTAAAACAGCTCACAAAACTCATCCCTCTTTGAGGAAAAGAAGTAAAATGTAAATCTATAGTGTTTATTTCAGATCCATTGGAAAACTAAGCGCTGCAAAGATAATCCAGTCAAGTTGTCTGTCTAACTTGTTGTAAATTGTGAATGACCAGTGCAGGATTGTTTTACAGATCCTACTTTGTTTGCTGATTTCCAAGATATTATGAATCGTTCCAGGATTCAAGGTGTGTAACGAGTTACAGAAGTAACCCATCAAACTTGCCCAATGAACCTGATCGATCTTTCAATGAGCTATGGGATCCTGATCATGCCTGATAATGCAGCAGATGAGGTTCAGATAAAGGAGAAATTCTGGTCAACATTACAGAGCAGCCAATACACCAGTAAGAGGATTGGGATGATTATTTTTCACCTTGTTAGTGACTTCACCTGTAAACGACTCTCAGACACAAGAGCCGGACAAAGATCAGCTGATCCAGCAGGCAGCAATGAAAGGCAGAAACATTAGGATAAGATTCTTTAAAACATATAACAGAACAGCGTAGGAACAATTT
Organism: Raja brachyura; assembly: GCA_963514005.1. The sequence continues at coordinate 26,337,679 of OY740803.1, forward strand.
GTGTGCCGAACATGATGCCAAGAGAAACAAATCTCTTCTGCCTGTTCATAATCCGTATCCCTCTATTCCCTGCACATCCATGTGCCTATAAAAGCTTCTTAAATGCCACTATCAGATCAGCCTCTGCCATCATCCCTGGCAATGTGTTCCAGGCATTCACCACTCTCTGTAAAGAAACTTCCCCCTCTCACCTTCAAGCTATGCCCTCTAGCCTTTAATATTTGCACCCTCTCTATCACTTTCCCCCTCCCCAACTAGCCAGCTACAGAATTTCCCATGAAATCCCCGACCCATTCTCCAACTAAAGCCGGCGGGGTGAGTATAGTAGCTCTGTGTTGTTTATTTTTTATTATTCTTCGGCTGGAAGGCACTTGGAACGTGCGGAGGTTATGAAAGATGTATTCTTTCCTTTCTTTCCTTCTTTATTATCTTATGAAGCCAATAACCTCAGGCCATCTGCTGCAATATATCATCGAACCACCTGACCACATTTCTTGAACTGTTGTTTAAGAGATCACCACCTGCAATTTCCAGGTCTTTTTGCGAGTTAATTTTCAGCAGTTTCCTTTTCAAGTGTTAATTACATGTTTGATGAGCCAGGGATGCGTTTACCTGACACTGTTCCTCACAGCCTACACAGTGGTTCAGCAGCCAGCTACATCAGCAAACCTGCCTGCATTAGATTTTCAATAAACATCTTTCTAGAAAATCTTCACCCTATTGACATCTTCAAATCACTCTCCACAGATCGGGAAGTTTCTACACCAATATTTTTCGCATATAGCTGAATTATGTTGCCATTGCTTCCTTTACATTGTCCCTTTTGGGGTGGCACAGAGGTAGAGTTGCTGCCTTAAGCCCCTGTCCCACTTAGGCAATTTTTTCGGCGACCACAAGCGATTAGGCTGTCGCCACATGATCATGCCTGTACGGTCGTGAGTAGTCTCCTCGAGTCGCCTAAAGTATCGTAACGTTTTTCTGGTTGCCGCTGGATTTTGAAATGTTCAAAACTTTTCGGCGACTGTGGGCTTGTCGCAGTTTGTCTTCTCCTGCCGTAGGTGCTGTGGCCGGTTGTCGCCAGGATGAGGCAGGTTGTCACCAGGTGTTGTTGGTTGTCACCGGGTGCTGACTTTGGTGAATTCCATTGGCGACTACCTACGTCAAACAGCAACAGGTACCGGCGACTGAATTGTCTTCAGTTCTCGCCGACAGGGTCGTTGCTTGTCGCGGGTGGACGTAGGTTGACTTTAGTTGTTGCCTGTGCGGTCATAGGTGGACATCCTTATGGGTCGCCGGTCGTTTGACATCGACTAGGTGGTAGGTTATCGTAGCTTGTCGTAGACATTGTCGTGGGGGGGGTCCAGTCGCCGCTTTTTCGGCAACTTGCTACGACTGTGACGTAAAAAATCGGCTAAGTGGGACAGGCCCTTTACAGCGCCTAGGTTAGATCCTGACTACATGCTGTCAGTACATCGTTCATACTGTGACTGCGTGCGTTTTCTCTTGGTGCTCCGATTTCTTCCCACATTTCAAAGATGTGCATGTTTGTGGGTTAATTGGTTTTGGTAAAATTGTAAATTGTCCCTAGTGTGTAGGATAGTGCTAGTGTATAGGGATCGCTGGTCAGTGTGGACTTGGTGGCCTAAAGGGCCCGTTTCCACACAGAGTGTCTAAAGTGTAAAATTACAATTAACATCTTTTCTTTAGCTACCATACGGAGTTTAATTGCGCAAGTGTATGGCATCAACTTTGTTTCAGCACAGAAAGAGGTCATTGAGCTACTGGATCAGTTTGCTCTCTTCCCCAGTGCTTCCCCCATATCACACCAAATGCTTTTCCTTCAAATGCACATCCAATTCCTGTTGAAAGCCTGGATAGAATATTCCTTTAGATTCACTTCACAACATATCAGCCAGGTGTCAGCACATATCCTCCATCAGATCACTGAACTGTGGATTTCTCCCGACACTAATGCCCACCATAGTCACATTCCACTACTGCTCGAATGCATGCTTTGACGGTGCGATATTCTCCTGATTGTGACAAGTGTGCCATCCCTCAATCCACCAATGGAAGTGATGTGTTGGTGCAATGTCCACCATGCGATTGGCCAACATCAACCTCAATGCAGTCCTATCTGTGGAACGAATTCCATCGAAGATAGACATAAAATGCTGGAGTAACACAGTGGGACGGGCAGCATCCCTGGAGAGAAGGAATAGGTGAGATTTCGGGTCAAGGCCCTTCTTTAGACTGACAGTCAGGGGAGAGAGAGACGAGGCAACAAATTCCATTGCTCTCTGAGGCAAGTTACCCAAGGTGACCCAAGGTTCAGTTTAGTTAGGTTCATTGTCAAAGGTACAATGAAAAGCTTTTTTGTTGCATGCTGTCCAGTCGGAAAAACTATACAAGATTACAATTGAGCTGTTTGCAGCGTATAGATGCATGATAAAGGGAATAACGTTTAGTGCAAGATAAAGTCCAGTAAAGTCCAATTAAAGATAGTCCGAGGATCTCCAATGAGGTAGATGGCAGGTCAGAACCGCTATCTAGTTGGTGATAGAATGGTTCAGTTGCCTGTTAACTGGGAAGAATCTGTTGGTGTGCAGCTTCACTCTTCAATTGCTATTTGCGAGCTCCAAATGGTGTTAGCAGTTCATGACAATGATCTGTAGTGTAGACAGTGGCAATGCTATACTGCTGATGGCCGGTGCAAGGGCCAAACATGGACGTCTGCAGCAATGTCCAGCAGCTGAGCTTGGTGCAGGTTGAGGGAATTGCGAGACCTGCACTCCCTCTCCACCAGCATCAGATAACCCCACAACCCCACCGGGATCTACAGATGCTGCAGAAGTCCATCCATGTCTCTGCTGACTATGACACAAATCCAATTCCCCTCAGGATCGGCAATGTCTTTCCTTTCTCGGACATTCAATTCCTTTGTCCACAAGTGAACCTGCTTCCTGCTGCCTCACAGATGCTGAACCCCAAACAAGTTGATGGCACAACTCACCCTTGGAACAAGTTCTGCTCATCCCCCCCCCCCCCCCCCCCCCTCCCCCCCGCTCTCATGACTTGGTCAATAAGCTGCAAATGTATGTGCTCTGACCCACATCCCACCCACTGTTACGCACCACCCTTGTTACTCAGCTCATCAACACTTTGCACAACGTTGAACCACGTTATAGGGAGGATATTGTCAAGCTGGAAAGGTGCAGAGAAGCTTTATGAGGATGTGGCCAGGACTCGAGGGAATGAGCCATAGGGACAGATTGAGTAGATAAGGACTTTATTCCTTGGAGCGCAGGAGGATGAAGGGCCTTCTTATAGAAGTGTTCAAAATCATGAGAGGAATAGACCGGGTAAATGTAGAGAGCCTGTTGCTTGGGGTAGGGGACCTAGAGGTCATATGTTTAAGGTGGGGGATGGGGGGGGGGGGATTTAATAGGAACCCGAGGGGTTACACAAAGGGTGGTGGGTGTATGGAACAAGCTGCTGGAGGAGATAGTTGAGGCAGGCATTATCATAACATTTAAGAGACATCTGGACATGTACATGGATAGGACAGGTTTAGAGGATTATGGGCCAGGCGCGGGCAGGTGGGACTAGTGTAGATGGGACATGTTGGTTGGCGTGGGCAAGTTGGGCCAAAGGGCTACTTTCCATGCTGTATGACTCTACTGTTTAATGACGCTTTAATCTTGGTCTCAGAGCATGATTCCAGTTGCTATAGTCACTGCATGAAGTATACAGAAAAAAACAGAACTGGCATCTGCTTGTGAAGGCAGTAGAACAGTTTGTTCACGGGCCATAGGACAGAATCCTGTTGAGTTTCCATTACTACAACTCCTGCGGAGTGACTGTCTTTAATTCCTCGTTAGTGCTCAGCCAGCAGCTCAGCACTGGTTTGCTTGATGCAACGGGGCCCATGGTTGCCAAAGTGAGGACATCAGCCATACTTCCACCTCCTCACAGCTCCACAGGGAGTGGTGGTCCATTCTGAAAGCCACCCATCACCAATCCTGTGACAATGACCCTGCCAGGTGAAATTCAGAGGAACTGTGATGCCCTCCATTGCAAATACTACCTGCCAAGGCCTGCTCCTTGTTAGCCACTTGAATGGGCTGTTGGAAGCATCGTCAGCTGGGAAAGTGGTGCAGCAAGCAACTGATAGAAACAACATGATTGTTCATTACAGTTTATAATGAGACCTTTCACTTGCATCATTCTTAAAAAATAAACAGCGCTACAATCTTAAATGGTTTACATTTAGTTATTTTCCTATGATCACAAACTCGATTCCATACAAACACTTGTTCATGACAGCTCCTGTAAAACTACTCTCCATCTATTGGAATTGTGTAACAAGGATTTTTACTGATTGGTTGCAACGCTGCTGCGGACACAAAGCTGCTGCCTGCTGTGTTGTGGCTGTCAATGCTATCCCTGGAACTGAAATAGTCACTGATCCGAGGGACGACCGTCTTCGGGGAATGTGATAGCTGCCTACAGCAGCTCATTTGTTGTGCAAAAACACCTAACCACAGAATTAACTTCAGTGCATTCAAAAATGGGTGGGTGACATTTATGTTTCCGATTCAATTTAAGAGAACAAATTCTGCAATAAATATTTCCTTTTATATTCACCTAAACTAGCGTTGCCAGAGCAGAGTGGAGTAACCAGTTCACTACTCGATCCCAACAACTACAAAGCACGAGCAGATGCAGAACAAATCTCCTTTCACTTGTCACAACAGTGAAACCACCTCAGATAGACAATCTAATAAAAGGAACTGCAGATGCTGCTTTATACCAAATATAGACACAAAATGTTGGAGTAACTCAGTAGGTCAGGCAGCATCTCTGGAGAAAGTCGAAAGGCGACATTTAGGTCGAGACCCTTCTTCAGACTGAAAAAAACTGAAGAAGGGTCCCGACCAGAAGCTTCACCTTCTCATTTTCTAAAGAGGTGCTGCCTGACCCGCTGAGCTACTCCAGCACTTTGTGTCTATCAGAAGGACACTCTTCACTTCTGCTGTCTCCCACCTGTGTAGCAGGTAATCACGCACTGTCTGAGTAAAATGGCCAATTTCTGCCCCATTGTAATCAGCTTTGGGCTGGGATTCTGCAACTAAGCTGAATCAGGTCTGAGTCCGGCCATCGTCATTTCATATAGAATCATGTCCAGCGGTCGGAAATAAGATACGGTGCCCTCCATAATGTTCGGGACAAAGACCCGTCATTTATTTATTTGCCTCTGTACTCCACAATTTGAGATATGTAATAGAAAAAAAAAAATCACGTGGTTAAAATGCACATTGACAGATTTTAATAAAGACCACTTTTATACATTTTGGTTTCACCGTGTAAAAATTACAGCTGCGTTTATACATCATCCCCACATTTCAAAGCACTGTTTGGGACACATGGCTTCACAGGCGTTTGTAATTGCTCAGGTGTGTTTAATTGCCTCCTTTGTTTAATGTTTTATATATCAATCTTAACTGTCACTGTATGTCATGTTGTCACTTGCGGGCGGAGCACCAAGGCAAATTCCTTGTGTGTGAATATTTGGCCAATAAACTTAAGCTTATTCATTCATTAATGCAGGTATAAGAGAGCTCTCAGCACCTAGTCTTTCCTCCAGTATTTCCATCACCTTTGGAAACTTTTATTGCTGTTTATCAACATGAGCTCCAAAATGAAAGTCAAAGAAGCCATTATGAGACTGAGAAACAAGAATAAAACTGTTAGAGACATCAGCCAAACCTTAGGCTTACCAAAATCAACTGTTTGGAACATAATTAAGAAGAAAGAGAGCACCGGTGAGATTACTAATCGCCAAGGGACAGGCAAGCCAAGGAAGACCTCCACAGCTGATGAAAGAAGAATTCTCTCTACAAGAAAGAAAAATCCCTAAACATCTGTACGACAGATCAGAAACACTCTTCAGGCGTCAGGTGTGGATTTGTCAGTGACCACTGTCCGCAGAAGACTTCATGAATAGAAATACAGAAGGCTACACTGCAAGATGCAAACCACTGGTAAGCCGCAAAAATAGAATGGCCAGGTTACAGTTTGCCAAGAAGTACATAAAAGAGCAACCTCAGTTCTGGAAAAAGGTCTTGTGGACAGATGAGACGAAGATTAACTTATATCAGAGTGATGGCAAGAGCAAAGTATGGAGTAGAGAAGGAACTGTCCAAGATCCAAAGCATACCACCTCATCTGTGAAACACGGTGGTGGGGGTGTTATGGCCTGGGCATGTATGGCTGCTGAAGGTACTGGCTCACTTATCTTCATTGATGATACAACTGCTGATGGTAGTAGCATAATGAATATTAAAGTGTCTAGACACATCCTATCTGCTCAAGTTCAAACAAATGTCTTAAAAAATCATTGGCCAGCGGTTCATTCTACAGCAAGACAATGATCCCAAACATACTGCTAAAGCAACAAAGGAGTTTTTCAAAGCTAAAAATTGGTCAATTTTTGTGTGGTCGTCAATTACCCGATCTGAACCCAATTGAGCATGCGTTTTATATGCTGAAGAGAAAACTGAAGGAAACCAGCCCCCAAACCAAGCATAAGCTAAAGATTGTACCCGGATGGGACGTCGAAGGACGAGAAGCCGAAGCCAAGAAGTGGAAGCCAAGATAACGAAAGTACATCACGTTGAAAGGATACAAACGCAAACGGACACCACGCCGCAAAGACAAGACGCAGAACGGACATGACGTCGAAAAGCCGCCGAGTGGACTTGACGTCTCCGGGTACGGGATTTGTCCGACACCTTGTCAGTCATCGACAAAGATCAGCGATTGATCCACACCCCCGCGTCCATCACATCACTGGCTGGGGGGAGACGGGAGGGTAGAGTCGGGTGGGGGGATAAAAAGCTTGAGCGTGCGTTTGTAAAATGGTGGCAGTGAATCCAAGCTGCTGCAATTGCCACAGTGGCTTTTCGACTTCATGTTCGTTCCCCGTTGGATTATAAGCCGAAAAACAATCTAACACCGAACGCACATGAATCCGGAATGATAAATAGGTATGAAACACTTCTAAAAAAATCAAACCCCCGCAGCGTCCATCACATCACTGCCTCTGGCGCAATCGCAGCAGCTTGGAGTCACTGCCACCATTTTACAAACGCAAGCTCAAGCTCTTCCTCCCCTCCCGTTGTCCTCCCGGCCAGTGATGTGATGGACGCGGGGGTCTGGACCAATAGCCAACAAGGTCTCGGACGTCATGTCCATGCAGCGGCTTTTCGATGTCAGGTCTGTTCTGACACCATGTCTTTGCGGCGTGGTGTCCGTTCGTCTTTGTGTCCTTTCAGCGTTGTGTCCGTTCAGATTTGTTTCCTTTCGGCGTGGTGTCTGTTCGGTTTCGTATCCTTTCAGCGCCGTGTCCGATCGGTTTGTATCCTTTCAGCGCCGTGTCCGATCGGTTTTGTATCCTTTCAGCGCCGTGTCCGATCGGTTTTGTATCCTTTCGACGTCGTGTCCGTTCGGTATCCTGGCTTCCACTTCTTGGCTTCGGCTTCTCGTCCTTCGACTTCCCGTCCGCTAGCGGCTAAGGATGACTGCAATACAGGCCTGGCAGAGCATCACCAGAGAAGACACCCAGCACCTGGTGGTCCATGAATCACAGACTTCAAGCAGTCATTGCACGCAAAGGATATGCAACAAAATATTAAACATGACTACTTTTATTTTAATTACATTGCTGTGTCCCAAACATTATGGTGCCCTGAAATGTGGGAACTATGTACTCCACAATCTCAAATTGTGGAGTACAGAGGCAAATAAATAAATGTTGGGTCTTTTTGTCCCAAACATTATGGAGGTCACTGTATATCAGTCTCGTTACTGGGGATGGCTTTGGAACTAAAGAACCAGGTTTGATACTGACCTTGGGAGCAGTTTGTGTGAAATCTGCACTTTCTTCCTGTGACTGCATGAGTTTCCCCTGACATCCCAAGAACATGGGAGTTTGTAGGTTAATTGGCCTCTAAATTACCCCATGAGCGTATGGAATGGATGAGAAAGTCCGATAACACAGAACGAGTATGAACAGGTGATCAATGGTCGGTGTGGACTCAGTGGGCCAAAGGGCCTGTTTCTTTTTTTACACACTTTAGTTTTTATTGCTTTTATGTATACACAAATAAAACACAAATATAACAACGAAACATACAACATTACAGTGAAACGTACAACAGTGCAGCGGGGGGTTCAGTTTACAATTAATGATGCAGTATGCAGAACTATTTTCATATTAAAACATTTTCCAATAACTTACATTATTGTCTATAAAATTATAGTGTTGATGTCTTTATTTCTATACCTAATCCATTTTTCCCATTTTCTATTAAACTCGTCTTCTTTCACTCTTAGAGAATATGTCATTTTCTCCATGACAAATATTTCCTGTACTATGTCTAACCATTGTCTAAGTCTGGGTGTGTCCGCTCCAAGCCAGTTTCTTGTAATGGCCTTTCTGCCAGCTGTGAGTAGGATTTTAACCAAGTAATGGTCTTCCTTCAGCACCACTGTAGTTATGTTACCCAGGTATAAAATGGAACACTTCTTGCAGACTGTATATCCTAATACCTCTGTTAATTCTGAATTCACTCTGTCCCAAAATGGTTCTAATTTTGGGCAACTCCAGAAGATATGTGCATGATTTGCATCTGTTTGACCACATTGCCTCCAGCAGGTTTGCTGCCTTAAAATTTGTTTGCTTTTTATGTTAGGCGTAATAAAGAAACGAATCAAATTTTTCCAATTACATTCTCTCCAATTTTGTGAATTAGTGGATGTCTGTGGTGTTACACACATATGATGCCATTCTTCTTCTGAGAAGGGACTATTTCTATGCTGTGATCTCCACTTCCAGTAAATATTTTTTGACATTTAAGGCCGAAGGAATTTGGAATTACCATCCTCTGAACTTTAGATCGGATACACACCAACTACAATGTTTAACGATGGACCTTGAATATTCTAAGCATTGCTTGTCGCTTCAGATTTATGTGCTATGGTGACATGGTAAACTATTAAAATAAATATGCAATGTTCGTCCCTTTAGATCTCATGCTTTAGGAATGCAGGAAATATAAAAAATGATGAATAAGATCCTGTAAAGTTCTACCAGCCTATTTTTAAAAAGTGACAAACAGTGTAACCTTGGAGGGTAGAATTACTGTTCATTATCCTTGAAAATATGATTTACGAGACAATCCATTCAATCTGTTCCATGTGATACAGCAAGTTCTCTCTGCTTGTTCACTCCCTCCGCTCGGTTAAACATTCCTTAAAACCAGTCAACTCAACCAAACTTTTCACCATCCAACCAAGTATTTGTACAGAGCTCCATATTAAATTTGTCTGGGAATATTCTTGTGAAATGCATTAGAATGTTTTACATCCTAAAAATGTGTTGTAAAAGGGCAAGTTGTGTCGATATACAGTACCGCTGATCCACTGCCTTCCTCCCTGCTAGCTATGTCATAGAGTCATACATAGATTCTATAGTCATAGATTGGAACCAGGCCCTTTGCCCCAACTTCTCCATACTGACCAAGATGCCCCATGTACATTGGTTCCATTTGCCTGCATTTGGACCATTTCTGTCTAAACCTTTCCTATCCATGTACCTGTCCAGGTGTCCTTTGAATGCTGTTACACTATCTCCATCAACTACCTGGTAACTGCAGATCACCCTAAGTTCCTGCATCTTCTGTCTTTCGTGACCTGCCTGGGGCATGGTCATGATGCCAGCCCCCTCAAAATACACATACAATATGACATCGGAATCTCCTTTATTGTTAAGAAATGCTCAGGAATGTGGTGATAAATGTTTTCTCACTGTGTATTCTCCTGTTGAACACCTCATAAACGACATTACCGATCTTGATACAAACACACACCAGCACTAAACTTAATAAATTACTAGACTAAGTGGGACCCGTTGAGTCCCAGTCATGTGTAAAGGGCCTGTCCCACCAGCATGCAACTCCTTGTGATTAGCGCGACCTAATGTGGTCGCTTGAGCCGTCCGGCGTCGCGGGGCTGGTCCCACTTCGATCGCCGGAGCTGTGCGGAATTGTGCGGAGTTCGTCCCGACACCGCGCAGGGCTCCGAAAAACTGACTATGTCCAAAAATTCCGCGCGGCAACGGCTTGTCGGCTCGCAGTCGCCTCGACGCATTACACACTGCCCCAACATCGTGCCTCCGTGACCCTCTATGTGTGTGGTCCGTGGCCCTCTCTGTGTGTGCCTCTGTGCCCCTCTCTGTCCTGGCGAACTTACCTTGGACTTCGCTCCAAGTTCGCCTCACTTTGCTCCACGTTGCGCCACTCACCCGACCTCCGCGCGGCCCCTACTGCCGGTTTGGTTGTGCTTGCCGCATGCAGGCACATGCTGGTGGGAACGGCCCTGTACAGGGGATCACCCGACCTCCGCACGGTCCCCACTTCTAGTTTGATCGCGTTCATCACATAGAGTTGCATGCTTGTAGGACAGGCCCTTAAGGCCTGGTTCCCCAATGCAATATTCCACACTCACTCACAGCACAGGCATGGCTCATTTCCTCTCATCCCCCAGCACTCCCTCCCCCTCCTTTTCATCCTCCATCTTCTTTCCCCTCTCCTCCTCCCCTCCCCAATCCCTCCCTCACTTCACCTCTCCTTTCCCCTACCCTCACTCCCTTCATAACTCTTCTCCCCTCCCTACCCCCTCCTATCCCCCACCTCCCCTACCCCCCCACTATCCCCCTGACCTCCCCCACTACCCTCCATTCCCCACCTCCCCCACTCCCTCTATTCCCCTCCTCCCCCATTCTCCCTCCTCATCTACCCTACTTACCCCCCTCTCCCTCCCTATCCCCTCCTCACCTCCCCAGGATCTCGAGGTTGCAGCAGTCAGCCTTGGAGTCGGCCAGGTTCTGGGAGACACTGCTTCAGCCGGCGGTGATGCACAAACTCTGCTCCTTCAGCTCTATTCTCCCTGCCGGTGAGTGACAGAGGACCCGGCCAATCAGTGCGGCAATGTTGCGCCGGAAGGGGCATCACCATCTGGGCCTGGGCATCGCCGTCTCGCGTGACTAACAGGAGAGGAGACCAATCTGCGTGGTGGTGACTGGCAGGAGAGGAGACCAATCTGTGCATGTGCGGTTGTTTAAACCTTAATAACATTTAAACTATACCATCGATCAGAACAAAACGTGTTGCACTTGAGCACAGGATAATGGTGAGTAAGGTGGCGAAAAATCGTAGAGCTATCATGTACCGTTTTTGCGCATATAGAAAACCCATGCAAACCGGAAGAGCACAATATCAGAGTTTTAGTTATGTATAGATAATAATATATATTAAGCAACCAGATCCCTTTTAATGGGTGGAAGCAAGGAACTGCAGATACTGGTTTACAAAGAAGTGACCCAAGCTGAAACGTCGCCTATCCAAGTTCTCCAGAGATGTTCTCTGACCTATTGAGCTACTCCAGCAGTTATCGTCCTCCACTTTTAAAGGGACGTGAATACAGTTTTCTTTCAATGAAGTTTTCAACAGCAGTTACTGTTTTGCTGATGTTTTTAATCTGTTCAGTATTACTTGGGAGTCGATGGTAATGTTTTTCAGCAAAAACTAATGGTACATACTTCTACTAAAGCTACTGCAAGATCTGCAGAGTTAAGATCCTTCAAGGCTGTCACTGATTGAACAAGGGCAAGGCCATTCCGATGTTCAGCAGAGGGTGAACACATCCTAGCCAATAAAGCCGCACTAGACATCAGCATTGGTAAATGGTGAGCTTCACCTTGGTGCATAGGCACGATGTGAGAGCGGAGGTTAGTTTAGGGTTGTGAAAAATAAAGTGTTGGAGGAACTCAACAGGTCAGGGAGCATCGATGGAGATAATGGACAGCTGATGTTTTGGGTCAGGTCCTTATTCATTCTGAAGCTCTGACCCATTGTCTCCACAGATGCTGCCTGACCTGTTGAGTTCCACCTGCACTTTGTGCTCTGCTCTCGATCCTAGCATCTACGGTTTCTTGTCTCTCTTATTCCAATTTTTGTTGGCAGTGGAAATGTGGAGATCTGATACAATATCCACTCATTCAAAATACACTCAGTCCCTCAGTTTGGGGATCTTGGATCAGTCACCGGTTCGAAAATAAATCATGTCGCTTTTTCTTGATGAATGAGTACGCAGATCTATTTCTCATTTCAAAAACTTATCACTAACATAAATAAATGATAGGTTCCCAGACTGATAACTCTGCATTCGCACCTTCCACCCCCAACAACTACGAAGTCCCAGACTGAGCCATATATCCCATGGCCACACAGAGCCAGAGACCTTACCAAACCCTCATCTGGCCAGCCTCCACCCCCAACAATCTGGGTGACAGCTCCCGATGTAAAGAGGGAAATGCTGGCAGTTTTGAGATTATAAGGTCTGTAGGTCAAGCACTGTGGTTTGTGTTCTGAATGAAACATTAAACTGGCTATCATCTACCATCTCAGGTGGGATTTTATGATACCCTTGTGGGAAGAGCAAAAGATGTCAGCTGATCAAATGATTAACATTTATGACTCGATGGCCAACATCCCATAGAATCATACAGTACAGAAACAGGCCCTTTGGTCCATATCACCCATGCTGACCATGATGCCCCATCTCTGCCATTTGCCAACGCCCGGCCCATATCCCTCAATCTTTCCTATCCACATCACTTAATTGGTAATTTGTCCGAGTGAGATTTGTGGAACTCTGCTGTCTGCTTATTCACTACTTTATAAACAGATCTCAGAGATCCACCATTAACCGTGAATTATGTTGAGACATCGAAGTCAAGAAAGGCAAGTGCAATTTACTTTTCAGCTCCTCCCATTTCTACATTCTTATCATTCTCAGTGCTTGAAGCAGGTCACTAATTTACCTGTTTGACATTACCCGAGTACATGAAGGGGTTACTGAAGCAAGGAATCAAACTGAATCCAGAGAGATAAACCTTTCCAGTCTTTCTTTCTCTCGCAATCAGCACCATCATTTCTCAAGGGGATGGTCCACAACAAAGAAAAACTCATAGATCAATGGAGAATGTTGTTGAGGCATTTGATGCGACTAAGGCTGTTCTTAAACCTAGCAGATGGAGTTGTAATCTGTAATCCACTGTGTCTGTATTTGATGAATCTGGATACCAGTGAGCATGTGTTCCATTCCCTTGCACCAACATCAATCATCTTGATAACTGTACAATTTACGAAAGGTATACATTTGAAAGGGTGAGTAACAAAAATCTGTTCTGTTCCATCTGATGTGAAACTTAAACCTTCCTCCCCCTTCCCCCACCCCTCATTTGTACCTCATAACAAATCAAGTTGGCAGCAACATCTGTTCCCTGATGTTCTAAATCATCTGATCAGAGTTTACAAAAAAATCTCGCTGGAGATCGTTAAAAAGTAACATTCGGTTTCTATGGTTAGCTTAACTGTTAAACAGTTTAATGTGATATAGGCACAACATTTGAATAATATTAAAGTACTGCTTTTAAGGAGTAAATGAATGCTGCATCATATCCGCACTAAAGCGTTTTAACATATCTAACTAATTTTCTTTGTGTGGGTACGTACATTATTTTTGAATAATGGAGTTGTCACAAACCTCTAGCTCAATTGTGCATTTGCAAATGGGCAATCCATTTATAATATGTGAAGCAAACTGAACCCCTAAGGATTGTTTTACTTTTATTATACAAAAGCAACTAAATGTGGATATTTGCAGTGTACTGCTTTATGGGTAATCATTTCTTGTTTTTTTGTTTTTTGTTTTTTACATCTTTTGTATTAATTTTTTTATTTAATTTTTTTTTTATTTTATTATTTTTTATTTTTGTTAGAAGTACAATAGTGTGGTACTCGAGTACCTAATACATACATATTTCCATTCTTGTACAACTTCGTATTTTTAATTTAATAATAAACGAACGGTGAAAGAAAAAAGAAATAAAGAGTGTCGGAATAGATAGACAAGCGAGTAGAAACAGAGAGCAAAAGAAATAAAGGACAGAGATGAGAAGCTGAAAAGATTGAAAGAAAAAGAGAAAGTAGAGAAAAGAGAGATTAGGAGAGATCTATCTATTTCGTATTTTTGCCCATCCGTCACCCGGTTCTGAACCATTTAATTTCTAAGGTTATGTTATGTTGCACCATATGCTTGTAAAAAGTTGATAAAAGGAGACCAAGTCTTTAAGAATTGGTCTACTTTGCCTTGTAGGAGGAATCTCATTTCTTCGAGATGTAGCGTTTCCGACATATTTGAAATCCACATTTTGAACGTTGGCGTGGTTGCGTTTTTCCAAAATTTTAGTATAAGTTTTTTGCTGTTATTAAACCGTAATTAAGAAGAGCTTCTTGGAATATAGTTAGTTTACTTCCCTCTTCCATTGATCCAAAGATAATCAGTTCTGTATTGGGGTTCAATTTTGTTTTAAATAGTTTTGTAAAAGTTCCAAAAATGTCATTCCAAAATGTATGAGTTTTGTACAAGAGACAAAGGAATGTGCTATGGTGGCATTTTGAGTTAGACATTTGTCACAGATGGGTAATCATTTCATCATGTTGGTAGCTTGTTTAGTTTAGAGATGCAGCATGGAAACAGGCCCTTCGGCCCACTGAGTCCACGCTGTCCATTGCCCACCCACACACTAGTTGCATGCTATCCCACTTTCTCATCCTGCACACTAGGGCAATTTGGAGAGGCCAATTAACCTACACACATTGGAATGTTGCCGGAGAAAACCGACGCAGTTACAGGGAGAACGTACAGACAGCACCCATAGTCAGGATCAGGATAATCAGGTCCCTGGCGCTGTGAGGCAGCAGCTCCACTGCTGCGCCACTGTGTATATATAAATATAGAGACAAAGACACGGAGAAAATGAATACCACAGGTGATGACACTTGTGATTACCAGCAATTTTAGTTGTTAGATCACTTTGTACAAAAGATTAAGAAAATAATATTGCAATAGACAGCAGTGCAAACAAAATCAGCTGGTAATCCTTAACATTCCCGATTGCATTTACCTTTCCAATAATGTTATTACACTGGCATTGCATCAGAGAGTCACTTCCACATGTGACAGAAGAGTAACATATCTGCCACGTCCCTGACTTATGCTTGCTTCAAGTTTGATCAACACACGGTCCCCTATGCATTAGAAAATCAAATTAAGCTGTTTACAGTACCGTAAAATGGGCTTGCACCATAAATCACTTTGAGATCCTTAATGCACCAAAGATAGAATAAATAAATAGCATTGTTTACGCTGACAATTTAACTGCTAATGAGGAACAAGTTTAGATTTACAGCTGAAATAAGTCAAAGTTGCTCTGTGCTCATTTCAGACTATTTCTTTATCCGTCTGTTCCCTCTCTTCATACACTGCCACCTCCCTATAGTTTGTTTGACCTGCAGAATGAATTCTGTTGGTGTTGATGGTTGCACTAATTTCACACTTCATTCAGTTTCCATCTGAAGTCCACAGCGCTGGGACGGAAAACCTGAGTTCATTTACCATCTTAGTAGCTTTAGAAACATCACCTTATGTCTCATATCTAAACTCATCCATGACCTTGTCAAAAAACATTCCACAAGATTTGAAAGTGTAATCCCACAATAATCACCTATAAAATCTACCTGTGATTTTGCAAACAAAATATTCTACGATAAAACGGCATGTGGAGTGTAAAATATTTATAGGCAGAATCTTGCTGGGACAATATCCAGCTCTTTACAATTTTGCAGTTCCCATTTCACTTTCTGAAAAAATATTAAATTTTCCTTTGCCTTTGTGTGTTGAGAAGGTGCAGGCCATCTCTATTGAGTCAATCAAATGTGTAATATGTGGAACTCGATTAAGGCGTTTGATTTCAACCAATGTCAGGTTCAGCTTAAAAATCTACACCCCTTTACCTCCTCATCTATTAACAATCTCTGGCAGATGATCTACAATCTTTGATCTACAATTGCTCTTTTAGTCCGTATTAAAGCACATTGTATAATTATTATGCAACACTGCATTGTAGCAACTTTGAACAACAATGATACATAAACTGAACCGTAGGGGATTATCCTGGAATGTTAATTTTCCATGAAAAATAGTTGATGACTTAATAAAAAGGTTACGTAATTGTTTTGTGCTCTGGTCAAGATTGCTGATGTCGGGTCATTTTCTCAATGACCATTAACTTGCACAATGAATCGTGCTCAGAAAGTTAGACTATACGCATTTTACCTAAACTCCTGCCTGCAGTTGCTAGTCTCGATTCAGATTTCCAGCATTAGTTCCTCGAGTTCAGTCACAGTCTAAAGGGAGACATGAAATAAGCAGAATGCTCAACCATTGTCTATCAATGAGCCAGAGTATTAACGTTGGTGAACCATTAACAGCAATCCCAAGATGTTGTGAAGCTGGAAAGGGTGCGGGGAAGATTTATGAGGATGTTACCAGGACTTGAGGGCCTTCTTCTTCTTATCGAGTCCACACACAAGATTAGAAATTGTTCAGCCAGAGCTGAACATACATCTCGGCATCTGCATAAAATGGTGTCTGTCTTGCGCTTCTTATGCATGGTGGGGGAAATATTGGTGAAAACAGGGCCGCGACGTGAACGCTCTTTCCTTGACCCCACTCGAGGGCCTGAGCTGTACAGAGAGGTTGAGCAGGCTAGTTCTTTAGTCCTTGGAGCACAGGAGGCTGAGGAGAGATCTTATAGAGGTGTATAAGATCATGACAGGAATAGATAGGGTAGATGCACAGAATCTTTTTCCCCCAGAGTAAGGGGAATCAAGAACCAGATGACATAGGTATAAGGTGAGTGGGGAAACGTTTCATAGGGACCAGAGGAGCAACATTTTTTTTTGTTACACACAAAGGTCTATGGAAAGTGCTGCCAGAGGAGGTATCATCACAGAGGAAGCAGGTACTATCACAACGTTTAAAAATATTTGGACAAGTACATGCATATCAATGGGGGGGGGGGGGGGGGGGGGGGTGATGCATAGATGTTAGTGGCATTTAAGAGATTTTTGGAGAACAACGTGGATATGCAGAAAATGGTGGGATATAGGTTATGTGCAGATAGATAAATGATAGTCTTGGCATTATTATGTTCGACACAGAACTTGTGGGCTAAAGGCCCTGTTCTTGTGCTGTTCTGTTCTATGTTCTAATACTTCTACAGGAGATTGTACAAAAGAGATTCACTAAATTGATTCCTGGATGAAAGTGTTGGCCTGTCATGCAGGACTAAATAGGTTAGATCTCTATTCTTAAGGTTAGAAGAGGTATTCAACAAGGAGATAAATTAATTTTTGAAATATCTGTCAATGGAGGCATTGGGGAGCTGTCAGAGAAAGGGAGATTCGGCATGGGGCCGATGGGCCGATGGGCCACTGCCAGGCAGGCATGAGGGTCCGTCCCCTTTCCTTTTTAATTACGTTCTGCAAAGCAAACTGCACCCATGGAGAATATTCAGTTCGACTGTCAGGAGCTGCATTTCCAAACAATTGTCCACCCACACATTCTTAGAATTCCACCCAATACAAATGCTAATTCTACATTTATATTCAGAGTGCCTTGATAGTGCCAAGTTCAGAACAGTTAATCTTTCTGATGGTTGGTACTTTGATGTTGCAGGTTGCACGTTTGCCGATCTGTCTTACTTGCATTGACAGCAGATATGCATTAATTCATCCTTAAAGAACTTGTTAAAAAGGTTCACAGGTAACCGACGTGCCCAAAATATCACATCATCAATTGCTTTGTAATTGGCGGAATCAGCTTTGAACATTTTTCAAGTAACTCAGTTGCTTAAGGCATTAGGCCTTAAACTCCATGTCCACCACAGTTTCGCTGTCACTTGTGTTCACAAATGGTGCAGGAGGTGTCTGCTGAAGAAAATGAGATATTTATCTATGTCTTGCTTCATCAGTATGGTTTGTCAAAATGTCCCTGAGTGCAAGGAGCTTGGATAACTGGAGTTAATATAATGAGAAACAAACATGAACAGATCCGGTCTGCAGTGAAACTCCTTTGTATGATGGACAAAAATATCTTCATAGTGTGTCTAGCCCATTGACCTTTGCCTATCCTTCCACTCTCAAAAGAGTTAGTTTCTATGTGCATCTTCCTGCAATGTTTACTTACACTGTGCAATAATAAAATCCTCCTCTCAACACCAAAGTGGCTAGTTCTAAAATGGGCACATTTACTTTAATCACCAGTTGCTTCAGTCATACTGCAAAATATCTCACATGGGCCAGATAAAGAGGATGCCTTGTACAGATGCTGCTGCTGAACAGCCTGGGCACTCCAAAGAAACTTAACACTAATTAGCAGATCTACCATAAAGTGGATGTTAGTCACATTACTACATGCCGTGTGGCTATCTCCATCTGGCTTGTTTGTCTCCACGGATCAGAGGCCTCGCTGGCTTCCCATCAACGTGAAGCAGAAGTCAAATACTTTGCAGCTAACACGCGTGTTCGTGTGCGAGCGCGTGTGCGTGTCTTCCCACCTCACCACTGGATATTTTGGCTTTAACCTGTGGACCATGCAAGTAAATCATTCTGGGGAATTCTTTCAAAGGAATAATTATTTTTAAGGGTAGACAATAATAAAAATGTAACCTTTTAATATTTTGTTACATGGCACCGTAGAAGGTAATGTTGCACGAGACTGAGAGTGCTATCAGGTCTCCATTAAGCAACACTTACAGTCTGAATGCACTGTCAATGGTGCTTGGAAATAGTATCTGATCCCTAAAACAGATAATAAAAATGGTACGTTTACCCTGCTGTTAGTTTAGGTTAAAACTTCATTTGAATCCTGTGTTACCTGACCAGACCTGTGCAGCAGGGAGATTGCATCAGCTGTTACAATGACGAGCACAAAGGCACCAAGGTTTGGCTTAACGCATGTTAACGCTATGTGGAGAAACAAGAAGCTGCAGATACTGGAATCTTGAGAAAAACGCAGAGTGCTGAAGGAACTCGCTGGATCAGGCAGCATTGCTGGAAGGAGTGGACGGACACGAGTCAGAGGATGAGTCCTGACCCGAAACTGGCCCGTGCAATCCCTCAACGGATGCTGTCTGACCCACTGAATCTCTGTGCCTTGCAAAGATTGCGACTGTTGGGCTGTGACTCAAGGTTATAAAATGGAGAGCATTAAATTGGAGATTAGATGATTGTGAAACGCTCCAATGTATGTATTACTCATAGCATATTAATCAGCAGTTCACTGCCCCCCCCTCCCCCCCCTTCTCCCCCCCCCTTCTCCCCCCCCCCCTTCTCCCCCCCCTTCTTCCCCCCCCCTTCTCCCCCCCCCTTCTCTCTCCCCCCTTCTCTCTCCCCCCCCCTTCTCTCTCCCCCCCCTTCTCCCTCCCCCCCCCTTCTCCCTCCCCCCCCCCTTCTCCCTCCCCCCCCCTTCTCTCCCCCCCCCTTCTGTCACGCTACTCAACAACGTACCTCGGTGACTGCCAATCACCCCCCCCCCCCCCCCCGCCCCGGACACTTATTGTTATTTATCCAAATCATTTGCTGTGTCGCTCTTCCAGGGAGATGCTAAATGCATTTCGTTGTCTCTGTACTGTACACTGACAATGACAATTAAAATTGAATTTGAATCTGAATCTGACATTGTGACATTTCTCAGAAATGTGACCATTTGAGTACGAGCAGCTGGCTTGATGACAAATCTAGGACATCAGGGATGGTCCTGTCCAAGGCTTACTCTAAAAAACTTCACAAAGCTCAATAAAGTTTCAAGCAGGTGCCATGCCTCACAGGAAAGCTTGAATGAATCAGCCATGAATTCTTGACTAGTTCATATTTAACTCGTGCAGAATCCCGATAATGTACAGATTTTGTTATTTCTGACCCTATCACACAGAATTCAAAAGAGATCTCTATTTTCGTGATCCTACCCACACTGCAAAACCCTTCGGCTTTACGTGCCAACACTCTCCCCATCAGGATGCCTATTAAACCCACTGCTTCATGTCATGTCTTTGTTCTGAAATCTCTCCACTTGTTCATCCCTCTCTTTCAAAGATCTTTGCAAGGCCAATTTCAAATGTCAAAATCAATCATTTGACTGGTCAGCCTAACTGAACTTACTTTTCAATGAGCAAAGGACGCCTAGGTTTTCAGAAAGTTTGAATGTGATTTTTATTTTCTTTGTCATCACAGAGCAGCTGAAACTCTCCCCAGGACTCACTTAAAATAAAATGTGAACACCAGTTCTGATCTAGTAAGTGACATTTGTGGAAACAAGGAACTGCAGATGTTGGTTTACCAAGGAAAGACACAAAGTGCTGGAATAACTTAGCAGGTGAGGCAGCGTTGCTGGAGAACATGGATTGTTGGTGTTTCGGGTCGGGATCCTCTTCGGATTAAAAATGTGTTGCTTGCTTCAAGCACCAGCATACAACCTTTTGTTATTACCATACTAGTAACTAAGATATATCCTGGAGTAAGCTTGCCCTCTCTCAGTTGGAATCATAGTCACACAATGCTGAAACAGGCCTTAGTTGATAAAGGTTTCTGCAATAGATCTAACCTAATATAAAACTTCCTTTCTGAAGAATCAGAACTAATGATATTGTTTAATTCCTAAATAATCTTTTAAAATGTTATCATTGAGATGCTCCATCATAACCTTCTCCTCCACGACTAGAAGATATTACATTGCACAGGGCTTAATGCGATCAGCGAAGGGCTTTTACTGCTCGTGAGCCATATTGCGCTTGTTTAATTTTGCTTTTTATGGACTGCTTTTGGCTAACCGAGCTTAAGTGGTAATTGAATCCTTGGGTTCTGCCAAGGGCTGCATTTTCCCAGTTGAAAGCTGAGACATCTACTGCACACATCAGATGTTTGCACTGGCCATTTGGGAGATGAGGGGAAAGTTACAGCAAATGATAGTTTTATTTTCACCGAGTTATGCTTTTGTCATTGCCTTAATGGGCGAAATGACAAAAATTAAACTTTCCTCTGTATGAAGTTTGAGTTTGTTCTGATTCTGATAATTGTGAGCAAATTCTTATCACTGTGTAACCACCCCAAACTGAGAAGTGATCTCAGGTGATTTAAGCCCTTATCCCCCTTATGGGCGATTTTTTCAGCGATTACAGGCGACTAGGCTGTCGCCACATGGTCACAGGGTGACGCCTGTATGGTCGTGAGCAGTCTCCGCAAGTCGCCTAAAGAGACGCAACGTTTTTCTGGTCGCCGCTGGATTTGGAAATGTTCAAAACATTTTGGCGACTGTGGGCCTGACGCAGTTGGCCTTCTCCTGTCGTAGATGCTGTTGTAGGTTGTCGCCAGGATGACACAGGTTGTTGCCAGGCGACGTTGGTTGTCACCGGGTGCTGACTTTGGTGAATTCCATTGGCGACTACCTACGTCAACCGGTGACAGGTACCGGCGAATGAATTGTCTTCAGTTGTCGCCGACAGGGTCGTTGCTTGTCATAGGTTGTTGTGGGTGGATGTAGTTTGTCGCCAGTGTGGTCGTAGGTGAACGTCCTAATGGGCTGTCAGTAGCTTGACGTCGACTAGGTGGTAGGTTGTCGTAACTTGTCTTAGACATTGTCGTGGGGGGGGGGGGGGGGGGGTCCAGTCACTGCATTTTTGGCAACCTGCCACGACTGACAGTCGCCGAAAAAAATCACCTAAGTGGGACAGGCCCTTTAATGTCCACAATTCGTCTCGCACGCCATTCTCTTCCAAATCCAAACAAACGGGCTTCACAATTGAACCTCACTCACTATAGGACTTGGGATTCAATAGGAAGCAATCAGTTTCCATTCAGACACCGGGTCTGCAATTGAACTGCACTGACAAAGTTCCAACAGCTTCATACTTGTTGCTCTAACTTTGGTGACACTCTGCAGAAGGGCTGTAAAACCTCTCACATCTGAAGAAGGGTTTGGGCCCAAAACGTTGCCTCTCTCCTTCGCTCCATAGATGCTGCTGCACCCGCTGAGTTTCTCCAGCACTTTCGTCAAACCTCTCACTGCAGACTTTTCAGGGCCTTAACATCCACATCCATGCAACAATTCACAGAACTACTACTTGCTAACTGAAACTTGTTTAGAGGTAGAGATACAGCGTGGAAATAGGCCCTTTCCAGAGGTGGTGGTCGAGACTGATACGATAGTGTTTGAGAGCTTTTTAGATAGGCACATGGATATAGATCACATACAGGTAGAGGAGATTAGTTTAGTGGTGGAGATGGAGAAAAAAGGGTTCAGGGACTAAGCAAGTTAAACAAAACTACTTTACCCTAATTCTAATAAAGTTGGAGATTTAAGAGTAAGGAAAAAGTAGAATAAGACTGGAACAGTACAAGTAGTTTCCACAGTCATTAGCATGCAATTACATCATTCAACTGTTAGGTTATTGTTGGCATGTATAAAAGTTAACACAATATTTACTTTTGGGAATGGAGCCAGATGCTAAGCTTTAGGAAAATAAAGCACCCTTAAATTATGGAGCATTCCAAGAATTAAGGGTCCTGGATTAAGCCAAGTAAAGCCAAAAGGAAAACACAGCACGTGCTGGAAAACTGAAATAAAACCAGGAAATTAATTTTTGGTCACTCAACAGAAACATTATCTCTGCTCTGCTCCCGCCCTCAGCTGCCTGACCCGCTGAGTATTTTCAGCAATTTGTATCGCAAGTCTTTGGTAGGCATTCAGCCCACACTAACTGGTGAAGTTCGAACTCAAGATGCATGCAAATAGTTTTTTTGATTAACTGCAGCAAGGTTGGAATCAAGATGAAGATTTAATAGGATAATCTCTCTGATAGACCAAGCTAGGTTGTCATGGTGATAATACAGAGGGATAGATAGACAGACACAAGGCAGGCAAGGAGGGATGGAGATGGAGAGAGAAAGAGAATGAATGCCAAAGAACATGTAAAGGCTGTGAAATGGAACATAGAAACATAGAAAATAGGTGCAGGAGGAGGCCATTCGGTTCTTCGAGCCAGCACCACCATTCATTGTGATCGTAGCTGATCGTCCCCTATCAATAACCCGTGCCTGCCTTCCCCCCATATCCCTTGACTCCACTAGCCCCTAGAGCTCTATCTAACTCTCTCTTAAATCCATCCAGTGACTTGGCCTCCACTGCCCTCTGTGTCAGGGAATTCCGTAAATGCACAACTCTCTGGGTGAAAACGTTTTTTCTCATCTCAGTCTTAAATGACCTCCCCTTTATTCTAAGACTGTGGCCCCTGGTTCTGGACTCGCCCAACATTGGGAACATTGGCAACCACAGTAGATGCCCAACAGGTCAGGTCTAGCAAAACATAAAACCTATTATTGGTCTCCGGTACTTTGAAGAGACAGCCTTTGATGCTTTGGACGTAGAGTAGAATAGAATATCTACAATGTTTATTCGTGAAAGGAATGATTCTATTTCTTTCACTTTTTCCTCAGTATTTATTGATTTGGGTTCCACTGCGCTGACCAAACTGTGCCTGTGCTCATTCGTACTAGAGCACTGGTTCAGAGCTGCACTAAGGTATTTTACTCTCTGCATCACTGCTCACACTCAGAGACCTTTGCACTACGTTCAAATGTCTGTCATTTGAGATGAATGCAAAAAATGTAAATGCTTAATTAAAATAACCAATTCACTTAAAACATTCAACTGATGTACAATAATTAAACAACATGTTATTTAAACTAAAGTAAAAAGATACTTTCACGTAACTTAATTCATTAAGGTTGACACCACAAGAATGAGCTGGATCCATCAGATACGATTAGAGATATACAGCATGGAAAGAGTCCACACTCCAATTAATCCCATTTTATTCTCCTAAATATCCGCCAACTCCCTCCCCCACTGATTTACTTGCCAGGGTGATATTTAAGAAAGCTTTTTTTTTAAAAACAGTATGGAAACAGTTCCTTCAGTTCACACAGACCATTGATCACATGTTCACACTTGTTCTAGGTTTTACCACTTTCACATCCACTCCCTGCACACTTTGGGCAATTTACAGAGGGTCAATTAACCTACAAACCTGCACGTCTTTGGGTTGTGGGAAGAAATTGGAGCACCTGGAGAAAACCCACACAGCCACAGAGTGCTTGCAAACTCCACACAGGCAGCACCCGAGGTGAGGATTGAACCCAGGTCTCTGGCGACGTGATGCAGCAGCTCCACTGTTGATTTAGAGCAGCCAATTAACCTACCGACCTGTGGCAGTGGCACCAGGATCAGAGGGTATCTGGGCGCAGCACACCCTGCAGTCCATGATGTCCAGACTTGACGAGGTGACAGAAGCATCACCGCTAACCTCCAGCATAGTCCTTACATCCAGATATGGAAGCTTGGGCTTTGCTGCTGTGAAACCGCGGCTCTCCACATCACCACGCCCTGCCCTCGATGCCTAATATTTCCAAACAATGAGATTCTGCTCGCACTTTACCACCAGCGTAACACTTTGCTCATGTTGCAAGTGGAGGATAGCAAAATAACCTCTTACGCCACTGTTATTATAGAAGGTTGCATGCTCCACCCAGTGACTTGGTGGCATGATTTGCTGCGGCTGCTGCCTGTAGTGCAGGGATTTATTTCTTGCATGTGATTCCGTATTCTTTCTGAAATTATCAGTGAAGAAGTTTTGTAATGCTTGAATGCAATTTAATGTTTGAGGAAAGATTTGACGATTTATTGGCGGTGCAAGGAACTGCCGGTGCAGGAATCCTGGAGGAACTCATGGGTAAGGGAGGGAATGGAAAGGTGATGTTTCAGACTTGAAGGGTCCGGACCTGAAACGTCGCCTGTCCATTCCCCCCCACAGATCGTACATGATAGGAATAGAATGAGGCCATTCGGCCCATCAAGTTTACTCTGCCATTCAATCATGGCTAATCTATCTCTCCCTTCTAGCCCCATTCTCCTGCCTTCGCCCCATAATTGCTGACACATGTACTAATCAAAAATCTATCTCTGCCTTAAAAATATCCACTGACTTAGCCTCTACAGCCTTCTGTGGCAAAGAATTCCATGGATTCACCATTTTCTCCTCATCTCCTTCCTATAAGAACATCCTTTAATTCTGCGGTTTTGACCTCTAGTCTTAGACTCTTCCACTGCCGTGTTCCCCTAGCAGTGTGAATTGAAAACATTATGCGACTTTGGATTTGAACTTACCTGAAGGAAGGTTCAACATTCTGTGCCTTCTAAAATGTTGCAAATATATTTCATATTTTCTGCACAATTGTTTAAGACAATAGCACCATAAGTCAGCTGCTATTAATGTCCACTAATTTATTGCAAAATCATTGCAATCGCAGTATATAAAAAGTTTATTTTTAAAGTTTTGTGCATCTTACCCTGTGTACTCAGTGCCTTAAACTATCTGACGTGTCACAGATGCTTTATGGAAACCAATTTGAGAAGCCTTTCTTTGTAAAAGCTTCATCTGGGGAAGGACTGATGCAATCTCCACACACGGGATGGAAGTGGAGCTCTCGATTGAAGCCATCCATTTGCCTGACAGTAATAACCGGAAAACGCTTTGGGGTCACTGACCTGCTTCTTGCCAAATATCAAAACCTGTCACCAAAACTGAGAGAAATTCTCTGTTTTCTATGCCGTAGCAAAGAGCTGAAGGCACTCTACTGTTAGTCTTTGCTTTCTGCTCTTTTTGTTGTTGCAGTGACCACAGTCCATATACTTAACGTACACATTGGGATCACCTTGTGTACTTGCTCACAATAATGTAAAGTTTGTGATAAGTATTGCGTTAAGAAAGACTTGTCCGTCTTAGAACATATCATAGTATGTGGGAAGCATGATAATTTTTGTTTGGTTTAGTGAGATACAGCAGACACACATACCCCTCAGCCCACACCGACCATCAATCACTCATTCACACAATTTCTATGTTATCCCACTTTCTCATCCACTCTCCCTACACACTAGGGGCAATTTACAGAGGGCCAATTAACCATCCTACACCACACATCTTTGGGATGTGGGAGGATGGAGCACCCAGAGGAAACCCGCACGATCACAGGGAGAACATGCAAACTCCACACAGGCAGCAGCCGAGGTCAGGATCGAACCTGGGTCTCTGGCACTGTGAGGCAGCAGCTCAATCTTGAGAACCTTATAAACAATTTAATAATAAAAAGCAGAAGTACTTTTCTGTCAGGTACGTCAGAAGAGATTTACTGAAAAGACAGAAGCTAAGCCAGTAATCTGTCACCAGCCATTGATCTACCCGAGGATATGCAGGAGCAGGAACACAAGCTATTTGTAGCTGAGTGCCAGTGCAATGTCACTTGCTGCTATCTGCATCCAATCTACACAGCTGCAATAAGTACACCATCTGGCACCTTGCTGCCATAAGGGACTGCCATCGTAAACATGACAAATGGCAGCCCTGGATTGTGAAATTTAGCTTCAGGTAAAATGAGACATGGATGTTCTACATTTCATGCAGAAACAAAAACTTAACAGAGCTGTCTGCATGCGAAGTAGTACGAATACTCTAACTGGCATCTCCTCTCAAGGGTTTTAGACCACTGCAAGCTGAAGGGGGTCATGTTTCAACTGGGCTTAGTGAATGATGCGAGTTTTGCAGCGTTCCTGCCACAGTGACCTGCTCCTCCATCAGTTATATCTATCCCTCAGCAAATTCAGCCAGCCAGCCACAAAGAACTATCCAGAACAAATGGGATGACAAGTTCAGCTAATGTAGTTTGTAAAGTCAACACACGATTAGAAACGCAGGCACCTCATGAGCGATGGAAATCCATTAGTTGCCTGCAGAACAATGTTCCTTTTGGCGAGGTAACATTGCGTGGAGACGAAACACATTCACTCACTGCCCAACAATGTTTGTATGAATGTTTCAGATAGCTATTAAAAGCTAGGTAAGAAAAACAGTGGCGACTGTGTCTTAAAATCCATTTTCCAGACAATATGCAGAATGTCCACACATTCCCGGTTATTAAAATGAACTGAGTTTTAATGTCTTAGCTGCTTTAAAAACAACTTCAAAGGTTTCAAATGCAATTGGTAAAAAGTTAGTTCCAGCCACTGACTTCACTTGTTAGTTAGGTTTAAATTAGATCTTTTAAGTAGATTAAATTATAATTAAAACCTTGGCTCAGAGAGTCTTCTGAAATGTAATGTTTCTCTTGCTTTACAGAAAAATATAGCTCATTTCTATTTTGGCCCGGTGTCCATGTGTTGTCATGCGTTTAGTCCACAGCCCTTGAACGTGAGAGGATGTCTCTGCAATAATGTGGATAATGTCCACCCCAGCAAGCATGGTAGCCAGATGTATGACCATGAGTACCAACGGAGGTTATACCCTGTCTGAAGAAGGGTCCCAATCTAAAACATCACCTATCCTTGTCATGCAGAGATGGTGCCTGACCAGTTTAGTAACTCCAGCACTCTGTATTTTACTCAAGATTTCAGCATCTGCAGTTCCTTGGGTTTCCAGGTTATC
This sequence comes from Raja brachyura, assembly GCA_963514005.1. The sequence continues at coordinate 26,365,244 of OY740803.1, forward strand.
CAGAGTAAAGTTTTGAAGATTTTAATGGAGGAGCTTGCTCTATTTTAGATGAGCTTGAGGACGAGTCGGTCAGCCTCTCAATATGGACAGAGAGGGCAGCGTCTATTAGTCCATGGCCATCGCTGGCAATTCCTTGCTGCGTTTATTCCGGTGACTGCTAGCACTCCCAGTGGTGCTCTTTGAATGCAAGAGCTAGCAAGAGTCTACAATATCATTGCTCACTGCTCACTGGGATGCTGCACCTCTTGTTTTGAACTCGGAGAGAGACCAGTCACACAGTGAGATGGCACAAGAGCTCAGAACTGTGAAGTCAATGCCAGGTATACATCCGAAGGAGATGGCCACGGCACAGCGAGAAATGGAATGGCCTCAGGTTTGTGGTCAAAGTCAGTCCTTGCCTCTTCTTGGGGTCTACTTGTGGAGGACTAGTAGCCCTTTTCCCCTTTATTGTATGCAGTCCCTTGGAATGCAGGAAAACGTTTCCTCCACTATTGTTCTGCGTGCGTCGAGGCATGAACATTGAAGTGGCAATTACAGTGAGGCTACTGCCGATCGATCGCTGTTATGCTGGGGAATTACAAGCATGTTGGGGATATTCCAGGGAAAGTGGAAACAAGGAACTGTAAGTGATGCTGGTTTTCAAACAAAAGTGCTGGAGTAACTCAGCGGGTCAGACAGCATCCCTGGAGAACGTGGATAGGGGATGTTTTGGGGTCAGACCGATTGTGGATGGGGTGGGATGAAAGACAGCTGAAAAAGAGGATGGACAGGACGAAGCCTTGCAAGTAATGGGTGGGTGCAGTTCGGGGAGTGTTTGCTAGACAGATGGTTGGACAAAGGGCAGAGATGTAAAACAGGGATTGAAGAGTTGCAAATTGTGATGCCAGAGGAAGAAATGTGGGATGGAAGGGGAGGGGGAGGGGAGAATTAGATGCAAGTCCAAGTGGTACACAGGGAGGGGGAGGTGGAGGCGGCAGGGGAGAGAACACAGGGATTGGTGAAGGGGATGGGAGGGGTTTGTGTAATGACCTACAATTGGATAACTCTGTTCATATGATGGGTTGTAAGCCACCCAAACAGAAGATGAGGTGCTGTTTGTCCAGTTTGTAAGGTACAATATTCCTTGTTGGGCAGTTTAATACAGAGATCCCAATGTTGAGGTTAGTGTCTCAAAACAACTCTCTGGCTGGGCTGTCTGTAGCCTTCTCTATTTCGACCAACATTAAATCACTTTCATTGATATGAACTCGAGTTATTCACGAACTAGTCCTACTATAAAATGAAGTAACAACTTCCTGTCAATGAGGCCCAAGTGAGTTTTTAAATGATGCACAAAGCCACAATTACTGCGTAGCAAACTCCTTATTCTTAAACAACTAGATTTTATGTGCTATAATTGTCATTCATGAACATCTCAAAATAAAAGATTTATTGTGGATGTTACTGCCTCATCTTTAAACACAAGCACACGTTCTGGCTATTATTTTATAATTTGTATGTTTTTATAAAATAATGTTAAATAGAGTCCTTAGCACGGAAACAGGTCCTTCGGCCCAACCTATCCGTGCAAATTAAGCTGCCCCATTCAAGTTAGTCCCATTTGGCCCGTACCCCTCTGAATCTTTCCTATCCGTGTACCTGTCCAAATGTCTTTAAACGTTATTATTGTACCTGCCTCAACTACCTCCTCTGGCAGCTCGTTCCACACACCCACCACCCTCTGTGCAAAAATGTTGCCCCTCAGATTGCTATTAAAGCTTTACTGTCTCACCCTAAACCTATGCCCTCCAGTTTTGATTCCCCAACCCTGGGAAAAAGACTGCGCATTCACCTTCATGGTCCCTCATGATATGCCTTTATAACATCACCCTTCAGCCTTATGCACTCCAAGGAATAAAGTCCTAGCCTGCCCAACCTCTTCCAACGGCACAGGTTCTGGGTTTTGGTCACTTTGTCCGGGCACAAATCTTCACTGCATTTGGCTGGTCAGGTGGTCCCGGAACGGACACTGTTCAATGGTAAATGCTTCAGGTCAGCATGAAGTGTCTTCACTTAGACGTAGATTTCGCTGCGCCCTCACACTGCAAGGCTCACAACTCACCGCACCGATGCTAACCCAACCTCAGCCTTCATCTATCCAGACCACTCACAACTCACAGGCAAATTCCCCACTCTCTTGGCAGCTTGGAGCTAGGGGGCATTCACAGTGAAAGGAGGAGAACACAGATAGATGGAGGGCTGCTGAGACTGTGGAGGATTCCTGTGCTGTTGGCAGCCACGAAGAAAGGGTTGCAGCTCCACGGAGCAGGGTGCAATGTCCTTGGGACTTACCTCACCCACGTTGTGGGCAAAGTCGGCAGCAATTCAGCAGGGATGAGCACGGCGAGGTAATACAGAAAACAAAATTAGTGCTGAAATGATTAGGAGAGATAAACCGTATCAGGGATAGGACAAGAGCCCGAGAAGATTGGTGTATACTGTTGGTCAGCGACACAAGAAGCATATGTGGCAGCAAACATAAAGGGAACCAGAAGGTTATGTCGGAGTATAGAGGCGAACAGAGTTTCAAGAGAATATGATAGTCATAGAGCATGAAAAAAGGCCCTTCGGCCCACCTTGTCCATGCTGACTGTTAGCATACTGGATTTGCCTGGATTTGGCTCATAACCTTGTAAACTTTTCTTATCTGTATATCTGACCAAATTACTTTCAAAAGCCATAATTGTATCCGCCTCTATAGCTTCCTCTGGAAGTTCATTCCAGACGCTGAATACCCTTTGAGTGAAAAGGTTGTTCCTGAGGTCCTTCGTAAATCTCTCCCCTCTCGCCCCAAGTATATGCCCTCTAGTTTTAGAATCCTCTACGCTTGGAAAAAGACTGAGTGTTCACTTTATCCATGCCACTCATGATCTTGTATGCCTCATTAAGCTCAGGTGTATTATTGAGCTGCTTGCCTCCTACACCAAAGAAAAAAGTCCCAGCCGATCCAACATCCACCTTGGTCATTCTCTCCTGCACCCTTTCCAACTTAATGACATTCCTCCTTTTGCCAGGTGATCAGAACTGCACACAATAATCTAAGCGTGGTCTCACCAACGAGTTGAACAGCAGCATCAGGATGCCCCAATTTCTGTATTCAATACTCTTCCCAATGAAGGCAAGCGTGCCCAACACCTTCACTGCCCTGTCTGCTTCACTACTCCCTGGAAGCAAATTGTTTCTATAGTTACAATGCACCCAAGTCCCCAACATGCTTTGTACCTATTGTTCAAACTTGCTATTTCAATTGAATTCCCAACCAACACATTGGTAACAAACCAACTCTCAAATGAAAGCTTAGTGTAATTATACATGGTCATCACTTGGAAAGTGACGTCACTCTTTGGTGTTTCATCACAGTCATTTGAGCGTTTTATTTATGTTGGATTTTTACGGTTTAAGTATAAATCTCATTAAAAGTTGGAGAGCATTCCTGATTGGAAACTTGAACGTGCTACATGAATGATTGTTATACAATCTGAAACCTACATTTTATCAATCAAAATCAAATCAAAATAAGTGCAGCTCAGTGATGCAATGGTAGAGTTGCTGCCACACAGCGCCACAGACGGGGTTCAATCCTGACTATGGGTGCTGTCAGTGTGGAGTTTGCACATACTTCCAGTGACTTTATAGGTTTTCTCCAGGTGCTCCAGTTTCCTCCCACATTGCAAAGATGTGCAGGTTTGTAGATTAATTGGCTCCTGAAAATTGTTCCCAGTGTGTAGGTTAGAAAAGGTGTAGGACAGAATTAGTTCTAACCTATCAGTATATGTATAGAATTGGAATCTAACCTATTAGAATTAGTATATGGCTGATTGCTGGCCAGAGTGGATTCAACGGGCTGAAGGGCCTGTTTCCCCACCGTATCTTTAAATGAAATAATATGTTGTGACTTTGGGGCTTTGCCTGCGCTGTTCTGTAGAAGCGCAGGAGGAGCTCAGTATGAAATGTGAGTTTGAATAAATGGGTGGATTCAGGGAATGGTGGTCTGATCCAAAGCAGGTTTCTCTGTTCGCAAGAACTGTCCAAGTTCTATTATGCTGTGGTGAGAAACCACCAGTGACTCTGCAGTGCTGGCGTTGATTACCTGGGACAGCATCCCAGCACTCTTATGATCTAATTATGCTCTGCAAGGTTGCTAATTATGTGAAGAGTTTGCAATTGATCATTTTAAACACAATGGCAAACAGATAAGGGCCTGTCCCACTTATGTGTCCTTGGCACGCAAATTACGCAACCTCGTGTGGCCGCTCGGGGCCGGTCCCACTGAGAAGCGCGGAGGGGTATGTAGTTGTGTGTGACATCACGCAGGGCTCCGAAATTTTTGTAGCGAACAAAATCTTTGCGCGCCAACGGCCTGTCGCGGAACTGACGGCCAAAGTGGGGCCGGCCCAAGACCTTGGTGCGACGCAACGTCTCACCTCCAACAGCAGCAGAAACAGGCAAATGATCGCTGAACTTGGCCTGGAGCTCACGGCCGTTGCGGTCTGGATCCGCCCCCACTTCTACTCCCAGAGCGGGACCAAGAAAAATTAAGATAAACACAAAATGCTGGAGTAACTCACCGGGACAGCAGCATCTCTGGAGAGAAGGAATGGATGACGTTTCGGATCAAGGCCCTTCTTTCAGACTGAAGAAGAGTCTCGACACGAAACATCACCCATTCATTCTCTCCAGAGATGCTGCTGGTCCCGCTGAGTTACTCCGGCATTTTGTGTCCATCTTCAAATGACGTCACGCGCTCCAGGTGCCTGTGTGGGCGCATGAAATCGCGAGCGACCTTTGCGGGACCGTCGCGTAATTAACGTGCCAAGGACACATAAGTGGGACAGGGGCTATAATGATTTTGTTGAACACTAAACATGAAGCTACAAGCACCTGTAATGTCTTAGTTAGTAAATGTTCATCTCATTGTGGAACTGGGTAATGCAAACAAGAGTTTGTTTTTGACAGATTGCGTTTGGCCATCCTGTGTTACCTGGGACAGTGAAGGAAGTCTGCTTGCATTGTAAACGGAGACAAAGAAACAAGGGAAACTGCAGCGACCATTCCTTAATGTTAATGCAATGGTTAAACAAGAAGAGTAATTGTTGGTTAACATAAGGAAAGACAGTTTTTGCCTGATTGAATTGTAATTTGTAGTTTGATGGTGCAGTAATTCAATTTCAGAGATAGACCCAAGTACTTATTGCCCATCACTTCACTTACACCTCACAGTGGAAGTGAATGTTGCCACTAACAGTAATTTGGCTAATGTCTCCCAATTGGAACCACATAAATGCCAACCACAAATACAACAATCAAGGAGGAATGTGTCTCCTTAATGCAACATTAACCAGGCAAATAAACGGGATGAATGTATTATGTGACTGCAGCAGTTCAATCTAGAGCTAGTGCTGCAAGCAACGTGGTATTGTGTGGGAAAGAAACTAAATCAAGTGAGTGGTCATCAGGGAAAACATAACTCAAACATTGGCTTATTTTAAAGTGAACAAAGGCATTTCAATTCACATTTTGAGATAGAAATCTTCTGTGTAAAAGGCCAATTCGAGAGAGAGAGAGAGAGAGAGAGAGAGAGAGAGAGGTCGTGTTTTCTTCTCAGCTCTGCAGTTGAGAAGGATTGGAGCAGCCTTTCCAGGATTTTGCCGTTGGAGAGGGCACAGACCCAGGGGGGCTTCATAGTTCAACTTATTGTTGGGCTGTTGAAGCTTTTCTCTGGTCTGGGGAGCCTCCATCTGTGTGAAGATTCCTGAGTTTCTCCACATTGTCGAGGGTGCGGTTGGCGTTGGCGGATTGCCAAGAGTGCCTGTGATCTCAGTGGGCTGAAGTTGTGCGGTGTCTTTGTCGTTTTTGGCTCCGCTTCTCTGCCCTAAAGTCATTTTGTCAGTGCGGCTGCCTGGCTTAATGTGAAGAAGGTACTTTTGCGTCCAGCGCGACTGGGATCGAGTTTCCCGTAAGCTGCTCTTGGCTGTGGACGAACCTGGGGACTTTCCTGCTTCAGCTGGAGGTTTCTGTTTTCTGCTGCCTGTCTTTGACTGTGACTGTCTCTGGGACTTAACTTGGAGCTGTGCTGCTGAGGGGCTTGGAGCTGGTTTGTGCCTCTGTGAGGATGGCGATGGAAGGGGCGCGGCCGAAGGTCCGGACCTACGCAGCGACGGCATCAGTGGCGGGTGCGAGGCCATCTGAGCTTGAGCCTCATGTTGACTTGGATGGGGACAGTTTTGGTATTTCTGTTCAAACTGGGCCTATGATGTCTAGGGGGGTAATTACGAAGGCCATGAATGAACTTCTTGGGAGGGGGGCTATTGTCTCTTCTGAGCTCGAAAGGGGAAAGGTGGAGATGATACTTAAGACCCGGGAGTGTGTGGCCCGAGCGTTGGAGGAGGGGATCTCAGTGGGGGGGGTCCACGTACAGGTGGATCCGTGGGTATCCAGGGTGAGACCGGTTCTCCTACGGAGCTGCCCCACTTATTTTTCGGATGCAGTGCTTATTCCACACCTGTCCAAGTTCGGGGAGGTGCGGTCTAAGTGCTTTAGGCTCTTGCATCCTGGGGGGGACCCGGAGGAAAAAGGGGTCTTCAGTTTCAAGAGGAGGGTGTTCATGAAGGTGGGTGAGGGGGATGGTGCCGAGGGGAGTTTTGAGGTGGTGCATAAGGGGGTACCCAGAACCGTGCGTTGGAGTTGGGGAAAGGCACGGTGTCATGCGTGCGGCGAATTTGGACATCTCCGTAGGGAGTGTCTTTTTCGCGGGGGCACTGCTAGAGGTTCTAGTGCAGTGGCCCAGGAAAGCGCTGCTGGCCCATCTGGGGTGGCTGGTCAAACCTCAGCGGCGCGGGGTGGTACTGCTGACCCGGCTGAGGTTGCCAGTTCTGCCTTGGTGACCCGGGGCGGCAGTGCTAAGCCTTCTGGGTCCAGAGGTTCCGCTTTGGGGACCCTGGGCAGTGAGAGCCCAAGCCCCCCACGTCCCCTACGTCTTGCGCCTGTGGCGGTGGATGGAGGTGGGGCGCAGGAGGAGGGGAGTGTTGAGGGGGGGTTTTGGGAGAAGCAGGGGAAGCATAATAAGAAGAAGGAGAGGGATAGGGCTGCCCGAGCGAAGAAAGTGCAATCGGGTGAGTTTGGCTCCAGTGTGGTGCAGACTGCACCTGCTGGGGCCCAGGGGGGAGTTGTGGTGGCTCGGAAGGGGGGAAAGAAGTCTAAACGTGTGGGTGGCAAAGTGGTTGGGGGTAATGTGGAGGCGGATGACCCTTCCCTTATGGAGGTTACCGCACCTCCGCATGCGAGTGGGACTAAAAGGAGGCATTTGCCTGGTGAAGAGGAGGAAGGGCGTGGGTCCAGAGCGAAGGGGATGTCTTTCTCCGAGCTTTCCACCACTGAGGTGGCTGAAAGTGGTCTTGACCCGGTGTCTTCTGGGTCGGTGGTTGGGCCTTCTCTTCATGGATCTACAGCGGGTGTCACCGGACTGGGTGCTGAAGTTGATTCCGGTGGAGTTGTGTCCACTGGGCGGGAGTCTGTCCCTTCATCTCAGGGGCCCTCTGAGGGAGTTATCTCGGCGGATGCTGTGGTTAGCTCCCTTGGGTGTGTACCCTCTGGGTCGGATGAGGTCCCCTCGTTTCAGAGGCCTACTGAGGGTGCTAGCACGGTAGATGACGTGGTTGGCTCCTCTGGTAGTGTGCCCTCTGTGACGGGGGATGGGCAGAGTCAGGCTGAGGGGGGAGTTTCGGGGGTGTTGTCGTTCAAGTCTGTGCTCCATATCAGTGCCAGTGGAGGTGCTGGGGGGCGGGATGCCTCACCGGATGAGTTGTCTGGGGTGAGGTTAATGGCAGGTGGTGATTCTCTGGGTGATGCCTGTGGAGAAGGCACTCTGGATGATGTGGAGGTCAGGGCTGTTATGGGACGTGATCCTCTTTCAGACTCCGAGGGTGCCAGTGTTCCACAGGCCCTGGGGATGCCTCTTGTTGTTGCTTCCCCAGGCCCAGAGGAGGAGGGTGATGGTAGCGTGCAGGAGCCCAGCCATTCAGAGGGCTGCGAGTCTCAGGTAGGGGTGTTGGGACCCACCCCCAGCATTGATCCGGGTGGTCGTGTCATGGCTGTGGAGGAGGATAGCGATGCGGCCAGTGGGGGGGGCTCAGAGAGTGTTGTGTCAGACAGTTCTGTTCTTTCTGAGGTTGTTGATTCAGGTGCGAGCGGGTTGGCTGAGAGCCCAGACTCCAAGGCCGTGTCTGAGGCGAAGCTTATTGTTGAGGTGCGAGAGTTCTTAAAAATAAGTCGTGCTCCCAAAACATTATGGTGGGCCATTACAAGGAGATGGGAGGATTGGCCAGAAGTGCGGGAGAGTCTCGAGGCTATCCTTAGTAACAAGGATAGTGGTCTTTCTGACTCGGATTTGGGGCAGTTTTGGGGTTTGTTGAAGGTCCTCAGAAAAGGACCTCCTGTGACTACAGGGAGTGTGAGGGTCACAATCTAATGTGTCTACACATTCACAGTAGCTACATTAAATTTAAATGGGAGTAGAGCGAGTTTTCGAAGATTTCAGCTCTTATCAGCCCTAAGGGAGGGGAGATTTGCAGTTTGTTATCTGCAAGAGACACATACCGTTGCTAGTGATGAACCTACCTGGCAACTGGAGTGGGAAGGGAGGGTTTATATGAGCCATCTCAGCTCAAATTCGAGTGGGGTGGCTTTTTTGTTGGCCCCAAATTTTCTGCCAAGCATTTTAAAAGTGCAGGAAGTGGTGCCAGGACGTTTGCTCCATCTGGCCGTGAGCCTGGATGGCATGCCGTTGCATTTCATTAACGTGTATGCCCCTAGCTCCGGCACGATGCAGGCCGGCCTGCTTCGGGAGGTGAATGCTCTGTTGGGCACTATTGATAGGGGAGAGTGTGTCTTCCTTGGTGGGGACTTTAATTGCACACTTGAGGTGCGGGACCGTTCTGGTACTCAGTGTGCGCCTGCTGTAGCGAAGAAGCTGAGAGGCTTGATTGACTCCTTTGAGTTGGTTGATGTTTGGAGGGACCTTCACCCTGATTCCACTGCTTTTTCGCGGAGGTCTGAGGGCGGTGGTTCCCGCATTGATCGGTTTTATATTTCCCGAGCGTTTGTTTCCCGTGTCTCAGCGGCCTCAATGCGGCTGGTGCCGTGCTCGGACCATTGTCTGGTGCGTGTGGATTTCAATCCAGCGTGCGCTCGGGCTGGGTCCGCGTACTGGCACTTTAACAACAGGCTGCTGGAGGATCGGTGTTTCCGGGAGTCATTCACTCGGTTTTGGGTGAAGTGGAGAGAGAGGCAGAGGTGCTTCTCTTCCCTTAGGCAGTGGTGGGATGTGGGTAAAGCTCACATCCGTCTCTTTTGTAAGGAATATACATGGGGGTCGACTGGGAGGCGGGACTCAGCGGTCGCGAAGCTGGAGAGGGAGATACAGGACGCTGAGTCTCGCCTGGGTCAGTTTGGTGAAGACTCCAGCGAATGGGGAGAGTTTCAGAGGAAGAAGGAGGTTTTGAGGAGTCTGCTGCTTGAGCGATCTCGAGGCGCTTATGTGAGGTCTCGGGTCCAGATGCTGCACGAGCTGGACCGAGCGTCGCCTTTCTTTTTCTCTTTGGAGAAGGGGCGGGGAGCTCGAAAACAGCTCGTGGAGTTGCTTGCAGATGACGGCTCCTCTGTCACTGATCCAGAGAGGATTAATGCCTTGGTTAGGTCCTTTTATGGGACCCTGTTCTCTGCGGAAGGATTCAGTGTGGAGGCTCAGCAAGATCTGTGGGAGGGTCTACCGGCCGTAGATAGGGGGGAGGCTGATCTTCTTGATGGCCCCTTATCTTTGGAGGAGTTGACTTGCGCCTTGCATCAGCTCAGGAGGGGTAAGTCCCCCGGGCTGGATGGGTTGACGGTGGAGTTTGTTAGAGCATTCTGGGACGTCCTAGGGGGTGACTATATGTTGGTTTTGGGGGAGAGCCTGGCGACTGGAGTGATGCCTCTCTCGTGGCGTAGGACGGTTGTTGTCTTGCTGCCTAAGAAGGGCGAACTCCGTTTGTTGAAGAACTGGCGTCCAGTCTCTCTCCTTTGCACAGAATATAAAATTTTTGCACGGGCAATGGCAAATCGCCTGGGCTCCGTGCTGCATCAAGTGATTCATCCTGATCAATCTTATACAGTCCCTGGCCGGTCCATCCAGGATAACATCCACCTGGTTAGGGACCTGATTCATTTAGTCCAGGGTACTGGTGAGTCAGCTGCTTTTCTGTCTCTTGATCAGGAGAAGGCTTTTGATAGGGTAGAGCATGAATACCTATTTGGGACGTTGCAAGCGTTTGGGTTTGGACCACACTTCGTGGCCCGGGTCCGGCTTTTGTACGCTGCGGCGGAGTGTCTTGTAAAGGTTAATGGCGCGGTGCTATCTCCTTTTCATTTTGGGAGGGGGGTCCGCCAGGGGTGCCCTATGTCGGGCCAGTTGTATTCGGTCTGTGTGGAGCCGTTCCTGTGTCTTCTTCGGAGGAGGTTGACAGGCCTGGCCCTACCTGGCCCGCGGGTTGAGGTGATTCTATCGGCGTATGCCGATGACGTACTTCTTATGTTCACTGATCCTGGTGACCTGCGGAGGATGCGTGACTGCCAGGAGATATTCTCGGCTGCATCTTCTGCTAGGATTAACTGGAGTAAGTGCTCTGGACTTTTGGTGGGTCAGTGGCGGGTAGACTCCCTGCCGGAGGAGATGGCATTGTATGCGTGGAGTACCACGCACCTCCTCTATCTGGGGGTGTACCTGAGTCCCACTGAGGATGTTTGGCCGGCAAACTGGCAAGAGTTGGAGACGAAGGTGGTTGCTCGGCTGGGGCGCTGGTCAGGCCTGCTTGGAGTTCTCTCCTTTCGGGGGAGGGTGCTGGTCATAAACCAGCTGGTGGCCTCTATGTTATGGTACCGGCTGGCTACTCTTGTCCCGCCCTCTATATTTGTAACTGCTATACAGAAGAAGCTGGTGGATTTCTTTTGGGGAAATAGGAAGCATTGGATTTCCGCGGCGGTCCTGAGTCTTCCGTTAGAGGAGGGCGGCCAGTCCTTGGTGTGCGTGCGCACCCAGGTGGCGGCTCTCCGTCTCAGGACTCTGCGGAGATACATGTATGTAGAGAACCCTCCCAGATGGCACGCTCTGGCCACGTATTTTTTTCGTCTGGGTCGTTGCCTAAGGGGGGTCTCGCGGCTCCCGGTGGCGGGTGTCAGTCGACCCGCTCTAAGGGGCTTGCCTGTTTTCTATAGGGATGTGTTAAGAGTGAGGAATTTGGTGGTGTTCAGCCAGAGTGTTGTTCCACGAGGAGAGGGGGATGTTGTGGCTGCGGGTGTGGCTGGTCCTCATCCTGTCATGGTGGTTGTCGAGGAGAGGCGCGAGCCTAGAGTGGTTCAGATAGAGCTTACCCCTGCTCCGTCAGATCTGCTCATCGGGCCTAGGCTTCGGGATATTTCTCGGCCTCCGGCTCCGCATAATCTGAGCTGCCTTTCTGAGATGACCAGCATGCCATTTTGTGATGCAAGGAGACGCGCACTGTACAGGATGCTCCTGCACATTCTGAACCACCGTGCCTTCGTCTCCCGTCCTGACTCACCATGGAGGACGGTGTTACCATCCGAAGGCGGCGGGGGGCCCCAGTGGGGGTCCTTCTATAAGGGAGTTGTACCCCTTTATATTGGGGACCTGGGGTGGAGAGTGCTGCATGGAGCGGTGGTTTGTAATAAACTTTTGAGTCGGTTCACGGGCTCGTCTGCCGCATGTATTTTCTGCGGAGAGGAGGAGACCGTATTCCATGTGTATATGGAGTGTGTGAGGTTACTGCCCCTGTACCAATATCTGAAGGGGCTGTTCCTCAAGTTCTGGCTGCATTTTAGCCCCACAATCCTGGTGTTTGGACACAAGGCGGGGAGTGGGGAGAGCCGAGTGTGGGGGGGGGACTTACCTGTCGGTTTGCTCCTTGGCCTGGCCAAGATGGCCATTCGTGGGTCCAGGCAGCGGGCGGTCGACGGTCTGGCGAGAGTCGGCTGCCTGCCCCTCTTTCGGGCCTACGTCCGTGCACGTGTGTCCCTGGAGAGGGAACACGCGGTGTTCACGGGGACTCTGGAGGCCTTCCGTCAGCGCTGGTCGCCGCGTGGGGTTGAGGCGATTATAAATGAATGTACTGCTGTACTACAATGATCTGTTCATTATAGTGTGATTTTTGATTGTGTTTTGATGTGTTGTATTTTATGATTTGTGTTGAATAAAGTTTTTGAAATGAAAAAAAAAAAAAAAAAAAAAAAAAAGAGAGAGGGAGAGGGAGAGGGAGAGGACTAATCTCAGAGGTCCCTGCAGTGCACACTGGCCCTCCACTTATGTATTAAACGGGCCAAGTCTGCAGAATTCCCACAGACATCAAACTGCGGAGGAAAAACAAAAATGTGCAAATTGCTTAAAAATTGGTGCTTGAAAAATATTTGAATAAAGATATCAAATGAAATATCTAAATATTCTCTGATATTAACAACCATTTTGAAATCCAGTAGATCATGAAATATCTAAGGGAATAACAAGACACATGTAGAGAATTACATTAGTGCTGGAGTGATATTCAGACCTAGAAAGCTCATAGCGTATTGTCATAGTACAGCTGCACACCGTGTAAAACATTAAACGGCCTGTCCCACTTGGCCGTCAATCGCGTGCCATTTACGTGACCTGCTAGCATGTGGGTAGCATGTGGGTAGCGCGTGGGCAGTGCGGGGACGGGCGCATGGAGTGGTATGGAGGAGTGTGGAGTGGCGTGGAGGAGTGTGGACTTCGTCCTGACCTAAATCTTTGCGCGCCACCGGCCTGTCGTGTAACTGACGGCCAAAGTGGGACGGGCCCAAGACCCTGCTGCGGCGCAACGTCTCACCTCAACAGCAGCAGAAGCAGGCAAACGATCGCCGAGCTCGGCCTGGGGCTCACGGCCATTGCGGATCCGGATCCACCCCAACTTCTACTGCCAGAGTAGGGCCAAGACGATTGGAGATAGACACAAAATGCTGGAGCAACTCAGCGGGACCGGCAGCATCTCTGAAGAGAAGCAATGGGTGATGTTTCGTGTCGAGACCAGGGGAGATTCACCAGGATGTTGCCTGGCATGGAACAGCTCGGTTCTGAGACAAGGGGAAGATTAAGATGGGAGATGATTGAGATATGTTAAAGTTATCATATATATGGAACAGGTGGATTGCAAGGAACATTTCTCTCCACCAGAGATAAATAATACTGGAGAATGTAGATTTAGGATAAGGGGTAAGAGATTTAGAGGGGATTTGAGGGGGAAATTTTGCACCCAGATGGTAGTGAATACCTGAAATGCAATGTCAGAGAAGGTGGTGGAAGCAGTCACTGACAGTGTTTAGGAATAATCTAGTTGAAATTATCTAGGTGTACAAGACTGCAATTTTATTGGGGGAAGGATGGGATTAATTCAGACAGGTGCCTCTAGTCAGCATGGACGTCAAGTCAAAAGTCAAAGTCAAACAAACTTTATTGTCATTTAGAAATACATTGATATATGTAGTTCCAAACGAAATTATGTTGCATTTGGCTCCCTGTGCAACACAATAAATTAACCGAAGGATAGGCATGGATGAAAAGGATAAATAGACAATGGTGACAGCCCATTACATGGCATTCAGGAGTCTGATGGCTCGTGGGAAGAAGCTGTTGCGGAACCTTGATGTTCTGCTCCTTATGCTGCGGTATCTTTTTCCCCGAGGGCAGCAGAGTGAACAGTCCGTGATGGAGATGTGTGGGGTCCTTTATAATACTGCTGGCCTTAGACACGCAGCGTTTGGTCGCAATATCCCCGATTGAGGGGAGAGAGGTCCCAATGATTTTTTCCGCTGTCCTCACCACTCTCTGCGCAGACTTCCAGTCGGAGGCTCTACAGTCCCCAAACCAGACAGAGATACAGCTGGTCAGAATACTCTCTATGGTGCCCCTGTAGAAAGTAGTGAGGATGGGATGGGGGAGATGAGCTCTTCTCATCAATGGGCCAAAAGGCATATTTCTATGCTGCACGACTCAATGACTCCACAGAAAGTTTGAAATGGAGAGACAATAAAACCAAAGAAGAAAAAATACACAAAGGAAGCAAAATTCCTCACATATCATATACTCCTTAACTCTGGGGAGCATTGAGAAAGCAGAACATGACACCATAAAATCGATGACTATTAAAAATCAACCCTCTTGCTGCAACTCCTGCAGGTTCAGAATGGACTTACTGCAACCCACGCTAACATTTATAAACACACATAAAAACTGCTTCACTCAGTACAAATTATTCTGACTTCTGCTAAATGCCAGTGTTTGTAGGAATTCTTAGGTGCACCTGGAACTGATTGATTGGCATTTATTTTATTAAAAGAGGGAGAGCTGACAGTTTCAATGACGTTTCAGAACACAGCTTGCAAAACAACAAATGCTTCCCTGGACCCATCATCCAAAAGCGGATGACAAATTACAAAGTATGCAATGAGACGGTGAACCATCAAGCTTCTCCAGGATATTCTCCAACAGCAGATGGTCAATTTTCTCCAGAGATTAACATTTGATCAAACCTACAGAAGAATAACAGTAAATTCCACTTAAGATAGATACAAAGTGCTGGAGTAACTCGGCAGGTCAGGCAGTATCTCTGGAGAAAATGAATTGTTGACATTCAGGTCAGGACCCATCCTTAGACATGGTTCTGACCCAAATTGTCATCTATTCTTTTTCTCCACAGATGTTGCCTGGCACGCTGAGTTATACCTGCATTTTGTGTCAATCTTTGGTATAAATCAGCATCTGCATTTAACCATATAACAATTACAGCACGGAAACAAGCCTTCTCCGCCCTTCCAGTCCGTGCCGACCATTTATTTTCCCCAGTCCCATCTACCTGCATTCAGACCATACCCCTCCATTCCCTTCCCGTCCATATACCTATCCACTTTACTTTTAAATGTTAAAATCGATCCTGCTTCCACCACTTCTGCAGGAAGATCATTCCACACAGCCACCACTCTCTGAGTAAAGAAGTTCCCCCTCATGTTACCCCTAAACTTCTGTCCCTTAATTCTCATGTCATGCCCTCTTGTTTGAATCTTCCCTACCCTCAATGGGAAAAGCTTATCCACATCAACTCTGTCTATCCCTTTCATCATTTTAAAGACCTCAATCAAGTTTCCACTTAACCTTGTGCGCTCCAAAGAATAAAGACCCAACTTGTTCAACCTTTCTCTGTAACTTAGTTGCGGGAACCCAGGCAACATTCTAGTAAATCGCCTCTGTACTCTCTCTATTTTGTTGACATCCATCCTATAATTAGGCAACCAAAATTGTACACCATACTCCAGAATTGGTCTCACCAGTGCCTTGTACAATTTTAACATTACTTCCCTACTCCTATATTCAATGCTCTGATTTATAAAGGCCAGCACACCAAAAGCTTTCTTTACCACCCTATCTACATGCGATCCCACCTTCAGGGAACTATGCACAGTTATTCCTAGATCCCTCTGTTCCACAGCATTCCTCAATTCCCTACCATTTTCCATGTACACATTTCCTTCCTACACAGTAAGTTCTCTTCAATGGCAAACCGAAAGCTTTAAAACCCATAGTGACAATTATAGTTGGATGCCAAGTAATCACAAGCCTTGACTTCACACAGGGCCCATGTACCATTCATTGACTTGGGTTCAACACCCATTTGAAAGCTCCCTCAGTGTTGATGCCCATGAGAGGTTTGGTGAGTACCGACTCCAGATCTACAGAAAGTACTCACGAGGATGCAGTTTACAAACATGAGGAGTATCAGTCGCTTTGTTCTAATGGACAAAGTGGAAGGAACCATTGTAACGGATAGTGCTTCTGGGCTTATTCTCAACCCCAATCATGGCCGCATCGTCACTTTAATGGATCTGCTCCAGGGATCAGATGAACCATGAGAATAAAACACTAAAACTTCCAAGCTTCTCCGTACCAGTAAAGTGCAAAAGCTTGTAGAGATTCATATATTCCATCAACTGACGTGGCAGAAAGGTGTAATTAGTGGAGCTTGGATAATAAATGACTTGGTCAACAAATACCAGTGATTCAGAATGACAGAATTCTCTTCAGAGGCTAAATGAAATACAAATTGGTACAGGGGTGCTCACTTAATGCAAACATCAACCCACAAACATAAATGCTCGCCAAACAGCAATGATAAACCAAGACCATTGAAGGGGCTGTCCCACTTGGGAGACCTAATTGGCGAGTTTAGAAGAGTTTGAAAAAATGACATGTTGAAGTCCTCCTTCGACTATGTAGAAGACCTCCTTCGACTATGTTGGAGACTAGCTTCAACTAGCTACCACTAGCTTTGGGAAAATTGGACACCGAATAGCGGAGAGTGAAGATGACCTCCTTCGATCTCCATTCGACTATGATGAAGACTATCTACAACTACCTTAGACTACCCTTGATTACCTACGACTAACATGCCGACCTATTACGGCTAAACATACGAGTAAAAAAATATATAAATGTTTTCCATAGCGACCTTCTTTTACACTGCGGGCATATTTTAACATATTGAAAAAACGCTGCGACCTAGATGAGGCCTCGAGTACGCGGAGACCACTCTCAAGCATGAAGGAAAGTTTGTGTCGACCATGCTGCGAGTATAAGTCGAGGGCAAACTCGCCAGAACTCGCGAATTAGGTCGCCCAAGTGGGACAGGCCCTTGAGTCAATTTTAATTTGGTGACTCCTATCATTCAGTAGGTAACCTCACTTACAATTAGCTTTTATTTTGTTCGGCATGGGGTATTCACAAATAAATGAGTGTCCTTTTCATCATC
Source organism: Raja brachyura (assembly GCA_963514005.1). The sequence continues at coordinate 26,382,145 of OY740803.1, forward strand.
AACTGATCAAAACACTGCATTCTTAAATCAAGAATTGCCTCCAGCGCTCTGGGGACTGCCTTGGGCATTGGCTCCACTCTACTAAAGTCTGGGCCTCTTTACCCAATAGCCACCATCAGACACACACACATACACAAAGACAGGAGCAAGGAATATGCGCACCCACACCTCACAGAACAGATATCTGCGGGACAACGTTATGTCAAAGAGGCAATGGTTACCAGAGTTCTTGGCCACTTTTCCCGACATAGAGAGACACGTGGACCATTGAATTCAGCATCGCTCATCCTGTACAGCAAAGTTGCCATTAAGCTAGAAAGAGTGCAGACAAAGTTTGAGGATGGACACAAATAGTTGGAGTGACTCAGTGGGACAGGCAGCACCTCTGGAGAAAAGGAATGGGTGACGTTTCAAGTTGAGACTCTTCTTCAGACTTTTGAAGATGTTGCCAGGAGATGACTGTTGGGCAGGCTAGGACTTTACTCCTTGAGGGGAATAGATAGGGTAAATACACAGATTCAGCTGTTGTAGCATCTGCTTCAACTATCTTCTCTGGCAGCCTGTTCCATATATCCACCACCATCTGTGTGAAAAAGTGTCCTATTAAATTCTTCCACTCCTCACCTTAAATATATGTACTCTGGTTCTTGATTCCCCTGTGGGCAAAAATACTCAGATGTTCATTCATCCAATCTTTTGCTCTCAATCATTTATACACCTCTATAAGATCACCCCTCAGTCTCCTGTCCTCCAGGAATAAAGTGCAAGCTGCCCAACCTCTCCCTATAGCTCAGGCCCTCGAGTCCTGGTAACATCCTTGTAAATCTTCTCTGCACTCTTTCCAGTTTAACAACATTCTTCCTATAGCAGGGCAACTTAAATGGTGTAAATTAAACAGATGGCCAGTAATATGCTAATGGTGGTAATCAAAATGCACGTGGCACCAGGGTGAACATTGTGAGCAACAGTTGAAGAATGTGGAGTTGGCGATCACGTGTGGCAGTGGAGATGAACCACAATGGTGTCCTAAACACGAGTCTGGGCAAACAGACGAGAGAAGGGAATGCAAGTTTGTGCAGGTGAGGGGAGATTACAGGAAATTAAAGTTCAGAAATTCGTAAGTAATAGGAGCAGAATTTGGCCCATCAACTCTAATCCAACATTCAATCATGACTGATCTATCGTTCCTGCATTCTCCTACCTTCTCCCCATAACCTCGACACCCATATTAATCAAGAAGATGTCAATCTGCACCTTTATGTCTTGGCCTCCACAGTCAACTGTGGCAACGAAATGGTGCCTCTAATGGGTCATTAACCAAAGTGCAGTCCAGTTAGGTTGACCAGTCTACTTCAGTGTCATAAGTTGCAATTAAGGATTTGCTAAACCAGTCAATGTCACAGCATGTTCAAATGGATATTTTCATTAGTTCGTAGTTGGCATCATGGCTGGCACAGGCATGGTTGCCTAAAGGCCCTTTCCCTGTGCTGTACCTTCCATATTATTAGAGCAGAGAGTGTGATTGTCATATTCAGGCCGATGTGTCCCCTGGCACACTGATAAACAATCAGAGTCCAACGCTTTGACCTATGGATCTTAGGTTTGAGTACGCAAAAGGGAACCGATTGAGAAGGAAATTGGGTGAATAAAAATTCAATCAGACGTGTGATGAGATATAAAAGGTGAAGACTGAATTAAAAGAGAGATGTATGGGAACAATGAAAAGGAGCTAAAAACTTTTAAAAGATCATAATTTCATACATTAACAGCTAGGAACAATTTGCAGCTTACGGAATGAGTTAGTCCCCACGGTTTAATTGTTCTCTTTCCGAAGAGTTTCAATGGCATTCCAAGGATATCACCAAAATGGCACTGATGCAGCTAAGTGCCAGCCCTTAATGACTGCAGCAAGGTCAATTTAAATGGATGGAAAATTCTCGAATCTTCTAATCTGTGGAGCAAACGGAGCAGTGTCTATGCCCACAACCTGTCTGGGATGTTGTTGTCCGGCACGATGATCGGGTGAAAATACATCACAATGGAATTAATTTGTGCAGATGCTGGTCTATTCCGAAGATCGACACAAAGCGCTGGAGGAACTCAGTGGCTCAAGCCACATCTCTGGAGAAAAAAAAGATGGGTTTTCAAATCCTTTCAGTCCCCTGATCCGAAATGTCACTCAACTTTTTTCTCCAGAGATGCTACCTGACTTGCAGAGTTATTACAGCATTTTTTTTGTCTATCTAGGAGTAACCACTTATATTTCCAGCAAATTCAAAACCTTTATGTATCCTTCTTTTCCCTTCACCGTCCTGCCCCGAGCTTTCACTGAAGATAGGCAAATTGGGAGACCACCAGCCAGTTTTTAATTGGTGGGTCGGCAGTGGAGAGTGAGCAGCTTCAGGTTCCCTGGCTTTAACATGTCAGATGATCCGTCCTGGGCCCTGCACATGGATGTAATCATAAAGAAGGCGTGCCAGCACATGATCTTTTTTCAATTTTTAAACGGATTTAGCACATTTTCCCGAATTTTCTAACAAACCTCTTCAGATGCACTGTGGAAAGTATCCTGAGTGGCTGCATCAAGGCCTGGACGATAATTCCAATAGGAACACCAGAGGCTGCAGAGAATGGTGGACTCAGCCCGGTCCATCAAGGGCACAGCCCTCTACACCAGGCGCTGCCTCAAGAAGTTGGCATCTATCATCAAGGATCCCCACCATCTGGGCTAAGCCCACTGCTCCTATTAGGTAGAAGGTACAGAAGCCTGATGTCCCACACCACAACATTCAGGAACAGCTACTTTCCGACAACCATCAGGTTTTCGAACGAACCTGCATAATCCAAAACTGCCTCAATAACGGAACACCGCAGACCACCTCTAGGGTTACCATGGATTGCTTTATAAAATTGTTTTTTTGCACTAATGTTTTTATTTTTTTGCAGTCTTTCTTTTTTACTGCATGATTTTGTACAATCTAGGTTTGATTTGTTCATTTATATTTCAGTGTGCTGTCTGAGTCTATGTATCTGTGATGCTGCTGCAAGCAAGATTTTAATTGTACCTGTACCTCACCGTACTTGCGAGTATGACAATAAACTTATTTTGACTTGACTTAATTGGTTCTTTTCAGTTTGGTGGATATAAAATGTGAAATATAGACAGCCTGTCCCTGGCACTGATGTAAATTCTGCTGAGTTTTCTCATGGCTTTCCACAACCATTTAGTATTTAACATTCCCTCCCACACATTTCAAGGATCTTACAATATCACTCAGGGCCACCATTTGAAGAACAGAAGAATTAGATACTGCTTGCTGTTATACATTAAACTAGGAATTGTTTGTATGAATACTAAAATAAATTCAATAGTGACAACCTATGATTAATGATCAGAAAGGTGTACATTGAATTTGAACAAAAATTCTTAAGTAAGAGTCAATAAAAGCAGGTAAGTCTTAGACATTGATCAACTACCTTCATTAGCTGAGCATTCAACACGGACTTGCTCTTTCTATTTCTTCCTTTATCTATTTTTTAAATGTTGAATTTGACTACCAGTATCAATATGTAGCTTCGTATCAAATACCGTTTAATAATTTTCTGTAATGCACTTCGTAATATTTTGCTACATTAAAAGATATATGCGAATCCAAGAGATTTGCAGAACTTCACAGTTGTGTGGGAAATGAGAGAGAGAAAGAATGGATATCTGAAACTGTTCAATTCAATATTGAATCCTGAGGGCTACAGCAGGCGTAACCAGGAGACGAGGTGCCGCCCCTCAGGCTTGTGTTGCTTGTCAATGAAACAATGCAAAAGGCTGAAGACAGAGTGGTCAGGTCAACAGAGGGCGTGGGGTGGGGAATTAAAGTGGAATGTAACTGGAAGCTCAGAGCCCTCCTCCAGCAAAGTTGAAGTTTGTAGTTCACTGTCACATGTACCGAGGTACAGTGAAATGTTTGGGTTGTGTGCTAACCAGTCAGCAGAAAGAAAATTCATGATCACAATCAAGTCACCCACAATGTACAGATACATGATAAAGGGAACAATGTTTAGTGCAACATTAAGCCCAGTAAAGTCTGATTAAAGATAGTCCGAGGGTCTCAAAATGAGGTCGGGTTCTCACGGCACCAAGAGAAGCAGTGTTCTGCATTTGGGCCAGACCACGATGTACCAATGCATACACTACATTGGGAGATATGCAAGTGACTTGCAGCCTCCCTTGGAGAGATTGCTTGGGTCCATGGATGGCAAGAGGGGAGAGGGAAGAGAAAAATAAAAGATGGAGCTTTACGTCTCTTGCATTTATACAAGAACTATTGTGAGAGGGGGAATGGTTGGTGAGGATGGAAGCGTGAGCCAGGGACGTAGAGGCAGGTGGAGGGGATGAGCAGTCTCACTGTAGTGGAGAAGGTTAAAGGGGATGACCTATTCAATGAAAACCAGGTGGAATGTAATCATTTTTTATCTTCGCTCAACAACAGTCAGTTTTTCAAAGTAATTGTTACAATGCGTGGCATCAGTCGTGACACCAGATGACCAACGATTACACTAGCACACATAGGAAGGTGAACTCGCACAGCAAGCTGTAATTCCAATGTCAAACAACAGCCTCTCCGGTCCAGGACACAGTCCTTCATCAGCAATGAGGGGACCCCCATCAACCTGACTTCATCCCAGCAGCTTCTCCTGGACCCCTCCCTCTGGGTTTATAATGAGCACAGGTGAGTTGATCCAATAATCACTAATTAGACCCAGCTGTGGCTCATTTGCCCGAGGCCACAGTGGACTCCAGAGTGCTGGTGTTTTCCTGCAGCCAGGCTTTGTTTGTGGTGCTGAGCGCAGGCTTCCTCTGGCCTCTCTGCCAGTGATGACGATCGGAGCGGCCCTCAGCGAGGACATGTCATCACCATTGACAACTATGGTCTCCATCCTATCACAGATGTTCTCTCCGCTCCTCCAGCTTTCTGCAACGTAAAATGCACTTGTCTCTTCACTTTTCCATGTGGATGAAGGATCCCTGGCCTGAAACATCAACCCACTTCCCTCCCCCACTGATGCTGTTTGACCCATTGCGTACAGCCAATATTTCTGTTCCTATTTCACATCTGTTGCTCCAACTATGACATAATTCCACCCACATACCATTTTAATTCCAGAATATCTATACATCTCGGTAATTAGATGTAAATAAGCAAGTTTAGGTATTCCGACTGCGCATGTCCAGGTCATAGGTCACTCGCGAAAAACATTCTCGGCAGCTGTGCTGCAGCAGAGAAACAGATCTGCATTTCATCCATAGTCAGGATCGAACCCGGGTCTCCGGTGCTGTTGAATTGCTACAGGAGCGTCTCCATCCACGTCCCCACCTGAGTGTCCCATCCCTGTTCAGGGGCGGCTGGAGATGTCCGGGGTGACCCTGGACTGACGGACACTGGCCCTAAGCAGTGGCAGCCCAGGCTTACAGCCAGCGCGGAGAAGAAGCGCTAACTCCACTGTTCCGGGCCGGTGTCCCGTCAGTCCAGGGCTGTCGGTTAACCCAGCGGGACAGGCAGAGTTGAGCTGGAGTTAGCGCTTCTTCTCCGCGCTGGCTGTAAGCCTGGGCCGCGGTGTCCCGTCAGTCCAGGGTCACCCCGGACACCTCCGGCTGCCCCCCCGGTCAGGGTTGGGACACTCAAGAGGGGACGGAGACGGGGATGGTCCAGTAGCAATTGCAGCGCCGGAGACCCCGGTTTGATCCTGACTACAGATGAAACGCAGGTCTGTATCCATGCAGCAGCACAGCTGCCGAGAATATTTTTCGCGAGTGACCTTCGACAAATCCCATGAATCCTTGCATTTTTCGGAATACCAAACTCGCTTATTTACCACAAATTGAAAACACATCCGTGCTACGTAAATCCAGGATAGCCTGTATAGTTTAAAGTTTATTGTTTGTTTGATAGAGCACAACATTTTCCTTTTAATAATACACTCATTCTTAGCAACATTGGAAATTCCACTCCAGCCCTGGTACAAATCATGTAGTAAATTCCTGGACTGACCCTCTGCCCCTTGCTGAGCGTGGCAATGTGATCTCTGGTTCACATGCTGCAAAACCAATTTTCAGCTCTGTATACAAGGCTGTAAATCTCCATCACACTTTGACCTTCGCCTTGAGTTTGCACAAGAATACATTCCACCAGTTCAAGCCTTCTTACAAATAAATTCATTCCAAACAGACCTGTGGAGATGAGTTGTGGAAGGTGGTGTAAGATTGAGCTTTACCCCTCCTGTGAATTTATTTTTATATTCTGACAGACTGAAGTCACCAAAATGAAAAAATATATATTATTTAAGTCTATTTGCTTCATCCCACTCTCTGCTCAAATCCCATATTTGGTACACTTGCCTCAGAAACATTTTACGGGTAAGAAAATATGTCTTATTCTGTGAATGTTGACATATTTGGGAACTGAAATTTGCAGTCAAAGCTCATTCAACATTGCACGTCACGAATCAGTCTGCACGAGTCGACCGCCGGCCTCCATAATTCCCACAACGCTGGCATCCCTCCCCTTTCCAAGAGCTTCTTTGCAAAGTAGAATGTCATGCGATGCTTGCAATGCTGAGCTATGCTCCTCTCAACCCAAGTAGACTTTGTCTTGGGAGGTTCACAGTGACAGCTACAATGAAAGCTATTAGTGTGACAGAACAGTACACTTTAGTTTATAGACAATAGGTGCAGGATTAGGCCATTCAGCCCTTCGAGCCAGCACGGCCATTCACTGTGATCATGGCTGATCATCCACAATCAGCACCCCATTCCTGCCTTCTCACCATATCCCCTGACTCCGCTATCTTTAAATGCTCTATCTACCTCTCTCTTGAAAGCATCTAGAGAATTGGCCTCCACTGCCTTCTGAGGCAGAGAATTCCACAGAAACACAACTCTCTGGGTGAAAATGTTTTTCCTCATCTCCATTCTAAATGGCCTACCCCTTATTCTTAAACTGTGGCACCTGGTTCTGGACTCCCCCAACATTGGGAACGTTTCCTGCCTGCAGCGTGTCCAATCCCTTAATAATCTTATATGTTTCAATAATATATGTTTCTCATCCTTCTAAATTCCAGAGTCTACAAGCCCAGCCGCTCCTTTTTATCAACATAGGACAGTTTCGGCGTCCCGGGAATTAGTTTAGAGATATATCGCGGAATAGGCCCTTTGGCCCACCGTGTCCGTGCCGACCAGCGATCCCTGTACACTAGCAATGTCCTCCACATTAACCTACAAACCTGCATTTCTTTGGAGTGTGGGAAGTATCCGGAGCACCCGGGTAAAATCCACGTGAGAAAGTACAACCTCCGTACAGGCAGCATCTGTAGTCAGGATCAAACCTGGGTCTTTGGCGCTGTCAGGCAGCAACTCTGGAGAGAAGGAAAGGGTGACGTTTCGGGTTGAGATCCTTCTTCTCTCCCATTCCTTCTCTCCAGAGATGCTGCCTGTCCCGCTGAGTTCCAGCGGTTCCAGCAGCTACAGCGGCGGTGGCGGCCCGACTCGGTCCCGGAGCGGTTCCAGCAGCGGCGGCGGCGACCCGGCTCCCGGAGCGGTTCCAGCAGCTACAGCGGCGGTGGTGACCCAACTCGGTCCCGGAGCGGTTCCAGCAGCGGCGGCGGCAGTGGCAGCGGCGACCCGCCTTGGTCCCGGAGGGGGGGCGGCGGCAGTGGCAGCAGCCCGACTATGGGCCCGGTGGACCACCCCGGGCCGCAGAGTTGAGCCGGCCCGTTCGCGGAGCTCGGTTGAACCGCGGGACTGAGTACTTACCATCGCCCGGTGGGGTCGCAGCATCTGAGGCCTGGATCGACTCGGCGCAGAGGGAAACAAAGAGGGAAGAGACACAGACTTTAAGACTTTGCCTTCCATCACAGTGAGGAGGTGTTTGGTGAACTCACTGTGGTGGATGTTAAATTTGTGTTTATTGTGTGTTCTGTCATTTTTATTTATTTACTTTTAATTATATGTATAACTGCAAGGGAACAGAGTTTTGTTCAGACCGAAAGGTCTGAATGACAAATAAAGAATCTAATAAAGAGTTACTCCAGCGTTTTGTGCCGAGCTTCGGTTTGGAGGTGGCGTCACGAGAATGGCTGAGGATGTGGAATCTGAAAGGGGACTATTGAACCTATATGATGATGATTAGTGTGAAAGAGAGTCTGGAAATAGTCAGAATGTCGGGCAGCATTTGTGCAGGGAGAACAGTCAATGTCGCAGGACCACAATGACAGTGTTTCCACTCCACGGATGCTGCCTGACCTACTCACCTTTCCTGGCATCTACAATTGCTAGATTCTGCAGTGTTTTAGTTTCGGAGGGTGATTGGGATCTATTGGGTTAGGATCTGAATGGCAGCATTTTTAATAGATTGCGGCAGGTGACCTTCAGCTTAATCAGGTTGGACTGACTGAGAAAGATTGATGTTGAATTTGCAAGGGAGACTACATGAGTAGCAACAAAAAACAGACGTGAATAACAGTCCCTGTTAAAGGGTGGATGTTGGATAGGTGCATTGGAACAGCAGGAATTGAAGGTTCAGGTTAATGCACAAAAGGAGAGAATGGTGAATTTTGGAAAGTGACTTTTGAGCTAAAGGGGCACAGAGCGCTGGAGTAACTCAGCAGGTCAGGCAGGATCTCTGGAGGGTAAATAGTAATTGAAAATGTTATATTACTTGATTTAATTTTCAAAACTATCAATTGTGACAAATATTATTAATAAAACCAAAATTAATCTCCCTAGAACTAATCCCCACTCGAATAAATTTCCATGGAGAAACCTCCATTCTTTGAACAGATAATAAAAGCCTTCATGTGAAAATGGATTAGATATTTGCCACTAATAAAAAGGAACTGCAGATGCTGATTTATTCCAAAGATAAACACAAAGTGGCTGAGTTACCCCAACGTTTTGTGTCCATCAGAGATATTTATCATTTATGGGAGGAGAGACAGAATTGGTTGAGGTACTTTGGTTTGACCAAAATCAGTTGGCCCTCGAACTGTGAGGAGCAGTCCACTAGTGAAGGTTGTAGATGGGTGCATAGCAAGGTTCGGAGCTCTGCGCTGGTGGATGCGCTGAGGCCGAGCGTGGACATGGACAGGGTGAATGGAGACTGGCGCGAGGTGGGGTTGGCCTGCCTCTGGACACAGCGAACTGTGTCATCACCACTCACGCCAACTGTGGAAACGTTGGGACAGAAACGTTGTCCCTCATTGACATAAGTGAATGTGATGATATACCAGACACAGTGAGTGAGGTTGACAGGGCAAAATAGATGAGCTATGATCGAATGGCACAATAGACTCGAAGGGCCAAATGACCTAATTCTACTCCTATGTCTTGTGGTCGGTCTTAAGGCCTTTTGAATAAAGACAAAGCAAAGTCCTGCATGATATACAGTAACAACATTTAATGAAAAATATTTTTTGGAAAAGGAAGAATTGAACACGTACAACATTAGACCCTATAACTGGCAGTCATAACTACATATTTTAGCTCTGGTTTAGAAGTATAGCATGAAGAAGGGTCACGACCCAAAACATCACCTATCCATGTTCTCCAGATATGCTGCCTGACCTGCTGAGTTGCTCCAGCATGGAAACAGGCCCTTTGGCCTACTGAATCCATGCCTACCAACAATCACCCGTACACTAGTACTATCCTACTCACTAGGATAAATTTACAATTAACCTACAAACCCATATGTCTTTGGAATATGGGAGGAAGGTACTGGAGTTTTAATGTGCACCCACACCAAAACGGGAACAGTGCTTAGAATTTAAACCATTGCTTCAAACTAGGTTTAAGTAGAGCTTCACGCTGCCTCAACTATAGTATTACTCACTCAATAAGTCCCACTGAATTTTGTCCAATGGGCCTCTCAATCTCTCTGTTCATTCTGCCCCTTGATTCTGATAAGGGTACTGGATCTGTGAGGTTGGAAGTTAATGCCACCCGATCTTTCGGTTATGATGTCTGGAGACCTTGGGAATCCATGCTGAGCAGAGTGAGAAGGGGCCTCCTTGTCAGATCCTACATGGCCCATTTACTTCACCTTCCCGATGCCTCAGTTCATTTCTGCTCCTTGTGTACCATTTATTGTGTCATTAACAAATGCAGATTAACAACTCTCCACTCTTTTATCCAACAGTAAAGTCTGTCACTTGTATTCCTGTGTGATAATCAGTGATACCGGGGAGCAGCTTCTGGAAACATGCCAGGATAAGATGTTGTGTCTTCACTCCCTTCTGCTGATGGTCTAGGTGGTGAAATCTACCCGTTGCGCACTATGCTTACTGAGCAGCAGATGCCAAGTTTGCCTTTTGTTGCAGATTTGAAGTTCATTTGTGTTGCCTGATGTGGTCCCTGCAGCAGATTTGGAACAGTCAGGTTTCTTGCTGCTTTCTACAAAGTCACTGTGCCTGCCTTCCTGAGGCAATCAATTGTGATCCACACACAGGAAAGACTACCACAGTCCACTTGCCTCCAACATAGCAAGGGTTCCATGCTTGACATGGCCACCGATCAGAGAATCAGATAACGGAACTTTTGTTAAACCATTTAATTCTCATGACGCAGTATAGGAGGTAGCGTTGCAGGAAGTTCCATTTTATATATGGCAATAAGAATGGTGACAAATATGTTATATGTGTAGGATATACACTATCTTTAATATTGCAGGTGACCTAAAGCTGAAGGGTTATTTCGGTCGGTGACAGACTGTTGTGTTGGGTTATGGTTAGGATTGGCACGAATTTAGTTTTCATTACATCAATTCAGAAGTTATAGGAGCAGAATTAGGTCATTCGGCCCATCAAGTCTACTCCGCCATTCAATCATAACCAGGGCTGCCAACATTGGGTGAGAGTTGGGAGTGACAAATTGCGAGAGACAAAGCCTGAGGGAGTGTAGCGACCGAGGTGGGGGAGGGGGGGGGGGGGGGAGGACACCTCCCTCCCATTGGTACGGAGCTTTCACATGTTTCAGCTTGAAATTGTGCAATCTGGTGCATACTGTAGTGAGTCTTAACTTACTTTTGAATGCAATATTTATGCTTTAAATTGGATTAGCTATGAATAATGTTAGGCTAAATTACATTCTTAATTACATTCCACAGTAGGGCCAGGCTCTGATCAACAGGTGCAGCACATGAATGATCTTAGTCTATTCATGTATGGAAATCAGATTATAATCAAACATTTGGCCCATGTTGACCAACCTGGGTCTCACTGCACACCTGTTACTGCTTCTGACCCTGACTCCAGTTGCATACCTTTTCTCATTCCTGATCCTGAGTCCAGCCTTACACCTGGCCCCATATTCTACCCTGATCATAGCTGCTTACCTGCTTAAGTTCCGAGTGCTGAACGCTCCCATTGTCCCAGCTTTGACTGCACACCTTGTACTATTCCAGACCTTGACTCTGGATGCACACTTGGCCTTGCTCCTAGCCCCTCTGCACTGATAATATATCTGGACCACACATAAAGCCCCATATTCCCCCCCCTGGACTTAACCTATTACGTTCAAGTCCACAGATGCTTATCTAATGCAGTAATCTTTTATGGGGCACTTCATGGACCAAATTTTGTATAACAAAATTTGCTACATCTATTGGCTTTCTTGTTATCTAACATGCTTGTTATTTTGTCAAAGAAGTCATCAATTGGTTGAACACAATTTCTCATCCATAAAATTATACTCACTCAGCTGTATAAGTATTCTCTTACCATTTCCTTCATTTTCCTAACAAACTGTCCTGAAGTCATTTTCACCCCCAATATTTCCAGTATTTTGCTGACATCCTCTCAGCTGGGACTTTTCCGAAATGCAATGTCCAATAACTATATATTTAAGCAATATTATTTTATTAAATGTGATCTTGAGAGTACATAATATTTTCTGTGGTATTCATAACACAACAATGATAAAAAGATCTTTATTTTGATTGCATCTAACAACATGCATACATTAATGTATTACAGTTAATATGTACCAAGGGTACATTTTTGTTCCAATGCTCCCCATTCCCAATTAATTTTACATTGAAGTTCCCCGCTCACATCTGTCTGAACCAGGTGCCACAGAGCATTTTTGAAAGTGGGGAGGCTGAGCAATCACTGATCGCTGGCCTTGTGGGTACCCGGTGAGTGAGTGGAGCAACAGAGTGGGGGGAATAGTGTAGGAGGGGGGTGTCCCCCCACCCACGATAGGGACTTTTTGAAATTTGATGTATTAAAATCATGTTTTAGTGCATTGTAGAAGTATGATTTCAATGTTTTATGTTTGAAGTATTTTTAAGAGGTACCTTTTTAAGGGGTAACTTTTTCCCACAAAGGGTGTATGGTGGGTGTATGGAACAAGCTGCTAGAGGAGGTAGTTGAGGCGGGGACAATCCCATATTTAAGAAACAGTTAGACTGATACATGGATAGGACAGGTTTAGGGGGATATGGACCAAAAGCAGGCAGCGTAGCTGGGACACGTTGACGGGTGTGGGCAAGTTGCGCCGAAGGGCCTGTTTTCACACTGTATCACTCGATGACAACATTATACCTCCACCATGCGTGAATGCTTCAAAATCAAGTGGTCAAGTTTTATTGCCATATACTCAAGCATAGAAACATAGAAAATAGGTGCAGGAATAGGCCATTCGGCCCTTCGAGCCAGCATTGCCATTCAATATGATCATGGCTGTTCATCAAAAAATCCGTAACTCTTTCATGTTTTTTCCCCATATCCCTTGATTTTGCTTGCCCCATGAGCTATAAACATCCAGTGAATTGGCCTCCACTGACTTCTGTGGCAGACAATTCCACAGATTCACAACTTTCTGGGTGAAGAAAGTTTGTCCTCATCTCAGTCCCAACTGGCCTACCCTTTATTTTTAAACTGTGTCCCCTGGTTCTGAACTCCCCCAACATCGAGAACATTTTTCCTGCAGTTACATTAAGTGCAAATCTAGCATTCAAGCAGGATGCTTTCTCCGACCACCCCCATTTGAAGGCCACTATCGTCCACAGTTTCTACCCAGTGCTTGGTACTTACTTCCAGCAGACACTGGTTGTCCTTCAGGATGCACCGAGCCGCAGCCTGATTTATGCCGTTCACCTGGGAGAATTCGGCACAGAGACTCTCACAGCAGCGGCGCAACGCTTCTGACGCCTCCGACGGCCAGGACTCTGGAACTGAGGCTGCCCCATGGCCGGAGCTGCAGCGAGCAACTTGCCAGCCCGGCAAACACTCGCCAGCCCCGGCTCCCTGTCCGCATTGTCTCCGCCGTTGTTTCTGCTTCTGTCCCTCCCTCAGCCCCGGCTCTCCAACACCCACGACACATGCAGTTTTGAAATTTTCAATGATCACAGAATTTCTCATGACAGAGCGTGAGAAATTTGTGATCAGCGTGAGAATTTGGCTAAATGCGTGATTCTCACGCTCAATGCGTGAGAGTTGGCAACCCTGCATAACTGATCTATTTTCTCTCTCAAACCCATTCTCCTGCCTTCTCCCCATTACCATCGACACCTTTACTAACCAAAATCTGTTAATCTCTGCCTTCAAAATATCCATTGACTTGGCCTCCACAGCCTTCTGTTTGCAGGCCTCCAAGGCATAGAACAGGCAAAGGAGTTTGTATTGTGACACCTCTTCCTTCTTTAGGAGATGCACAGACGTTGTGTGTCATCAAATGTTTCTTTGAACACTTCCTCCGTTCATCCCTAGTTTTATCAATTAATAGCTCTGTCCAATCTTTGCTGGTGAATTCATCTCACATCTCTCTGAACTCAGCCTTACCTAGTTATAGCTTGCAATTGGACTCATCCATCATCGTCTTAAACTTAATGCTGAAGTCTATTGTACACGGATCGCTGTTAGCTGGATATGCTGTGAAGGTTAAATTGTTGACCCAATGTTGAACTCGGACTTTATTCTGTCGGAAATACATTTCTTCCAAAACTAATGGATAATGTACCTATAACAGTAACCTTACTGAGTGCAAGTTTGCCCAGTTGTAACATAGACGCATGCATATTTTAAAAACATCAATATTCTGGTGTGCAATAAACTCTGTGACCTGATGTTTGTAAATAAGACATAAATTTAAGCTGCAATCATGAGACTGGACCACTTTATGTATTATGCATGTACATTTATGATGGAGTCCATTTAATTTCATATTATAATACTGTGTAGAACTTTAAAACGCTTGAAAAATAAACAATGTGCTGGAGCAACTCAGCAGGTCAGGCAGCATGTCTGGAGAACATGGATAGGTGATGTTTTAGGTTAGGACCCTTCTTCAGAGCTGCTGCATTATAATATTATTGAACTTGGATTCCTACAGACATACATCATGGAAACAGGCCATTTGGCCCAACTTGTCTATGTCAACCAAGCTATCTATGCTTAGAACGGAGACGAGGAAACACTTTTTCTCACAGAGAGTCGTGAGTCTGTGGAATTCTCTGCCTCAGAGGGCGGTGGAGGCAGGTTCTCTGGATGCTTTCAAGAGAGAGCTATATATAGGGCTCTTAAAAATAGCCCAGTCAGGGGATAGGGGGAGAAGGCAGGAACGGGGTACTGATTGGGGATGATCAGCCATGATTACATTGAATGGCGGTGCTGGCTCGAAGGGCCGAATGGCCTACTCCTGCACCTATTGTCTATTGTCTACTGTCTAATACTATGTTACTGTGTTTGACCCAAGTCTCTCTAAACCTTTCCTATCCATGTACCCATTCAAATGTCTTTTAGAGGTTGCAACTGCATCTCTCTCCGCCCTCTCCTCTGCCTCTACAGATGTTTTCCTGACCTGCTGAGTTCCTCCAGCAGTATTATTTTTGTGCTCATGTATCCTTGCCTACATTATGTATGTCTTTAATGTTGATTCAAGATTATTATCCTGGGCAGTGGAGGGAATTTCCTGCTCCCCACGGGACGTGGGGGCAGTCGAGGATGAGTGGAAAATGTAGAAAGGCAATGAGGGTGTCGTTTAAACAGGCAAACAGGGAGAGAGAGATGCTAGCCGTCAACTCAGAAATGTTAAATGGGATGGACAAAAATGGTGCGACTTCGCAAAGGGAATAATTTGTTTACTGATGTGAAACGGAAAATAAATTGCTAAATATGTTCACTCAGTTTATGGAGCAATTTTTGACATAGCTGCTGTCAATGCCACTGTAAGATGGTGAAACAAACCTAGTATTTGTTGTCGCTGTGCAGAGCTGAAACACAGGGACAGAGCGATAATTAAACAATGTAGAGAGATGTGCAACCAATGAAGCCGACAAATAAATGTTCTTCATAGAACATGGAATAGTACAGCACAGAAAGAGGCCCTTTGGCCCACAATGTTTGTGCCGAACATGATGCCAAGTTAAACTGATCCTGTACACAATCCATATCTCACCATTCCTTGTACTTCCATGTGCCTATCTAAAAGCCTTTTAAATGGCACTATCATAACTGACTCTACGGCCACCCCTAGCAGTGCATTCCAGGCCCTCATCACTCTCTGTGTAAATAACTTGCCCCTGTACATCTCCATTAAACATTCCCCCTCACACCTTATAGCCACAGTGTGCCCTCTAGTGTTAGACATTTCCACCCTGGGAAAAACATTCTGACAGTTGACCCTATCTTTTCCCTCAGCATGTCATTCCAGTATCTGACGTTCCTTGTGTCTAAATTGATGCATTTACACCTCGCCTATCCCCACCTTCAAAGTCAAGATTTGGAGTTTTATTCCAGCTCTGGGGCTCTAGAACAAAGAACATTGCAGCACTCACAACTGCAATGCATCCTTGGTAAGATCTCAACAATTTTACTCAACCAAAAAATGGTTGATTGTACAATTGGTTTCACGCATATATTGTGGTAACTCCACAGGACAGCAATCTCTTTTCGATGACATGGTGTAATCAGTCAGAACATTACAGCTAATATCTGTTACTTAGCTTCACATTTTCTAGAGAAATGAAACAAAGTGTTGCTTCCCATTAAAATCTATATTCATCAGTTGCTCTCTACGTGCAAAGCCACACAGCTCTGTCACATTGATACCTTCCCATCTACTGTACCTTTTAAACATTTTTCTCTGCTCTTTTTCATTCTAGATTTTCTCTGCCAAATGTCTTTATAGTTTTTTTTTAGTTTAGACATAGAGTAATGGTTCTGATGTCAGGTGTGAAGTCTAAATCAATGTCTTTAATAATTTACTCAATCGATGGATATATATTAATTTAGGTGTTCTGACTTGGGATTAGGGATTCAGCAATTCAATAAACCAAGAGAATGGAGACAAGTCTTTTTGTAACCTTAGACCAATGAGAATGAAGGAGGTGCCACATTTAGGAGCTGTGGAATGAAACATAGCCAAGGTTAACTGCTGACCTGTCTTGTTGTAGGAATCTCATCAGTCATCTAATCTGTTCATAGAAACTTTTCTGATATACTTCCACAATCTATACACAGAATATTTCCAATCGCATTTTTTTGAAAATTGCAGGCATAACGAGACAATTGCAGGCATTAAATAAAACACGAGACAATAAAATTCAGGAAAAAACGACAGATGTTGGAAATCTGAAATGAAATCAAACATGCTGGAGACAATCAGCAGGGCAGGCAGCACCTATAGTGCTGATGAGGAAGGAGTCTTGGACGGATCGGACACCTTAACTCGTTCTCTCCCTTCAGAAGGTGCCTTACCTGCTGAACATTTCCAACCTGTTCTGGTTTGAAACCAAATTATACTTGGTGTCCAGATCCCAAGGTTGTTACTCTGTCAACATTAAAGAGTCAGGGTTCTGGAGTAACTCAGTGGATCAGACAGCCTCCTTGGAGAACATGGATAGGTGACATTTCGTATCGGGATCCTTCTTCAGACTGAAGGAGGGTCTCGACTGAATGGTCACCTATCAATGTTCTCCAGGGAGGCTGTCTGATCTACTGAGTTATGCCAGCACTTTGTGTCTTTCACAAATACAGCTGGACCTAGATCCAAAGATTATTGAATTGTTCTACTAAATGATCAACCTTGCTTGTGCTTCCTCCCAGAGGTGTAAAGCCTCCTGTGCGACAGCTGTACATCAGTAGGGAGCTGTTGGCGACCTCTTGTCCTGGAGGTGGAGCTGACCCTCCCACACAGCAAGATCCAGTTTACAACAAAATTAATAAGTCACAAGTCAGGTGTCACAAGTGCGGATTGCTTTGAATTTACCGTGTTGTGTACAAGCATATTTCGTTTAGTTTTAGTTTAGTTTTGTTTATAATTGTCACGTGTACCGAGGTACAGTGAAATGTTTTTTTGTTATGGGCTATCTAGCCAGTTAAAAAGACAATGCATGATTACAATCAAGCTGTCCACTGTCTACATATACCGGATAAAGGGAATAACGTTTATATATTTGTAAAGGAAATTCCCTCTGAAGATAAAGTAGTTTTGGAAAGAAAATGGACTGCATCACTACCTTAATTTCTGTCACGGCAGCTGAGATCTCTGTTGTTTAGTTTAGAGATAGAGATACAACGCGGAAACAGGCCCTTCAGCTCACCGAGTCCATGTCGACCAGCTCACTAATCCCATCGACACACGCTAGGAACAATTTACAATTATACCAAGCCAATTAACCTACGTCTTTGAAGTGCGGGAGGAAACCCTAACTCCCGGAGGAAACCTACACGCAGAGGGAGAAGATACAAACTCCATACAGACAAGCAACCTTAGTCAGGATCGAACCAGGGTCTGTCGCAGTCAGGCAGTAGCTCTACCACTGCAACACCATGCCGCCCAAATTTCTCATTGGTGTCAGAATCTCAGTATTTATCACATAAGGTAAAAATAATGAAGAGCTGAGGTGAAAACAAACCATTCATGTTTCACTGATGAGGTTAAAGGGTTTTCTTTGAATAACACAGGATCAAAGGAAGACATTTCGCAGTCAGCCTAAATTTACTTCACAGAATCTACAAAATGTGATTCAAACCACAGCTGTCTTTTTGCATATTTGTATGGGACAGCACAACAAAAACAAATTCTGCATCCCTCATACAGTGCCCTCCATAATGTTTGGGGCAAAGACCTATCATTTATTTATTTGCCTCTGTACTCCACAATTTGAGATTTGTAATAGAAAAAAAATCACTTGTGGTTAAAGTGCACAATGTCAGATTTTGATAAAGGCCATTTGTATACATTTTGGTTTCACCATGTAGAAATTACAGCAGTGTTTATACATAGTCCCCCCATTTCAGGGCACCATAATTTTTGGGACACAGCAATGTCATGTAAATGAAAGTAGTCATGTTTAGTATTGTGTTGCATATCCTTTGCATGCAATGACAGCTTGAAATCTGCGATTCATGGACATCACCAGTTGCTGGGTGTCTTCTCTGGTGATGCTCTGCCAGGCCTGTATTGCAGCCATCTTTAGCTTTTGCTTGTGTTGGGGGCTAGTCCCCTTCAGTTTTCTCTTCAGCATCTAAAAGGCATGCTCAATTGGGTTCAGATCGGGTGATTAACTTGGCTACTCAAGAATTAAGTGTTCATTTTTTAGCTTTGAAAAATTCCTTTGTTGCTTTAGCAGTATGTTTGGGATCATTGTCATGTTGTAGATTGAACCACCGGCCAATGAGTTTTGAGGCATGGGTATGGTACTTGTGCTTAGGTATGGTAATACTTTATTGAACTGTTTGCAATAAAATAATTTCATTGTGTGTTTGCACGTGATAATAATGCACCATTGACCACAGATTGTGAATCTCACTTACTCTTTTCGGGTCCTAGTTAACACATAACTGAATGTAATTAAATGGACATTAAACATCTGAAGTCTCCACACAACACAATCCAGCAAAGTTTCAAAAATGGCCTGAGATCACATTTCATGCAGGTACAACCTGAGGGCTTCAATAAATAATGTCACCATTATTCTGACCAACAAGACAGCAATGGCAGAATTACCCCAGAGGCCATACTATCATGAATATCAGCAGTAAACATTTGGGTTGGCAGTACAGGTCAGTCTCAACTCTCTGAGGTGAAGCCTGAATACGTGGGAAAACCCTAATGTTCCCACCGAGGAAGTTCGCAAAGATAAGGAGAAGAGTGGGGCGAGAGTGGGCAACATTTATAGGGGATGTGCGGGAATAAGTCTTTTTACACAGAAGGTGGTCGGTGCCTGGTATGCACTGCCAGTGGTCTTGGTTGAAGCAGACATGTTAATGGCATTTAAAAGACCTTTGGATCGGCACATGGACATGCAGTGAATGAAGGGATATGTGTTATGTGCAGGTAGATAAGTGATGGTATTGGCATCATGTCTGGCACAGAGATTGTGGACTGAAGGGCTAGTTCTTGTGCTGCACTGTTCTATGTTCCAAGTAATTTGGAATAGAGAGTGCTGGTGGAAGTGAGGGAGGGAGAAGGTGGCAAGTGATAAGAGGGAGAGAGCTGTTGCAATTTATATCACTACTTCAAGATATTATTCAGCGTTAAATATGCTTAAATGTTTGGTCTGTTGGGGGAAAAAGAGGAAGCGGCATTTACCCAAGGCCTACCTGGGTCATCACACGATCTTCACGGATCTGGCGATGTATTGAGAAGGGCTGAGTTGTACGAGTGGGAGTGGATGGATATCACTGGATGGATATCACTGGATGGATATCACTGGATGGATAGCACTGGATGGATATCACTGGATAGATATCTCTGGGTGGATAGCGCTGGATATTTCTCCATATTTCCCAGTCTGCACGGTTGTCAGGAGGAGTAAATTTACATTGGGTCTTTCATTCAGATACAGAGCTCCTTCCCTCTAATGCCACAGACGCACTGTAAATGACGTCTAAAGGTTCTGTACAAAAGGTGTTCTTTTCATGAGGTTTTAAAACACAATTAATATGCCCCTTGGCATCATCACCTTCAAAACAATAACCTCTATGAACCATTTCAGTCCGGTTTTCGCCACAATCACAGCACTGAAGCAGCCTTGGTAAAAATTACAAATGATCTCCTTCTCACAGCTGACACCGGCCACTTATCCATCTTGATCCTCCTCGACCTCACAGCAGCCTTTGACACCATCTCCCACCCAATTGTTCTGGAACGTTTATCTGCCACCGGCATCAACAACAATGCACTACTTTGGTTCAGGTCCTATCTACACGACAGAAAACAGTTCATCCAGGGAAATAAAGTCACATCCACAACTGCCACAGTCACCCATGGTGTTCCTCAGGGATCGGTGCTGGGGCCACTGCTTTTTATTATCTATATTCAACCTCTTGGCAATATTCTACATCATTTTGGAATCAATTTTCACTGCTACGCTGATGATACACAACTTTACCTCTCCACAAAACCAAACCCCTCCCTTCCCCCAACTGCCCTCACCACCTGTCTTCAAGCTATCAGCAACTGGATGTCACTCAACCTTCTAAAACTCAATGGAAATAAAACAGAAATCATGCTAATTGGCTCAAAGTCCACGCTCTCCAAAACCCACCTGTTCACCATTTCAGTTGATGGCTCACCCATACCCACCTCCTCCCATGTCAAAAGTCTCAGCGTCATTCTGGACAGTACACTTTGCTTTGGCCCCCCCATCAGCAATATCACACGCTCTGCATACTTTCATCTCCGCCACATCTCCAGACTCCGCCCCTCCCTCTCCAAAGACAATACACAAGTCCTCATCCACGCTCTGGTCACAGCCCGCATCGATTACTGCAACGCCCTCCTCACTTGCACCTCCAATAAACTTCTTCATCGCCTGCAATGCATTCAGAACTCTGCAGCTCGGATCATCGCCCGCACCAGATCATCGGACCACATCACACCCTTCCTCACTCAGCTCCACTGGCTCCCTGTGCACCACCGGATTAACTACAAGATTTTACTGCTGACCTTCAAAGCCCTACACCACCTTGCTCCCCAATACCTCTCTGACCTGCTGCTACCATACACTCCTTCCCGGTCACTTCGTTCCTCCTCAGCTGCAATTTTAACTGTCCCCACATTTAGACTCAGCACCATGGGTGCCAGAGCCTTCAGCTGCTCTGCCCCACGTCTCTGGAACACTCTCCCACTTCCCATCCGTCACCTGGGCACTATCGATCAATTCAAATCACAACTCAAAACACACCTGTCTAGATTAGCATACCCGACATAACTTCCACCATGTTCACCCTGATTTTAATGACTTAAAATGTTTTGTGTATTTTTTGTTTTTTTGCTTTTAATCAACTTGATTTTAATATTGATCATGTATTGTGATTTTATGTCCTGTAAGGTGTCCTTGGGTGTCCAGAAAGGCGCCAGCAAATAAAATGCATTATTATTATTAATATTATTACCCATTTTCTGTAAAACAAGCAGATTCTGTACACACTAAGATGGTACTTTTTTCTACTCAACGATCCATACTCTGCTTCAGAATTTGATTCAAGTCAGATATCGGTTTACTCCTGCCTCATTCTACCATCCTGAATGAGCTCTTATGAAATCAATACTCTTTTAAACTAGGTGCTTCATATCAAAGTCCATACTTCATCTAACTTCATGTAAATCAGTACATTAAAGGCTAATTGAGAAGCTGCTCAGAATCAATAGTCTGGATAGAAGGGTTATTTCTGGCTGAGGCACATTGCAGAGCCTTGGTGTAAAGACGTCACCAAGTCTGCTGTTGACAATTTTATTATTGATTAAATTTATAGAACTAAGGTCAACAATAGATGTCAATTACTGGCTGCAGACTAGAGCAGTCAATTATTTTGCTCCTTTCTTGTGTACATATATATATATATATATTGTGTAGATAGGGTATGTTGGTCGGCGTGGGCAAGTTGGGACGAAGGGCCTGTTTCCACGCTGTATGACTCTATGACTCTAAAACGCCCCATCTAGGCTGGTCCCATCTGCCTGCATTTGGCTCATATTTCTCTAAAGTTTTCCTATCTGGAATAACTTGCCAAAAACTCCAAGGAGCAGAAGGGTCATTCAAGTGCAGTGCCACAGGAAACCAAGAGAGAAGGGCCCCAGCCCATGGGTTGAGGAGTAACAGAGGCATCGCCCTTCTTGAGCAGAGTCTATGACATTAGCCAGTACCATCGTCTCGCTGTGGCTGGCTGGACTGCGCTGTCAGGCACCGTCCATCCAACCGCCGGACTGCCGCCACCACCATCGGCAGTTTTCAGATCAGAGGCCACCCACGCGCAGAGCCTCGGACACGGGTGCCACAGAGCGGTCAGAATAACAGAGCCCCAGGGAGCAGATGTTTGCAGAACTGTGGAACATCTTGGACAATACGGCTCACCCCTCCATGACATACTGGTCAACCAGAGGAGTACCTTCAGCAACAGACTGGTTCCACCAAGATGCAGTACAGAACGCCACAGGAGATCCTTCTTTCTTGTGGCTGTCAAACGGACCAACTCCTACCCCATCTGTCGTGGGGTAAACTGACTCCCCTCCCTCTCCTCCCTCCCCCCATCCCCCACACCCCACCCGCGCCCCCCAATCTTTGCACATCTCCAATCCTTTCCACTCGTCTCTTTAATTTCATGTTTCATGTATCTTGCGTTTTATGACTGTTGGCAGACCACTTTCCCTTCTGAGATAAATAGACTTCTATCCGTATTGTATCTTTTGTCTACAGTCCAACACATTGGTCATGTATCTTCACTTCTGCAGTTAGTTGTAACTGCAAAATATGTGACCTCAGTGCTTTTCAACGTTTAGCAAACTCCACTGAAGAGTATAAAGATAGATTGACTCAAGGAAAGCAACCTCTCAACATTCAAAACATATTCTGCTCATTTCTTTCCGTGAAGTGGATATTGTTCCGTTGTGCACGTTGCACTCTAACTGCTCTGGTGCTGTCGATGCTTTTAATGTTTTATATCCACTTGGTGGCTCTTACGTCAATAAACAGATAAAAAGCAACAACAGAGATAATAACCCTGACTTGACTTGCATCACTTCTGACATTTCTGCTTCATTTTGTGTGATCTGCAAACTTTGAAATCTTACTTTTGTCCTGACAACCAAATGTCCCTTTTGTCAATGATAGCAGCCTTTGAAAATCCGGGTCTACAGAGACATTGCTGCTCAGAATTTTCTGAACACTTCCCATTGATGGACCTATTGCAATCATTCACTTCTGCCTTTTCAGTAGATCTACTGTATCCGTTGGTCAAGGTCTGGACTCTTATACATCGGCGAGACCAAACATTGACTGGGCGATCATTTCGCTGAACACCTTCGCTCAGTCCGCCTGAACATAACCTGATCTTCTGGTTGCCTTCCCCTTCCCAGTCCCGCACTGACCTTTCTGTCCTTGGCCTCCTCCATTGTCAGAGTGAGGCCAAACGCAAATTGGAGGAACAGCATCTCATATTTCGCTTGGGCTGCTTACAACCCAGGGGTATGAATATAGATTTCTCTAACTTCAAGTAACCCTTCCCTACCCAAGTCATACCACCTTCAAAGTCGTCTTGTTGAGTCTCATTGTTCTCATCTAGCACACAGCTAACAATGGCCTGTTTCCTATATCATCGTTACATTTTTGGATATCTTTCATTCATTTGTTCCACATCTCTCTACACCTCGTTTCCCTTTCCGTTAACTCTCAGTCTGAAGAAAGGTCTCAACCAGAAATGTCACCTATTCCTTTTCTCCATAGACCTGCTGAGTTAGTCCAGCTATCTACCTTTCTGAAGAAGGGTCTCGACCCGAAACGTCGCCTATCTCCTTCGCTCCTTAGATGCTGCTGCACCCGCTGAGTTTCTCCAGCTTTTTGTGTAACCATCTACCTTTACATATCTGTTGTGCTGCTGTCAGTAAGAGTTTTATTGTTCTGTTTTGGGACATATGACAATAAAACACACTTGACTTGACTTACGTGATGTGTTTTCAAGCTGTAAGACAAATATTTAGCACTAGAAGTTTTGAAGCAAACTAACATAATATGATAGAATATTTAGTGAAGACACCCAACTTCACCTCATCAGCACTTTCCTTGACCTCTCTTTGGACTCTGATCTGTCCGTGTTTGGGTGACATTTAGTGCTGGTGTATCAGATATTTTGTCCAGCTGAAGATTCGAAAGAGCAACAATGCCCTTGTGTTAGCTCCCTGGCACGAACTCCCTCTTCAACCGCTGACCCCACCCACCCCATGGAGCTGTGAGCTGAGCTTGTCTGATCTTTAACCTTCTGACAGTGTGAGGGGCCACTGATTACAACCACTTCAAGAGCAGAACTGTCTACTTTCACCGTGTGATTCTGCCCCTTTCCAGCAGTGCCCCAGCTCATCGGCTGCAGAACCCTTGTACTCAGACACACACCTGGCCACAGCTCCAGCTTCAACTCCCCCAGAACCGAAACTAAAACACATTCATAATTCTGCTGCACAGTATCCTAACCTGCACCAAGTTCATCCTTCACCTCCTTGCTGACCTAGAACATAGAACACATAGAACATAGAACAACACAGCACAGGACCATATCAAGCTTTTGCTAATAAAATGCCCCAGTAATAACTTTGTCAATTGCTTTTAGAAATCCTTTGTGATCATCCACTTCCCTTCCTCTGGAAGTTTCGCCAATACCACAGATCTTCAAGGTATCCAAACATCTCCAGTCAAGGACTCTAGTACCTTTAAATAGACACAATATGCTGGAGTAACTCAGCAGGACACCTGTCCCGTTGAGTCACTCCAGCATTTTGTGTCTATCTTTGGGTTAAACCAACATCTGCAGTTCTTTCCTACACACTTTTTCCTACAGGGGCTGGGTTAGCACCCCAGTCTGTGTCTTTCGTGAGAAAGACAGCCAACAAGGCTACGGAAAGGCCTAATGAACCACCTTGGCCTGAACATCCATCAGGCGAGAATGAAATGCTCGGAGAAGGGGAAAGAGGTGCAGCGCACAGGCCTTGAAGCTGGTGAGACGCAGGAGGAGCCCGGCTGGGAGTCACCCCACCGAGCCCAGTCCCTCCATGCACTAGAGTCTCCCAACCCCTGCAGAGTAGTTATTAAGATGTCTGATCCGTGGGCAGTTGCTGCTGGGACGCATGTCGGGGCCTGATCAACCCCGGCTGGGTCGCCTGGGTGAGGGTGTCTGATGTTGTGAGACCCGAAACACCCGATGACCCCAGGTCACATCACTGAGGATGCATCCCAGCTCATCTAGAAGATGTATATTTTTCACATCGTGTACCTTTCCTCTCTTCTCCTCTCCTCTCCTCTCTTAATCACAGCATAATTAACAGGGCAGCGCACCTTACAAAGACTATCGGTTAATTGTCTGGGATGTGTGTCTATATTAAAGGATTCCATCAATGCAAGTTGTTTTTATAAGGCAAACGTTTTTCTGGGCAGTGGAAACTTGCCAAACTATGCCCCAGTTAAAAAGGGATTCTCCTTTCTGGCGCTCTGCTTGTCACTGTTTGGACTGGGAATAGCTGGCGGCTGATGGTGCGTGAGTGTTAACAGATTATAGAACCCACTTCACCACTCATTCAACGTGGAAGGAGAAGCAACAGATCAGTTTGAGCTTGCGGAGCAGCCTCAAGGAGCTGAGCACCATGGAGTATAATTTATCGATTTGGGGCCCGTTCACCACTTCTCTGTGTGGCTTTCTGAATCAACACAAATTGAATAAAAACTAATTCTGTTTAATTGTCACGACTCCATTTCAGAAAATACTGAATTTGAGTAGTAGAAAAAACAGCACTCGTCATAAAAGACAACGGAGGCCAAAATACGATACGATACAATAGAACTTCATTTATCCCAGGACGGAAATTGATCTGTCAACTGTCATAAAATACAACAAGCTTTAATAAACATGAAATTAAAGTGATGAGTGGAAAGGATTGGGGAGGTGGAAAGATTGGAGGGTGGGGGGAAGTCAGTCTCAGTCACAGTCTACCCCACGACAGAAGGGGGAGGAGTTGTACAGTTTGATAGCCAGAGGGAAGAAGGATCTCCTGTGGCGTTCTGTCTTGCGTCTTGCTGGGACCGGTCTGTTGCTGAAGGTGCTTCTCAGGTTGATCAGTATGTCGAGGAGGGGGTGAGCTGTATTGAGGAGCATCCTCCACTCCAAGACCACCTCCCACAAATCCAACTCCGCCCCCAGGACGGAGCCAGCCTTCCTGATGAGTTTGTTAATTCTATTGGCGTCCGCGACCTATGCCCTGCTGCCCCATCATACGACAGCGAA
Source organism: Raja brachyura (assembly GCA_963514005.1). The sequence goes on from OY740803.1 coordinate 26,408,410, forward strand.
GAAGATGGCACTGACTACCACCGATTGGTAGAACATCTTACTGCAGGCATTGAAGGAGTGGAGCCTTCTCAAAAAGTTACAGATTTAAATAAAATAATTCTAACTTTGAGAAGTCTGGTTTCTGTATGTTTTTTCCTTCAATATCTTCAATTTTTAAATTAATGTACCAAATTGTAGTTGGGGAAACCGAGATTGATAGATTCTTGATCAGTAAGGGAGTCAGGGGTTAGGGGGAGAAGGCAGGAGAATGGGGTTGAGAGGGAAAGTTAGATCAGCCACAATGAATGGCAGAGTAGACTCGATGGGCCGAATGGCCTAATTCTGCTCCTATGACTTCTGAAGTACACCATGTCAGTCCTCTAAGCAGAGGGCCGCAGGACTTTCCATCGTGTTTGCGAGAAGCTCAGGATCACACTTTCAGTGATTATTTTAGAACAAAAAATACATAATTCCCAACTCCATAAAGAGAATTGGCTGTCGTTGGTTGCTGAAAATCAATGACGAGAGATCGGGTTTTATTTGCACAGGTGACAAGTTGTTGACAAACATCTCTCTGTCGGGGACTTTGGTCGCTTTTCCGGGTGGGAGGAGACGACTACCAATCATGTACCGATCAGAAGAAGAAGTGATTTTGCACGAATCTATCACGGATTTCAATCTGCATCATCATTTCCAAATCCTTCTCCCTTTGCCTGAATATTACCATCTCATCAGTAACCTCATCAGTTGTTCATGGTTTAAATTGTGAAAAATTATATTTCACAATGAGTTCAAAAATAAATTGGGTTATTGGGTTTCAAATGTAATGGTAGCGGATGACGTTGTTTATCGAGAACAATGGTGAATCTCGCATCAGCATCAATCTCGTGCACTCTATTATGTGCCGTTTGTTCACTTCTTTCACTGGCTGCAGTGAACCGTTCACAGCAGCAGACAGGAGGGTCCTTTATTTTCTTACTCAGGAATAAAACGCTACTTGTCAAATTAATTTTTCAGAGCAGTGGCAAAAAAGTTGTTCGGTCGTAATTACACTTAAGACACAATTCAGAAACTCGTGCCTTGAAATCCACCCTTCATCAGTTGTGATGGCAATAGAGTTTATACTTTGCACCCACAATAAATCTGTAGAACGAACTTAAGAGGCGAGAACACTGCATGTTTGGTGCTGCAAACAACTGATGAATTTATTGTATCTTGTTCATGAATGAACAAGCTCCAACTTTCTCAGCCGTTTTTATGTCACGGTATTTGAAAGAAGCTGATGTGATAGCATCAACAGAGGCTCTGCACCGATTGGAGCCTGTTTTCATGGTCAGTAGGTTCTGATTTCCTTGTTCATTTGTGCAGTAAACCCAAAAATTGGTCTCAGTCTTTTACAGAATAAAATGGCAAACCAACTCTGGCAGCTTTAGAGTCAGTCGTCCGGCAGAATCCTAGCTAATTGCTGGAGGTACTTACTGAGAATCACAGCAACATGGGGCCCAGCAAAAACCAACAAAGTTAATCTCTTAAAATCCACGTAAGTCAGCAATATTCCAAGATCAAATCACAATTAAATTATGCCATTCTGAAGTGCAATCCCCATTCAGGCAAAAACATCCAACAGGGATAACATTATCTGTGGCCCGAACGATTAATATTCTATTGAAATATTTCTTTCAGTATGTGTGGGAAATGATCTGTGCTCATTTCATTTCACAGTTAATGAATCATTCATTTCTGAAGATTGCTCAGATTAATAATCTGCTAAATACCTTTGTGTCTCGAGTACATTCAGAATTTCTCCTTTGAAATGTGAAAAAAATTTGAATTTATTCAAAGTAACCATAATTCTTTTTAAAAATAAGCGTTCCTTCAGTTTATGTTAGATCTCTTCCCATCACCGCAATATTCAGACAAGAACCGCTCAGACGGTTGAACATCTCCAAGAAGCACAATTTTTATCAACAACTGGAAGGTTTTTCGCATTTCACCTTTTCGTATTACTTAACAATGCCGCATTGTTTCAGGCTCATTAAAGATATTTGTGCAGAAAGTTTAATCTGCCCCACAGTCACCACATCTGTACAAGGACAGAGCATGGAAGACCAAGAGATAACACCCATCCCCAAGTACCTTCCCTTTGCAGCCGCAGAAGATGCAACACCTGTTGCTATACATCCTCCCTCGAATTTGTCCATGTACCCCTACAGTCCTTTCAGGTTAGGCAGGGGTTCACTTGCACCTCCTCCAACCTCATCTACTATATCCGTTGTTCAAGATGTGGACTCTTACACATCGGCGAGACCAAACGCTGACTGGGCGATTGTTTCCTGGAACACCATCGCTCAGCCCATGTGAACTAATCTTAGAGCAGCTTGCACTGGAGCCTACCAGGGAGAAGGCAATTCTGGATTTAGCGTTGTGCAATAAACCGGATTTGATAAAGGAACTCAAGGTAAAGGAACCATTAGGAGGTAGTGGCCATAATATGCTAAGTTTTAATCTGCAATTTGAAAGGGAGATGGTAAAATCAGAAGTGTCAGTATTGCAGTTGAACCAAAGGGACTATGGACGCATGAGTGAGGAGCTGGTCAAAGTTGACTGGAAAAGGACCCTAGCAGGGATGACGGTGGAACAGCAATGGCAGGAATTTCTGGGAATAATCCCAAAGTTGCAGGATCATTTCATTCCAAAGATGAGGAAAGATTCTAAGGGGAGTAAAAGGCAACCGTTGTTGACAAGGGAAGTCAAGGACAGTATAAAACAAAAAGAGAAGACGTATAACATACCAAAGATGAGCATGATGCCAGAGGATTGGGAAATGTTTACAGAACAACAGAAGGTAACTTAAAAGGCAATACGGGGAGAAAAGATGAAGTGCGAAGGTAAGCTAGCCAAGAATATAAAGGCGGATAGTAAAAGCTTCTTTAGGTATGTGAAAAGGAAAAGATTAGTTAAGACAAATGTGGGTCTCTTTATGACAGAAACAGGTGAATTTATTATGGGGAGCATGGAAATGGTCGACGAGTTGAACAGGTACTTTGGTTCTGCCTTCATTGAGGAAGACATAAACAATCTCCCAGATGTAAGAGGGGACAGAGGATCTAGGGTGACGGAGAAACTGAAGGAAATTCACATTAGTCAGGAAATGGTGTTGGGTAGACTGATGGGACTGAAGGCTGATAAATCCCCAGGTTTGGATGCTCTGCATCCCAGGGTATTCAAAGACGTGGCTCTAGAAATTGTGGAAATTGTGATCATTTTCCAATGTTCTATAAATTCTGGATCAGTTCCTGTGGATTGGAGGTAGCTAATGTTATCCCACTTTTTAAGAAAGTAGGGAGAGAGAAAACGGGGAATTAAAGAACAATTAGCCTGACATTGGTGGTGGGGAAGCTGCTGGAGTCAATTATTAAATATGTAATAGCGGCACATTTGGATAGTAGTAACAGGATCGGTCCAAGTCTGCATGGATTTACAAAGGTGAAATCTTGCTTGACTAATCTTCTGGAATATTTTGAGGATGTAACAAGTAAAATGGATAAGGGAGAGCCAGTGGAAGTAGTGTACATGGACTTTCAGAAAGCCTTTGATAAGGTCCCACACAGGAGATTAGTGGGCAAAATTAGAGCACATGGTATTGGGGGTAGGGTATTGACATGGATAGAAAATTGGTTGGCAGACAGGAAACAAAGAGTAGGAATTAACGGTTCCCTTTCAGAATGGCAGGTAGTGACTAGTGGGGGTGCAGCAAGGCTAGTTTCTGGGACCGACATACCTGTACGTCTTTGGAGTGTAAGAGGAAACCGAAGATCTCGGAGAAAACCCACGCGGTCATGGGGCGGATGTACAAACTCCATACAGACAGCACCCGTAGACGGGATCAAACCAGGATCTCCAGCACTGCAAGCGTGTAAGGCAGCAACTCTACTGCTGCGCCACCATACCGCCTTCCAAGGAATACTTATGTCAACAAAGCGATGTATCTCACACATGGAGACTTATTTGCTGATCTTGGTCATACTGTCAACTATCTTCAGCTGGATTACTGATCATTTCAAAGAAGGCAGGTGAGCCACAGCCTTTATTTAGTCACAACTTTGATGAGATCCTCCCCCACATCTGGATTCAAGAATTAGGTCCCATAGTTTCTCAACAAAGGGGTCACACAATAAGAGAGGAAGTTTTTTTTTTTCTCTTTGAGCACCATGAATCTTCAGAAATCTGCACTCCACAAGCTGAATCTGAAGGTATTCAAGGCTGAGTCAAGAGAGTTTGGTATCATGGCCAACTGGCTGGAACCTGAAGCTGAGGAACAATTATTGAGGCAGGAACATGGGCCACTCAGCACACTCGTGCCCTTTACTACTTACAGTATTAAAACCTGAATGTGGAAAATCCATCCAGTCTATCAATCTCTATCATCCTATAAATTGAGGATCAAATACCATTTTTAAAAGACCTTTGGACAGATACAAGGATAGGAAAGATGCAAAATAACTTGATGCACTTGAAGCCTTACAGAGCCAGAGACCCGAGTTACATCCTGATTATGGGTGCTATCTGTATGGAGTTTTTACGTTCTCCCCATGACTTGCGTGGGTTTTCTCCGAGATCTTCGGTTTCCTTCCACGCTCAAAAGACGTGCAGTTTTGTAAGTTAATTGGTTTTGTTAATTGCCCCCAGTGTAGGATAGTGTTAATGTGCGGGGAACGCTGGTCGACGTGGACTCGGTGGGCCGAAGGACCTGTTACCACGCTGTATCACTAAACTAAACTAAACTTTGGGAGCAAAATAACTTGAAGTGCTTCTGACACAATTTACTGTGAGTAAAACTGAGTAAAATGTGTTCACTTGTCATAGAATGCAAACAGGCCACGCTGACTAATATGCTTCATCTTTGATCTACACTAGCCCCCCCCGCCTGCATTCAGCTTATATCCTTCTAAACCTTTCCTATGCATGTACATGTCCAAATGTCTTTAAAATGGTGTGATAGTACCTGACTCAACTACCACCTGCATCACTATAAGTGTGGAAAAAATTGCCTATTAAATCTTTTCCCCTCACCCTAAAGTCTAGGTCTTCTTGTATTTATTGCCTTCGGAGTCACGTGGGTGACTTCGTGAAGACCCCGCCAGGCACACATGCGCGACATATCGTCGACCGCATGTGAGCGACAGGCAGGGAGGGGCGTTGCTCCTCTACTGCAGGGACCTACAGGTAAGGAAAACACTAACCTGCAGTCTTTTTCTTTCAGATGACTCTGTTCACAGGATCTTCAGGCCGCCTCGAATCTGACTGCCGCGGGCAGTCAGCGGCGGCACCAACAGTCTGGAGTCGGGCAGCCCGTTGACAGGAGGGTCCGGGCTCACACACTCGCCGGCGGAGGACGGCAGAGGCAGCCAACTCTACACCGCAGCTCGCAGGGGACACAGCGGGCTGCCGGCATGTATGAAGCAGGAGGCTTGCAGGCTCGCCATTCAAAGTTAGCAACGGCAGAGCGGCGGCCTGACTCTACACCGCAGCCATACTGCGGGCTGCCTGTATTTACAGGTAATGGTGTTCTCCACTCAGTTTAAGTGAGTGGCTAGGGGCAACCCACAGATGCCAGTGCCTCTCCTGCATGGATATTGAGGGACTGTGCCCACACTCATGGCAAAGACAGCTGCCATGCTACTCTAGGGAATGTGCATCTTCAAGAAGCTGAGACTGCCAGCACATAAAGTTTATTAAGTCATGAAAGTCTGGTCACCATTGGAGCTGGGGGTGGAGAGTGTGCTCCTCCACCGGATGCTTCGTAAAGACCCTCAGGTAAGATACTAACCTTGAATAGCTAAGCTTCTGTACTAGACTTTGCTTACAGATGGATGGAGACCAGAATGAAGGCATCGAAGCATGCTTCCAAGGGCCATGGGACTTCGGATGGGAGTCAGCGGCCACCATTCTCGGAGCTGCCCATAACACCGGCAGCACCCGCTCTGCGGACCGGGATAAGAACGTGGAAATCGGGGAGCCCTGCGCAGCCAGGACCCGTCTCTCCACCACGGCTGACCATGGAGCCGCAAAGTGGTAGGAGCACCGCGCGGGAGCAGGGTAGGCAAGACCCTGACTCCCTACCACTGTCATCTAAGCATAGCGACAGTGGAGCAAAGGTGCGTAAACATGTGACCCGCTCGGCGGCTCGTTCTGTCTCCCCTACTATGCAGGTCACCAGAGCAGGGGGAGAGCTGCGCCCAGGTCATGCCCCGCTGCAGCGGGAGGCATCGACATGCCGCCGGGGGTAACCTGCTAGATTGCGGGCCGGTGATGGATCTGCTGGGAAGTCGGGGAGCCCTGCAGGAGCAGGAGGTACCGGCATATCACCGGAACAGGCTGCCGGAGCGCAGACCAGTGGCAGCAGATTTTGGTCGGGCACCTCCGTTGCGACGGGTCAGCCGACTATGCGCCGTCACGGACCCGTGTGGTCAAGGGTGATGGTAAGCCTGAACGGACATCGGGGAGTCCGGCTATGGGAGCCGGCACCGACTCATTCCCGCTGCCTTCCCATCAGGCAGGAGGACCACTATTGTCCAAACGACGGCGGACTAGCGGCATGTCCGTGCGGGAGTCGTACAGCCCCGCAGGAGCGGCTGCTGACGACGACCTGCCAGCGCACCTCGACGAGGTGCGGTTCACTGGTAGAAGCCCCAGTGTCTCAGGAGAACCTGGGGAAGTCGGCTGTTGTCCGTGTGTAGCTGCAGCGGTCGCATGGCTAGGATGGAGCTAATGGTGGAGCAACTATATCAGCGGGACCTGGATCGGCAAGAGCGGGAGTCTCAGCGGTCTGGGAGCCGGATCATGCCGCCACCTTCAATCTCACCTTCGTCTATCAGGAGTGCACGGAGTCAACAAATTGCTGATTTTGACGAAGAAGCGGCAGCAGAAGAGCCCACTGCTCTAGATCCAGAAGAAGAAATGCTGGAGGTAGTGTCAAAATGTGCGAAGCCTGGATGTTCAGGGGAACCGCTGCACCCATAACTGGTAGTAAGTATCAATTTCCTGACGACACACCAGCTCCAAGACCAGGTACTTTCAGAAACCATGGAGAAGTACAAGGATCCTGGAAATTGTGTTACCCTGATCGTCCCGACGGTCAACTCAGCCATCTGGGGGAACATCAGTTCCAGTGCGAGGGCACAAGAGGATAAGATGCAGAAAATTCTGAAGCTGTTGACGTCGGGCATCACGGCGCTCGCCAGGACCCTCGATGGGGCAGGTGTATCTGCAGAGCAGCAGGATGCTCTAGCCCTCCTGTGTAGCACACTTCAAAATAAACTGTTTTACTCAGAGCTCCATCCGGCCCGACCTTAACCCTAAATTCGCTGGGTTGCGTCGTACCTCCACCACACCACCACCAAGACAGCTGTTTGGGGAGGACCTGCCCCAGTTGCGATGAGGGATTTCGTGCCCTCCGCTCCCAAACCCTCTATCATAAGGTCAACTGGTATGTTAGTTCTCTTAAATCTTACTATCTTCAGTCATTGTTGTTATCTGTGATTCCACATCGCTGCTTTGAAGAATGTCGCGCATGCGTGCCTGGCAGGGTCTTCACGAAATCCCTCATCGCAAATCCTCATAAAATAAAGATCAAACTTCAAACTGGTAAGTTCTCGTTTAATCTTACTATTAAACATTACCCAACCATGTTCAAAAGTATTTGTTTATTCCTGGAATTGTTACAGTTTCTTACTACTGCCAAATGGAGATAATCTGGAAGACTTTAAAAAAAAAAGAAATATAAGATTTACAAAAAACTTTTGGAAATCGGTCTCTTATTGATGACAGTTTTCAAATTACAACATGGTTTATTGAAGAAACTACAGTCAGTTGTGTGTAAATTAACATAAAAAATTGACAAAACCTTCAAAGCAGTCTTGCAAATCCATTTCTGCTGACTGCTTTGAAGAAAGAACTAAGAAAAATCATTGAGCTAGGCATTTGAGTTCACTCAAAGTTCACCTCTCATTGACCAATGGACTAAGATTACATCTTTTATAATCACACCAACTTCAAACATCTAATTTATACATATTAACTCTTCCCACTCTTCATCTTGCTGGTACACTGCACAATATACTTAATTGGTGGTGTTTTGGAGTCCGGAGAAGCTGGCAAAGACTGAGGAAGTTTCATTAACTATGTGACTCTTCAGTGCACAACTAACAAACTAAATACAGACTGAAGAAGGATCCCAACCCAGAACGTCACCTATCCATGTTCTCCAGAGATGCTGTCTGAGTAACTCTGCTGAGTTACTCCAGCACTTTGTGTCTTATTTTGAAAACCAGTATTTGCAGTTCCACGCGTCTCCAAAGCAAACATCATTTTCAGTTTCCACACCAAATCAGTCGGGTGTTCGATCTGACTCCACCATTCAGAGACGAAAGATGAAGCTGTCTCCTCAGATTGTGTTAGTGAACGGTCCTGATGCTGTTGAAAGGGTGAAGCGCCCTTACTCAAAGCACAAAGTGCTGGAGGAACTCAGTGGGTCAGGCAGCAACTATTGAGGGGATGGACAGGCAGCAACTATTGAGGGGATGGACAGGCAACATTTCCTGCTTACACCTTGCTTCAGAATTGATCCTTCTTTCCTGTCCTGACCAGAAACAGCGCCTGTCCATTTCATCCACAGATCTGCTGAGTTCTTCCAGTACTTTTTATATTGTTCCCGATTCCAGCATCTGGTGTGTGTCTCCCCACTCACTCACTGGTCTTATTCCCTTCTGCCACACACCCATTGGGCCAGATCCAAACCTTCTCATGTGAGATCTATTCAGTGAAGCTCTGACTGGCTCTGGAAAAAGTAATCTGTCTCATTGGTGGGCCAGAACACGTCAGGTTCACAAAGCTACTTTGGAAAAATAAAGCTACTTTCATTAGTTTGGAGCGTGTGGTTTTGAGATTCTTTTCAAGTTTGCTTCTCATTTGTGGCTTCCTCTACAGGAATGTATAGTGGACGACACAAATAAAAAAAGAAGATAATTAATTATCCTCCACATACACAAGGCTGTTTCTTTATAAACTTTTTTTATAAACTGTTTCACTCCACAATCCAAGTCAGTGAACATGTAGCTGGCACAACTAGTTACAATCTTTGAGTAATTTTCTTCATTCATGAATCTCAGGAATTAAAGTGGTCACATCTGTGAGGAGCAACAGGAGATGGCCAATGAGTATTTCTCCTCTGTATTTACCGAGGAGAAAGATAGTGGGATGGAGAAAATTGGAGCAGCCACTGGAAGTGTCATTGAGAGCAGTCAGGGTTACCATCAAAGTAGTACTGTCGTATTTAAAGTTAGACAAATCTTCAGGGCCTGATCTGATACATCTGAGGACATTGCGGGAAACTAGAGAGGAAATTGCAGGAGCCCTGGTTGAAATTTACGAGTCGTCCTTCAATACAGGAGAGGTGCCGGAAGACTGGATGGTGGAAAATGCTGTGCCTCTTTTCAAGAAGGACTGCAGGGAAAATGTTGGGAACTATAGGCCAGTGAACTTAACATCTGTCGTTGGTTAGTTACTGGAGAGTATTCTGAGGGATAGGTTATACAGGCATTTGGATGAGCAAGGGCTGATTAGGGATAGTCAGCATGGTTTTGTATGTGGAAGGTCATGTCTCACAAATCTGATTGATTTTTTTTGAAGACGTGACCAAAAAGGTTGATGAGGGCAGAGCTGTAGATGTTGTGTACATGGACTTCAGTAAGACGTTCGACAAGGTTCTGCATGGAAGGCTGCTCTGGAAGGTTAGATCGCATGGGATCCAAGGAGAGATAGCTGAATGGATATTGGTAAATTGGTTCAATGGAAGGAAGCAGAGGGTGATGGTGGAAGGTTGCTTCTCAGACTGGAGGCCTGTGACTAGTGGTGTGCCTCAAGGGCCTTACACGACTTACATGACTTTTCACAAACTGTCTGCTACCTTCAGGCTCGGGGGCACTCGCATGAAAGACCGCGAGCTGGATCGACCGTCAGCGTTGAACACACACAAACACATCGCAAAGGCGGGGGCCAGGGAAAGCGGGGGAGCGCTGTCTGAAATTCACACGGTGCAAAGTCAAAGTGATACCCGCGATGAACAGGAAGGTTAAAGACGGCTGGCACAGTGTAGGGCAAGTCCTTTAAAAGAGCGGGGGGGGGGGGGGGGGGAGGGGGGAGGGTTGAAGGGGGAGAAGGGGGGAGAAGGGGGGGGGGGGAGGGGATGGAGTGGAGACACTTTTAAGAAGCCAGACAACTTTTAATAAGCCAGAGATACACAGCTGTGAAGTTTAGCGGACATTTAACATTACCTCTCATCCTTGGTTCTGAAAACTTGTGCTTACGTTTTTTTGTCCCCCGATGAGCCAATATGCCCCAAAAAACGCCCCGTCAGCAAAGGAGATTACCCACGGCTACCTCGACTACCTACAACGACGTGGCGACCCCACTACCACTGCACTACGAGTTCAAAAGTATCGATTTTCTCCATGACGATCAATTTTTGCTCGCAGAAAATGTATCAACATGTTGAAAAATGTTCCTCGACCAAACTGAGGCCGCAAGTAGTAACCACTATACGGGAACTCCTCTCAACCATGAAGGAGACTTACCAGAGACCACATGTCGACCATGCTGCGAGCTTATGGCGAGTGCAAACTCTCCTAAACTCGCCAATAAGGTCGCCATGGTGGGACAGGCGCTTCAGGGTTCGGTGCTGGGCCTGTTACTGTTTGTCATCTACATCAATGATTTGGATGAGAACATACAGGGCAAGATTAGCAAGTTTGCTGATGATACAAAAGATAGTAGTTTTGCAGATAGTGAAGATGGTTGTGAAAGATTGCAGCAGGATCTGGATTGATTAGCCAGGTGGGGGGAGGAATGGTTGATGGAATTTAATACAGAGAAGTGTGAGGTGTTGCATTTTGGGACGTTGAACAAGGGCAGGACCTACACAGTGAATGGTAAACCTCTGGGTAGTGTGTAGAGCAGAGGGATCTAGGAGTACAGTGCATGGTTCCTTGAAGGTCGAGTCGCAGGTATATCAGCTGGTCAAAAAGGCTTTTGGCACTTTGGCCTTCATCAGTCAGAGTATTGAGTATGGAAGTTGGGAGGTCATGTTGCAGTTGTATAAGACGTTGGTGAGACCGAATTTATAATATTGTGTTCAGTTCTGGGCACCATGTTACAGGAAAGATATTGTCAAGCTTGAAAGGGTTCAGAAAAGATTTACGAGGATGTTGCTAGGATTAGAGGGTGTGAGCTATAGAGAGAGGTTGAGCAGACTGGGTCTCTATTCCATGGAGCGCAGGAGGATGAGAGGAGATCTTATAGAGGTGTACAAAATCATGAGAAGAATAAATCGGGTAGATAGACGGAGTCTTTTGCCCATAGTTGGGGGATCGATGACCAGAGGTGAAGGGGAAAAGATTTAATAGGAATACGAGGGGTAACTTTTTCTCACAAATGATGGTGGGTGTATGGAAGAAGCTGCCATAGGAGGTTGTTGAGGCTGGGACTATCCCATCATTTAAGAAACAATTAGACAGGTACATGGATAGGACTGGTTTAGAGGGATATGGTCCAAGCGCAGGCAAGTGGGACCAGTGTAGCTGGGACACTGTTGGCCAGTGTAGGCGAGTTGGGCCGAAGGGCCTGTTTCCACACTGTATCACACTATGACTATGTAGGAGGGACTTGCCCATTTACAGTACTGTTTTTAAACCTCATTTAAATGCTTTTGGAGCATGAACAAAACATCAAGTACTAGGTACAGCCTCAGTTTATAAAATGTGCTGGGGATATGAGCAATTCATAGAACTTGGTTTAATTTCACACATTGACCGTGTTGTCCATGTGGTGGCTTTCGCTGCCAATGTCTCATCTTGTTTCATACCAGAATAAGATATTGACTAAGGTTATTTTTGTCATTTACCCCCTTAGACAGGTGGTTTAATCAAACATTAGGGAAAGCTTGCATTGTTCTTGGTATATAATAGCAGTAATATTTGGGAAATACTGTTGGTGGAGAATTAAACTATAGTGCTGTGGAGTACACACCATTTTGATGCCTCATTGCCTTCCTCAGAAGAACGATCACACTTTAAATTATTCATGGTAGTACAAGAACAGCATCAAACACGAGGGCCCTTCAGAATTCACATTGCCATCGACCTCTCCTTGCTGAGAAAATCTGGTTGCTTAAGAGACTGGGACAGTCACAAGGTGCTTCCCGGAATTAACTGGTTAACATCCAAATGTCCCCATAATGGAGAACATGCTGATGAACCAGCGGTTAATTCCCCATTTTTTAAACTTCATATTCCCATTAATACGAATTCCATCTCCAATAATCAGCAAATGATTCATTTGCGACCTCGCTGGACACATTCCTGCCATGTTGTAGATGATGCAGAAGAAACTAAGCGGCTCCATTTACTGTAAACAATAAGTTCCTCATCCATCTATCTATCTATCTATCCATCCATCCATCCATCCATCCATCCATCCATCTATCGCGTTCAGTCCAACTCGGGGTTGAGTGGTGGCATCTGCTTCATGATGTCCTGGTGCTGTGTTCGCCATTCGTCATGATGCAGCTTCACTCATAAGTAAGCTAGGCGGATGAGCAGACCTCTCCTAGCAAGAACGAACGATCACAATACATAACGGAATTCAACATGAAACATAAACATCCACCACAGCGGAACTAGCACAACCCGCTGTGGTGGAAGGCACAAAGGTCCAGTCAGCCTCCTTCATTCACCCGTGGTCGGGGCCATGAACCCTCCGCCATCGCCGTTAGGGACGGCCTGATGTACAGGCCCTCTCGCTGGAGTGATCGAAACTCCGACGTCGGGACGGATCGGAACACTTCCTTCTCTGAGTGGAATTCCAGAATCAGCCACTTCCCACCGGAGACCGCGGCTTCATGATGCCAAGTCCATAGGCCCCGCGGTCGGAGCGCTTCTTCTGACGTTCCTTGGCAAAGAATCACAGGCAGTTAGAGTACGTGCAGCGCCTGCGGCTAGAAGCTCCACAGACCGAGCTCCACGATGGTAAAGTCAGCAGGCACGGCAAAGGATCGCAGCTCCGCGATGTTAAAGTCCACGCTGCGCCCGCTGCTGAAGCTCTGGGCTCCGGGCCAGTCTCCGGTCGGAACGGCTGCACCAATCCAGTTGTTAGGCCGTGAGAGGGGCGAAAATGTGACACGGAGAAAAGTCGCATCTCCGTCGAGGTGAGTGACTGTGAACGGTTTCCCCTATCCCCCCCAGCACCCCGCACACAAGGCACACCGGGAGACATACATTCAGATGCGCTGAAAACAACAAAGAGTCCAAAGAAACACGTGAGCTGCTGGCGAGCACGGCGCCATCTTGGGCCATACTCATTGTAATCAATAATGGTAGTCATGAACTATAGCACGCACCAGCAAACGGCATGCTTTCAATATTGTTATTGCCCTGCTATTTAATAAGAATATATAATATAACGTGATATTCTGCAAAACAGTTGAATAATTCATGAGCTCTAATTAAATGCACATCTCCACATTTCATGAGCAGCCCAAGTTACCAGAACAGTTGATAGAAGAACGTTCTTAAAAGAGTCTGTGATGTCTGACAGATGATGCCAGAGGAAAGACAAAGGTTTTAGTTTCAACTTTGTTTCAATCCTTTCTCCTTTGTGAATAAACCATTGGCTTTGGTCAAATTATCTTGTTGCTTCCTAAATAAATAAAACCTGGTGGCGGTTCGGGGAATGCTAACTCGTAGCAGCAGAGGCAGCAGCAAGGTGGGCTCATATCAGACTTAACTTCCACCGCAGACGGAGGTTTTAATCAGATACGTATAAAAGGCTCTTACATTCAGTAGTCATCTTTAATTGAATCTCAAAACAGGCAAACAATGTTGAAAGTAGAGCAGCTGAATGAAAGTGCAACGGCTGGCTGCTCAGTGTTGGTTTTAAATATATTAACAATGCATTTTCTCAGTGTCTCAAAACAACATGCAAGATTTAGTGAAGGAAAATGGAAAAGAAATGCAGCCGCATGCATCTGTTGTGATTCATCTGGCACCCTGCTTGCATCTACAATCGGTGAGACTCAGATAGAAGCTCAGTCCCCGGCACCTAAACACTGCAGCCGGCAGTGGCTGTGGCTGAGACTGGCTTCAAGGAATCCAGGAATCACTGACAAATGGTTGTTTCCCCGGACTGAAGGGCGATGGTTTGTGGTGCTCCCCAGGGACCTGTTCTGGGTCCACTCACTGCCTTTTGATCAATGATTTAGACACAAGCATGCAGAATAACATTCCTGAATTTGCAGATGAAATAAAGCCTGTGGGGATGGCCAGGAGGGGGAAGGACCGTGATAAACTGGTAAAAGATACAGATATGCTGCCAGAAAGAGCAGACAAGTGGCTGTTGTAATTTAATACAATTTGGCAGGAATAACATCACATCAGGTAAGTGACGCATTTTTAAAAGGTTTGCTGGAACGGTGAGATCTGGCTGCAGATGTATGTAAATCTTCACGAGTGGCAGTGCATGTGGAAATAGTTGTTGGTAAAACACATGGGATTCTCAGTTCAAAAGCAGAGAGCAATAGTACAAAGCAACGGAGATGTGATAAACTTGGACAAAGTACACTGGTGAGGCTGCAACTGGAATAGCGGGCTCAATCTGGCCAGCTGACTTTGAGGAGGATGTGAGGGTCGCAAACAGGAGGCAGAAAGATGAACCAGAACAATTCCAGGGATGGTGGGTTTCAGTTAGACAGGCCACCTGAAGAAATTGGTTTAGTTTAGTTTGAGGGATGATTGAACATATCAAAGTCCCAGGTTACATGGACAAATTATTAATTTAAAAATGTTGAATGTGCCAATTAAACTCTATTCACGTGCGATTGAGCAACACTTAAGGGAAAAATCAAGTTACTTCATGCACTGCGATGCAACAAGGCAAACCTACTGGGAAAATTAGACCAAGAGAGTATTGGAATTATAAATATACGGTTAGCTGTTTAGTTTAGTGCGGAAACAGGCCCTTCGACCCACCGAGTCTGCATCGACCAGCAATCCCCGCACATTAACATTACCCTACACACACTATCAACAGTGTTACGCTAATACCAAGCCAATTAACCTACAAACCTGTACATTTTTGGAGTGTGCGAGGAAACTGAAGATCTCGGAGAAACCCTATGCAGTCACAGCGAGAACGTACAAATTCCGTTCAGACAGCACCTGTAGTCGGGATCAAACCCGCGTCTCTGGTGCTGAAAATGATGTAAGGCAGCAATTCTACTGCTGCGCCACCATATCGCCCCGTTCAGGGGGGATTCAATGAAGCAGACATGCACAGCTCACAGCACCAGTGCCATCTATTGCATCCACTACCACAGCACCTAGTTTTGGAAGGTTATCCAATTCTGTATCCACTGTACATCTGAAAGCTGTGTTCGTTTTGATGAACCATTTGTTGCTGGAACCAGCCGCTCCATCTAAACCAATCATGGTTCGTATATCCCTCCTTAACTCTCTCTCTCCTGTTTACCTTTCTTTTTAGAGGTTTATCTTCAGTTAAATGTTTGATTTTAGAAGTTTCTTCCCTCTTTGTTTTTACTTTCATTTGCTCTACGTGCTTCAATGCTGTCTGCCATTTCCCAACTGAAGAGATGGGCTGGAGTCCCACAGAGGCACAGTAGAGTTTTTCCAATCTCTAACCGGCCTTGAAAAATCACTGTCCTCTGACTTACCCAAGAACAACACGGGGTTCCACTGAATCCACGAATGGTGGGGAGTCTGTAAGAAATTCATTGATTTTTATCCTGAAATCACTGACATATCAGGGAGGTATATTCATCTAAGGGACTAGACTACTGTGTGTATACGTGTTAACAACTGTTGAGCAATTTATGACTCTCTACTAATTAGCTCTGCTTTTAAAGTTCTGGCAATTTCCCACTAAGCTGCTGAGAGAAGGTTTCCAATAATTTGTATGTTATTTCCAACATCAATTTGGTAAGGGAAGTAAAAATAAATAGTCTCAAGTGGTTTACTTTTAATTCTGAATTTAACGTTGAGCCAAGACTGCAGGCAGAAATTTTCTCCAGCTGCAACTATGTGTTTCATGTTTCCCAATGTTACAAATTAGTACCAACTATATCGCTGAGATGAATGATCCCTGGTGTCACTTTTTGCCAATTACCTCGAGCCTTTGTCCTCAGACCAATCACTGGGCTCACAAAAAAGAGATTTTCGTTATTTTCTGCATCAAAGGCTTTAAAATATCTTTACCCAATTCTCCCCAAAACAGGCCATGTACCAAAGACATCTTATCTTCTCACATCTTTCCAATTAATTCAGATCCCGCATTCCTGGTATTTCACTCGTAAATCTCTTCCACATCATCTGTAAGACTTTGAAATCCATCTTGAAGTGTAGTGCTCCAAACTGAAGGCAATCTCCAGCTGGAGTCTTGCCAGTGATTTATGGAAAGGTTTAGTGTAAAGACGAGCTGAATCATGCTGGCTGTGACCTTTCGGATCTGATGTTGTTCAGCTCCTGAGCAAATAGGTCCTGGACTTTGGTCGGCCTGACGTCAAAGCTTGGGACTTGCTGCCTCACTGTCTCTGCCATCCTGCCTTTGGATGAGACCCTATGTGGAACTCAATAGTGTCTGGTCACACGTGAATCATTCAACGTCGGTTACAGCTGCCAAACAGCTGGAGCCCTATACACTACAATGAGGAATCTCACCGAGGGAACGTGGTCCATATTTTGTAACATTATTACATTTTGGTTTACGTTTCCATAAACTAATAATACATGTTTTACAAATTAATTATCTATCTTTTTCTGTTTAAACATTGTTTGCGTCAGTGATATGAATATTCCACTTTGCAGATGAATGTCAGAGATATTTCTTGACAGGACCGGTGGAAGGAACCTCGTGGGCCGTGACGGGATGGACTGCTCACCCCCAGGCTTGTCTTCCAACATTCGGGGACAGGGTGTCAGGACTATGCTGCTTGAAGCGCTCTCCATACCTGGCCATGCCAAGTATCACCAGGCGGACTGTGGGTGATCTATCCCAATCAGGGATGTGGGACAGACTGTGGGATTTAGCCGAATAAGGGGATTAGACTGTAGAGATACAGCATGGAAACAGGGTGTTCGGCCCACCTAGTCCATGCTGACCAAAGGATTACCCCGTACACAATTCACCTGCAAGCCTGCACATCTTTGGAGTGTGGGATGAAACCCAAACCACCCGGAGTAAAGCCACGTGGCCACGGGAAGAATGTGCAAACTCTGTACAGACAGCAGCTGTAGTCAGGATTGAACCTCGGGTCTCCGGTGTTGTAAGACAGCAACTCTACCATGCACCACTGTGCCGCCCAGGATGTGGGCCAGACTGTTTGTGATCTAGCTCAATAAGTGCTCATCTGGTCGACATAAAGTTGAGATATTTGCAGATAACTGTCCGTGACCAGGTCCCCAGCAAATGAACTTGTCCACGCGTGTGCACCACAAAACTTCGAAAACATTCAGGCAAGAGGTGATATCAGACAGATAACTTTTATGCCACAAATTTCCAGCCAATGACCATCTCTAGCAAGAGAGAGTCAATCACCTACCCTGGTATTGATGCTGTTGAATCCCTCAGCATTAATGGCCTGGGGCTCACTTTGGTCAAAAGCTCCTTGGACTAACTGCATAAATATTGTGGCCATCAGCAGTGTTCAGCGACTGAACATCCATAAGGCACGACAAAGGAGCGTGATGGAAGTTCTTCATCAGTCTGAAGAAGGGCCCCGACCTGATAATCGACCTCAGGTGCTATCTATATGGAGTTTGCCCGTTCTCCCTGTTACAGCGTGGCCTTCCTCCAGGTGCTCTGGTTTCCTGTCACATTCCAAATATGTGCAAGTTTGTAGATTAATTGTGGTCTGTAAATTGCCCCTAATGTGTAGGATTCAAAACTGGGATAACATAAAACTAGTGTACCAGCGATCGTTGGTTGGTGCTGACTTGGCAGGCCTAGGGGCCTGTTTCCACGCTGTATCTCTAAACTAAAAGCCAACAGCCTCAAGGAAACTGAGTAGTTGCCATTTTTCCTAATTAACCATCTAAACTGTTTGTAATTAGAAGCAGACTTAATCAATCTGCTATAACGGGTGCATAGATGGCTTCCCTTGGCACAGAATTGATTTCTGAAGCCTGACATTCATTTGTCACTGTTGGTGGGGTTGCTGGTGATGGTTTAGAGGACAGATGAAGAGTTGGAATTGTCAAATACTTTTAGTGAATGCTAAATCAGTTAAATAACGGCTGCTTAAATTACAGAAACATAAAACCAAACAAACTACCATTTGCAGGAGTTCCTAGACCTACATTTTATGAGTGTATTTTTTGGCATTGGCATCAAACACCAGAGATTAGATTTTTTTGCATGTGCAAGTATATTTGGTAATAACCAGTTAAGAAATGACAATGTTAAAACACTCTGTTGTCATTTATTTTAAATATTTCGACCTGGATATCATTTCATGGGAACATTTATATTCATCATTGCATGAGTATTTTGCAAATGGATATTGACGTGTCGACAACCGTGTCACAAATTCACTTATGCTAAATTATTTTTAGTTATATTTTACATTTCATTCTCACTTCCTACAAATTTGTGGTTTCAACACTTTCTGCAAAAATGCAGGATAAAGCAAATGACAATCCCATCCCACAACTTCGCTTGCCACTAAAACATTTATAAAATTGCTTTACAATGCAGCAGCATTTAGCTTTGATCTTATTCTCACAGCTTCCAGAAGTCCTATCATTTCAGACCTTGAATTCACGAGAGAGCTATTCAACTGATAATAGCTGGAGACTCCATCAGTAAGCAGCTTTGTACATCTTTCTGTGATATGTATCCAGGAGCAAAGGATGCCAGGCAAGAGGTGCTGTCTGCTAAAGACCAAATGCCAACATCGGATCAGCTACCTCGCTAATTACCAATGCCAGATTCCACTCACTGAAAAATATGTAGTTTACTCTGAGCCAATAAACATTTAATAGCAGCTCCTGGAGTTTTCTCCTACTCTCAAATGTTGCCATGTAGTTTGGGAAATTATCCTCATTCCACAAGAACAGTGTTATAAATAGGCTGAGATAAAATCTTCTGATTTTTTTATATTATTGAAGAAAGCAGAGTCCAGTGTAGGGAGACTACGAGATGAGCTTATATCCCAAGGGAATGTTTAACCCTGGAATCACTCCAACACTTACTGCAGTCCTTTCCACAAGTGCTGCGTTTCAACTCCAACAAAATGCTCACAGGGGTGGACTCACACTAATGGGAAACTATTCAACCTTTGGCAACTCCATTCCAGTGCCTCAGTGCTGCAATATGGAGATTATGTTGCATTTGCCAAGGTCCAAGGTATTGTCAACTCCGTCAGTGAGGCAACGAAAAGCTGGGCCCATAATCGACATCGACAGGACCAACGTCCCGTGCCAAATTGCCACGCTGCACCACACTGCTCGCCCACAATAAAAGCTCTCTATAAGAACCTGGAAGACAAGAGTCAGGCAGTATCAGTGGAGGTAATGGGCAGGTGACGTTTTGGGTCAGGACTCTTTTTCAGAAGGAACATGATTTCTCATTTCTTGAGACTTTCCTTTCAGTGAGGATTTCATTGAGGATGAAACCCACCACAGCCTTTGGTGGATTGTGATTGAAGATCTGACCTCAGAGCTGGTCTAAAACTCGTGGCTGGCGGGCGGCAGGAACACCTACCTCTTACAAGACCTGGCTCACATACAACAGGAATCTCAAGGCACTGTGAAAATACCATCTATGGTTCTGCCACAAAAATCTCCACAGCCAGTGGAAGGATAAATATCAGATTCCTCTCCCAGACCAAACGTACACAGCATGGACCTTCTAGTGGCCTTGTTGGCTTGGTTGGACTGGGCACATCTTCCACAGGGCCAACACCAGACACCTAAAACACCCATTTGTGAATTCTGTCATGGGAAGAGACTACCAGGTGTGGAAAGAAATAGAATCCAGTGTGTACTTGAAGCTTTCCCCGACTCTTGGGAATCCCTGGCCCATAGCTGGAAGAAGGCACATTCAGGGTGGGATTTAGGGCAGTGGGGCCATGCATTGGGAGCACACAACAACTCCCAGACAGCGCACACCGCTACACCAACTGGCAAATCTCATGCCTGTCCCGGGAAGAATCCTGCGGTTCCCACATTGGCCTCATTTGCCAGCTCAAAACCCACGGAACTGAAGTGGAAACAGGTGATCCTTGACCATGAGGGACTGCCTGAGGCTTCGTAAAGTTTCAAACGATCTGGAATAATCCACAAGTGTGTTCAATGAGATCTGCGGACAATCTTTTGTACCTTGGATCTTGCTGGCATCAATACAGCAGGCGTCAGTGCCCTGTTGATGTCAATGGGTTGATTCATCATGACAATGAGCCACATGGAACTTAAGGCCAAAGCCCCGTTCTTGTCTGAATTTCCCGGCGCAGTGTGCAACACGGCATAGTCTGACCGAGATTAACTCAGGGGGTCAGGCCGCATCTCTGGAGAGAAGGAATATGTGATGTTTTGTGTCAGAAACTCCTTCAGACTGAAAGATAGAGGTAGGGGAGAACTAGAGGGAAGAAAAGGCCAGAGCCGATCAGGGACGGCCTTTCCTCAACTCCAGTCCCCTCCCGCCCCCACCCCCCAGCTCCCCCAGTTTTCAGTCTGAAGTGTTCTGAACCAAAACATCACTTATTCCTTAACTTCAGAGATGCTGCCTGACCTCCTGAATTACTCCAGCGTTTTGAGTCTATCTTTGGTTAAAAAGAAGCATCTGCAGTCCCTACATATCTTGACCCGGAACAGTTAATTCCACTCGAAAACCTGTTAATTCCACTTGGAATTTTCTCTTTGAAACTGGGGAAGCTCAGGTTTGTTAAACATCATTTTACTTTTGTGTAAAGTTGTTACTGATTTATGTTTTTATTAACTTGATGATATTTTCTTTAAAAAATAAATAAAAGAGCCCATGAAACATAATTGCTATAATAAACAACTGAGAGACAGTTTGGTCATACGTTATGCAAGCTAATGAGAAAGGTTCTCAGGAAGATGGGCTTTTGCAGCATCCGTCTGTCCAAGTGGGTTAATTCAGAGCCACATCCAGAGATGCTGAAACCTTTTCACAATAATGACAAGTAATGAGGTTCTATTTATGGCCATATCCCCATAAACACAATGTCATTCTCTGGCTGTATTGTTAAAAGTTGATCATAATCAAAGGATAGCTGGAACTGGAAGCAAACTATAAAACAGACATGATCTGTGATGACATTGGGTCACTTCAGCTTAATCAAAATGGGCCTTAATTTCACAAAAACCTTGTTTATTCTGACCTTTACCATTATGATCACTACCTCCACCCTGCTCTCCCAAGCTACCACTTCTACCTATTACATCTCAGTGTAACTCACACTGGGCGGCTTAT
Source organism: Raja brachyura (assembly GCA_963514005.1). Next base: position 26,429,947 of record OY740803.1, read on the forward strand.
CCATCTTTCCACAATTGGTTTTAATGAGATTACACCAAGTGAGGTCCTTGCCTGTTTGACTCTACGAGAGCAGATGGACAGACACCGGCTATCATGTTCCAGCAGTACAAATGTTACATTGCCACTTAGATACTTCAGATTTTCTTCCACCCAGAGAAGGCACCATTCGGCCCATCGTGTCTTTATAAACCCACAGAACGACCCCATCCCTCTAACAGGTCATTTCGCTGCAACCTATTCTTTCACACCAGTAGAAAATCATTCTGGACAAAGGTGCAAACCTTGTCCAACGTTTTGAATATGCCTACTGAATCAACTGAGGCCTAGCATTCAGATCAAAGAACTTACAAAATATGGCAAAAGTTAAGTCAAGTATAGATTATTGTTATACGCACAAGTACACCAAGATGCAGGAAGAATGGAAATCATGCTTGCACCATCAGCAAAGGCACACAGACTCGGCCAAAACTCAGAAAACACATCAAACGTAAATTATACATACATTCTACTAGACGGCATGAAGAAAAAGACTGTACAGAATGCAAGACATTGGTGGAAAACACAATTGGAAAACAAGTCCACACTAGTGCAAGAGGTGGGCTGATGTGATGTTGCTGATGGAGGATTAGTGTTGTGCAGGTCGATGCAAGCACGGTTGTTGGAAAGTAGCTGTACCTGAACCTGCTGATGTATTATTGAGATCATTACTTTCTTATTATAGAAATTCCCATTCTCCTACTGTTTTGTTTGGTGCACACAAAAAAAATCCCTTTGAAGTTAATACCATCAAATAAAGGAACAAAGCTATGTTCTATTCTTTCTCAAAAGCTATTTTTCATTTAATTGTATCTGAATGTCTGCACTAGATTTGTTATTGACTAAAACAGGATTAGGTTTTATTCCCTCGTTCAATGCAGCATTAGAATCATTTGAGCAGATGTTGGACTGAGGCGGCAGGCTCGACTGCAGTGGTATCAATGCTGCACAGGCCCCGAAAACAAAGACTGAAACTTAAGCTTAATCCCACTCTCCATGTAGAAGTAGCAGCTTGAAGTTTAACCCGTGCAATCATTTCTATGTCCTGAGAAACAAAACATATCACTGTTTCAGTGCTGTACAACTCTATGACAAATGCCAACCTAAATGCCTCCCTGACATGAACATTTTCTATTTTTAATATCATGGGAATTCCATCAAATTTATTTTATTTTAGAGACACATCGCGAAAACAGGCCCTTTTATCCCCGAGTCCACACCGCCCAGTGATCCCTGCACACTAACACTATCCTATACACACTGGGGACAATTTACACTTATACTAAGCCAATTAACCCACAAACCTGTACATCTTTGGAGTGTGGGAGGAAACCGATGATCTTGGAGAAAACCTACGTAGGCCGGCGGGAGAACGTACAAACTCGTACAGACAAGCACCGTAGTAAGGATCGGACCCGGGTTTCTGCCGCTGTGTCACCGCAAATTCACAAAGAATTCAAAGCTTGGACACACAAGGATGTAGTTAGGTTTGCAGTCCTGCTCGGAGGCAACCTCATTAGGAGAACAGATCATGTTGTTTGCGATTTTGAGGCACGTTACTCAGACTTTGACTATAATTGGAGCTGAGATAATTAGTTACAGCCTTGTCTCTTTATCGAGGTCTCCATTAAACCATGCAGAGAACTAACATTGTGGGTATTTGGAACAAGCTGCCAGAGTAGGTAGTTGAGGCAGGTATTATACCAAAATCTAAAAGATATTTGGGTAGGTACATGGATAAGGAAGGTTTAGAGGGGCATGCTTAGATGGGGCATCCTAATCGGCATGGAATAGTTGGGCCGTGGGGCCTGTTTCCATGCTGTATGATTCTATGACTAATTACAGATCACCCACAATCTACCTGAATGGCTCAACAGTCTGGAAGGTGTATGGGTTGTCCACCTGTAACATGTCCCTGGATGAGGAAAGGGGAAGAAACATCAAACCAGGCTCCATAATTTGATTCCGATCAAATGGTTCCTAATGGCAAGTATGCAGGCGTGGCATTAGAATTGTGTGTTGTGCTGTCCACTGTCATACAGACTGCCTACAGTGACTGGACTTAGTTTAGTTTAGTTTAGAGATACAGTGCGTAAACAGGCCCTTTGGCCCACGGAGTCCACACCGACCAGCGATCCCTGCACACTAACACTATCCTACACACACGAGGGACAATTTACATTTATACCAAGCCAAGTAACCTGCAAACCTGTCTGTATTGTTCATTAAAAACGGTGGGCAACGTCAGATAAAACGGAACTCTGTCCAAGACCAATCTAATCCCAACAAATACATACAAATCAGGAGTTCTGGTATTGTGATTGATTATAGCTGTGTGCAACTGAATAACCAATAGATGGGGAAGGCAGCTAATGAAAGTAAATGTGTTGAAATGTGATTTCACAACATAAACTATGATTTTGTTTACAATGCATATTTCACAGCGAAGTACAATTCAAAATTGTTTAATCCTAATTTGTCATGACTTAAATATTATTGGAACATGAATACAAAGCAGCTCTAAAATTGAACGATAAAATAAGTCTGTGACTCCAAGATAGATAGCAGTGTTCCATGGCATTGTATATCGAGATGCTGGCTGCTCAACAACGTTATTCGTGATTCTTTTGATGCAGCAAGAAAGGGAACAATAAATAACATGCATTTTATGAAAAAGTGAATGCATCTTAAATGCAAAGTATGCTGAAGATTTTACTGAATGAATGGCAGGGAGACATCAAAATTCAGGTATATTATTCCCTGAAAGTGGCAACACATTGGGATGGGGTGGTGAAGATGATATCTAGAAGACTTGCTTTCATCCAGTGCAGATATAACCACAGGGAGTATCATCACTGCCTCTACTTCTCTACTTTCTTAGCAGTTGAAACAGAGTCGGCATGTCACCAAATACTTTAACAAACTTCTACAGATACACTGTAGAAAGTATCCTGACTGGTTGCATCATATCCTGGTTCAAGCATTTCCACAGCGGTGGACTCAGCCTGATCCATCACGGTCACAGCCCGCCCCTCCATCAAAACCTCCCATCGGCGGCATTGCCTTAAGAAGGCGGCATCCATCATCAAGGACCCCCACCACCCGGGCCGTGCCTTCTTCTCACTGATACCGTCGGGCGGGATGTACAGAAGTTCCACACCACCAGGTACAGGAACAGCTACTTTCCTACAACCATCAGGTTCTTGAACCGACCTGCACAACCGTAATCTTACTTCAGCAACAGAATACCACAGACCACCTCTTGCACTACCATGGAATTCATTTTTTAATTGTGTGTTGCACTAATATCTCATTTGTCGCTTTTCTTTTCATTGGTCTTTTTCTTTCTTCTTTCTCTTGGTATTTTTATTTTCATTTGTTTATGTATAATTCATACTCTGTGGTGCTACCTCAAGCTAGATTTTCATTGTACCTTTACCTCACCATAATTGTTCAACATGGTTTCATGTCGATTCTCATACAATTCCAATACTTCATATATAAGGACCGCAGTTCAGAATAAAAAGAGCTTTTCATTTGATAGATATCATACTTTACTGGCGGAAATGCTAAATATGTCACTGCACCTTAAATCAGCGGCATTGTGTGTGAAGAGGACACTAGTCTGTACAATGTCAGGGGGACATCCTCAAATGATTTAGTTCTATTTCATTTAATTTCTGCCCTTCCAACTTAGGGCAAGATGGCAGCAGCCATTATCCTTGGCCACCCATCCGGAACTCACAATAGGATAAGTGATAGTTATAGCAGGTCTACCGGCATCTATGTCTGTGAAAGACAAGTTTGCACATCTGTAACTACTGCATTGACAGCACATCTGGGGATATGTTTTACCTGAATTGACCAAGCCTCCTTGAATCAAAGTGAAATTCAAGTCCATCAGGCAAAGGCATCTGGAAACTATGAACCTTAAAAAAGTGCAAGTAATCTAAAATGGAGCAACATTCTCATGTTATTTAATGTGTATATTCACAGGTGATTTTCAATGGAAGTGTTTAAGAAAGAACTACAGATGCTGAAAAAATTGGAGGTAGACAAAAATGCTGGAGAAAGTCAGCGGTTGAGGCAGCATCTATGGAGCGAAGGAATAGGCGACGTTCAATGGAAGTGTGGCGATTTGCAAATCTGTCGGAACCAACAGCAAATAAACAAAACACAAAGTGCTGGAGGAACTCAGTGGGTCATGCAGCATTGTGGAGGGCATGTACAGATGACACTTTGGGTTGGGACCCTACTTCAAACTGATGGATAGCCCCTACTCCTGACTATTTTATGATTAGTTATCCAAAAACATAATCACGCCATGTCTGTAGCTGCAAGAGATGAAGAGTAATGAAATTCAGGTAATTACGGAAAGAAGTCAGATTGGAATTGACTACAAAATGCATGAGGGTCAGGCTCAGATGACAGGAAAGCTCAGCAGGGAAAAGTCATTAGCCATTTTCATTTTGTAGCTGGAACAGAATTTGTTTTTAAAGATTCCAACAATCTATCCTCTCCTAGAATGTACTGCATAACATCACTCTTGCTTGCACCCTGATTAATGGCGTACAGTCGCAATACTCAGAGCGAGTAGGAGGTGATTTATTATCACTTTGATTCTAAGTTATTCATCAAAAATTGTTAGACTGATTCATTGCAAATGCTTTCAGAGGAGGCAAACTTAAAAAAGGGAGAGAATTCCAGCACATTTTCTTCTGTTGCCTTTCATCTCAAATATGTCACAGCGCGCAAACATAAAGAGAACGGCCTTCACTCTGTAACATTATTCAGCTGGTTCCAACTGTGAGGATGACCATTTGGACCTTAGTGCCGTGCCACAACTTTGAGACTGCTGTCCAATTCAGAGCAAAAGCAATCAATTGCAGATGTTAGAAATATGAATTAAATTAGCAAATGATGCTCAGAGGGTCAGACAGTACCTACAGAGGAAGCAAAAGAGTGAACATTTCAGGCAGATGACCTTTTATTTGAAGGAGGAACCGTTAGAAAGCTGACATGTTTTAAATTGCAGAGAAGGGGAGGGATGGGGAAAGCCATGGGGATACTTACAAAGGCATGGAGATGCAGAGACTGGGTGACCTCTGTTGGTATTGTCGACTGTCAGAGGCAGTGGAGCGGTGAGGGGAAAGAAAACAAGACTCAGAAGCTAGTGTTCCAGTTTTAAGAGTACTTTTGAAGCACAATTTTGTTTAGAGAACTTGAGGAATAAATGAAAGATAGATATAAAATGCTGGAGTAACTCAGCGAGTCAGGCAGTGTTTCTGGAGAGAAGGAATAGGTGGCGTTTTGGATTGAGACCCTTCTTCAGAATAAATGAGTAGGTAACTAATATACAGCACAATATCTCAATGGCTTTGGTTGCGTGTACATCACACTGGAAATAATATTAATTAGTAGCAACTGTTAGTTGTTATTGATAGTGTTTCTGAGGCAGGTGGAGGAATTAGCATCACATGCACAACTTTTCCAGTTTCTGGAGACAGTGACATGGAGGCAAGAGGCAAAGACACACACAGAAAAAAACTGTACAACATTACTCAGCAAGCCCTTAAACATGAAAAGGTACATTATAGCCTGTTAGATGTGAACAGTACATGTTCAACAACATTTAATAACTAGTTAACTCACAATAGTGACACAAGGTTATATGGCTACAGAAAAAGAACATTAACAATAAACTAAAGTAATTGGACTGTTCTTCTTGCTTGTGCAAAAGTCAATAAAGAATAAAGACCCGTGTAAGATGAATATGTAAACTCTGGGGAAACGTTAAATCATCTGTTAATGCCAATATAGCCTCAATGATTGATTTTATAATTGCTTCCAGCTTTGTGGCTGTATTAAGTGCACAGCTACCCAATAGATGCCAAGAAAATAGTGACAATATTCATAATTTAATAAGGACTAGGATGGTCAAATAAATCACAGATAACTTTAACCAATCCCCCTCATTCCACTGTTCAAACATGTGCCATACCAATCCATGTTTGAAACCATTACAATATTCATCAGTCTGGGTTTGTTCTGGCCTTTTACTATCTACATTCCCTCCCCTTCTGACCCGAAATGCCACTCATCCTTTTTCCCCAGAGATGCTGCCTGACCCGATGAGTTACTCCAGCACTTGTGTCTATCTTCGGTATAAAATAGAATCTGCAGTTCCTTTCTACACAAATAACTGTCAGAGAGCTGATCCAAACATGTTTCTGAAAAGGACATGCTCGTAATATGGAAATACCAGTTGCAGCTTTAGACAAACTGTGTTTCAACTTTTTACTGTCAATCAAAATAGAGTAATCGAGCCATGCAGCACAGAAATAGGCCATTCGGCCCAACTTGCCCATGTTGACCAAATGTCACATCTTCACAAGTTCCACCTGCCTATGTTTGGCCCATAACCCTCTCAACCTTTCCTATCCATGTACCTGTCCAAATATGTGTTAAATATCTGACCATGTAATGTCTGACAACATAAAATTATGAAATGCCATAACTGTTCTAAGCACGACTATTTCCAACAAATTATTATGGCTGAATCCCTTGTAAAGGAATTTGTTTAAAGGCATTTTTATCAGTATAAACTTCAGCAGTCTCAGTCTAGGATCTATGCTGCGAGGCATTACATAGTTCTCACTACATGTTCTTCCCAAATCTTTAATATAACTGAGATTTATTTTAGCTTTAGTTTTAGATACACAGCTCCTGGAAACAGGCCTTTCAGCACACCGACTCCACACCGACTAGTGATCACCTGTTCACACTAGTTCTATCGGACACACCAAGGTCAATTTACAGAGGACGACTTATCCTACAAACCCGCACGTCTTTGGGATGTGGGAGGAAACTAGAGCACCTGGAGGAATACCACGCGGTCACAGAGAGAACATGCAAACGCCATACAGTCAGCACCTGAGGTCAGGATTAAACCCAGGTCTCTGGTGTTGTGAGATAGATGCTCTACCGCTGCGACACTGTTAAGATCACATGGGTTCTAAGGAGAGCTGGCTGGCTGGATAAAAAATTAGCTTGGATAAAAATAATTTGGACATTGTTTTGACCACTTTCCTGCACTGCAAAATAACATTATTTGCTGTAAACGGGTACCCTGAGAGTATGAGAGACGGCAGATAAGTAGAAACATTCTCTGTTTGTAGCGCGCTTCTTTACTGTGGCCCGGCCGGTGAGAAACGCTCCATCACTGGGCGACTCGGAGAATTTGAGGTCAGGTGATCCACTAACCACAGGACATGCAGGCTCTCCCTGCTTTTGGAGTCAAGTGGTGGAAATTGTCCACCATCTGACAACTGCCAAATTGCTGTCGCTCACAATCTCTGCAATTGTGTACTTTTTTAATTCAATTTAATTGATGTAGAAATAGGGATTTCTGTAGAAATAGTAGATGCTGGTTTACAAAAAAAAGATTGCTGGGGTAACAGAGCAGGTCAGGCAACATCCCTGGTGAACATGGAAAAGTGACGTTTCAGGTCAGTATAGTGGTGCAGCAGTAGAGTTGCTGCCTTACAGCACCAGAGACCCAGGTTTGATCCTGACTGCGGGCACTGTCTGTACGGAGTTTGTAGATTCTCCCTGTGACCAGTGTGGGTTTTCTTTGGGTGCTCTGGTTTCCTCTCACACTCAAAAGATGTACAGGCTCAATAGGTTAATTAGCTACGGTAGAAATTATGAAATATTGTCCCTAGTGTGTGGAGGATATTGCGAGTGTAAGGGGTGATTGCTGGGCGGAGCGGACTCGGTGGGCTGAAGGTCGTGTTTTCATGCTGTATCTCTAAAGTAAAAAGATCAGAACCTTTCGGCGATGTTGCCTGACCTGTTGAGTTACTCCAGCACCTTTTTTTCAATGTAATGCATCTTTTGCCATTTGACACGGTCAGAGCCTACACTTTGGTGGCATTAACTTGCTACCCACCAGTGTCCCTGTTGGATATATTGCAGCTCCTGCTGTTAGATGAACTGGACGACTTCCTCATTATATGAGCTATGAATAGAACTCTACTGAATGAACAGTCAACAGAATCTTCCTGCTATTTTGGGCAGAAATGGCGATCGATGAAGCAAATCCTGAGGACAATATTCTGAAGAGTCCCTGCAATAATAATGATTTATACTGACAATGATCAGGCTCCAACATTAAAGGCCATCTTCATTGCAGATACAAAGACAGACTCATGATGATCTTTCTATCATCCTCAATGTCTGCAGCTTTCCTTGGCCTTACCTTGCCTGGACCTTAATCAATGAAAGGGTTCCTTATCATTAAGCCCTTTAATATCACCATAACCACTGGAATATAAATAGTGTCCATTCCCGCATCAAAGCCAACAACCAAGTATATTTGTCAGACAAGTGGCATCAATTAATATTTCAATTATGTGGCCCACTTCCCCATTAAATGGAATTCTTTATCAGCAAACTCACACGCATTAAGTGCACCTGAATTAAGTCTTCACATGCGATGTCTCTAAACCACAATCTTCTATCTGGGTAAAAGGAATTGCAGCCATTTTAAACAGTGTACACTGACTGCTGTGGTTGTTAAACAGACTTTATACATCAGGGTTGCTGGTATTTTGAACACAGCAAGCAATTAAATTCTCAAATTAATCTTCACTTCTCCATGAAAGACAGGGCATTAATATGGGGACAGCAATTATTTTTTTCATGTAGTTATAGTTCAACAAATTAAAATGTGAGATAACAAAGTTCAATGCCATATAAAACGTGATCACCCAATTGGAAGATGACAGGTGTAAAATATAACATTACTGTTGGAATTTGGCATACTTTTCCAAAACATTGGGTGCACGTCTTTACGAAAGCACACTCGGGGATCATTTCGTTCTAAGAAGGATTTTCATTTCCAGGTCAGCAAGTTTCTATCCAATTCCCAACAGGTTGTGGCTTCAGCTTTTTTGCAATAGATACTGCTGCCAATTTATTTAATAATGTGCAGCTTGCTTTAGCCCACTGGGAAGACTTTACTCCAGTATTTATCCTCTCCAAGAATGGCGAGTCATTTAAGGAAGATTTTTACATCTTGGAGTCCCTGACCTGAGGCATGGTGATACATCCAAAAACACTGGCAATATTCCAGGGAACTACACTGACTGCCATGGGAAAAACCTGGATAACACTCACAAGGTAATAGTCTCAACAAGACTTCTCCATTTCATCCATGGCACATGCCTGCATTGTGCCTGCACTTTTTTAATAGATTGCTGAATCGCAAGGAACAGCACAATAAAACCTGACCTGACATAACGTTTTACTTCATTGAGATGCTGAAGTCCTGATTTGAGCTCAGAATTACTGACGCCAGCACTGAGCACAGCAGAGCATCACTCTTCCCACTGTCTCTGGGGAAAGAAGTGTCATCAGACAACAGTGGGCACAGCAGAACTGTCCCCTCCTGCAATCACTTTTCTCCAGGGTAGGGGGAACAAAAAAAAGCCTTGAAAGATATAATGCTTGTTGTATCAAAATATGATTAGGGTAAGATATACTATTGAAGGTGAGTGGGCCAAGATTTCATACAAACATGAGGGGTAACTTTTTCACATAGAGAGTGATAGGTATAAGCAACAAGCTGCCGGAGGAGATTGTTGAGACAGGTACAATAACAACATTTAAAAGACCGTGAGACATAGTAGGTAAATTAGGCCATTTAGCCCTTCGTGTCTGCTCCATCATTCTATTGTGGCTGATCTATGTTTCCCTTTCAACCCCATTCTCCTGCCTTCTCCCCAGAACCATCGACCCCTTAAAACACTTGGACAGATAGGACAGGTTTAGAGGGATGTGGGCCAAATGCGTCTGGCTCCGATGGGGCATCTTGGTCAGCACAGATAAACTGGGCCCAGGGGCCTGTTTCCATGCTGAATGGCTCCATGGTGACATTGTATCTACCCATGCTGGTGACAACTAGAACCAGTAGGACCAGATCCACTGCGGTGGTCCACACATGCCCCCACTTTGTCTGGACGCAGAGAGTCTGTCTCCAAACCCTCCAGCCCAGCCAACATCATGAATGTACTGCGGTGGGTGAGATCCTGCTTGGGACTACTCTGGCGATTTACAGCTGGTAAACTGGAGGTGGTGCAGCTCATGGTTTTTAAATGTCTTACATTCATGAACAATTGAACGTCTTACGTTCATGGACAATTAAAAAACCATTACAATGGAAGTAAAGAGGGCCCCAACCTAAAATGTTACCTATTAGATGTCCCCCAGGGATGTTGCCTGACCCGTTGAGTTACTCCAGCACTTTGTCCTTTACTAAAGAATTAAAAAGATTGCAGAAAATAACCAAAAAACACAGAATATCACACAATCACACAGAAACAAGGGCAGCAGGGAACTGAGAATACCATCACCTGCAGGTTCCCCTCAAAGTTACACATCATCTTGACTTAGAAATCTATTATCATTCCTTCAATGTTGATGGTCAAAAACCTGGAGCTCGCTGCCCAATGGCCCCAAGGACCTTCACCTGGAGGACTGCAGCCATCCTGGGCAGGGACCACCACTACTGCCTGCACTGCAGCAAGGACTGGTCTTACCCATGAGGCCCAGACCCCGCCAATAAGTAGGGAAAAGGTCCAGTGATGGAGCTGCATCAGTCAGTCGCCAGGCTCCAGGCATCTGCCTGTAAACACACATAGAATCGACCAGGACTGTATGATTCAGCCGGGGATTGGGACTTTGGTGAATCTGTATGTGACTGGCCATTGCACAACATAAGGCCTTTTACCCCATCCAACCTGCATCAGGTTTGTGATCTAACTGCTCCACAGCTTGCACTACCCTGAACATTCTCCACAGCATTACTAATTTATCAAATATTTATTCAACTGACTTTGGAATGTTTAGTTTAGTTTAGTTAATTGTCAGGTGTACCGACGAACAGTGAAGCGGAAAGTCAGCGGAAAGACCACACATGATTACAATCAAACCGTTCACAGTGTACAGATATAGGATAAAGGGAATAATGTTTAGTGCATGATAAAGCACAGTAAAATCCGATTAAAGATAGTCCGAGGGTCTGCACTGAGGTAGGTGGTAACTCTGACTGTACTTCCATTCTCCTTTTCAGCACTACATCCCTGCTCATAATTTCCTTCGTTAAAATGTTCTGCCACCTTCCTTTTGTTTCATTGTCAATTATCCCCCCCATTGGTCCCTCTGTTCAATTATCTCCACTGCCAACAACTCACTTAAACAGTTACTGCTTTCATTGATTCGAGATGCTTCACGGCCACTTGACCATTCCACTTCTATTTATTTGCCTTCTAAATTACTTTGGTTGAATTATTAAGGCATATAATGATGAGGGGTTGCATAATTAATTGTTCTCTGGGACAGTTAGTGCAGAGTGAAACTGTGCTCTTTATATTTTATCAGTACCCCCAATTACACAACAACACACTCAATTAGATTTTACATTTTCCGCATGAGTTATCCGTGTGTCTGCTTCAATGCGCTATCTTATCTGAATGGAGAATACAGAACAATTTTATGTTAAGTTACAGACTACTGCTCAGTAACAATTGTGTTCAGATGCTGCACAATGATCTCCCCTCCTTCTCGGTGGTCAACACCCAGGTGCTCCGGTTTCCTCCCACACACCAAAGACATACAGGTTTCTAGGTTAATTGGCTTGGGTAAGTTATAAAATTGTCCCTAGTGTGTAGGATAGCGTTAGTGTACTCGGTGGGCTGAAGGGCCTGTTTCCGCACTGTCTCTAAAGTCTATAGGAACATAAAACAGTACAGGAACAGGCCCATCAGCCCAAATTGTCCGTGCCGAGAATGATGCTAAGACCGTCACTTATCCTGTTCATCATAACCCATATCCTTCCATATCCATGTGCGCATCCAAAAGTCTTCTCGATGCCACTAACGTACCTGCTTCAACCACCACCCCCTGCAGTGTGTTCATGTAATAGATTAAAATGTTTCTGTTGACTGCACATGTGACAATTAAACATTCTTGACTCAGTCTTGTCTTGAGATGGTGGATGGGAGACGAATCGATCGAGCTTTTTTACACTGGATGATGTCAAAATTCTTCAGTGTTGCTGAAGCTGCATTTATCCATTCGCACACCTCTCTTGTTAATGACAGGCTATAGAAAGGCTTTGGAATCAGGAAGTAAATCCCAACCCCGTACTCTATACACAGGTAGGCAAGTGCCACCAGATTTGGGAACAGCTCTCAACAGACTACTGAACAGTCCCCCCATATGGTAAGGGTGTAGACCCGATTTTCCAACCTACCCCTTGTACTTTTTTTACCTGCACTTACTTTGTTACTGTAATGCTATAACACTTATCACACATTATTCTGGTGTTCTTCTGTTTGCATTACCAGTTGTACATGTGTATGGCTTGATGGCACTCATGTTTAGTATCATCTGACTGGATCGCATGCAAACATAGCTTTTCACAGTATCTCAGTACATGACAGTAATAAACCACTACCAAGAGATGGCCGTTACCTTGCACCTGTGTTTGTGAACGTTACTTCCTAACTCAAGTGTTGTCCCAACATTGATGTAGGCAGGAACAAGGAACTGCAGATACTGGTTAGTGCCCAAAAAGGACACAAAGTGCTGGAATAGCTCAGCAGGTCAGGCAGCATCTCTGGAGAACATAAATTGGTGATGTTTTGGGTCAAGACCCTTCTTCAGTTCCAAATTGTTCTAAGAGTTCCAAATTGAATTGAAAATATTGTGATCACAAGGAAACAATGCTTCTTCTGACCTTGTGTAGGAGGGATCGTTGATGACTCAGCTGAAGAGCAACTTAGAAGAGTTATGCATTTTGCAGCGATAGGCTTAGTTTAGCGATAGAGCATGCAAACAGGCCCTTCGGCCCACTGAGTCTGCGCCCACCATGTTCACACTAGTCTACTTTCTCATCCACTCACTAAATACTAGGGGAAAATTAAAGAGGCCAATTAACCTACAAACCTGCACGTCTTTGGGATGTGGGCGGAAACCGGAGCATCCTGAGGATATCCGAGTGGTCACAGGGAGAACGTGTAAACTCCACACTGACAGATCCCAAAATCAGTTTTTATTTCAGAATCAGTTTAAGTCGGAATAATTTTTAACTTTTCTTTAGACATTTCATGACTTGTTCATGATGCTGAGGCCATGATGCTCAGTGCTTCTCACCACAAGTTCTCACATGGGGAAAATCATAACAGCTATGCACAAGTGAGGTCGTTAATGAGTGTAAACCTTTCACTTATGAATACGCACTTGAATAAACATTTCAAGTGTATATTTCAGCATTTTGCACAAATACTGTGATTTTTCAATTCTACACCAAAAGAGAGAGCACAAAGTTGCCCCCCCCCCCCACCCATATATATCAAAAATCTTCTAACCCACCATTCTACCTCCAGGTCCCTCAGGTCGGCCGACTTGGGGCTACTGACTATCCCGCGGCCTATGTTTAAGCTCAGGGATGACTGTGCTTTTGCGGTTGCAGCACCTAAACTGTGGAATAGCATCCCGCTCCTCATCAGAACCCCACCATCAACTCCTTTAACTCACGACTCAAAACCTATTTCTACTCCCAAGCGTTTTTGAGCCCCTCTGAGGGGGCGCTGTAAACTGTTTATGTATGTATTGTTAGATCTGTCTACCGTTGTATGTATCAAATTAGTACCTGCACTGATGTGAAGCACTTTGGTCAACGTGAGTTGTTTTTAAACGTGCTATACAAATAAATGTATTATTATTATTATTATTATTATTTATTATTAAATCCGGTATATTGGTAGTCAAAGTTCATTACTGCAGTTGACTGTGTGCATTGGAAATTGAAACTATTATTACTGTGAGTGGAAGAATATTAATCCAATTAAAATTCGGCATTTTATAAAATAATTATTTGGACAGAACTGAAAGCTAAGATAGACAAACATGCTGGAGAGACTCAGCAGGTCAGGCAGCATCTATGGAGCAAAGGAAATAGGTAACTTTTCGGGTTGAAACCCTCCTTCAGACCCGGAACGTTTCGACCCGAAACGTTGTCCATTTCCTTCGCTCCATAGATACTGCCTCACCCGCTGAGTTACTCCAGCATTTCTGTCCACCTTCGATTTTCCAGCATCTGCAGTTCCTTCTTAAACAACTGAAAGCTAAGAATTGGTTTAAACTGTCATGTGTTTTCAGTAGTTGATGGCAGATTACTGTACAAAAATACATAATGCTTATTTCACTGCGATGGACCTGGAATTGTGAACGCCACCTTAGGTTAACAATCAGGAATGTTTTTTAACCCATGAAAAAAGGAATTGAAACTGCACCCAAAATCTTCTTAAAACACAAATGATTGAAAACTCTCCCAAGACTGACAAGATAAGATGCGATATAAATGGAGCTCAACAGTTCTGACAAGGAAAGGATTAAGGTGGCTAAACTTGAAGCCTTGCTGGTTTAACAGTGGAGCCGTGGGTGCCTATTTCACAATCTACCATTCAAATTCCATCTTATTCTCACTGGAAGCTCTTTGTGGAAGTTGTAGATATTACTATCCCCATCTTGCTGGTACACATCCTGTATTTCAATACATGCTAGCTAAAGAATTAACATCAAAGCTAATCAGAGTGAAGATAGAATGCATTATATAAAAGAGTTGTATAATGTTGTGCATTTAAAAATAAGATTTTTTCAATGTAGTTGGTGTCTGGGATGTTTTAGAAAGACAGTAAATAATACACTAAACATTTAAACCAAGCTTCTCAGCAGTATGTCTGTGACAAAGCCTTGAGATGATTAAACTGAGTTTTATGTATTCTGGATAACACTTCCCATTAATTAGAAATGTGTGCAAATGTGTCTTTCGTGCTGGTTGAATAGAAGCAACATTTAATTGTGGTACGGATTAGCTAGTTCTAACATTACAATGATGTCTATTCCATCACAGGCAGGTCTGGTTGATATTCAGAATCTATAATTATTCTAAAATGCGATGTCAAAGAGCACAAGGTCATCAATAATCCTGTCCAGTGCAGAGGCTGTAACGTGGGACCCGTAGTTGTTTGAGTGCTAAAATGGCACACTGCGGCACATTGGTGCAGCGGGTAGTGCCACTGCCTCACAGTGTTAGAGATCCAGAATCAATCCTGACCTCCGGTGCTGTCTGTATGTTCTCCCTGTGATCGCGTGGCTTTCCTCCGGGTACTTCGGTTTCCTCCCACATCCCAAAGACATGCGGGTTTGTAGGTTAAGTGGCCTCAGTAAATTGCCCTTAAAGTGTCAAGAGTAGACGAGAAAGAAGGATAATATAGAATTTGTAGAAACGGTTGATCGACAGTCCGTGTGAACTCGGTGGGCCGAAGAAAGTGTTTCCATGCATTGTCTTCAAACTAAAGTTAGTAAGTTAGCAAGTTAGGCATTTTGCTTTGGACGATTTAAAACAAAATTCTAGTGCTTCTATTTTGAATTAAATTTGCATTTTGTAATTCTTATAGAATGAGGAAGAACATGGAGATTGACGAATATTTATAAAATATATAAATATTGGGCAAAATAGGTACTACTCTGCTACTGATCAGTGTTGATTAATAACATGGCCCTTCACTTCTTGTCTGCCCTTTTGAAACGTCCTCGTAATTTTTTCACTCTTTTATTGTTCGTTGGAAACCATTTCTTAACTTTCTTTTGTCAATGCTTTACTGTTCACTTTGATGGAAACATGGTCTTTGATTCTTTTTAAAATGTTAATTAAATCAATAACCTTTATATTTTTCCTGGTAATTAGTAATGAGCAAAGGCAAAAAATAAACTTAATTTTCAAAAAAGGTTGAAGGGAATTTACTGGAGCATGAGATTTACGTCTACTTGCAAGGATTAAACAGAGACAGACTGAACAGGATTAGTCATACATCGACCCCATTAATGATCGGACTGGAACATATTCTTGCCTCAAAGTTAGCCAATTTGGTATCTTTCAAATTCACAGTCCATTTCTCTTGCTGTTTATTTAAGCTGCATTAAATTGAACAGATTCAATTTAATCTTGCTGGAATTTAGAATTGACTGAATGAAACAATGATATTGGAATGAAAGGAAACTGAATAAATGAAACACAGAATTCGCAGCAGTAGCCCAGGGAAATAACAATTGAGTTATGTGGGCAACGCACCAAATATTTTCTTATAAAAAGCGTGACAATGAATGTCAACATTAGTTGAAACAGTTGCAAGACCCAAATCATCTTTTCAAAAGACAAGGAAAACATGAATGCCCAGGGACGAAGGAGGCTACAGAGAGTGGTAGACACTGCCCAGTCCATCGGAGGTACTGACCTCCCCACCATCGAAGGGATCTAATGGAGGTGCTGCTTCACAAAGGCAGCCCACATCATTAAAGACCCACACCACCTTGGCCGCCCTCCCATTTCACTATTATAGAAGGTGGTACAGGAGCCTGTAAACCGTGACCACCAGGTTCAAGAACAGCTTCTGCCCAGCAACCATCAGGCTCTTAACTCTGCACAACACTAACCTCAACAACTATGATCTTCTGTGGACTGTTGGTTGTACTACCAACTTCTGTTTTGCTCTATTATGGTTATCTGGTATTAAGGTTAATAATTTATTGTATTTGTAAGTATTATATATTTATTTACTGTCCTGTAAAGCTGCAGCAATTAAGAATTTAATTGTTCCATCGCCAATGCATGCAACAATCAAACATTGAGGACTGCTGCTTTAACAGGAGCAGCACAACAGGTAGAGGCAGCTCCCGCTGTTCCCTCAACGCAGGTTCTGCTCCGACCTCTGGTGCTGTCTGAGTGTAGTATGAGTATTCTCCATGTCACTGCTTAAATTCATTCAATGTGTTCCAGTTTCGTCCCACAAATTAATGTTCTGGGATCATTGGTTACTGCATGTTATCCATCTTGGAGACAAATGCAGGAGAGTTGGCAGCATGGTGGTGCAATGGTACAGTTGCGGATTTACTGCACCAGAGACCCAGATTCGATCCTGACAATGGGTGCTGACTGTATGGAGTTTGTACATTCTTCCCATGACCAGTGTGGGTTTTCTTTGGGTGCTCTGGTTTCCTCCCACACTCCAAAGTCTTATAGGTTTGTAGGTTAATTGGCTTTGGTACAATTGTAAATTGTCCCTAATGTGTAGGATGTGTGTGGAGATCACTGGTCGGCATGGATTTGGTAGGCCAAAGGGCCTGGTTTTCGTGCTGTATCTGTAAACTAAACTAAAGCTAATGGGCACACGAGAAAATGTGGATGCTGGGGTCCTTAGCAAAACACAAAGAGCGGAGGGAACCAAATGAGTCAGGCGGCATCAGCGGAAGGAATGGGCAGACGATGTTTCAGGTTGGCGTCCCTTCTTCAGACACAAGCAACAAAACGTCAGGCATGGATGGGGCCCATGCGAATGCCCATGGCTATACCTTTGACGAAGAAAGTGAGAGGAGCCAAACGATGAGTTGTTAAGAGTGAGGGCAGGTCCCACCAGATGGAGGAGCATCTTAGTTGCAGGGAACTGATTGGGTCTCTGTTCAAGGAAGAACCTGAGAACTCTGTGGTCTTCCTGATGGGGAACGGAGGTACAGAGGCACTAGACGTCCATAGGAAAGATGAGGCATCGGGGAGCGAGGAAATGGAAGTTAAAAGAGTGTGTGAGATGTCCCGTGTGGGAAGAAACTGGACAAAATGGGGGGTGGGGGCTAGCGGACAAGATAAGGTCGAGGTATTTTGAAGAGAAGATTAGTGGGGCAGGAACAGGCTGAAACAATGGGTGTACCAGGGCAGTTCAGCTTGTGGATTTTGGGATGGAGATATAAATAGGCATTGTGGGAATGGGGAACTATAAGGTTGGCCTGGATTTTAATGCCGGTCAATGGTCAAGTGAGAAGTGAAATGGGGCAGCGGGAATCTGTGACATGTATTAGAAATCTACAGGCGTACAATTCTGCAGATTCATTATAGTACCAGGGCAAGACTAGATCTGGGAGAATATGCACATTACTTGTGTACCACAGCTAAACAAGAAATAAAATTTTATGTTTTTTTATCTTCCAATATTTTGGGTTCCCAAGCCCCATTAGATTGATCAAATGAGAAAGCCACCATGGCTTCCCTGCTTTGACCACTGGTTAAAATAACAGTCCGATCGGGAACAATATAACTTCCCTATATTGATAGACTGATGAATATAGGGAAGCATATACCTCACTTGTTGCACTTGTTCAGAAAAGGTAGGTTAAAATAGTGAGGAAATTGTCAGAGTAATGTTCCCTATTATCATCTCAAGACCACTGGTGAAAAGGGGGGTTTGTATAAACTGCCATCTGCAGTTCTTCGCTTCTCCATTATGTGTGCAAGTGTTGGATTAGATTCAGAAGAAGGGTCGCAACCTGAAACGCCATCTGTCCATTCCCTTCACAGATGCTGCCTGACGCGCTGAATTCCTCCAGCACATTGTGCCTTGCATTGATTCACCTTTGAGTGAGTGCTCAGATGGATGAACAGCTGCCATTAGTACAGAAGGAATGAGCATTGAGATAGTGGACATGCTGCCGGATACTGGGAAGCGGTGCCAGGGGAAGGTGGGGAGGCGAGAGGAATGAAGAAACTGTCTAACTGTCTAGACTCTAACAGATGCTTCTGGAAACCGTTAAAATATGGTAACTGATTAGTCCTTGTACGACATGTTTCATAGCTACCGAGGAATTGCTGAGGGCGAAGTGCAGCAGTCTAGCTCGGAGTTATGTTCAACATTATTCCTGCAAAGTCCTGGGCTCGCTCTTTCTCAATGACAGTCAATTTATTGCTTTCGAACACAGTCGCTAAAAATGTGGACTTTGTGAAGCACTGCAGAGCAGAACAATACCAAGATGAAATGTGTAACTTTATTATGAATTCTAATTATAAAACTGCAGTGAATTTTTAATCAATATGCATATTTATTACGATTTTATGGCTCGCCCTCTAACTTTTAATTTGTTTTACAGTTTGAGATAGAAATTTATGCATAACTGGTTAATTTTTCAATTATTTTACTGCACAAAACCGTGCCTGGAATGGCCATGAAGCAAAAATATATTTTTAATAATATTCCTGCCTCTGTTCAGCAACCGGTCAATTTCCAAGCCCAGTTCTCACTAAGTCTCACTCCAACGTACCTACAGGAGGCGCTGCCTCATAACGGCAGCTAATATCATCACAGACCCACACCATCCTGGTCACGTTCTCATCTCGCTGCTACTACCGGGAAGAAAGTACAGGAGCCTGAAAACCGTGGCCTCCAGGTTCAAGAACAGCCTCTTCTCAGCAATCGTTGGGGTCTTGAATGCTGCACAACACTAACCTCAGCAATTATGACCTTCTACGGACTATGTCTTTGGATGCACTGCGGACTTCAGTTTTGCACTATTATGGTTACCTAGTATTAAGGTTATTAATTTATTGTATTATTAGTTATTTCTATTTACATGTGTTATTGTGTTTATAGGCCAGTTACTTTGCAGCAAGTAAGAATTTAATTGTCCCGTTGTCAGTACATATGACAATTAAACCTTGACTTGATCAGCTGAAGTAGAACTGTCATCGCCAGGACAACAGGCCTTTAAAAAACTTTGAAACTTGAAGGATATGAGGTAGTGCTGGAAATATGGTAACTCTTGTGTCCTGGTTAATCTACTATTCTTACACTCATGTACTTGGGTATGATTATGCCTGATTAAAGTAAGATTTTTAATGAAGTCCATGCAAAAATATTCCATTCACAGTACTTAGGTACATATGACAATAAGATACCATTGAACCATTAACCATGAATAATTCTACCCTTGTGTATTGAGGTAAAGTTGCTATGTTGGTTACAGTCTTTGCGGTAGCAGGACTACTGTTGTTGGAACTGTGAACAGCAACAGTGATGGAATACTTTCTCTCTGTCAGCCTGATCGATTAAAGAATCGGGCAGACTCTGTTTTAAAACTAATTTAACTGCAATGGGATTAGAAAACAATAAGTATAAATCCTCATTTGAGATAACTTGCTTGGCAACCAGCAGTGAGAATTATTTAAATTTTAATTTGAGACTTATTGTGTTGTGCTGTTCAAGTTAATCGAATAATCCATAAAAATGGAATCAAAGGAAAAATAAATTATCTTGCATTGTAGCCAATTTTCAGAATAGCTCTCAAAAAATAATCCTTCAGCCAATATTGGATGATTTACAACATTTCTGAGCTTCACTGTGACAAACGTACCCAATCTAGATTTATCTGTATAGGTATATTGTGAGATTCATGTTGATAACTTGTTTGCTGAGGTAAAATTGGACTTAGCATCAATCTAAATATTTGGTGTAATGATCAGCAATAGTGTGCAGAATTCACAACTGTGCAATATTTGCAAATGAATGATAAACTGTGCCGATATTTCACAAATTCCTATCCACGCAAAGCATGAATAGTATTGGTTTTCCCTGAATTCGACACTGAAAATCTAATTCTTTCCAATCTTCCTTCAAAGCACTGGAGAAAGGTATGATCTTCCTGCGAATCTTGATATGACACCCTACCCTGGACCAAGCATGGCCACACTATGCCTCCCTGCCAGGGTCGTCATCCGCTGGCATTTACCAGCTCCAGCGAGAACGTTGGTCAATGGCTGCACATTAAACATCTCGCCTTCCTCCAGACTGTCAGACATTCCTGACATCATGAGGAGGCCGATTTCTCCAGGTTTTCCTTCAAAGTTTCCATCTAGTTTATTTTTACTTGCTCCGACAGGACAATATATGAAATTATACATTTAGTGATATTGATACTGATATTTAGTTAACACACACCATTTCTGAGCAGCATTTGTGTGGACAGCAGAATGCGTGGCTGTAGGGGGTCACATGGAGGGAAGACATGTCGTGATCATTGCTGCCTCCAAGTTAGCCACTCGCTCAGATTCTAACATGTTATCTAGAAACAAGGAACCGCAGCTGCTAGTTAACAAAGGAAAGACACAAAGTTCTGGAGTAGGTCAGGGGGCAGCATCGCTGGAGAACATGGATAGGTGACGTTTCGGGTTCAGTATCTGAAGAAGGGTCCTAACCCAAAACGTCACCGATCCATGTTCTGTGGAGATGCTGCCGGACCCCTGAGTTACTCCAGCACTTTGTGTCTTTCAAACTTATTTCTTCTCACTGACTAAATATTCTTTCACATTCTTATGTAGCTGCTTTGTTTGCTGTGGGAATCTGTCTGATATTTTGTTTAAATGGGTATTGACAATATTCCAGGAACCAGGATATTGGAATAGAAGAGTTCATCTTCCATTCAGGGAGGGGGAACGAGCAGGCCAGTTACTGCACTGGTTCTGATTCAATGTGTACGGCAGAGTCTTTGAGCCTGTGCCTTAATTCAAATTAAATGGCATTGTTAAGTCATGAATGGCAAACTTTCAACTCACATGGATGTTTATTGTGTATTTTATTTCACCAACATTCAGTATCGAGCTCGAGCTTGGACCTTCCTCATCATCACAATTCTGCAGTTGTGATATAGATGGAACCAGAGTGCACCCCAATTACGATCCACATCTTTTGTTGGGGTTGCCCCTTCCCTACATATTAAACGGCCCAAAACCAAGGAGTTTGACTCGGGACCATTGTATGTGTTCTCCTTCATATTTGCCCTCAGCTGTGCTGCCTTTGATAAACTGGTGCTATTTCCAGCCATAATTTGAGCACTGTCCATTTATAATCTTTCTACACTGAATTGCACATCCCATGAATGTTTGTGGAACATAATCTTCGATCTTTCCAATCTCTCTTGCATCTTCAATCATCCCCCCTGCTACTAAACTGCACCTGTTATTGAAGCCATTGACCACATCGTAAATAAACATGGCATGCAGATGTGATTTGAAATTCAATTCGCAAACTTACAAGTTACAGGAGGGGAGCAGCTCTTTGAAAGAGAAAAGCCATCTTAAATGATCATCCTAGTTTAATGAATCTCACGGTTGGAAATGTTGTCTGAAACTCACGAGCCGCGCGGGTTCTTGCACACATCCGCCCTTGGCCAAAGTCCAGCCTCTTGCTGTCAGCTTCTCATGATGCATCACTGAAACACGACACTGGACACAGGATCGTAAAACATTCCTCCACATGCACGTTGTTTAATCAGGAGGATTACTTTACCGACTGACATAAAAAATTAATGGATTCCAACCGCACACTGACAGTTAACAAGTAAAAAAGCCCAAATTACAAATAGAAGCCTGCTCCAACAAATGCACCATTACAAAGGATGGACAACTTGCAGCAAGCTCCCTCTGACAGGTCCACAAACTGTCATCCATCACTGGTTGCAGATAAAAGAGATACTCTTAATTCACCTTTTATCCTTCACAGGCACATGATAATTATATAGAATCTACAGCAGAGAAACAAGTCATTTAATTCAACTGCTCTATGACAGTATTTACACTCCACAATGTCTCCTCCCACTGTAATTATCCCCCCACACTGTCCTCATTAGCTATTCCTTCAAGTATGCAACAAGCTCTCATTAAATGCATCAACATATTACACTTCCATTTTCCTCTGGCCTGTCCTTTTGCAGTTATTACTGAAAAAATTCAGATAAAATCCCCTCGCAACTATGATTGTGCAACCAGTGCATCTTCAGAAACCTTGAGCTCCAAAGGCAGTACCATCGGAGCATAGAGAGCTGGCATTAACCATCAAGTCTGATGCCTCCATTTTACTTCCGACATCCCATTCCTAACTTCAGAAAGCCATAGGGTCTTCCAAAGTGTACACAGCACTCACAAACCACAGCTTTCTAATTATGAATTGATTACTCTGATCATCACTGCAGCCTGTGGGGTTAGTGTCTCCACTGCTCCGAGTTAATAATGCAGTGCGCTCTTCATCAAGTAGAATTTTCTTGTGAGTTTACACAATGCTCAAGTGCCTTCCTGTGGAAGAGATTAAGAATTAGATTATCACGGGGCTGAGAGCACATGCAACACTGGGATCTATCAGATCATTTAGACATGGCAAGGTTTCAGAGAAACTAGGTAGCTCATCGTTTGGGAATGTCTATCAGATGATATGTAAGCCACACGCACATTTCAATGCAGTCCCATTCTCAACGCACTGGAGGCAAATGTGTTTCAAGTGCAGAACATTAACTCTCTTTCTCTTGCTCCTCAAATCTATATGCTTTACATGAACATCCCAAAACAAAATGAGCATCAAGCCACGTAGAACGGATGGAGAGAGATTTAGGGAATTTTCAACTCCAAAATGCAAAAATTGGAAGTCCATGGAGATTGAAGGATTGTAGTGTCTGCAAACCTCAAAGGAAGCACCAACATGGTGGAATGAGGCTGAGAAAGAGTGAGAAACAATACGGGAAATTTTGTTATTAAAGGACGATGAGTAATCATGCAGCAATATTTGAGCAGCACTGAGGCACAGCCAGTATAGTTGCTGCCTTATAGCTCCAGAGACCTGGGTACGATCCTGACTACAGGCATTGGCAGTACGGAGTTTGTACGTTTTCCCTGTGATCATGTGGGTTTTCTCCAGGTTCTCAGGTTTCCTCCCGCACTGCAAAGGTGTACAGGTTTATAGGTAAATCAGTTTTCTTTAAAAATTGTAGATTGTTCCTGTTGTGTAGGATAGTGCTAATATCCGGGATGATCGAGGCTGGGGCAGACTCTGTGGGCCGAAGGCTGCCCTGTATTTCTAAACTCTAAAGGATGAAGAAACAAGGAACTGAAGGAGGTGGTTTACACAAAAAGAGTTTAGGGCCTGACCCACTTAAGCGATTTTTTAGGCGACTGCCGGCAACTGTAATTGTCGTAGCAGGTCGCCGAAAAAGCGGTGATTGGAGCCCCCCTACAACAATGTCTATGACAAGCTCCAACTACCTGCCACCTAGTTAACGTCAAGCTACGGCAAGCTACCGACAACCAGCGACCCATTAGGATGTCCACCTACGACCACACCCATGACAACCTACGACCACACAGGCGACCACCTACAACAACCAAAGTCAACCTACGTCCACCCGCGACAAGCTACGACCCAGTCGGCGACAACTGACGACAAACAATTCATTCGCCGGCACCTGTCCCCGGTTGACGTAGGTAGTCGCCAATGTAATTCACCAAAGTCAGCACCAGCGGCAACCTACGTCACCTGGCGACAACCTACGACAGCACCCACGTCATGAGAAGTCAAGCTACGCACATTGGCATCAACCCACTGTCGCCGACTGTCGTTGGAAATATTTGATTGTGTTGAAAATCCAGCGGCGACCAGAAAGACGCTACGACTCTTTGGGCGACTGAGGAGACGACTCACGACCATACCGGTGACACCCCGGCGACAATGTGGCGACAGCATAGTCGCTTGTAGTCGTCTAAAAAATAGCCTACATGGGACAGGCCCTTTAAAGTGCTGGAGTAACAGTGCTCAGGCAGCATCTGTGGATAACATGGATAGGTGACATTTCAGGTTGGGATGCTTCTCCAGATACATCAAATAATTTCTATAAAAACGGGACAGTGTCCTCCACCGTAATGGTGGCATAGTATGTCATTAAAAACTCAGTTGGACTTCACGTCACAAAGTGTAAGATCTTCCAAGGAACTTGCAGCTGGACCAGTTTGTGCACAGCTGCAATGTATGTCAGTTCCACAATGTTCATTCTTTACATTGAACAGTTCCCAGGAGTCAAAGTTCAATCTTTTCATCCGTCTGCCTGGTAATCTTTGCCTGTGACCAAGCTCAGAGCACAGTGTCTGTTTTGGAACTCTCCTGTTGGAGAACTAAAGGGCCTGTCCCACTTGGCCATCATTTGCGCGCCATTTACGCGACCTGGTAGCGTGCGGGTAGCGTGGGACGGGCGCATGGAGTGGCGTGGAGAAGTGTGGAGTTGCGCACGGTATCGCGCAACCCGCCAGGATTTCGTCCTGTACGAATCTTTCGCGCGCCACCGGCCTGTCGCGTAAATGACGGCCAAGTGGGACAGGGTGACGTTTCAGGTCGAATGGGTGACGTTTCGGGTCGAGACCCTTCTTCAGACAGACACATCATCCATTCCTTCTCTCCAGAGATGCTGCCGGTCTCGCTGAGTTACTCCTGCATTTTGTGTCTATCTTCAATTTAAACTAGCATCTGCAGTTCCTTCCCACAGAATAATTTGGTCTGCAGCTTGCTACTTTTCATTCACCTCTATTTTTTGAATAGGGGCATTACATCTGCAGTTTTCCCAGTTGCTAGCACCACTCAAGAAACTGGAACATTTTAGAAACTCACCATAAATATCATAAACTGGGTAAATATCATAAACTGGGTATTCAAATGACGATACGCACTCCAGACGGCTGTGCAGACGTATGATGATGCGCGCGGCTGTCGCTCGTCAGTCAGTACCGGCCTGTTGCGTAAATGATGGCCAAGTGGGACAGGCCCTTTAGTCTACTTCAGGTGATGGCATTGGGTTGGTGGGGGGAGCTGATGGGCAATAAGTGGAAGCATTATAAATAAACATAGGCTCATAGAGTTGGGGTGAGGGGGAGAGAAGGTTGGGGAAGAAACTGGAAGGAACAAGGAGAAGGAGATGAGGGATGGACTTTACTGTGATGAGGAGGTCACAGTATACGTGGCTGGTATAAAACTAAGGAGCTAGATAAGAGATGGACAAAAATAAAACCAAGCTAAGTATTTTGTACTGCATTATAACAGTATTTGTAGGAGTACAAACCCTCAGAAGATTCAAAACTGTTCATCTCAAAATCATCAGCAATTATTTTATCGCCGACCAACTCGTGCAGCCACGTCAAGGGTGAAGAAGGAGTGGATTACAAATGTAATTTCTCGCTGCCCTCATTCCCAACTCATATGGGAACATTGTTGATGCTTTCATGCAAAGAGACTTCCATTTTTACACATCGCAGGGGATTTGTTGCATTTGACAGCAAGAGTTTGGTAGAGTTGTTTCAGCAATTATTCCTAATTACCCAGAGTGGACATTTTTCCATTCTTTTCCCCTGCCCCCACCTCCCCCCCAAAAAAATAAGAAACCCATCATACAGTAAATCTAAAGTTAAAAATGCAAGTTAAAAATGTGCTTCCAGTCTGAAGAATGAGCTACAGTGGAGAAGAGAAGGCAAACTGTTAGGTAGTTTTTGTGAATCGATTCTATTTAGAGTTTACCAAGTGGGGAATACAGCTTGCCAGGACTCTGTTCTCTGGATAAGATCCAGCACATTGCAGTATTTTTAACCACTAACAGCACCTTCAACTGAATTAACAAATGTATATGCATTTACAAAAAAATCACCATACACTGGTGTGGTGATACTTCTGCAGGCTTTCTCTTGCTACACTGCAGAAGCATGAGAGATTGTCACTGTAACTGTTGCTTTTGAGAACCTGCATTATGCGGCATCAATCACAGTACAGATGTAGCAGTACAAAATGGGAATTTATAACAAAATGGTAACCTTTATAATCTGCAGTTTTTCTGATGAAGCCTCTTTAAAAATGAACGAATGACTTATTTGACAGACGCTATGATTATTAATTATGGGCTTTTTGCAGATAGTTCAAAAGATTTTTTTCCTTGCCAAATGGCTACGATGTCTTTACGTATAACAAGTCAGCATTGACGTGTTTCAGCAAATGTAGTCAATGTTAGAGAATGCTCTCGGTGGCACTTTCTTTCTTTTTCTGTTGATGCAACTTTACAAGTGGAGACTGATGTGCAATGCCAGAGGGTGAAATACAATTTCATGCTACTATTTTATCACAATATAAGATTAATATCTTCTGCTTGTGTTATTGGATGGTAAACGCAATGAAATGGGATGTTTTACTGCCAGGCCACTCCATGAACATGTCACAAATAACATTCAAGGAAGGTCTCCTTTTGTACACAGAGGAGACGAGGAAGTCCAAATAAGATTTGGTGTTAGTTAGTCAGGCCGAGCACCTGTTGGTACGTGTAATGGATGATGGCGTACACAAGGCCAACACTATTGATGTTGTTGCCATAGAAACACACCTCGGTATGTACCCCACACTGACCTTGCTGTGGGGGGTGTGTTTAAGGAACACTTGTGCCCAGTAATTTTTTGCAGACAATATGATGCTGAGAAGTATGTATATCAATTTAAATTCAAGTTATGTTTCTCAACAATTTATTTCCAACTTTATCCAACATGACTCTGACCCATGCACTGATTGCTTGCAAACAGAATGGATTTTCATCCACATCCGTTGTTTAGAAATATTTGGTGCTTCATTGGCAAATGTGTCTGGAAAATCCCATCAACAATGAAGCGTCCGACAGATGAATTGGTTGGCTTCTCCGCGGTCAGACACCCATCGCCCACAGTGAGCATGTCAACTGTGCAAATTTGGGAGCCACACAATTCATTTCATCCTGCACATGTTCAAAACACACCCAAGACTTTGAAATCGAAAGCTGGAAATATTTAAGAGATATCTTTGTGATTTGATTTGGACATTGCAAGCTGCCTACATTCCATGTGCCCTTCGGCAGGCTTTCTGAAGGTGGACCAGAATAAAACGGTGGATTGGTCAGCTGTTTTATTTGCAACAGTGAGCAAATGTATGGAAAAACTGACATCAACAAACCTCAATGAATCATGGGACATCCTTTAACACACAACTATGTCATTATTTACCAAGCTGAGTCTCCTTTTGATCAATTTATGTTGAGTTTCCCTACGTCTTAATATTTTCCGAGCAATGGGTTCTAGCATTATCCAAATTGGCCCCTGCTTTCTAAAGGAACCAGCCCCTCCCAGTGCTAAAGTCAACAGTGCCCCTCCTGGTTTAACAGGGCAGAGTTGAACCATGGATTCTGGTTGTCTCAACAAGAAAACGATTGTGAACCAGGAAATTCCATTGCCTGACACATCGTGCATTAACATAAAACTACACTTCCTAGCTTATGAACCA
Organism: Raja brachyura; assembly: GCA_963514005.1. Next base: position 26,458,023 of record OY740803.1, read on the forward strand.
ATGAACCCTCGGTCTGGGTGGCTACAGTCTTTGCAAAATCATTGCAGCCCACTCTTTAAAACACAACACTTAACACGAAACTCAATCCCAAACCTTTTTATGAAGAAAATATAAATGATCAATAATCTTAAAATGTGACAGGTGCACCTCAACAGAAAAGACTCATGCTCACTGCAAAAACAGTAATAAGTGCACGAGGATTGTAACCTGTGAAAGCGCAAATAACTCAGGCAGATGGAAAAAACAGACAGTCATTTATACTGATCAATGAATCCATTACAGCATTGGACAGCAAGGATGTGGTTGAATGCGGCTGGAGCAGTCTTGACCAGGTTAGTGGCAGGTTGGCTCCTGCTGATTACAATATCCATCGCTTACTGATGATCGAGAGTAGACGAGTTGATGATAAACCAGTCACGGAATTTGTGTGGCTCTCGTCAACAGAACACATGGACCATCAACGGTAGATGCCAGTGCAATATTTGTGCTGGAAAAGCTAGACTAGGGTTTCCAATTCTACTGAGTTGTTGGGGGTCAGATACACTTTCTATCTAGTTTCTTAGCTTTAAACCAGGCACATATAGTGTGGCCCCTTCATTACAAAAATGAACTGAATGGTCTGAAGAAGGGTCTCGACCGAAAACGTCACCCATCCTTTTTGTCCAGTGATGCTGCCTGAATTACTCCAGCACTTTGTGTTTATCTTTCATATAAACAAGCATCTGAAGTTCTTTGTTGCTACTGGTTTCATTTATTCTTGATTTGAGTTATTTTAAAAATGATTTTAACTGACATAATAAGTGTTTAAAATCCATTCATTTTTATTTTGTAAATCGATTTCAACTCGTTTTAATCATCAGAGATTTTTAGAAGCAGTGGATAACGTCTTCTGACATCAAAAAGCCATCAGGTTATTCCAATAACCCGACCCAAAACATCACCCATCCATTCTCTCCAGAGATGCTGTCTGTCCTGTTGAGTTACTCCAGCACCTGGTGTCTCCATTCCAATATCCACTTCAGCTTCCATGGCCAAGGCCCAGTGGCTGCTGTAAACTGCTCCTCAGGGACATCCGGGGAACAGCGATACCTCCAGCCAAGCTCCGGGGCAGGGGCTGCCTCAAATATTAGGTATGTTGCAAAACTTACCTTGAGCAGCGCTGCAGTTCTGCCGCTCCCCGTGTGCGCGACTTTGGCGCCTTTCCGAGGGGGGGCGGGCTTAAAGTGCCGATTTTCGACAGACTGGGATAATCGATGAATGTCGGGCGATTTTGTTGCGGAAGAAAAATCGCTCCGACATTTTATCAATGAAGGTATTTTTAAATTACTCTAAATTATTTATTAACTAGAGTCATTTAAAAATCACCTTCAAAAGCCGTGAGCGCAGACAACCGGAAGGATTTTGCGTAGGGGAGAAAAAAAGGTAAATAGTTTATTTTTATATTAAAAGTTGGTTTTTCGGGAGGCTTTAATAATATTTTTATGTTGCGAAATGGGGTCCCAAAAAATGTATGAACAAACAGTGTTTTTCCTCCCGACTTCACTGCTAACTGCAACGTTCTAATCCACCGCATTCCAGTAAAACCCACTCGCTAGTTGATTTAAATGGCCATTAATTTACAGGAATCAAACACTAAATTCCTTCCATTTGGCCCAGAAATTCATGAAAATGAGATTTAAAAATTATGTTATATTGTGGATTATTCTGTGAATGTTATTTGGACACTTAGGCAATTTAAAAAAAGTTTATCTTTTCTTAAGAAATGGATAGATGTTTAGATCTACTCATTGAATTTTGTAATTAGCTACAATTAGATAACTAACTAATTATACGCTTTAATTTCAGGTAATCCAAGTAAGATTTTTTAATATTTGTTTCAGAATGCTTCAATCTATAATAACTGAAAATTTCATTGAGTTCTCTTAATTTTTAAAAAAGTTATGGGCTTTTAACTTTTCCAGATCACAGCTTTTGAGTTAAGTCAATTGAAAGGCAATGGGCAGCAAGATGTTAATTTCCGAGTGTGAAAATGGCCATAACCTTCTTAATACTGAAGATATGAAAGTAAATTAGGTGTCAAATTAAACTTCTTTTTATGCTTTATCTGATGGGATAAATTGCAGACTTGATTTTTTAAATCTCAAAATTTTGTAACATTGCTACAAATATCATCACTAAATGTGCTGCACTGATGGAGGCCAGTCTGGGAAGTCCAAGGGCCAATGAGATAGAGATGCATCCAAATTAAGCATCCAGCACAGTGACGCAGCAGTAGAGTTGCTGCTTTACATGTTTGATCCTGGCTACAGGTGCTGTCTGAACGGAGTTTGTATGGTTTCCCTGCGACCATGTGGCTTTCCTCCAGGTGCTCTATGTTTCTTCCCACACTCCAAAGACATACAGGTTTGGAGATTAATTGACTCCTTTAAATTGTCCTGTGCAGGATAGAACTAGTGTATGGGTGATCGTTTGTCGGCGTGGGCTAAAAGGCGAGTTTCCATGGATAGGCACAAAAAGCTGGAGTAACTCAGCAGAACAGGCAGCATCTCTGGAGAGAAGGAATGAGTGTCATTTCGGGTCGAGACCCTTTCTTCAGACCCACCTCAACGAGTTCCGGGTCCGCTGGCAGCTCAGGCCTGTTTCCATGCTGTATCTCTAAACTAAATTAAACTAATGCTGACTTCTTGTATGGCTGTTGAAGAGCCCGGATCTCAGATATGGTGCCCCGGATGGGAAGTCCGGTTTATTCAATGAATCCTTGTGAATGTGTTTCATTGTAACTTGAATATAAATCAGACAAAGCAGACCTCAGAGAATGCAAAAAGAAACAAATCTCGGCATTGAATTAAAAATATCAATTATTAAAGATTTAAAAACTGAGAGACAAGTTGGTTCACATTTTTCACATAGCTGAGAAAAGTAATCTTTTAATAACACTTCTATCTAATGGGAACATTGGTGTATAATTTGTCTTAATTATGCAACTGATTGAAGATGTTCAAAGTAAAACACTGTGGCTCTCTCTTAGCACTGAATGGGTTATCAGAGGATGGCCATCCTGATCTCGGAACATAACCAACCCTGTTTGTTTGCACGCATCATTATTTGATCACTGTTTAACTTGATTTAGGGATACAGCGTGGAAACAGGTCCTTCGGCCCACCGAGTCCGTGCTAACCAGCAATCACCATGTACACTAGCACTATCCTACACACTAGGGCAAATTTACAACTTTACTGAAGCCAATTAACCAACAAAGCTGCATGTCTTTGGAGCGTGGGAGGAAACCCGAGAACCCGGAGAAAACCCACGCAGTCACAGAGAGAACGAACAAACTCTGCACACCCAGCAGCCGTAGTCAGGATTGAACCCAGGACTCTGACTCTGCAAGGCAGCAACTCTACCACTGGCAATGATGCGAATCACATCTGGTGGAAACAGGGCACCAGAGTCATTGTTGATTTTCAGCACCGATGAAGAAAGACGACCGCACCTTATCTGAGGACCTCGTTCCTCTGACGCAAATCAAGTCGAAGATGTCACGCTTGGTACGACAGGATCAAAGTGCTTGGACTGGAAATAAAACAAACATCAACACTGGGACAACTTCTTCTCATTATCATCAGAGTGCATTATTGTGTTAGCTTTGCAGCAATGTAAACGTGATTGTTGGTTAGCACTGAAGGAACCTGTCGTACTATAGTTTTCCATGGTTTTCTAGGTTACACGATCGTCTTTCAGTGACTCCATACAGCAGTGCAGCTTCAAACACCATAGGCATCTGCCAAGAGTGTCAGCAATGAAGAGAAAACACTGGAGGAAAATCAACAGCGAAAACACTGACAATGAAAACATTCATTTAAAAGACCAAATGTTTAATTTCTTTCAGAACGAGAGATGTGATCACACTTATTAACAAGAATTTAAATGAGAAAAGAGTCGCAGCTGCACAGGCAGCCGAGTCAGATGGCGTCCGTCACTGACATTGGACGGAATCCCTGGCAGTTCTGTCGATGCTGCCCTGACTTGGTCGCCACAGGCATGCAGTCGGGTCTGCCCTCCCTGGACACCAGAAACTCATTAAACCTTCCCAACTCACGAACTGGAGACTTTTCCATTAGTCTACCATGAACTTTGAAATTAATATTTCTCTTTATGTTCTTCATTCTGTTCGCCCACTATGAATTTTCCCTTCCTTGCAAGTGTTTAATATTACATTATAATTCCTGTGACCACGTTCAGAATTAACATTGCGGTGTAAACCTGTCCTGTGAGATTGTGTCCTCCCATGAGGACAGCTCCAAGCAACACTAATGGCGACTAATAATCCCAGCAACAACTGATGCTTGGAGCGCTGACTAACAGCTCTCAGTAACGACTAACTCTCAGACACACGACTAACAGTTCCCAGCAACAACTAATGCTCAGAGACATGACTAATGCTCAGCGCACCGACTAATGCTCCCAACAATGACTAACAGCTCGCAGCAATGACTAATGCTTTCAGCACCGACTAATGCTCTCAGCAACGACTAATGCTCTCAGCACCGACTAATGCTCTCAGCAACAATTAATGCTCTGAGTAAAGATTAACAGCTCCCAGTAACGCCTAACGCCAGAGCAATGACTAAAGATCAGAGCCACGACTAACAGCTCTCAGTACCGATTAGCACTCAGAGCAAAAATGAACGCTCAGAGCCACGACTAACAGCTCCCAGGTACGACTAATACTCGGAGCACCGACTGACTCTCAGAAAACGGAGAGTTTCTAGAACGAGGAACTCAATGACACACAAAATCACTGAACACAGAACTGCACGGGAACAGCCCCTTTGACCACCATGTCTGCACCAACCATGTGGCCAAGCTGACTAATCCCATCTGTTCTCACCGAGAGGATGGAACAGAACCGTGTAATTACAGCACAAGGGGAAAGGCAACCAGATTGGTATTTTCACAAGTGTTAAAACTGCTCTTTAAAAATGTGAATGAACTGGACAGGATGGGTGTGGGGATAATATTACCATAGTAGGTGAATCCCAAACCACAGGCTGGATGTAAATTGAAGGCAGTTGCTCATAAATCCAACGACGAGAAAATGATTTACTCAAGGGTGCCTAGAATGTGGACTTTATTACCGCAGATAATGGATGAGGGACACAGCTTTAATTGTTTTAAAGGTACATTAGTGTGTTATAAAAATACACAAGATGGTTTTGTAACAAGACTAGGTGCAGATGGATAGATAAAATGGTAAAAAGATTGGAACAAAGAGTCCTGTGAAATATAAACTGCCACACCTCCATTTCGTGCTGAATGTTCAATGTAATCCTCATTATGTCTGTTGCTCCAAACGTGTCTATACTCAGGCAAGATTACTGGATGGAAGCAAATACTAGACAGTCTGAGACCACAATGTTGAACAAGTAGCTCCTGTGTGACTTCAGTAAAACCCCGCCCTGAACAATAAGATGAAAAAAGATGAGGGAATCATCTATTACCTTGAAATAGTCACCCCATCAGGGGTCAAAAGCTTCCTTGTTCATGGACTTTAATGTGAATCAGAAATAGGGATTTCCATCAGAAGCATTGAAAGAAATACTGATGAGTTGTGAGTGATGAAGAGTGAACTTTTCTTTATTCACATATTCTTTTATTTCAAAAGGTGCAAAAACATCAACACAGTGTCAGATCAATTTGGCATGATTACAGTATTTTAAGCAGTGATTATTGCACGGATTACAATGTGCATTATGGCTCACATTGGAATCTATGTATTAACTCATGTCACTACTGCCTGGTCTGTGTAGCATTGGAGTATATGCATCAACCCATGTCACTATTACCTGGATAGATACAAAATGCTGGAGTGACTCAGCGGGACTGACAGCATCTCTGGAGAAAAGGAATGAGTGACGTTTTGGGCCGAGACCCTTCATCAGACCCGTAACGTCACCCATTCCTTCGCTCCAGAGATGTCCCGCTGAGTTGCTCCAGCATTTTGTGTCTATCTTCGATTTCAACCAGCATCTGCAGTTCCTTCCCTTCACTATTGTCTGCTCTGTGTAGTGCTGGAGAATATGCATCAATCTATGTCACTACCACTTGGTCTATGTAGATCAGCCCAAGGGAAAATATTTTGAGCAATACAAATAAATATGTTGATTTCTTCTCAAGTCAAAACAGTCTTCTGCACAATAACTTGTCACTCAAAGTATGTGTTGCCTAGGATAAAAGGGGGATTAAAAAGAGCTCTAAACTTGTACGTGTTTCCCTGGGGGAGAACAATCATGAATGTAAAACCGGCTCTAGTCCCTACTCTGAGATTCATAATTAATTCACGTTAATCATTCCAACGGTAATCAAAGGAGAATGCATTTATTTTCTTATCTATTAGTGGATGCACAAATAATTACAGCTCTGATCTTCTCTCCTGAGTAGGATTTAATGATTATTGAAGTGAAATGGGTGTGTTGGGCATAATTAGTATCACACACAGCTGCTTCATGAACAAATGCACTCAATGTGCTCTTCCCCAGGCTCATTAAAAGGCAAACCTGACTTGACCCATCTGAAGGGGCATTTTTACACAAAGAAGAAGACAGAGGTACATAAAGAAGGCTTCAGACATTGATAATCATCTGTTTCTCCTCATTATCTTGGCCTGTGCTGAAGGCTTCACTAGCACCTACTGTGGTAAATATGCAAACCTTTCAGCAACAATATCGGTAGGCAATGTTCCCAGCGTTGCGGCATCAAGAAGATTTCCTTCACGGAGAATTGCTCTTCATTGTGGACCATACTGACTTTAAAATGACTTGATGTTCAATGATATATAAATTAGTTATGAATAGAAAATTGCAGGCACACAAAATCGGAAATGTAAACACATACATTTGAAAAATATGCCAGCCTCTCTGTACTTAATCTGTAACATCTGCTACTTCTTTTGAAAGGTCAGTTCATACATTCCTTCTGTGGGCAGACTTGTAACTCTACCCACGACTGATCCAATGAGTGGCTACTAGCAATTCTCAACATATACAGTAGATGGTTATTCTATGGAATAAGTAAACATCGCCATGATAGTAAGTAAGTACGGTAACTGGATTTCCAAGTTACACCCTGCAGACCTCATCTCAAACATAGTTCCAATTTTGCATCGTGAGTGTAGAATTGAATATTGTGGGATTTTAACAAAGTACTGAATGTGTTTCAGTATAAATTTGGACTAGAACAATATTGGAAATTCTGTCGGTATTATATATTGGTCAGGATGACCTAATGTACAAAAACCTTCTCAGCATTCTGTGCATAACATTTCGCAGAGCTCCAACTGATTAGTTAAATACAACTCTGCATTCATAAAACTATGATAAATCTGCATGATTGATATGCGTTGTTCAAATCTCTTGCTATAAGCTCATTGCTAATGAATCCCAACATGTTCCTTTCACACAAGGGGTGGTGAGTGTATGGAAGGAGCTGCCGGAGGAGATAGTTGAGGCAGCGACGATCACAGCGTGTAAGAAACAATTAGACAGGTACATGGGTAGAACAGGTTTGGAGGGATATGGGCCAAATGCAGATGTGGGACTAGTGTAGATGGGAGATGTTGGGCAGTGTGGGCAAGTTGGGCTGAAGAGCCTGTTTCCACACTGTATGACTCTATGACTCTAGAGGCGAGGCAAGTGGTCTATCATGTCCTGCTTATAGCCTCCTTCCTATCTTGTTATGTTTGTAATGTTCCAGTGGTCTGGGGCAGCTCCAGGATCCAGGGAATTGGATGTATTGGATCCAATTAATCAATGTTGTGAGGATGCGTGGACTCATGCCATCGGATTGTGGGGAAAGGGGGGCCTTTGCTCCATTAGAATGCCGAGCATTTGTCCTCTGCAATTGATATTGTTTTTACTTTCTCCCCACTTGATTATCTGTTATCACCAACATGTTTCTAGTGGTTATTATGGTTACTATGAAGAATGATCCAAAATAATTAATTTGTCATTGTCCCATTTCCTGTTTTCCATCATTAATTTTCCAATCTCCTCCTCTAATGATCCAATATTTATTTCACCTAAAAGCAGACACAAAGTGCTGGAGTGACTCAACGGGTCAGGCAGTATGTCTGGAGAACACAGATAGGTGTCCTTTCGGGTCAGGACCCATTGTGGCGCCATCTGGTGGTTAGTCCAGTTATAGATCAAACCCTCGTTAGTAGAACTGGAACGGGCACGTGACTGCGTTTGGTGGGAAGATTAAGTCATGAGTCACGGGTGTGCCCAACTGCAATTGCAAGGACTCAGTTAGTGCTCACTCTCAGCACGCGAGTGTCTGACTGTATCTGCCAACAAAGATCACTTTATTCTTAATGTGTGCCTCACCATACCGTCTTCATACTTACTTACTATTTTGTATACCTTTTCCTACCTGTGTCTATGCTATTTACAGGATTACTTTCATACTCTTTCTTTTCCATTTATAACACTTGAGGGCATCCTTTTCTGGATTCATCCTGTTCCACCTCTAATCTCCACAACATTGTGTGCCTTTCTTTCAATTCAATACCATCCTCAACTCCTGTACTCAGTCACGGATGATGTATCGTTTCTCTGGAGCTGTGTTTTCCAATATAAATATATCTTTACTGAGATTTATAAAATATCCACCATTTTATCCATGAATCTACTTTTCCACTTCACTCTTGCCAAATATATCTACAAGGGAGCAGGAAGCTGAACTATAAATTTCCACCATTCCAAAGGGCTGGGCAAGTTTACAATAATAAAGGGTTTACGATTACTAAGAAGTATCAAGATATAGACATAAAGATGGCATTTACTGATACAACACCCTCCAGGGCCTCTGCATGTGCCGAGGAGCTTTGCAGTCACCTGCGTACTGTTAACTTCTCTACCTTAAACATTGGGAAGTACAATCATTACTTTGCTCATACACGCACAAACCCAGACTTCACCACAAAGTGTGTGGCCACGTATCAGATTCCAAATATATGTATTAAAAACATATGCAGATATTCAATTAAATTAGTCAACCTCATTCCTTTATATTGTTATCTAATAATGCTGCTAGTTTTCAATGTGAAATACTCATGCATAAATTGAAGTACGACATAAAATGTTGATGATACACTTTGCTGGTCAGAATCCCGATTCACTCTCAAAATCTCACAGTCAAAAGTCACATCACGGCAGGCACGTGCAGTCAGGGTACGCAAGGTAGGCACTGCCTACCCTGACTAAAATTATAACATAGTAATTACTAAATATAAATAATAAAGGCATGGGAGAATTATGCCTATGTAAGAGACCGATCTCTTAGGTAGGCATAATTCTCCGTGCCTTTCATCCGCAGCGCTTGTAACATGTGAAGGTCTATGCAGCCCACGAGCCGTCAGCGCAGCTTCAAGCGTCAATTTCAAGCGGGGCTGAAGGCAGCATCCTACTGCGCCTGCGCAGTGCTAGTTTCTTGGCGGGGTTTTCAAATATGGATTGGCATTATTTTAAGTGTATCTTAGGAAACAGGGAGAGAAGAATGGAGCTCGTGTACCGATAATGTGGTAAGTACATTTTGTGTTTATGTTTTTAAATACCGTATTTTCCGGGGTGTGGGGGTGGGGGGAGAGCTCCCTTCACAGCATGTTGTGAAGGAGGGGATCGGGATAATGCCACTTGCCACGCTCCTTGCACGGAGGCGTGCAAAACCTCCTTCCTGCCGCTCGCTGGCCTCACTCATGTCCCACAAATCCTTAAATTCCGACAGCGCGATTGAGGTTACTCGGCTGTGGGAATTTAAGCATTTGCAGGAAGCCGCTGACATGAGCGAGCAGCAGTTGAGAGATGTTCAGACGGAGAGCACTGCCAGAGGTGAGCGGGCCGGCAGAAGGCGCTGAAGTGGCGGACAGTCTGAAGAAGGGTCTGGACCCAAAACGTCGCCTATCTCCTTCGCTCCTTAGATGCTGCTGCACCCGCTGAGTTTCTCCAGCTTTTTGTGTAACGGACAATTTGACTGTCGGGTCCCGGCGACTGTTCGCAGCTACCCGAGCTGCTTCTATCCCCGGCTACAATGTAGCGGTAAGTGAGTGAGTTACTGGCATTATCCCCGACCCCCTCATTCTCAACAGTCCTGCTCTCCCCGAAACTTTACCCCTGGCACAGACTCCCCATACACTGTGAAAGGAACTGTCCCCCCAATTGGTCCCTTGAACAAGTGTTGTCATTCAATAAGATGACAACTGATTCCCTGTGTGCTCTCATTTTTCCCACCATCTCTCCACCTGCCATAACCCTTCCACCCCCCCCCCCCCCCCCGCCCCATCCCCCTTCAGTAATTCAGAATAAAGGAGACTCGGAAGCCATGGGCAAATTGACTTGTTACTGTTTTTATTTTTACGGTGAGAACAATCTGCGCATGCGCGGTTTTTATTTTTATCCGACTGAGTGCCTACCCTGAGTAATTACTCACGGCACGTGCCTGCATCACGGGTAGAGCTGCGGACTCACAGCGCGGAGTTCTGGGTTTGATCCTGACCCCAGGTGCTCTCCGTGTGGAGTTTACATGTTCTCTGTTTCCTCCCACATCCCAAAGACATGTCGGTTTGTGGGTTAATTATAAAATTGTTTGTAAAATTGCCCCTGATACGTTGGGAGTGGATGGGAAAGTGGGATAACGTAGAACTAGTATAAATGGGTCATCAATGGCCATCGTGGACTCATTGGGCTGCAAGTCCTATTTACATGCGGTGTCTTTCAATTTAATTCAAATCAATTCAGTGTTTCAAGCTGGGGATGTTAGGAACATTGGCATTCACACTGTATGAGAAATATTGATGAAAATTAATGAAATACATTCCGAGGCTGATGACATTATGTTAGACTTAAGAGCTGGAATAAATAATAGGATGCTGTTGAGACATTTTTAAAGCCCAACTGATGTTGTTTGACAGCACTTTTACATTACTTGGACATGCAGCAAAGTTCATCAGGAGATTGTGACCATGGTACACAGTTGGTGCACGATGTACTGTTGGTACTTTCACTGGGAAATGATGATTCCGGTGTGTCTGACAGGTTTCCATGGGGATGAGGGTGGTGGCACGGAATGTTGTGCTGGCCATGCCTTTGCTCACATACAGCCAAAGTGTTTAATACACTGCCCATTGCTGCTTCTGCACGCCATTCAAGCACTCATTTGGCAATGAAGACCTGCAGACATGACTGTTTGTTTTTCCCAGTGTTTGTCCAGACAACTGAGGCTTTGTCCACTCTAAATAGTTTTAACCGAATTAGCTGGAGTTGCAGAAAAGTAACAATGAAATTTGCAGCCTGCTCCTGAAACACTTCACTAAAAGTTTGTCTCCATGCTCTGCTTTACGTGACGAGCTACCCATAGAAGGGTAACCAAGTTTACAGATATGGAAGCCCTCTGTTAGGCTGCAACGATGAGAGAGAGAGATAAAAGATTTACTTTTTCTTTAGTTTCCTTTATAACCTCAGAACATTCCAAGACAATTCTTCTCCAAGAAATTCTCTGTGGAAGTGTGGCCACTGTTGAATGTGGACACTAATGTGCACACAGAAAGCTTTCATAGAAAAACCTGAGAAATTCTGCTGAATGAAAATGAGATGTAAAGAAGACACAAAGTGCTGGAGTAACTCAGTGGGTCAGGCAGCATCACTGGAGAACATGGATAGGTGACGTTTTGGGTCTGCACTCTTCTTCAGACTGTTTGTTTGGGAGGGGGAAAGAAAGCTGGAAAATAGGGATAGATATGGGGGGGAGGGGAGGGGGGAGTTTATAGGCAGAAGGTGGTGGACAAAGATAAAATAATTGAAGAGTTACAAATTGTGAAGCTAGAGGAAGGAATGCAGATGGAAGGGGAGGGGTAGGGCGAAGAGGGGAGAATGCAGCCATTTTAGATGCAAATGTCTGACCTATGGTGAAGAATGGGGGAGTGAATTCCCTGATAATTTTCATGAATTGACAGAAACTCCAAGTCAAAGTATGTCAATAAACAAAAATGAGATAAATGTTTATCTGATCCATTCTGGTGCAGGTTTAGTGACCTGAAACATCAACTCTTTCTCTCCCTGCAGTGCCGAATATCCTCTGCTGAACCTGTTGAATATTTCCAACGTTTGCTGCTTTTCCTTTGGATTTCCAGCATTCTGCTTTAGTAATATGTGTTCAGGTCTGAGTCTGTGAAGGACACTATACAATGTACGCCTTTCTTAAACCAAAGCAAGCTTGTAGTCACAGTTTGGCTGCAACATTCCCGAATGTGCCCTCAATGCCTCCATTGACGAGTGCCAGGTTAAGATTTTAAAACTCTGTGATATATTTTTCCAAATCCTTCGCTGATGTTAAAATATACTTTAGCTGAGCCAGTTCACAGACACAACATAATGTCCCTGTGGCACAGAGACGCACATTAAAAATATCAGGGGAGCACAAAGGACTGCATAGAATTTTTACAAGTGAATGGGAAATATTTAGTTAAGGCAGTGCAGAGATTCCAACAAAGGCCATCGTGACATTGGAACAGAGAGGACGGGTAACAGTGGGGTTCTTGGAGCAGAGCGGGTACAGCCACTGTGACTTGACACATCAGGGCTGGGATTAGACGCAGCACTAGGTTACATTGAATCACACAGACCTGCTTTTTGTTTGGAATACCATGGCCCTGGTTTGTGATACTGCTCTTTGGTCATTCCCACTGAAAAGTCTGACTATTTCAACAGGTTACAATGACTATGGATACATTAGAAGTTGCGAACAATGCAACTACTTGGGTGAATGTCAGTTTAAGTATTTCTGTATTAGATTGTAATCTAGGATGCACTTGTTTCCATTCTGGCTTTGTGGAATCTTAAATTGGCCCCACTGCAGAAGGTGCAGGAGTTATCTGTTGGGTAGGGTGGGCGTTGGATATCATATAAGTTCAGAACATGTGGTTAAGAATTTAGTTTCAACTATCCTAAAATTCCAAACAACACACACACTAGTGTTTTTTCTGTTATCACAATGCCAGACTTCCCTGTCTGCCCTGCATTATTTTACATTAGAGAATTAATCCCATGGATTCGGCCACAACAGCATTGGAGACGATGTGCTCTCTTGCTGAATGCAATGGTTGACTGTATCGATGGTACTACCACAGTTTAAACACGAACGTTCACACTTGACTGCAGAGACAGCAGGGGCTCCATGTACTCCTATGATGCATTCAGTGCATGTGCGTGGTCTGAACTGCCTTGGGATAGAGCAATTTCTGTAGTAGGTTTAGCTTTATTATTGTTACCTGCACAGACGTAAAGTTTTGTTTTGCGGTCTATCCAAACAGATCAGATATACTATACCTATATACAATCAGTTCAAACGCAAGTACAATAGGCATTTCAAAGGGCAAGATACAGAGTGCAGAATATAGAAACATAGAAATTAGGTGCAGGAGTAGGCCATTCGGCCCTTTGAGCCTGCACCGCCATTCAATATGATCATGGCTGATCATCCAACTCAGTATCCCGGACCTGCCTTCTCTCCATACCCTCTGATCCCCTTAGCCACAAGGGCCACATCTAACTCCCTCTTAAATATAGCCAATGAACTGGTCTCAACTACCCTCTGTGGCAGAGAGTTCCAGAGACCCACCACTCTCTGTGTGAAAAAAGTCCTTCTCATCTCGGTCCTAAAGGCTTTCCCCTTTAACCTTAAGCTGTGACCCCTTGCCCTGGACCTCCCCAACATCGGGAACAATCTTCCTGCATCTAGCCTGTCTAACCCCTTAAGAATGTTATAAGTTTCTATAAGATTCCCTCTCATTCTCCTAAATTCTAGAGAGTATAAACCGAGTCTATCCAGTCTTTCTTCATAAGACAGTCCTGACATCCCAGGAATCAGTCTGGTGAACCTTCTCTGCACTCCCTCTATGGCAAGAATGTCCTTCCTCAGATTTGGAGACCAGAACTGTACGCAATATTGTTCTCAACATTGTAGGGCACCAGTTCCTTAGACAAAGTCCTTTACCTTAATAGGGTAGAGGTGAATCTGACAGTACCCTAGCTCATGGAAGGACTGTTCAGAAGCTTGACAACGGAGGGAAAGAAGCTGTCCCTAATGTCCTGTTTTTTGGCGACCTGCTACGACGATGATAGTCGCCGGCAGTCGCCGAAAAAAATCGCCTAAGTGCGACAGGCCCATAAGTCTCTGGTGTGCACTCTCAAGCTTCTGTACTTTCCACTGGATGGGAGTGGGGAGAAGAAGGAATGACCAGGGCGGGACAAGTCTTTGATTGTGTTAGCTGCTTTTCCGAGGCAGCGTGAAGTGTGGATGGAGTGCAGCTACTTTATCCGTCATGAGTGATTTAAACCAATGAGGCAGACTGATAATATGAGGTATCAAGTGGAAAATGGTGTACCAATATGTCTGGGCATAAATCCAACCAATGTTGCCAATCCTGGACAGAACCAAGGATGGGCAACACTGACGTTACACTGAACATCATGGTGAGAGTCATCAATTATGAACTGTATTTTTTTCCCAGATTTCTCTTTCAACCTCTAGTTAACTTCAGCTGCTATCAGGTTTTCTCTCTTCTTTTCTGCTATTATATTCTCACTGTCACTGAAGCATTATGCAGGCCATTCTGCTCTGTGTTCAGTGTGAGTCAGTTTGCAGACATAGTGTGTCAAATATTTAATATGACCACTATTATGATAATGAATGCAAACTGATGTGTGCAGAAATTAGGAATGTAGAAATTAAAATGGATTTTTTTACCCCCAATACAAAATATTACCACAGCAGCGTTTCTCTGGAAATGAACGTAGAAGTGGTTACTATAGACTGGATGTGATTTCTCCTTGACAATGTCTATCAACAAGACTCTATGGCCTTAGTATATGAAACAGAATTGTCATGTCTCATTCCAAATTCCATCAGTGAGCTATGAACAAACATAGTAAAACTGAATTTCCATTGATATTGGAAGAAATGCAATGATTTCTGCAGTTGAAAAAGTATAAAATGTTGACAAAAGCTCATGAGCCAAGTTTTGAAAGTTAGTTTCCAGAAGCATAAAAAATTGGTGTGGGCCCATGTAGGTCGCGGGGAGAACGTACAAACGCTGTCCAGACAGCACCCGCAGTCAGGATCAAACCCGGGTCTCTGGCACTGTAAGGCAGCAACACTACTGCTGTGCCACCGTGCCACCCCATTGTTGGTACATATGATAATTAAACTCTTGACTGTGAAACAAATCAGGCAGCATTCAGATTGAGAGCCACGATCCTTCACTTTAAGTAATTTGAGAAATGCTCGTTTTTCAACATCACATCAAATATGTTGTTTGTATTTGTATTTTTATGCCATCACATTTGCACTTTACATCATTTCAATGTCAATACAAATAATTAAAACTGACAAAAAGCGTCACGTGATGGTGGAAGGGAGTCTCGCGCTGCCTTTTGCTGAATATTATAATTTTAACATCAAATCAACATTGATCCTTGGACCCCTGGAGATCCCAGCATCCCATCTTTATTATTGTTATACTGTATGTGTACTCTTTGTGTTTAATGGGCGCTGATATCATTATAGCCCACTTAGCAATTTAGCTCTGTATTTGAGTTTGCATTTAGTGTACCAAGTCTACATTCAACACTTTAATTTGCTGATCAAGCCTGCCCTGTTCCTGGAACCACTCTAGCCTGTTCCTATAATCCTTCATCAGAATACATTGGCAAAGGCCAATCAGGCAGCGGTCCGAGCATGTAGGGCAGTAAACAAGATACGGAAAACAATTTTGGTTTTCTCACGATCAGAGCTAACATTAGCACTTCAGCTTTTATAACCATACTCTAATGTACTTAAAGTTTTTTCGACTTAATAAAGCCACCCATATTTTATCATGTAACTTGCGCTTAGGGTGGATCTTTGGGCAATGAGCTAGTGAGGGAGTTGGGAAAGGGGAAAGTAGGTTGGAGGGATATCTGTGACTCAACTAATGCCAAGCCCAGGAACACAATTGCATGTGTAGGTAGCATTGTATGTCTCAGATTTACTATTGAATCCAGTGCAGCCCGCGATGGCTGACATTCATCTGGCACAAAAACACTCAATTGTCATGCAACGCCAGCGTCATGAGGGGGGAGGTTGCGTTCCCTCCTCAACAATCTGGAACACAACTTTTCTTAGCGTGAACCCACATCATCCGTGCATACATCAAGAAACGAGAGTTGGACAAAACATTTGTGTACATGTGTTTATTTATTTCCCACACAAGTTCTGTGAGAGTGAAGTTTATTCTACATCTCAAATTTTTGAGTAGTGATTTGTGATTTATGCAAGGGCAAATTTCTGTTACCCAAACTGCTGCAATGGGGGTTGCCTGATACTCAATTATAAGGTGATCTTGTGTCTTAAATAAATAGGTATTGTGGATATGCTGGTCAGTTTCGAGATTTTAAGAGGATCTGCAACAAAATCAATTATTAACTGTAAATTTTAATAATTATCAGCAAGCATGTTTCAAAAGTGAGTGATAAACATACTTGGTTCTTCGGACCCTATTGCAATAGATAACTTGAAAGGACTTTACTGCAGTAAGGTAAATACTTGAATACATTTGTTCATTTATACATTAGTAAGGCAGCCAATAAAAAACATGTCCTTACTTAACTAGGACAATGCAGGAAAATAACAACAGCACGGTCAGCAGAGCTGGCAGTGGTTCCATTTATGGGCATCAGATGGAGAACTGTCTTATGTGATGCAAGGGTATTGAATCTTCTCAGTGAACTCATGCAGCGCTTCTCAGTTTACAAATGCCAGCTATATTTCCTCTCATATAATGAAACCTCCCCGAAAATAAAGGCACATCCTTTATTATATGCAAATATCTGATAGCTTTGGGGCAAGCTCTTTAGTGGTGGAGCTGCATTGATACCTTCTGCAGTGCTTGAATGGCTAGCATAAATTCAGTTAATTGTCATCAAACTCTAGACATGAAAACCTACCAATTATCTGTTGATGTGTCATCAAACACATGACAAATTGCTTCCATAAATCCCCAACCAACCTTTGCATCACAAAACATGCTAAGTTCCTTTTTACAATACTGTAAATATACTGTCACTCATAACGCCATCCACCTTCCACTGGTCTGAGAATGAAATGTCATTGTAAGGATCGACATTTCTGACACAGAGATGAGGTACGACAAATTCAAGCAAATAACTTGAATTCTGCAAAAAAAAACAAAAGCACATTGTTTCTCAATGATCAGTTGTATGCAGTTTAAAGGGCCTGTCCCACTTACGCGATCTTTCTCGGCGACTGCCAGCACCAGTCATAGTCGCAGCAGGTCGCCGAAAACTTTCAAAATGTTGAAAATCCAGCGGCGACCAGACAAGTCGCGGGGTGATGCCTGTTTGGTCGTGAGTAGTCGCCCAAAGAGTTGTGCCTTTTTCTGGTTGCCACTGGATTTTCAACATTTTGAAATTTTTCGGCAACCTGCTGTGACAATGACGGGTGCTGGCAGTCATCAAAAATTTGCGCAAGTGGGACAGGCCCTTTACAGACTCACAAAGTAGGTCAAACTTTTGATCTGAAAAAAAAGTTTTACTATGACTTTCCTGCGTTTTCCTCTGGACCATAAAACATTAGTTGGAAAATGTCTCATGGTTTCTGCAATCATCAACCTCACAGTATCATCGCTATCACTGCAATTTGGTAAGGACCCTCATTACTACTGTAAACTAATGAAACTCCCCATGACCAATAACTTATACAATCTTTTATTACTTCACTTGCAAACAGCCGAGTCCACACTTCATGACCATGGCTTGAAATGTGGATCCAACCCAACGCAAGTGCGCTGAGGATGTGTTGTTTGATGATTCTGGTCAGCAATACTTTCAAAAGATTAGAAAAAACATTGAAAACAGACTCCTCCCCCCCAAAAAAATCCTGCACATTTGAAACGTCTGAAAGGAAAATACAAGTCAGCAATTCCCTGTGCAGACAGAAGATTTTGTACAAAACAAAGAACTAAACATCTTTGCGTGCAGCTAGAGGACATTTGTTTCATGTAATCTAGTACCAGGTCCCACACAAAGGATGTGGTTAAAAAGGGAGTTCGGAAAACAAAGCAGTCTGGAAAAGCCGGAATCAGACTGATGTGGATGGATATAATTTATATTTTACAAGCAGCTGGCGCAGACGTAAAAACATATTAAATGATGATGATGTGATTTACACTTTTATGTCAGCAGTATATCTAATTAAAACTATTTCAGTTGAAAATTAGAACTAGCCAAACATTGTGTGAGGTTAAATAAACTGTGCACAGTGCAGAAACAAGGAAATGCAGATTCTGGTGAATACACAAAAGTAACTCAGTGTGTCAGGCAACACCTCTGGAGAACATGTATAGGCGACGTTTTGGGTCGGGACCCTTCTTCGGACTGATTGTAGGGGGAAAGCTGGAAGAGGTGGAATCGTGGACCGTACCGTGGACCATGTATATGGCTCAGTTCTTCTCTCTACAGGTTTCTAAAGTGTAGTCCATGTCCATTTTCTCTTTCAACAGCCAAGAAACGTAATATAGCTCTTGAGCCCAACTCTCGGGATGCTGGGGGATTGACTGAAAACTATTCTCGTTACGATTTCCTCAGCAGCTGAAAGCGTAGATCCCTCTGCAATTACTGCGATCTCTGTGATACTCTGTGGTCAGACTGGTTTCCCTTAAGGTTTCAATTATGGCATCTCAGATCCTCTGCCATGCTCTCCCTCTCCCTGACAAAGGAGACGCCGCCATGATTTGATGCCAGAACAAGTACTTCTCTGCCATGATTTGATGCTGTGACTGTCGGTAAGATCGCACAGTTTCATTCAGATACAGTAGCACACATTAAATTGTAAACTAAGCCAATGCCAACCTAAAAGTAGAGTTCAAAAGGAGGCCTTGCGGGGAGAATAAAAAAAACTATTATTGCCGGTTTGTCGAGATCTCGGTAATTGCTATACCTGTCTGATTATTTACTGTTACTCCACTGAATTATAATATCATAATGGTTCTGGTTTCACAGTTACTAATGGGACTCAACATGAAAGGATATATTCCCTCTGCAAGGATGGCTAATATTTTAGCAGGCAGCACAACTCAGATTTTTAAGCACAAGAGACTAGTGGCAAGGGAGAGTTCAGGATGGTCAACAGAGAGTGCGGTGGAGAGGAGGATAATGTTCTCCATGAACAGAGAAGACATTGCATAGAACAGGATGTGCAGGATTCAGTGCGGCATTGTGATGCAGCGATAGAGTTGCTGCCTTACAGCGTCAGAGACCCAGGTTCGATCCTGACTACGGGTGCCCCTTCATAGGGAGTTTGTATGTTCTCCCCGTGACCCGCGTGGGTTTTCTCTGAGAACCGATTACCTCACAGGCTCCAAAAACGTACAAGTTTGTAGGTTAATTGGCTTGGTATAAGTGTAAATTGTCCCTAGTATGTGTAGGGTAGCGTAGTGTGTGGGGATCGCTGGTCGGTGTGGACTCGATGGGCTGAACGGCCTGTTACCACGGTGTATCCCTAAACTAAACAGACGTAATAAATAACAGAACAGAGAAAAAGCAAAATCGTATTCTGACATTTGGAAGAAAATCAACTGCTGAAATATTTTTATCAATGACTCGCCTGGCTTTGGATTTCAGTTAAAATTAGTCTACAAATGTACATCTTCAAACAGAGTGGATAACTGGCTCTTTATACTTGAATGTGTACAATACAACAAATAAGATTGATGTACTACAAAGACAGACAACACACAGAGTTAATACCAAATTATATCACTTGGTTACACTGGCAGCAAACTACCAAGAATATTATTCCTCATGAACCATTAAGACTTACATCAATGCCCATGAGTTAAATATCAGGAATGGCTGACCAGCCTAAATTAAATACTTTTTCTTTTGCCACAGCCATTAATAGCAGAGGAATTTCCAATAAATCACAGACATTAAATGCACTCTCAGCAAATGGGGCCAACAAGGTAGAGACCTCTGGACACACTGGAAATTACTGCTTTGCCAGCAACAGCACAGAATTATTATTTAGATTCCTCCTGATAAAACGACCATGAACCTGACATGTGATTGCACCTCCACAGATCTGCCAGGTAACCATGGTTGCACTGTGGCAGTGACCGTTCCAACCATGAGACCACTGCTTCCAACTTCAATGGCCCCCAAGGCCCAAGGGTGAGAAGGTCAGAGTGAGCAGGTCATTGTCCAGTAGGTGGGGGTCAATCTAGGGCCAGGGTTTGGAGCGGTCTCGGAGATCAGGTCCTCCAACATCTGGGAGCTCCGGGTTTCGACCAACCGATGTTTCTGGTGTGGTGAAGGAGGGGAAGATCAGAGAGCAGGCGTGTGTGTGTGTGGGTGCGAGGGGAATCAGATTCATAGAATGAACAGGTCAGAGGGATTGGAGCCCGTGGGGTATTGGGACTGGGGAATTTGGCAAGTTGGGTTGACCGGTCCATGGCCAAGGACAAAAGATAAGCAGATGACTTGCCGTAGTTGGGTTCCAATTCCCTGCTGTGCTGTGCAGTCCTACGTGCTTCTGCGAGCCTCAGAGCCCCTGAGGGAATATTGCAGGGGAAACAATGCAAAGCTGCATTTGACTGGCACGAACGTGACCATCAGAACCGGAACTTGCCTGGTCAAATTACCTGGGGAGGTGCAATCACACAAAACGCTGTAGGTGACGTTCAGAAAGTCAGCAATTTGCAGATTTGATTTAGTGGTGAAAAAAGAAGTATGTTTCAGGTCCTGATTTTCAGAATAGAAATGTTTTAAAACTTCTAAATGCGGGCTCACAGTTATACATTAAAAGATGGTGATCGTTATGAAGTGTTTTCAAGTTTTATCCCAATGAATGAAGATGTATCCCCGTTTCATGACCGTGACAATAACATCCCAACTGGCAGCCTGATAACATCAGAGGAGCGCAGTGGAGGTGGAGATGAAATGATAATGCAACACTGAGAGAAAGCTGCACTGACTCCACACTAAGAACTCTATTCCAGGTGGCATAAGCAACTTCCTATTAGCCAGAGTGAAATAACATCCTAACGCTGAGGGAATCAAACCCATGGTCTTTGCACAATGAGCTCAGGAGGCATCAGCTTATTTTGAAACTGCAAGACAAAGGCAAGGACCATGGTTGGCTAGGCAAGTCTATCCACCCAGTCTGGGGTCAGTCTCTTCACCAGAGCGCATCACTCGTGAAACCACTGAAGAAGTTTGTGGAGGCCAAGGACTGAGCAGTAAATCTCCGAAGCCATTTCTGTGGGTCATTTTGAAGCATTGCAAAAGAAACACAGCTCTCTGCAGTCCCAGGACAAAACTTTGTAGTTATTTCATAATCAGCAGATTTCATTGTAAAAAGGGAGGTGGCTGATTGCTTATTTGTCATGCAGTCGCTGTGTATTACTGATCCTTTGTGTTTTAGATTGCTGGGTCAAATGGATCAAAGGTTTAGTACAAATCTTGATGTAACAGTGTGCTGCAGAAACTGAAAAGTTCACACATTCACTCTTAACCCCATGCTGAGTAAACTGCAACCAGCTGGCCCTGGCAGTGTGCGTGCAATTAACATCAATGTCGATTCACTCCGAGGTTAGGGCAGACATTTGCTGACATTCCTGCCAATCATTATCCATCAATTACAGTTGGAGACCGGAACCCCTGCGGAGGTCAGGGGAACTCAGTGATCAGGTTCAAACATAATGTAGGGAGAGAGCGAGAGGTGAAATTATGAAAGATCAGACTAGAAATGAATCAGCATTGTTTGGAGAGGACGTCTAATGTAAAACGTATGATCAACTGGTAATTAGAGATAATCCAAGAGTAAACTTGTTGAATAGAACGACCTCTGCTGACATGATGAAATATCAGCTAGAGAGTGGGCCTGACCTCCCATCTACCTCATTGGAGACCTTTCAATGATTGTTAATCGGGCTTTGGCAGACTTCAAAGTTGCATCTTTGCACTAAATGCTGTCGCCTTTATACTTTATCTTTGCACTGTGACGGCCTGGTTATATTCATGTATAGGATTTTTTAAAAACTGGATAGCACACAAACAGAAGTTTTTGTACATGTGCACCTTGGTACGCGTGACAATAACAATAAATAAAACTAAACTAAACAGACAGGACATGGGTGCAGGAATCACTCCTGTTCTTGGCGGGACCGAATGATTTCAGCTCACTATAGACGGACTGCGGCACACAAGCTGCTTTCAAGGTCATCTCTTTCCAGTGGAATGGAAATGGAGTAATGAAGGCAGCGATCTCACTCAGCGGCATGCAAGGGCCATTTATCAAACAGTACAATAGATTACATTTCCATAAGCAGAAAAAATGTTTGATATAAATTTAATTCTGATTTAATGTAAAAAAGAAATGAAATTCTGGTGAGAATTTCTGCCTGTGTCTTTCCCTCTCTCTGCCTCTGCCGTCCCCCCCTCGCTCTCTCTCTCTCTCTGAAATCTCACAGATGTTGACAACTTTATCTCCCAGGTGTAAATGATTAGCATCTATTTATTGTAACTGTCAACACATCACAATTGAGGGAATTAGTCGACTGTAATGATCCACTGGTGTTTACTGTTTTAAATGTTATGAAATAAAGCAGATTGAATGAGTATTTCCCTCAGGCCCTCAGAGATACACGAACACCATCTTTCACAATTGTTGCAACTCCAATCAGAGAGACTTTACTGAGCCTTTGATTCTCCATTGCGTTGCGTTCTCCCTTACATTTTGAGCTAAATGCAAAAGGAATGTTGTTTGAGTTGAGAATCTTAAACTGAACTATGAAGGCATTGCAGACAGACAAAACTGCTGGAGAAACTCAACGGGTGAGGCAGCATCTATGGAGCAAAGGAAATAGGCAATGTTTCAGGTCGAGACCCTTCTTCAGATTGATGAGAGGGTGGGGGTGCGGGAAGAAGAAAGGGACGGAGCCATTGGGCTGAGGGAGAACTGAAAAGGGGAAGATAAAGCAAGGACTACCTGAAATTAGAGAAGTCAATGTTCATACCGCTGGGGTGCAAACTGCCCAAGCGAAGTATGAGGTGCTGCTCCTCCAAATTACGGTGGTCCTCACTCTGGCCATGGAGGGGGCCCAGGACAGAAGGGCCGGATTCGGAATGGGAGGGGAAGTTGAAGTGCTGAGCCACCGGGGGATCAGGTAGGTTAATGCGAACCGAGCGGAGTTGTTGGGGGAAACGATCACCAAGCCTACGCTTGGTCTCACAGTGGAGCAGCTGACATCTAGAGCAGCGGATGCAATAGATGAGGTTAGAGGAGGTGCAGGTGAACCTCTGCCGCACCTGGAAAGATTGCTTGGGTCCTTGAATGGAGTCAAGGGGGGAGGTAAAGCGACAAGTGTAGCATTTCCTGCGGTTGCAAGGGAAAGTGCCAGGAGAGGGGATGGTTTGGGTGGGAAGGGACAATTTGACCAGGGAGTTACGGAGGGAGCGGTCTCTGTGGAAAGCAGACAGGGGAGGAGATGGGAAGATGTGGCCAGTGGTGGGATCCCGTTGGAGGTGGCGAAAAAGTCGGATGATTATTTGTTGTATGTGACGGCTGGTAGGGTGGAAGGTGAGGACAAGGGGGACTCTGCCCTTGTTACGAGTGGGGGGATGGGGAGAGCAGAGCAGAGTTACGGGGTACTGAAGAGACCGGCATTGATGAAGGCATTGCGATATCAGTAGCCAACAACAGTTAAGATCCAAACTTCTCAAAGTGCCTCCTAGATCTGTTGGAACAAAGTCTGACAGAGCAACACAGGCTCCTGGTTCGAGGGGCTAGTTTGAGGAAACCTCCGGGTGGCGCCAGCAATGGCTGCCTTGCCAACAGTCTGTCTGTCCCTTTCTTCTTTGTTGGTTTTATAGTATGTGTTAAATGTATGTTTTTAACTTGTTTTATGTGGGGGTAGGTGATGGGGTTGGGGGAAACTTTTTTAATCTCTTACCTCGATGGAGATGCCATTTTTTTCTGTATCGTATCCCCATCCATACTGCGGCCCAACAACGAGGAGTTTGCTGGAGATCGATTTAAGGAGCTCTACTGCGGGTGGCTGCGGACTTTAACATCGTGGAGCTCGCAGTCTCTGGTCAGAGACCGACTTCGGGAAACTCCAAGCCGCAGATGCTTCGACCGCCCCGATCATGTGAGCTTCGATAGCCCCGACGCTGGGGCTTCGATCGCCGGCTGCGGGAGCTTCGATCACCACGACTACTGATGATTCGAGTGCCCCGACCACGGGAGAATAGAGAAAGAAGATTGGACTTTATTGTCTTCCATCACAGTGGGGAGTCCGCTGTGGTGGCTGTTTATGTTAACTTTTATGTATTTGCGTGTCGTGTTGCTTTTTTTTTGGTATGGCTGAATGGTAATTCGCATATCACTGTAGCTTAATTGGTACACGTGACAATAAAAGACCTTTGAAACCTTATAATCTTATATATTTCTATCAACCCCATTTCCCATCCCCCTTCCTTCACTCCAGAGTGGCAGAGCGACATAGTGGAGCAGTGGAAGAGTTGCTGCCTTACAATACCAGAGGCCCAAGTTCCTTCCTGACTACGGGTGCTGTCTGCATAGAGTTTGCACCTTCTCCCTGTGACTATGTGGGTTTCCTTGGGGTGCTCCTGTTTCCTCCCACATCCCAAACACATACAGGTTTGCAGGGTAATTGGCTTCTGTAAATTGTTCCTAATATGCAGGATAGAACTAGAGTATGGGTAATTGCTGGCCTCCGCGGACATGGGGGGGGCAAAGTGCCTGCTTCCATGCCGTATCTCTTTAAAAAAAAGATACGCAAGCCCAGCCTTTCCAATCTATCCCCGTAGCTATCTGTCCCTGAAGTACCTCTAATCCAAGCAGCATCCTGGTGAATCAACTATGCATTCTCTCCAGCCCAACAACCTTCCTTTACTGTGGTCATCAGAATGGCCAACAGCACTTTGAATGTGGTCAAAGTTGCAATATAACGTCCATCTATTATATTAATCCTTTGATGCATGAAAACATATTTTCATTTCTGTGAGTTAGATGCAACTAATTAATATTTTGCTGAAACCCTTTCTGCTGTAGAATTCTACGGACTACAACCAAATCACAGAAAGCAATTCTTCTCATCATCGTTTGATACATACAGATCTATCCCTAATTCTGTAACCCTACAGGCTGGTAAAAAATCCGCTCTAGATTTACTTGTCAATCCCTCTCTCCATATGAAGTGTGTCGATGAGAACACCACTCGTTTTTCTTACCTGCACAGAATAGAAGCAGATCCTTCACAATCTTTGATCTTTGGTCAGCTCCCTCAACCCAAAAATCAATGTCATGAAACTTTGTGTTGCTCTATGGCAAGTAAAATCCTTCTAGGCTCATTGAGAAAAATGTAAATTTAGATAGCAGCAATGGCATGTTTATGAATGCAAACGAGGGTATTCATGCAATAAATTAATATAAAAGGTAGATATCTGCCCCATATGTCATGGCGTGTCAAGTCCTATTAATATTACTGAATCACTGGCATCAGAATGGATTGCTGTTCATTTCAGCTCCAGCTCCTCAATATCATATTTCTAAAGTATGTGTCAAAAACAAAGGTCTTTGTATCCTCTTGAGCATTCCATCCCATTTACCATCAATCCTGATCTCTCCGATTTCCACTGATCCCCATCACTCCAAATTGAAATTCTTTGTCCTCATTTATAAATAATGTCCTAACATGACTCTGTAACCCCCCCCCCCCTATTCTATTGATGCATCTCAATCAGACACAGGGTTTGTAGCCATGTGGGTCAAATGCTTGGGAATAAATCTCTCCTCCCAAGTTCCCCTGAATTTTTACCGATGCCAGAGGGATTCCAATAGATCTCACTTGATAAGCTAATATGATTTTATTCATAGTACTTAGAAGCCCCTATGAATAAGTGCAACTGCAAACACACACCATGGCCCAAGTTGGGTAAATTGAACTTTCTGCTCCATTAAATGACCTGTCTTGTAAATGAAGATTGCACTCAGCACTACAAGCTCTCAAAAATAACTGCTTCAAGGTTTCAAGGTCAAGGTTTCAAGGTCAGTGTGTCACGTGTATCAATTAAGGTACACTTAAATTCGAATTACCATACAGCCATACTAAAAAAAAGGAACAAGCCAAAAACTACATCAACATAATCATCCACCACAGCGGATTCCCCACATTCCTCACTGTGATGGAAGGCAATAAAATCCAATCTTCTTCCTCTTTATTCTCCCACAATCGGGGCAGTCGAACCATCGCAGTCAGGGCGATCGGAGTTCCCTCAGCCGGCGGTCGAAGCCCCCGCATTGGGGCGACCGAAGATCCTGCGATCGGGGCGGTCCAAGCTCCTGTGGCTCCTGTGGCTTGGAGTTTCCCAAAGTCGGTCTCTGACCGGAGGCAGTGAGCTCCACGATGTTAAATTCCGCAGGCTCCCGCGGATGGAGCCCTGAGGTCGATCCCTGGCAAAGGGATCGCGGCCTCCGGGAAGGTAAGTCCACAAGCTTCCGCAGTGGAGCTCCTGAAATCGGTCTCCAGCAAAGGCCGCCAACTCCTCGATGTTAGGCCGCAGTGCAGATGGATACAATACGGGGAAAAAAAATCGCATCTCAAGCAAGGTAAGAGATTAGAAAAAGTTTCCCCCAAACCCACCCACCCCCCACTTAAAATAAGCTAAAGAACACTATACAACCAATAAGGAAGGGACAGACAGACTGTTGACAAGGCTGCCATTGCTGGTTGCACACGGACAAAGGAAAATCTATCTTCCAGTTATCAACTTAGAACATCTGCTCATCCATGGTCTATACTTGTTGTCCATTAGGTATGGATGGGTGACTGCACGTTAAGATTGAAGATAAAATCAGTGTTCTGCGTGAACAGAAAGCCATGAAGATGCAAACCTGCAGTTCCGGCACTCTGAAAGTGACATATGCACCTGGATCAAAGTTTGAATGGATCAAAGTTTTCTGCCTTAGTTGCCCAACCTGAACAAATGCTGCAACAAAAGCATTTGTTTCGCACAAGTTAACTAGACTCTGCAACATTGGCCATAAAATTCTAAATTATGGTGCAACCTTCTTGTGCGCTGTGTGATTAGACTAATCTAAATCCAATCAAGTTTACCCATGTCCACCAACACTTTAGTAGACAGATTACTTCTTTGAATTCCATGCAACTGGCATGCAGCAACATCGTGGCTGCAGCTCTTTGGCAACCGGAACAAATGGTTGCAACGTGCTTGCATGGGACTGGTAATGCAGATTCAGTTCCACACTGCAGGCATATTCCGTACCCCTCCCATGCTGAAGGGTGCAGCCTCACTAGGTCATTTACGTGATCGTGGCCATTCACATGCAGATCCTCTTTTCAGTCCAACTCCTGAAGCCACATTCTGCCCACACCATCTCAACCATCTCAACTCATCGTCCCTCCCGCAGACCCACCACCAGCAATGAGCAGCACACCGTCAGTCCGCTTCCCTCCACAGGACCAGACTGGCAGAGCTGGAAGAGGAAAAGCGACTGTGCATGTTTATGTGTCAGTGGCATTACTAAAAAGCACAATGTCGCAATCAATATCGCAAAGGGATGGCAAGCACAAACAATGCACCTGGTCCACTATACATCCCCTGCAGTACGGGTTTCCCACCAGACCTCAGCGGGACAGGCAGCATCTCTGGACAGCAGGAATGGGTGACGTTTCGGATCGAAACCCATCTTCAGAGTTACACCAGCATTTTGTGTCTATCTTCATTGTAATCCAGCATCTGCAGTTACTTTCTACACACAATTATGTTACTTTTTTTCGTCTTCTTCTATTCACATCCCATAACTTTGATACAGTTTAGATCAAGAACATTACGTTTAGTATATTCACTTAAACCAAAATAAAGGTAGATCCATCTCTCTTGGGCACTGAAGGGGTTACATTTCACACGCTGACAGTGAGTGAAGATGAAAGATCTCTTTAATCTTGAGGAACGATGATTTGATGCAGTTCCACTCCTTTTAAATTATCATAAATGCTTCCGCAATAACTTATGAAAGTTGTCCATTAATTGTAAAAAAAAATTATATTGCACTTTTCTTTGAAAATGGAGCAAAAAACGAACAAAACGTTTGATCTTGTCAGAAAAGAAGATATCAATATGATGGTAACATTGGAACATTAGATATCGTTTGATGCACAGGAACAGTGGGGATGGAGAGAGGTGGTTCACATATTCCCACCCTGAGCATCTGAGTTCAATCACTAGTGAATATAAAGTGGGAATACTCACAGGAGTTTGAAAACAATTGTGACATGTTGGGACTTTTATGGGAAAGGAATGTTACAAATCATTATTCAGGATTTCAGTTTGATGTTGAGACAAGCTAGTCATTTAAATGCGTTGACATGAATTGACTGTGATGTCGCTGAATTCATTATTTTGATCAATAGCGTGAAATAAAAAGGCTCATCAAGGCTACCATTCATCATTTTCTAATAACTAATCCCAATTATCATGATTTTCAATAATTATCATGTGCGAGATAAACAGATGGTAGAAAATTGGGACTTCCATATTTTATCTTCCAATCTTAATTGTTCATGCCATCTGCAGTAAATTATGAAATAATTGCAGGGACTGTTTTGGATGAAAAATCATGGAGAATGCATTTTTTGTTATAAATTCCGAGCCTTGATTATTTAAAAACAAGGCATTCACCCTTGGAACTTAAAGAATACTCATTTCATAAGAAGCAAAAAAAAAACAGGCTGCAGGAACTCAGGGGTCATATCCTCATATTATGGTTATGAGGAGAAGGCAGGAGAATAGGGTTTAGTGGGAAAAATAGATCAGTCATGATCAAATGGCAGAGCAGCTTCGATTGGTCGAATGGCTTAATTCTGCTCCTATGTCTTAGGGTCTTATAAGCGGAGGGAATGGACAAACAACATTTTAGGTTGGGATTCTTCTTCAGATTGTACACCAGTTCCGTCATCAGTTCTATCAACAAAGCATCAGCCACCCGCTTACATATAGTCCTGGGATGAGCCCCTGGATGGGGGTCCACGTTTACCCTGGGGATCTGTTTCAAACCTCACAGTGTGTCTCAACTAGTGGCAGAAGTGAAGTATCAATATATTGTGATTTGTTTTCGTAATTATTAAAGATTATTAATCTGAGTGATTGATGACAATATCCTATGTCATCTGAATCAGCATTTTACAAGATTCCACGTTATTTCAATGCAACCACTACCTGAAGTGAAACTAGAGTTTATAAAGTGCTGGATACAATATGTTGGGCATCACGTTGCCCCAAACAGTTTAAAGTGCAAGACTGTTTTCAAGCAGTAAAAGAATGATCATCTTCATAATGAGATATAATGGGATAATGAGACATAGACTATTTTTGGACAAGCGGGCGGTAATTGTAGACTTGTGAAGTGAATAAATCAATCCTGCAATAAAAGGTTGAATACGCACTGGTAAAGTGGCATTGATGACTGGTTTCCTCATCAAGGGTACAGAGAGAAGGGAGAGTCGCATCCCCATCAGCAGGCCCTGGCAACCCTGGCAGGTATCCCATTCACAGACACATTCCCCATGTTTTCGGAGCCCTGCGCGATGTCGGGACCAGCTCCGCACAACTCCATATGGCTCCAGCGATCTAAGTGGGACAGGCCCCGCGATGCCAGACGGCTCAAGTGACCACGTTAGGTCACGCTTGCTGCATGGAGTCGCATGCTGGTGGGACAGGCCCTTTACACTCCCATATTAACAATAACAAATGCTATTTGCCGGCCTAAGACCAGACTGCCAAATAAAATCCTTGGTTTCAGTTCTATCACAGGCAGAGATTACCAGGCTGACAAAGGATGTTCAAATCCTCTTGAAGAAATTCACTGGCTCTTGGGAATCCCTGGTCCACATCCACACAAAGTGGAAGAGGTGCATCCAAGATGTCATGAGAATGACAAGTCTATGCAGAAGGAACACACAGAAGCGACATAAAATGTGGAAGGAGCAAAGCTCACAGAGAGCCCATCACCCACTGTGCCGAGTACATCCCGCCCACTTGGTATCATGTTCAGCATGGACATTGTGGGTCGAAGGGCCTGTTCCCCTGCATTACTGTTTTATATTTTATGTTATATCTGCACAACAGACCTACAAAATCATTCATGTAAAAATGAAAGGTGCCACAATCTACAAGATCCAGTCATGATTAACATGTTCTTTCCAATCTAAGCTAATAATAATAAAAGGTTTTTGGACAAAGCTGAACAAAAGAAACAAGGAACTGCAGATGCTGGTATACAAAAATGACACAAAGTGCTGGAGTAACTCAGTCCGTGCACCTCACAGAAACAAAGAGATTTATTTTGTCCTGGTGTCATGACCATATTGTATTCATTGAAGACCAATTTATCAACAGAAACATTGGCCACAGATGGATCGATCAAACCCTTAAAGTGAAATAAGGGGCCGCACATAATACAGACGTTTAGTTTGGCCTATCCTGGAACTTTAAAATGGATCCACTGCTTTGCAATCTTGCCCAGAAAAGAATTAAATATTTTATCCACACAGTCCTCATCAGTCAAGAAGGTGACCTGTGCTATCAGCTGTTTCAAGACAAAGTACAAATGTCTGAGCTCGCAGTCATCCCATCAGTTTCAGGCGATTGCCTAATTTAATGTGTGTGCATTGGACTTCAGACAACAGCTGCAAGGAGTCTGCTCACGCCTTTACTCCGTCTCGGGAGTCTATGGCCACCCCGCTACTCATCAGTTTACTCAACGCTAAAATTAGCTATTATGTAATGCCGCCAATTTTGATTTGAGTCAATTGACCAGCAAAATATTTCCGAGGCTTAAGATTTTTTTTAAAACAAGGAGCCACAGATCCAACTATTAAATTATCTGACTGACAAATGCCAATGAAAATAGTTCAACTTAAAACCCAGTGTAATAACATTCAGAGCAATATTTAATATAACGGTAGTGAATGCGAATTTTTAAATATTTTATGAACATTAAATGTTCAAACTAAGGAGAGTTGTAGAAACATGTAACTGGCTCATATTCTGTGAAGGAGCATGAGAGGGATGCAAAGAAACAATTTGTAGTCATCATTGTATCCTTGGAACTTTCACTGCCATTGGCAGTCTGTGTGAGAAAAGAAGTGGATCATAGTTGACAGTTCTCATCCTGTTTCACACTGAGGTGTACCACAGGCTGATAAATGTAAATCAAAGTACAATAAATCTAAACGGTCCTCCCATAAGCCGGGGTACTGTCTTCTACCTCATGGACGCCATTGGACTTTGTCCGTTGAACTGATGTGCTACAATGAGCTACAATGTTAAGAAATATATTCTGCACTCTGTATCTTCTCCATTACTCTATCTCTTGTGTTTGAGTGACTTGATTGTATTTATGTACGGTATATCTGATCTGTTTGGATAGCATGCCAAGCTACCAAACTCTACCTCGGTACATGCTACAACAATAAATCTAAACCTAAACCAATGACGAAATATACAAAAACATTCATGTAAAAATGAAAGATGCGACAAGATCCAATCATGATTAACATGTTTTTCCCAAACTATGATAACAATAACTGAAGATTTTTGGACAAGGCTGAGCTAGAGAAAAAAGGGACTGCAGATGCTGCTATATAAAAATCACATAAAGTGCTAGAGTAACTCAGTAGGACAGGCAGCATCTCTGGAGGACATTGATAGGTGACATTTCAGGTTGGGACCCTTCTTCAGATGAATTAAGATATGCAGGCTCACATTTGAAAAGGGCGCAAAGCCCAGTAGAAAAACCGATGCCTGTACGTTGGGAGATGGTTTCTGAAGAATTGGTAATCATTGTAAGGAATCAGGACAGACAAAGTTACCCACAGATTGAAGAAAGTCAATGCAGCTCCCACAATCTATAACTTGCGAGATAAACCAGACAGTCACCAGCACAATATTTCCAATAAATTCAGAAACATTCAGCAGGTCAGGCAGCAGCTGTGGAGAGAGAACCAATGTTTAAAGTCCTTTCTTCTGAACCAAGAAAGTGAGAAGAAGAGATTAAATTGATGTCCGAGAGAAGGTGGGGGACCGACGGAGATGACAAAAGGTTTACGTGGGTAAGGTTAGAACGTGGTTGCAATGGGGATAATTTGTCAGACATTATCCAGTCAATGGATTAATGGGGCAGCTACAGAGAGGAAAAAATGGAGAGAAAAAAACCCATTAATCGAGGCCAGCTGGAGAGTATGAAAGCCAGCAAAAGAACATGGACAATTGAGCACTGTCGGATGTGCTCAGCATGTCAAGCAGTGGTAATGATGGGAGTAAACTGAGCAATGACGGAGTGGAAATGGCCAGTTTCAATACATGCAGTGAGAACAAGTGACCTTATGACGAGTGCAGAAAGGTCCAATCAAAAGATGAGTTGAGTTTGGTTTAATGTCACATGTGCCGAGGTACAGTGAAAAGCTTTTGTCGCATGCTATCTAGTCATCTTCTCATTATTAGAAGATGAGAAGCCCCAATGGAAGATGAGGTGCTCTTCCTTCGGCTTGCATTTGGCATTGCTCTAACAATCAATGTGGGGTGGGACAGAAAATAATAGTGGGAGTTCTGATAGACCCCAATGGACTGAATACAGGTATCCCCCCAAAACTGTAGCCAACTCACGAGTGCTTTCTCCATTGAAGAGGAGAAATGGTAAACAATACAAGCAGAACAATTGTGGCTTAATTTTGAATGACTATTTGGTACGTCGTCTCCATGCAAACGTAACTCAAGGGTGGAAGAGCAAATCAGGGAGTCACAAAGGGAATGGTCCCTTCGAAATGCTGAGTGAAAAGGAGGGGAGACGTGACTGGTGGTGGGATTTTGTTGATGCTGATAGAAATTGAAAAATAATATGATGAACACGTATGTGGGTGGGAGATGAAGACCAGGGAAACTCTATCCTTGGTCTGTTCAAAAGTTGTTTGGAAAGTAGATGAGATGTGGTCTGGGGATAGTTGACAGGCCATGATCTGTTGAGCATTTCCAGCATTCCCTTTTATGTTTTACATCTTCCATTTTGTTTTGCCCCTCATTCTCTTCAATTCCTAACATATTTGTTTTTGTACTTTCCCACATCTGGTGAGGGATCTCAGACCTGAAAAGTTAACTGTTTCTCTTTCCAGGCAGGCTGCCCGACCTGCTTAGTTATTCCAGCATTTTTCAGGGTATTTTGTCTGATTTCCAGGCTCTGCAGTTCTATGATTTTCAACTGAGCGAGTTTGCTTTTACTGGATTACTACCCAATTTAGGCGCCAGACATTGCAGGAAACCAGAGATAAGCAGAATTCTCTATGCAATCCATTTCTCTGTCACATCTTCCGAGAATATATTCAAGCTTGGTTATCAATATGAATATATTTAATGCTGTTATTCAATATAAAAAATTCTTGCACATTCCAATTCTCCCTTGCAACTTGAAGAGTTTGTACAAAAATGCTAGACTCTGATGAATATCACCCATTAGAGCAACTTTCACAGACTGGTTTCTCACAGTTATTGCTCCCATAGATTTGCTCAACTTTGCTGGTAGATGACAGAGTTTTTACAAGTGTGAGAAGTGGTTTATTATTTTATTTCAGCAGAAAGCTTCACTGCTGCAATTCACTGTCGGTTCCACCCTGATCCCGCTCCTCTCCCATCCTCACAACCAAAATAACACTCGGGACAAGACATTATTATTCATGGTCTGAACATCCATGTAGGTTAGAACATGGGCTGACGGAAAATTGCAGCATAGTTCTGGGCGTTTTGTGCACCTGAAGAAAGGACAACTTGTTTGGATTTTCACTCATGCAAAGAATATGTTTCCAGCATTAAACTCCCTCCAAAATAACTGGGTGGTGTCTGAATGGAGTTTGTACGTTCTCTCCATAAACCATGTGGGATTTCTCCAGGTGCCCCAGTTTCTTCCCACATTCCAAAGACATGCAGTTTTGTAGGTTAATTGGCCCTCTGTAAATTGTCCCTAGTGTGTAAGATAGAACTAGTTTATGGGTGATCGCTGGTCAGCATGGATTCTGTGGGCCAAAGGGCCTGTTTATATGCTGTATCTGTAAACTAAACTAAACCCCTCTTACTGAATGGTGGGGAGATAGATCATGGGTACTGGAGATATCTATGGAGGCAACTGTGGAGACCAGGAGGTTCAAGAGAATGGCTCACTCAAGTCTTTACTGACACAGTTAAAGCATCCCTGCTCGGCTCTGGACGTCTCTGACATGGGAACACAAGGATAGGCACGTATGCTTGGATGATGTTACAGTTAAAGTCATCACGCTTGGCACCCTTGCTTCGGGGTTACCCGAAGCTGTTGTCGCTGAGCTCTGCAACATCTCAGTTTGCTGCTCACTGAATTAGAAAGGCCATCCTAGCTCCATACTCAAGGCGAGGAGACTTCATCTATTTTCCCTCAAGCTCAGAAGAACAGACAAAGGTACTGCCACGACTTCCTCATAGCGCAGTCATGCATTACTGTACCCATGTCGTATCACTCTTTGCAGCCAAACCAGATAACCTCATGCCAGGAGGACCTGGTGTGACCCGCTGTGGCTCACTGTGGTGCCATTGCAGAGATTACAGTCCTCCAGGTTCTGCATCGCCAACAGTCTGTCTGTCCTTTCTTCTGTTTTTGCTATTTTAAGTATGTGTTAAAGAGTATGTTTTAGTGTTGCTTGGTTTGTTTTATGTGGGGGGTGGGGGCTGTGGGAAACTTCTTCAATCTCTTACCTCGACAGAGATGCAATTTATTTCCATACCGTTTCACCGTCCCCACTGCAGCCTAACATCGTTTCCTGGAGACCGACCCGGCCCTTCAACTTAATTGGACTTTATTACCTTCCATCACAGTGAGGAATGTGGGGAGCCGCTATGTTGGATGTTTACGTTAACTTTTATGTTAAGTGGCTTTATTTTAAGTCTTGTTGCTTTTCACTTAGTATGGCTGTATGGTAATTCAAATTTCACTGTACCTTAAATGGTGCATGTGACAACAAACTGACCTTGAAACCTTGCCTCTGTAAAACTGTCCTGGTCTTCCAATAAGATCCAGAGACCACTCCCCCCTCTCTCTTCCATCATTAAAGCACATTTTTAAAGAAGTAACACTCTCCAGTGGCTGGAAGAGTGCACCTTGGCTCTCCTTAAAGGTTGCTCCCAAAGTCACAGCCACTTTGTTTAGTGGTGACATCTGTGTAATATTACAGTGATCAGTGGAAAAACAGGCATTAAACTTGAAAGAGCATCATCAGTTTTGTTAACCGCGGAATGCAAGATTGCAATCTGAAAGGCACCTTTCATTATAGGTGTAGCACATTGTACATACAAAACTATTTTAGTGCAAGTAAAAATAATAATATCCAGACTTGGGTTTATTAGAGATTAAGTTTTTTCAAAGAATTGAGGAATTAAAAAATACGAGAACTTCAGTCAGGAAATGAGATCCCAGGGCACCATAAATTAAGTCGCATTTTTAACGAGCTCATTCAGTATGTGATGGAATTTTAGATTACATAAATGTTCTTTTAATTCCTGATTACTCTGGTTGCACATATAACCTTTTCTGTTGCTCCCCTTTATCAAGTTTATACTTGTCTGCAAACAAATAATTTTTTTAAAACTTAATTTTGTCACGCACTTTATCGCTATCACTTTTTTCCAATTAAATTGAAATTGCCATCTCAACCACACAAAGCAGCATGGTAATTGAGGTTCATGTAATTGTTTTAGCAGTCTTCCTTCCAATGCACACCTCGCTTCCCCCACCACCCTCCAAATTAATAGGAGAGAGTTGCTGGAAATGAAGACGGATCCTGGTACAATTGACAGTGGTACCCTTTGAGTGTGCCAGCAGAATTAGAATAGTTCACAGTCCACAATGTCCACATTGACAGAAGCTTCAGACTTCCCAATCAATGTGTAGGAAGATTAGATTAGATTAGATTAGATTCTTTATTAGTCATTCAGACCTTTCGGTCTGAACGAAACTTTGTTCCCCTGCAGTCATACATATAATTTAAATTTAATTTAAAAAAAATGACAGAACACACAATAAACACAAATTCAACATCCACCACAGTGAGTTCACCAGACACCCCCTCACTGTGATGGAAGGCAAAGTCTTAAAGTCTCTGTCTCTTCCCTCTCTGTTTCCCTCTGCGCAGAGTCGATCCAGGCCTCAGATGCCGTGACCCCACCGGGCGATGGTAAGTAAGTCAGTCCCGAACGTGCCGGTTCAACTCCGTGGTCGGGCCGCTGCTACTGCCGCCGCCACCGTCCCGGGACCGAGTCGGATCGGTGCGCTGCTGCTGCCGCCGCTGCTGGAACTGCTCCGGGACCGAGTCGGGTGGACGTCGCCGTCGCCGCTGGAACAGCACCGGGGTCCAAGGCCGCCAGCTCCGCCATTAGGCCTCGGCGCAGACGGAGACGGGGAGTACGACAGAAAAGTCGCACCCCCCCCCCCAGAAGGAAGAGACCAAGACATGTTACTCCCCCCCCCCCCCACCCACATACACACACAATCTAACAAAACGAACGAAACCAACTAAAAACAGGACAGAAAAATAAAATACAGACGGACTGCAGGCGGGCCGCAGCTGTTAAACCAGCGCCGCCATCTAGGAAAGAACTGCAGATGCTGGTTTGAATCGAAGGTGGACACAAAATGCTGGAATAACTCAGTGGGATATGCAGCATTTCTGGAGAGAAGGAATGAGTGACATTTAGGGTCGAGACGACTTCCCAATCAAGCTCCATTGACATTCCTCTCATCTGCACTCTGACACTGAATGCCACGTACAGTCCCCTGGTAGGGCACAAATTGCTGCAATTCTGCAGCAACTCATTCAGTTAAGAGAGTAATGGCCATGAAAGAAAAAGCAAGTGAAGATATTTTATGCTTTTTGAGTTAATTAATAACTGTTTATATGTATTTGTACTTGTCCAAAACCGTCCAATGATGTTTCGAATTGATTCATAATAAATTTAAATGGTTGTATCTGCAAAGGATTTTGAAGGTTCCTGAAGGTCCGACACATTCAGAAATATTCAGAATATTTAATAGCTTCCTGAGGCAATGGCTTAACCAGACAATCATGTTTTGAAATGTATTTATTCTGTCTCCTCATCACCCCACCAGCAGGCCCTCACTGCCGTAATCCTCAGACCCAGGACAATAGCATATCACACTAAGGCTTTGAGCTTTGCATTGGTGCAGCTTTGGATAATGTGTCGACATTGGCAGATTCAGAAGAGCAACATCCATAACTTGTACAAACAGCGACGACCTGTTACAGGCACTGGGTTCTGGCTCAATAGCTCTGTTCAGCAACTTTGGTAACCACTGAACAAGTGAATTGTGGTTCGCACGTTCACCATCACACCAATCGGACCATGCCAGCACCTGCATCAACAGCACTTTCACCACCATTGGTGGCCTAGGTTAAAATGGACAACACCACTTCATTATACAATGGGAAAGAAATATATATATTTTAAATGATCAACTAATTTATTAACTTTGCACATCAGGTGAAGCACTTTGTTACATTTTGAAAATCACATTTTTTTAATACTTTCATGGCAGGCAACTGAAGAATAGACCCATCTCTATTGCACACAAATTACGTGCACAGACCTTTCATGCAGGGGATCAATTTGTACTGCATTGGCGTGAGAGCGCTTCATTTATCACCTTGCACACACTGCGATTCTTCTAATTAGGAGAATTACACACCGCACATCAGGTGCATTTGTATCAATGTCCCAAAGACCACTTTTAAGCACAAGCCAAATTAATGTTAATTCACTTGCAAATATTCAATTGAATAGACCAATCTTGTTTTATTCCAAATTTCCCAAGCAAACCGGAACACGCGAGCAGACAGTCCTAGTTAAGTCATACTTTGTCATCCACATCTGTCAACAAGCCCACCTTGTCACCATCACCTGTTGGTCCAACCTGCCCTCAAAATGCATTGCTATCTTCTCATTCAATCCCACCTTGTGGTAGCAGTGGTCATCACAGGTCTGGATAAAGTACTTTCAATTAGGGAGATAACGACAACTGCTCAGCTTCGGGTCACGCAGAGTTTCTGACAGAATTTACCAGCTGATAACAAGTAATTGATTCTCATTTTTCAGGAAGCTGTTTCATTGGCCATGACTCCTGGGAAAGAAGCAAATTTAGACCTGATGAATTAACAGGCT
Source organism: Raja brachyura (assembly GCA_963514005.1). The sequence continues at coordinate 26,496,425 of OY740803.1, forward strand.
AACCTAAGTCAGCAAATCCTGGTGATCTTCACCCGTTGAAAACTATGGATCAAAACACAATGGAAATATAGAACGGTTCTCTCCCTTCTTTAGCACAGGCCAAATACTCTATGGCATTTGGACCATATTCTATGTTTGGTTACTTAGTATACCTGTTTCGATATGCATGACAATTAAACACTCGACTCGGCAAAGCAATTTTCTCAGTAGTGGTATTACAAGTGGTTCTATTATCAAGTGAGCAATCCAGCTGAAGTAGCTCATCTATAAAGGGTGATTGTTGTACTGTCGAGATAATACTTCTGTTAACACATTTGACAGGGAAAAGTATTATGTGAATTCATATTTACTTTCTATTATATAAAGCAATCAGCCTGCTGGTCCTAAAGTTATTTTCTTTGCAATAGTCTGAAGTTGCGCCCTACCCGTCATAGTGGATGACAGCTTGATCTTGGACCATGCAGTCTTGCACACATAAGATGGTGCTTGTTAATTCCATTACAACATTACGTGCGCACAATGGAACATGGATGCTGGCAAAATTCAGAATCCGCACGCAGAGAGCGTGCGTTGATGATAAACATGCCTCGTTGCCATCATGCTTTTCAATGTTTCAGTAGCAGAGCTGGCTTCCAGCCACGTGGTATCAGTTCATCCATTTGTGCATCATTTAGCCACATGCTACACAAGTAGCTGAACTCACTGCACACAATTTATCTAGTTTCACAGTGGTGATGGTTTGCTGCAATGTACTCCTGGAGTGAAGTGATAAATGACCAGTGCTCTTTTCACATTAAGAAAACAATCGAATCTGAGCTGCAGACCGCAAGTACAACTCTATCGCACGAGGTATTCACAGCCAAGGTTCATGGAAGATAATTTCCAGGAAGTGTGTTGAGTCTTACAGTGAAGTGTCGATTGATGCCAGTTATAACACTTCCTTGTTCAACTCCATCAGTGACAGCAGGAGGCAGAGCTGCCTTTATTATTCCAAAACAGACATAATCTATACAGTTCCCTCCAGAATGTGATGGCCTGATTTATGAACACGCCATACATTCAAACGGGCACGTGGGATAGTGGCGAGATGGATTTGCGGTGCTGCAGTCATCTTCAGCTAGGAGGGTACGGGGGCATTTCTATTGCCACCTTGCCCCACCCTCCTCGAGCTGCAACATCCGGGGGTTGCTGGGTGGGGCCAAGCAGAGCTGGAAGCAATCAGCGGACTCAACCCTCATTCACCGAGCCTGACTGGTGATCGATCTCCCCCCTCCCCGCCTACTCACTCTTCTGCCACCACTTGTCCTGTGACCCTCGCCCACACACTGTTCTTGTTCATCTCTCACTTATGAACATTTACCAGGAACAGAATCCTGTCGTAAAGTGTAAATGTGTAACTGTAAATATGTGCAGCTTTCTTTGTCACGGAAAGAGAGGTTTCCTCAGGCTTCATCAGATGAGCATCCCAATGTCTCAGGCTGATCACCGGCAGCCTTCTGGATAGTCCTCTGTTGGTCCACAATTCTCCAGAATATGTCAACAAAATGGACAAGGTTGTCATTACTACTGTAGTCAGGTCATATCTCCAGAAGGTGTTAGCCCACAATATTTCCAGAAGCAAATTGAAGATGACATTTGCAGACTTTGCTGTATAAAAAAAAAAAATTCTATAAAAGCTGTCGCAGTTTTGCTGGAAAAGGAAGTAACCCAAGTGTTTATTGACTCGGGTTTCTAACAAAAACTTCAATAAAAGGTGTCAGCTCAATGCCCAAAATAAAAGATTATTTATATCACTGAGGTAAGGAAGATATGCTTTGCATACCAGACAAGAGATATTGGCCACACTGACACCTATTTTTGTGCTGTTGGGGTTTATGTTTGGGTAGCTTTTAATTTTGTTCTACAAATCATGACTTAGAAAATTTGGTTTTAAAGTCACAGTACACAACAAAATAGGAGTAGGAGGAGTCAACCAAGCCCTTCAGGTCAGCCCTGTTGTAGAATATGATCATAGGCGATCCTCTTCTGTGCCTTTTCTCCAGATCCCACTGTTCCACAACTCATCAAATATTGATCTACCTCCACAGCATCCCTCTTCTCATCAGAACTGCCCCCTCCGTCGACTCAAAGGAGTCCATTGCCACCATGCCTAGACTTAAAACCTATTTCTACTCACAAGTGTTTCTTGAGGTGCTCTGAGGGAGCGCTGTATGTATGTATTTATGTATGTACTGTTAGATCTATGTACCATTGTGTGTGGCAAGTTAGTACCTGCACTGATGTAAAGCACTTTGGTTAACGAGAGTTGTTTTTAAAGTTGCTATAGAAATAAAATTAACTTGACTTGACTTGACTTTCAATACTTGTCATGATCCAGCTTCCAACATGTTGATGCCAGAAATTTCAGAGATTGCCATCCCTCTGTGAGAAGAAATGCCAGTGTACCTCAGTTTTAAATGATCCGCTCCTGTTATGTCATTCTGTCCTTTTGTTTGAGTCTCTACATTTAGTGAAAACATGCAAACATCTCCACAGTGAATCCTCTTTAGAATCTGATATGTTTGAAGAAGGCTAGCCTTCATTCTTCTACACTCCAAAGATTAAAGCCCAGACTACCAAGCCTCTCATCCCAGCAACTACACAGCGAATCTCCTCTGGACTGCCTCCTATGTCACTGTATTTTTAGCTGAACTATTCAAAACTGCGCACAGTATTTTTGGTGAGACCTCACTACCATCTATCTATATAACTAAAAGTCTCATCTTGACCACTTCCTGTCTGCGCTGCATATTGATTTTAGAAAAAACGCTATCATATATTGCTATGATATTTGGCCATCTTACTCACAGCCCTGAGGGTAACGCCCCTTCTGGGGGGCCAGGAAAATAAAGTCCAAATGGTATGAAATTGTATTTGAATTTCGTGGCCTGCACCCTGCTTGAAATGGTATGAAATAGCATTTGAATTTGGTTGCCTGCACTCTGCTTGAAATGGTATGAAATTGCATTTGAATTTGGTGGGCTGCACTCTGCTAGAAATGGTATGAAATTGCATTTGAATTTGGTGGCCTGCACTCTGCTTGAAATGCTTTGAAATTGCATTTGAATTTGGTGGCCTACACTCCACTTGGAATGGTATGAAATTACTTAATCTAGTCCTGTATAATTGCAAAAAAAATCCCTATCTTTAAATTTCAATCCTTTCGCAATGAAGACCAAAATGCCATTGGCCTTCTTAACAGCTTTTCTGAGCTACTTGCCATCTTTTAGTGATTCATGCACAAGAACACCAAGATCCCTCTAAACTTCACTCACGCAGTCACTAATCATTTAAATAATTATCTGCCTTTCAATTTCTCTTACCAAGGGGCATGACCTCACGCGTCACAAAAGGCATGACCCCACATCGATCTCCATTTGTCAGACATTTTCCCATTCACTCAATCTATCAAAATCCCATCCAGAATCGAGGTGTCCTTATTGCATACTTATTGCGACATGCCCTTCCACCTATTTATGTATCATTGACAAATTTGGAAATCTTACTTATTGCTCCTTCCTCCAAACCATTAACATAAATAGTGTAGCAATCGCACACGAGGAACTGATCCCTGCAGTACTCCACTAATTATCTCCCTCCTCTTCGAAAATAACCCATTTATTCCAACTCTATTTTCGATGAGCCAATCCATTCAATCCATTCTAACACACTTCCTTCGGTACCACGGGTTTTCTATTTATATACCAGCTTCTTCTGTGACACCTGGTCAAATGTCTTCTGGACATGTAAATACTCCACTGGTTATGGACCCTGGTGCTCATCCTCTGAGTACCCGTGGTATTCTCTCACATTTGTGTAAACTACTGCCTCGGGGATCACTGAACACAAGATCCCTCATTTATCCTTCCACATTACATTACACCAAATCAAAAACAGTCCATTCCCAGGTACACTCTGCGATGGGTGCCAAGGGTTGTGGGGAGAAGGCAGGAGAATGGGGTTGAGGGTGAAATATAGATCAGCTATGATTGAATGGTAGAGTAGACTCGATGAGCCGAATGGCAAAATTCTGCTCCTATGACTTATGAACATGCCTGCTCCAAAACACAATCCCTACACATTCCTGAAATTCTGCATGTATGATGTCTTTGAAATTTGGTTCATCCAATGAATATCTATATTAAAACCTCCCACGATAATTGCATTTACCTTCAAACACACACCCGTGACATTTCCCCATCTGTGCTCTGAACTATTGAGCGGTTACTTTTTGTAGTTTACAGACTATTCCCACTGTGTCTACCTCCCCCCCCCCCCCCCCCCCCACCACTCTTCATCATCTTCTAGATCTAGACAACTAGACCATTGTGTGGAGCCCAACTACTTTAGATTGAGGTTTCGCCGATCTACTTGCTCTTCATGCCAGAAGCTGCGCTGGTTTTCTTGGACAAAAGCATGGCCTGGATATTGGGTAGCAACCCGCCTTGAGCGATGGTCACCCCTCCCAGCAGCTCCTCGTCATTGCGGACGGCCAGCTGCAGGTGTCCGGAGATGATGCGGGTCGTCTTGTTGTCTCGGGCCGCGTTGCTGGCCAGCTCGAGGATTTCGACCGTCAGATACTCGAGCACAGCAGCCAGATAGACTGGGGCTCCGGCACCAACACGCTCACCATAGTTGCCTTTTCTCAGGAGCCGATGAACATGGCCCACAGGGAACTGCAGTCCGGCCCGGGAAGAACGAGACTTAGGCTTAGCCTTGGCTTTGCCGCCGGTTTTCCCTCGTCCAGTCATTCCAACAAACTTCTACGCACAACTTATCTGTCTCAGAGGGCGGTGGAGGCAGGTTCTCTGGATGCTTTCAAGAGAGAGCTAGATAGGGTTCTTAAAAATAGCGAACTCAGGGGATATGGGGAGAAGGCAGGAACGGGGTACTGATTGGGGATGATCAGCCATGATCACATTGAATGGCGGTGCTGGCTCAAAGGGCCGAATGGCCTACTCCTGCACCTATTGTCTATAACTACATCTTCCTTGATTAATAATCCCTGGTCCTTGTTTGGCCTGAAATATTGCGCTCGCGCTCCTGTCTCACTCCACACCACCTTTCTGACATTATACCTCTATGTTGCTCTCTGTGCTGTCAATACATCTATCTTGTTGCAAATACTGTGTGCATTTAAACAAAGAACATTAAGCTTTGATTTAATTATTTTTCTGTTATTTACAGTGGTGGATTTGTTCCATTATGCATGCTTGCATCTACATTTGCATGTTTGCATTTACATCTTGTGCCACAATCTATTAAAAAGAAGAGAATTTTCCCCCCACTGTCCTTTACTGTTCAACTTGCTCAGGAAATGAAACAACTTGGAATAAAATTATTATGCAACCTGATGATAAAAAAAACCAAACATTCAAGTTGCACTTGGGCTGTGGGAGAAGCAGACTCAGTTCAGAAGTCTTCCCCAGTATTTTATTGTTAACATTTAATATCTATTACACTGAGATGAGAAAAGCACCTTGGCTCTAAGCATTTGACAGCATAACATTGGAAAGAAGCAATCTCTACACATTCCACACAACAGAAAGATGTTTTGACTACATTATCTCATTCCTCGATCACATTAAAGTGTTTTATTCACACTGCAAACACCATCTGTTCAAATAGATCTTACTTCACACTTCCCACTGTGCAGCTATGACACTTAATTCAAAGAATAAAACAATGCACATTTTTTTAAAGTGAACAAATTGGCTGAAAGATGAAGGCTGTGGTAAGGTATTCAGGAATATTTGTCAGAGTGAATGGGAATGCCCAAGGGTTCAATGATGAAATCAAAAATAGGCTTAATTTACATGAGCAAACAAGATTCAAAAACAAGCTGTTGAAACTCGGAAAACAGCAACGATCTGATTAAATTACTATAAACTTCTAATTAGGTTAGTTTGAATACATGTAAGAAAGAACTGCAGATGCTGGTTTAAATTGAAGGTAGACACCAAATGCTGGAGTAACTCAGCGGGACAGGCAGCATCTCTGGGGAGAAGGAATGGGTGAGGTTTCGGGTCGAGACCCTTCTCGACCTGAAACGTCACCCATTCCTTCTCTTCAGAGAAGCTGCCTGCCCCTTTGAGTTACTCCAGCATTTGGTGTCTACCTTTAGTTTGAATATGTGTTTGGGTGACTCAGTGACAATTCAAATTTAGCACTGTTATTGGTACAAAGCAATGCACAAGGGCAATAAATGTGACATTTGTACTCGAGGAATAGTGTTGAAAGAGACATTAGTGAAGTAAAACGATTCATGATTCCAAATTGTTTCTCATTTGTCTGAAGAAGGATTCGACCCACAACGGCATCTAATGTTTTTCGCCAAAGATGGTGCCTGACCCGTTGAGTTACTCCAGCATTATGTGTCTATCCTCATTTATAGACGGACAGAGTTAGACGGAAACTGGCTCTTCGGTCCAACCTGCCATTGCCGACCAAGATGCCTAACTGCACTAATATCATTTGCCTGCATTTGGCTCATACAGTGCATTCAGAAATTATTCAGATCCCTTCACTTTTTCCATATTTTGTTACGTCACAGCCTTATTTTAAAATTGATTAAATTCTTTTTTTAACATCAATCTGCACACGATACCCCAGGATGAAGAAGCGAAAACAGTTTTTTAGAAATTTTTGCAAAGTAATTAAAAAGAAATAACTGAAATATCACGTTGACATAAGTATTCAGACACCTTTGCTATGACAATCAAAATTGAGCTTAGGTTCATCCTGTTTCCATTGATTATCCTTGAGATGTTTCTATAACTTGATTGGAGTCCACCAGTGGTAAATTAAAATGATTGGACATGATTTGAAAGACACACAGCTGTTTAAATAAGGTCCCACGGTTTAAAGTGCACGTCAGAGCAAAAACTAAGGCATGAGGACAAAGGGATTGTCCATAGACCTCCGAGACACAGATGTGGAGAAGGGTATAATATGATTTCTGCAGCATTGCAGGTCCTGAAGAGCACAGTGGCCTACATCATTCTTAAATGGAAGAACTTTGGAACCACCAGGACTCTTCATAGAGCTGGCAGCCTGGCCAAACAGGGGAGAAGGGCCTTGGTCAGGGAGGTGACCGATGGTCACTCTGGCAGAGCCCCAGAGTTCCTCAGTGACAATGGGAGAAACTTCCGGAAGGACAACTATATCTGCGGCATTCCACCAATCAGGCCTTTATGGTAGAGTGGCCAGACTGAAGCCACTCCTCAGTAAAAGGCACATGACAGCGCGCTTGGAGTTTGCCAAAAGGGTTGTTTTATCCGGTGCTCTGGTCTGATGAAACCAAGATTGAACTCTTTGGCCTGAATGCCAAGCGTCACATCTGGAGGAATCCAGGCACCGCTCATCATCTGGTCAATACCATACCTATGGTGAAGCATGGTGGTGGCAACATCATGCTGTGGGGATGTTTTTCAGCGGCAGGAACTGGGAGACTAGTTAGGATTGAGGGAAAGATGAACGGAGCAAAGTACAGAGAGATCCTTGATGAAAACCTGCTCCAGAGCGTTCTCGACCTCAGACTGGAGCAGAGGTTCACCTTCCAACAGGACAACGACCCTAAGCACAGAGGCAAGACAACGCAGGAGTGGCTTTGTGACAAGTCTGTGAATGTGTTTGAGTGGCCCAGCCAGAGCTCGGACTTGAACCCGGTCAAACATCTCTGGAGGGACCTGAAAATAGATGTGCATCGACGTTCCCCATCCAACCTGACAGATTGAGAGGATCTGCAGAGAAGAATGGGAGAAATTACCCAAATACAGGTGTGCCAAGCTTGTAGTGTCATACCCAAGAAGACTTGAGGCTATAATCGCTGCCTCAACAAAGTACTGAGTAAAGGGTCTGAATACTTACGTGAATGTGATATTTCAGCTATTTCTTTTTAATCACTTTGCAAAAATTTCTAAACATGTGTTTTCACTTTTTTATTATGGGGTATTGTGTGTAGATTGATGATTAAAAAAATGAATTGAATCCATTTTAGAATAAGACTGTAACGTAACAAAATGTGGAAAAAGTGATGGAGTCTGAATACTTTCTGAATGCACTGTATCCCTCTTAACATTTCTACCCATGTACCCCTGTCCAAATATCTTTCAAATGTTGTAATTATACTGCCTCCACCACATGCTCTGGCAGCTCAATAGTTCAATATACACATCACCCTCTCTGCAAAATACCAACCTATTAGATATCCTTGAAATCTTACTACTCTCACATAAAACCTATGCTCTCTAGTTTTAGATAACTCCCTCCCCACACCCTGTGAAAAAGACTGAGTAACTAACCTATCTATGCTCTTCGTAAGTCTATAGACCTCTGTGCGGTCATTGCTTAACCTCCCTTGCTCCAGGGGCAATAGTTCAAGCCTATTCAATCTCTCTGGGAGTTAAGGGCCTGTCCCACTTACGCGTCCTTGGCTCGCAAATTATGCGACCGTATGGCCGCGCGGGGCCAGTCCCGCTTAGAAGCGTGGAGGGGTATGTAGTTGTGCGGGGCCAGTCACGACATCGCGCGGGGCTCCGAAATTCTTGCAGTGAACAAAATCTTCGTGTGCCAACGGCCTGTCGCGGAACTGACGCCAAAAATGGGACAGGCCCAATACCCTGGCGCGACGCAACGTCTCATCTTCAACAGCAGCAGAAGCAGGCAAACGATCGCCGAACTCGGCCTGGGGCTCACGGCCGTTGGGGGGCGGATCCGCCCCACTTCTACTCCCAGACTGGGGCCAAGAAAATTGAAGATAGACACAAAATGCAGGAATAACTCAGCGGGACAGGCAGCATCTCTGGAGAGAAGCAATGTGTGACGTTTCGGGTCAAGACCCTTCTTTTCAGACTGAAGAAAAGTCTTGACACGAGACGTCACCCATTCCTTCTCTTCAGAGTTGCTGCCGGTCCCGCTGAGTTACTCCAGCTTTGTGTCCATCTTCAAATGACATCACATGCTCTAGACAGCTGTGCGTACGTATGTAATTGCGCCCGACCTTCACTCGACCGTCTCGGCTCAACACGACCACGAGGTCGCGTAATTTTTGAGCCAAGTGGGACAGTAAGTGGGACAGGCCCTTAAAGGTGCATGGTTCCCTGAAAATGGCCGGGCAAATGGACAGTATGGTGAAGAAGGCACTGGAGTAACTCAATGGTTCAGGCAGCATCACTGGACGAAATGGGTAGGTAACGTTTCTAATCAGACTGAAGAAGGGTCCCGACCCGAAACGTCACGTATCTATATTCTCCAGAGTTGTTACCTGACCCACTGAGTTACTCCTGGACCTAGTGTCTTTTTTTGTAGTTCATGCAGTTCTGGATTTGTTCCATGTCCATGCAGTTCCTTGTGTCTCCAAGGTAAAGGTGCAGGAAGAATTGCCAGTAGAATGGAAAGGATGCGGAAGAGATTCACCAGAATGTTAGTTGGGCTTGAGGGCTTAAGTTATAGGGAGGGGTTGGATAGATTTGTACTTTTTTTCCTTTGGAGAATAGGAGGCTAAAGGGTAACCTTATTGAGGTGTACAAGATCATGAGGGGCATAGATAAAGTGAACACTCACAGTCTTTTTCTCAGGGAAGAGGATTCTAAAACTAGAGTGCATAGGCTTAAGGAGGACGGGGATTTAAGAGAGGCCTCGGGACCACCATTTGATTTAGTACTCCATATCTGGAAAGAGCTGCCAGAGGAAGCTTTAGAAGTGGATACAGATACAATCTTTAAAAGACATTTGGTCAGATACACATGGATGGGAAGGGTTTAGTGGAATATGGGCCAAATTGAGGCAAATGGGACTTGCCCAAATGCTAACATTGTTTCTGTGCCGTATAGTTCTATGACTCAAGTTCTCGAGTCCAGGCAAAATTCCTGTTTCTGCATGCTCTCTAACATGAATCCCATCCTCTCTATATCATAGTAACTAAAATTACACACAATTACCCCAAGTACTGCCCAACCGGTGATTTGTACAATCTGAATTGGCTGAGGTCGTGTAAGGTCAAGCTGCTGATGAGAACCGATGCCCATGGGATGAATATGGGCGGCAAGGTGGCACAGAAGTAGAGTTGCTACCTTACAGCGCCAGTAGACCCGGGTTCGATCTTGGACATCCGTTTACGGGTGCTGTCTCTATGGAGTTTGTACGTTCTCCCTGTGACTGCGAGGGTTTCCTCCATAATCTTTGGTTTTCTCCCACACTCCAAAGACGTACAGGTTTGTAGGTTAATTGGCTCGGTATAAGTGTAAATTGTCCCTATTGCATGTGGGATAGTGTTAATTTGCGGGGATCGCTGGTCTTGTGGACTCGGTGGGCTAAAGGGCCGGTTTCCCTAAACTAAACAACATGCTTTAATCTGCGCGATTGGAGAATACTGAGGGTAGGGGATAAAACTATAAAATCCTGTGTGGATATGTTCAGGTGAGCAAGTGTCATCAGCCTTTTTAAAGGTTGCTCCAGATTCTGACTTCCTTTTGTGTGAACAGATGATGGTTCCCATCAACACCCCTGCATGTCCAGTTCCAATTGATGTGGATTCCATTTCTATCTGTCCCAGCAAATCCTTTGATCACATAAAAGATCTCCATTAAATCGCCTCTTTGTCTTTTAAACTCAATGCAACTTGCCCCAGAAACATACTGCTTTAGCTGCATTATTATCCCGATGAATTTCACTGCACTTTATCGTGTATGTGATGAATAAATCTGATTGATTGAATCAACGCAGCAATCCCATCCAGATTAATGCATCTTTTCTCAGATGTGCTGTCCTAACTCAATGTACTATTGCAGAAGACTCTCCAAAACAGATTGCAGAAGATTGCAAAATTCCTCCCATTTATATGCCAACCCTCACGCAAATAAGGTCAACACAGAATTTGCTTTTTTAATTACTTTTTCTTCCTAACCGCTAGCTTTTGGCGATTCAGTAATAGAATTCCTAATTCTCTCCTCACTTTCATTATGTACAGCTCCTTACCATTTAGAAAATACTTTGATCAATCCTTCTTCAATCTGAACAGCTGAAGCTCTCATTTTCCCCCACTGGAACTCCATCTACCAGTTTAGTCCAGTTACCTCATCTATCAATGACCTCATGCAGCTTTCAATTCCCTTCAGGACAATTTACTGATCCATTAAATGCAGCATAGCCACCAAACTAGGATATACAGTCAGGTAGCATCAGTTTGGAGAGAAAACTAAATTAATGTTCCAGGTAAACGGTTAACTCTTTCTCCTCTCAACTGTTGAATGATTGCAGTGTCTTACGACAGATTTCCAACATCAGCCAACGTTGCACTTTTCAATTAAAATTGTTAGTCCCTGGAAGCGGATGGATCTATTATGAATTAATTTTTGTTCAACTTTGCAAGGAAGGTAAGCCCATCAAATGATCAGCACTTTGAGGAAAATTATAATTGACTGTAATTGAGGTATTTTTGCTTCTGTCAAAGTACTGAGTACATATGCAAAACCAAAGTCAAACACAACACAATCTGTGAAAGATAGACACAAAATGCTGGAGTAACTCAGTGGGACAGACAGCATCTCTGGATAGAAGGAATGGGTGACATTTTGGGTCGAGACAGAGTCTGAAGAATGGTCTTGACCCGAAACATCATCCTTTCCTTCTATCCAGAAATAGAACAAGGAGGGAAGAAGACAAAGACTTTAAGACTTTTGCCTTCCATCACAGTGAGGAGGTGCCTGGTGAACTCACTGTGGTGGATGTTACATTTGTGTTTATTGTGTGTTTTTAAAAAAATTATATGTATGACTGCAAGGCAACAACATTTCGTTCAGACCGAAAGGTCTGAATGACAATAAAGGAGACTTTGACTTTTTGAGATGCTGCCTGCCCCGCCGACTTACTCCAGCATTTTGTGTCTTTCGGTTTAAAGCAGCATTTGCATTTCCTTCCTACACATGCTGTGAAATGATTTCTTCTCCATGGTAATGGATGGCCTGTTCTGACTGGGATACCAAACGTGGAGTTAGACAACTATCCCTCAAGGGACATCCCGGAAGCTCATACAGAATCTCCAACTCTGGGTTTGCAGGTTATTTCTTCCTTTAAATCATTGAGTGACCACCATTGCCCCCCTGTTTCCCCGTGTACAATCGTGCACCTTGCCAAGGCAAAGAGTGTTATTTTTGGCCATGACCTATGGAGTGTCAGGGGTCGGTGCTGGGTCCTCTATTGTTTGTTAATTACATTAACAAATTGGATGGCATTATTAGTAAATTTCCAAAAGCACCAAAATTGGTGGTCTTATTGTCACCAAGCAAGGGATATCTAAATGTACAGCTGGATCTAGATATGTTGGGAAGGTGGCAAATGGCAAATGGAATATTGAAATTACATGGAAACTCTGAAGAGAAGCTATCTCAAGAGAAGAAATTGCCTGCAAATTGCCTGCAATTTCTTCTTGCACTTCAGTTTAAATAGAAGCTAAATAGAATCAGAAGTTCAAATCCCATGGCAAAGGATTTGATTCTGGAGATCATAGATGCTGCTGAAGGGACTTGGGAAAGCTGGGGTAGGGGAAACACCAAAAAACAAGGTTAAAGATCCATAAATTGTGTATCATGTGAAATCAGTCCAGTGGAGATTGTGAGTCTGTGGAATTCTCTGCCTCAGAGGGTGGTGAAGGGCGGTTCTCTGGATACTTTCAAGAGAGAGCTAGATAGGGCTCGTAAAGATAGTAGAGTCTGGGGATATGGGGAGAAGGCAGGAACGGGGTATTGATCGGGGATGATTATCCATGATCACATTGAATGGCGGTGCTGGCTCAAAGGGCCGAATGGACTACTCCTACACCTGTCTATTGAGATTAGACACAAGAAACTGCAGATGCTAGAATCTTAAGCAAAAGTCAAAACGCTGGAGGAACACAATGGGTTAGGCACCATCCGTGGAGGGAATGCCCAGATGATATTTAGGTTCATGATCCTTCTTCAGACTGATTATTACATGGTTTGGACTCTTTTGTAACAATATCAATGTCTTACATTTTGTGTTGTTTATAAAGGTGGCCTGATGATGTTTTATGAAGTTTGAACCTCTTCAAAATAGATGTTTAATCGGTCAGCATTTTGAACCATTTCACTGATTCAAAGTCAGCTTCAGAGAAAGATTCATGTTGCCATGAATTGGTACCTTGCCATTTTAATGACCGTATCTAATACCTATTCATTAAATCACTTAATTTCCCATCTTCTCTGGAATCTTCGATTTTCCACAGTGCCATTTTATTTTTGATTAGAATACAACTGACATGCAATTAGCTTGCAAAATCTCAATTGATAAATTTGAGAGACTTAGCTATTTGCATTTTATCTGCCTTCCAAACAAGGTGCGATCAAAATGACGTTATTTGTAGTTGTTAGCTGATTTCCAAACAGCTTGAACTGGGATGTAATGTTTTACTTGTATAAATATGGGAATAAATAAAATGCATGCTCGGAGAAAGATTGACAATCGGTGCATCTACCTATTATTTCTGACTTATCATGAAGTTCATAAACAATTTAATGAACGAGTAACGGTAAGAATGTAAACAGGTAGCAAAGTGGTTCCTTTCAAATCAGTGAAATCACCAATATTTTCTCTGTGAAACAGCATGTTATTCAATCAGAATAGTATTCCCAAAGGCAACAACACTACTTGTTTGTAGACACAAGAGATTGAAAATGTTGGGACCAAGACCAATAAACTAAACAGAAGTAGGTACGGGCAGCACGGAGGTGCAGCGATGGAGTTGCTAACCTTACAATGTCAGAGACTCGGGTTCGATTCTGACTACGGTTATTGTCTGTACAGAGTTTGCACATTCCCCACGTTACTGTGTGGGTTTTCTCTGGGTGCTCCGGTTTCATAGAAACATAGAAACATAGAAAATAGGTGCAGGAGTAGGCCATTTGGCCCTTTGAGCCTGCACCGCCATTCAATATGATCATGGCTGATCATTAAACTCAGTATCCTGTACCTGCCTTCTCTCCATACCCCCTGATCCCTTTAGCCACAAGGGCCACATCTAACTCCCTCGTAAATATAGTCAATGAACTGGCCTCAACTACCTTCTGTGGCAGAGTATTCCAGAGATTCGCCACTCTGTGTGTGAAAAATGTTTTTCTCATCTTGGCAACCAGAAACCATGGATGAACCATGAAGTCCATTACCTGGAAGTCTAAGTCTGCAGTGTTCAAGTCAAACAGTCCCGAGTTGTACAAGACAACCTCACCGTAGCAACAATAATGAAGCAGTATAGGAAGGAGATGGAGAATTTAGTAATATGGTGTCAAGATGCAACATCTTCCAGAATATCCGCAAGATGATGGAGCTAGTTATTAAACTCAGTAAGCGAGGTTGTGTATATATTACCAGCCAGCATCAATGGTGCTGAAGTGGAGATGGTCAAGATCAAGTCAATGGTATAAACATCAGCAACAATTTATCCACATTGACACACACCAACCCTTCTACTTCCTCAGAAGACTAAAGAACCTCGGCATGCCTCCAATGACTCTTACCAAATTCCGCAGATGGACCATGGAAAGTATACCAATGGATAGCATCACAACTTGAACAAAAATGCAAGAGATTTCAGTTGTGGATGTGGCCCAGTCCATCACACTGACCTCACACCACGTCCTGCTCCCCACCCTCCATTGACTTCACCTACACTTCATGCTGCCTTCGGAAATTAGCCAACATAAACAAATAATCAAGGACCACTCACAAGGCCATTCTCTCTTCTCAACTCTCCCATCAGACAGATTAAAAAACTTACCACCAGTTTCAGGAACAGCTTCTTCCCTGTTATCAGGCTGCTGAATGGATCCCTCATAAGCTAAGGATTTAGACCTAATTTCCAAACCTAGCCCATTGTGGGCCTTGCATTTTTTAGTACATTTTCTTCGTAACTGCAGCATAATAATGCTGTAACACCATATTCTGCACTCTGGTATCTTTCTGTTTGCACTCCATGTTGTACTTGTGTATAGCTGATTGTACTCATGGATAGTATGATTTGACTGTCAAGCACACAAAACAAGCTTTTCACTGTGTCTTGGTACACGTGACAATAATGCACCAACACCAATACTATCTGGTACCATACTTTGCATTGTTGCTCTGTTTTGCAGCCTAAGACCATGGATTGGTGCGGCCTTTCCCGGAGTCAAGCCCGGAGCTTCAGCAGCAGGCGCAGCGCAGACATTTTCATCGCGGAGGGGGCAAACCCTCGCCAGGGTTGCCAGAAGGTAGTGCTCCGATCACTGGCCCGCGGACTGTTACATCCTGAAACCGCGGTCTGTGGAGCTTCTAGCTGCGAGTGCAGCGTACGGAGCCTGGGATCCCTCGTTGGGGATCCTCGGAGAAGAGCTCCGACCAACACCCCGCGGCCTACAACATCTTGAAACCGCGGTCTGCGGAGCTTCTAGCCGCGGGCACGGCGTGGACTTACCATCCGGAACGGGATCCCTCGTCGGGGATCCCTGGAGAAGAGCTCGACCTCTGGCCTGCGGCCTACAACATCCTGAGGTCCCGGTCTCCGGTAGGGAAGCACCGATTCGGGACTTACCTTCCAGACGAGAAGGCCTGTACATCCGGCCGCCTGCAGCGGCGACTGCGGAGGTTTATGGCCCCGACCACGGGGGAACAATGGAGGAGGACTGACTGTACTTTGTGCCTTCCACCACAGTGAAGAATGCTGTGGTGGATGTTAGTGTTCAATTTTTTATTGTTTATTTTGTGTTCTTTTTGATTGTACCGCTGCTGGCAAGTTCATTTCACTGCGCTTTATTGTGTATGTGATGAATAAATCTAATTGATGGATTGATTGATTGATTCATATTTATCTTTAAATGAGCTTATAATCATTTATACCAAATACAAAAGTTTTTCATTAGTGATAAAAATGAAAAATATGCCAATGATTAACTATGCATGAATATGAAGGGACTGAGATCATTAATTTTGTTTTATTCAACAATGTGAATGGAATTAATGAACTGCGTAAATTCATGCCACGTCACAACGCTGCAGAATGAGGAAGGTTGTCTACTCAATCATTAATGTTTGGAGGAGTTTACTAGAAGGACATCTGCACTTCTGCACTTCTGCATATCGTGGACAAAGTTCCAGAAATCTAAATGTCAACACTGGCATAGTCAGTCTGAGAAAGGTCACGACCCAAAATCTCCCAACCAGAAACATCCTCTGTTCATTCTCTCTACAGATACTGCCTGACCTGCTGAGGTCCTCCAGGAATTTATTGTTTGCTGGCCTAGACCAGTTGAAGACACGTCAAACAGAGCAGTACACATCTCGTCTTTTGCTTCAAGTTACATTTGAACGCTACATTCAGTGTTTATGCTGAGCATTATTTGATCGCACCATGCCTCAGTGCCACCCAACTAATTACTTTCCCAAATCACTTGCGTTCAGTTTATAAATTAATACATTGCATTGATTTTCTTCAGTGTTATTATTTTGTTGGCTGTGGCCAACTTGTTTGTCATCATGTATAGTCTTTTCTTAGACTGGATAACACGCAAACAAAGGCTTTTCACTGTACCTTAAACCACGTGACAGTAATAATAAGCTGAACTAAGTACCCTCCCAAAATTGCTTGCATTTTTAACTAACCACCTATCAATAAGCAATCAATTTCTGATTAAGACTTTAGTGATCCGCAGTTCTATGAAATACCAAAATTAGCTTCAGCCGAAGCCAATTAACATGTTCTAATTTACTGCAGTAAAAGTCAATATCAGAGGCACGTAGATTGTTTAATTACATCTGTAATTTCCTGACGAGAGCAATAAATAGGAGGAGGGAACATAAAGCATTGTGAAGGCACGCACTGACAAATTGCAGATCTCCAGAGCGGAACTCTCAGACAACAATCATTGGAAGAAATGGCAGATTAAGCGAAAGTCATCTGCTAATATTATGCAGGAAGTAAATGATAGATGTCTGGCACATGAGATCCTATTGTCAAATGTGTAATATGTATTTAAGCAGGAAATATCTAATTAAAATGAATAAAAGAACAGGAAACACTGGTAGCATCAGCAACTGAGGTAGCATTTGTGGATAGGTATATGGACGGGAAGGGAATGGAGGGGTATGGTCTGAGTGCAGGTAGATGGGACTAGGGGAAAATAAATGGTCGGCACGGACTGGAAGCGCCGAGAAGGCCTGTTTCCGTGCTGTAATTGTTATATGGTTATATGGTTGTGAAATAAGGTTGACACTTCAGTCTCTCTGCCTTCAGTCTGAAATGTTAGCTTGGTTTCTCTTTCCATGGATGCTGTCTGAGCTGCTGAGTATTTCCAGCATTTTGCTTTTACTTGATGATTTCCAGCATCTGTAGTTTTTTTGATTAACCTTGAAATGCAATGAAAACCCGAATGTGTTCAATGTGACAGAAATATAAAAACATGTAGTTTGGTTTTGTCGTGTGACCAAATTCTGAATATATCACATAAAATATGTTCTGAAAATGCTATCCACTCTGATTAATGCCAGGAATTGAAAACCTTTCTGATCTCAAACTATAATTTGCATTTCTGCAGTTTGACAACTCTTCAAGTTCAAAGAAGTGCTTCACCCAAAATTTAAACTCTCTCAGGCTGCTGCTCTGCCAGTTTTATTTGTGTTCTAGTCGAGATATAGACCAAATATTCCTGTCATATCCATTAACACAATGTAAGTTTCAGAATATTTCAAGCCACCTTTTAATTCTGGGAGGGAACTATTCAGGAAGTGAAAAATCATTACAAGCTAAACTAATTATTCATTTTGGATGAAACAGATTTTAGAGTTTAGATTTTAGAAAGACAGCACAGAAACAGGCCCTTCAACCCACTGAGTTGAACCAACCAGTTATCCCTGCACACTAGCACTATCCAACACATTAGGGAAAATTTAATTTTGTTATAGAAGCCAATTAAGCTGTAAACCTGCACATCTTAGGGAGGAAACCGGAGCACCCAGAAAAACCCGAACAGCACCCGTAATAAGGATCGAACCTGGGTCTCAGGCACGGTAGCAACTTTACTACAGCGCCGCTGTGCTGCCCCCTGCACCACTGTAAAGACCATTACAAAGTCAAAATATTATCTCAGTCAGGTGTAATCATCCAATTGTGTCAGTTTCTGAAGACTCTCCCACCAGACCAGATCATATGCAGCACCAACATCATCCCTCACGATGAACAAACCACCTGACAGTCAATGATGACCTTCCCCATTGCAGCATCGAAGGACTGCTCTCTTTGTCATGTTGCTACAAGAGTTTTGCAGTATGTAAATTAAGTCAATTCACCAATTGAAATTGCAACTTATTTCTCATTATTCACAATTTGAAGCACAATCCTAATCACGGGTGTGAAAGATACATCTTCTAGATGTGTGAAAGATACATCTTCCAGATTTATCCAAGAAAGCTATCCATATTGTAAATTCTCATGATGTGAAGCCGCATTATTGGCAGGAGTCAAGGTCATAAAGCTCCTGGGCACACAAAAGGCTGGAGAAACTCAGCGGGTGCAGCAGCATCTAAGGAGCAAAGGAGATAGGCGGCGTTTCGGGTCGAGACACTTCTTCAGACTTCATAAAGTCCCTTTTTGGTTTGTTTGCTTTTTAGTTTGCAAAGTTCCAAAATGTATTCCTATCTCAAATTTTCAGATATTGATAAGGGCAAATACCTGTAATCTGAATCGCTGTATTTCAGGGCGTCTCCGTATTAAATTTTCTTAAAATATAATTAATCTCAAACAGGAAAATCAGAGTGAATACATTTGTGAGCAAATTCCAATCTGGAAGCATGAAAATGCTTTCTCAACACCAAGCCATTCACAGTAATTCAGATATGGTCAAATGGCGGGGAATTGTTTTGCAAACATAGGAAGCAATGTTCCTGATGGCCACAACTGCAGAACCCATCTGCTTCTAGGCATCTGGAGCAGGACAAATAAGCAAGGAACGCAATCATCGTCAAGCTGTGACAGAGGCAACAAAAGGTCAACATTCACTACTTTCGACCCAGGTTCGATCCTTTTACAAGCCATCAACCTCAACTTATGGAAAATCCCAAAATGCCAAAAGTTCATCAGCCAACTTTGCCAACGCTTTCAAATTCAGGGTCAAGTCCACCAACGAAAACATAAATACAATAAAATCACGAGAGAAACACAAAATATCTCACACTTATGCAGAGCTTACACTATCTTCATCCCATTCCACACTGGTCCACACAAGTACTTACACAGAGTGAGAATAAGAATGCTTGGCAGAAGGTTGTGGTTTCTGTTACTCCCCATCTTACTAACGCTGACCTATGTACAGCCCATACGACTGTATGGACGAGTGTCTGGGTGACGATGAGGTGGATCTGCAGACTGCTGCCGGGATTCACGCACCTCCTGCCGGGTGGGAACTCGATTCACGGCCACATCGTCGAGTTGCAAACTGTTGCGGTTACGATTAATCTCACACTTTAGAGTTACACTAACCGGAATGGAACCCTGCCTTAAACTGGGGAGAAACTGCACTCAGTTGTCTGCAAGTGGTTAGTTTATCCGATTTATGACAATATTGAGCATTAACTCTCCATTTTCCATGAACTGTCTGGCTGGGATGCGTGTTTTTGACTTACTAAAGACATCCTTCTTTATAGTACTAACCCTCATGTTCATCATATTGAAATCATATTGTAATCCTGTTCGCATTTGATTCCTTTTAAAAGCAAGTCAAGTGTATATTTTTCACTCCTACAGAGCAGAACGACAGGTTTACAGAGGAGAATGATAGGATTAGGTCTTGCATTACAAGACCTGAAATTTGCTTTTGCAAAATCAATTTTTTTCTAATTCACTTCTGACTATCTCCTCTGAATGTACTCAACACAAAGGTCTTAACAATTGATATGAACAATGAAGCCAATTTATCACATTTTATTGGTAGGATTTATTGGTAACAATCATCTATTTTATGGGCAAGTCAGGCAATTGGATGTGCAAGATGACCCTTGAATAATCTGACCAAATGTTAGCAGTTACTGGGCTCATCATTGTCACCACAGCTTTGTGTCTGAGCAGCCCTAAGGAATGAAACACTTCCCAAAGCATTTCACTTTATTATTAAAGGATAATGAATCGCACATTTTCCGAGATTACCTGGTATAAAAGACGCATTTCAAACTTGGATTGAAGTTTTAGCTGAACTGCCATCTGAGTGTGAAACACTAGGAGTTTCACAGGCTGCAAAGTCTATTGCTGATGGCAACCCAGGCAGGGTGGCAGCAGGCAGGATGGAGCCTTTTGTTATATATTAAAACAACATGTTTGGACAAATTGATCTAAAAAAAGTCTGGTGTTCAGAAACAGATGTACTGCTGAAAACCTGCCTCTGAGGATGTAGCCCCAGGGCACATTTTCCAACTTTGCTCTTTAGTCTTGCCAGGCAGAGCGAGCATTAGTGTAATTACCAGTGGAACATGATGCATTCTCAGTGCAACACCAAACCGATGCCTTAAGGTTATGTCAGTTGTTTAGATTACAAACAGTAATAACTAATTCACCTTGATGGCCTATTTCAGTTTCTCTTTTATGAAAGTTTCAATTCTTTCTTTGGTGTTCACATATCCTTCACACATTCAAGGTGAAGCAACATTAGAGGCACAGAGACTGCAGAGGGCAGATCAGCAGCACAAAGCAAACTGCTGCAGGAACGCAGCGGGTTGAGCAGCATCTGTGGAAGGAAAGGAATGGTTGATGTTTTGGGTCAAGATCTTGCTTCAGGCTTCAATACATTATTCCTTGTACAACAGTGTTGAAGCAGGACTGCTGCCAGGAAGGTTTGCTATTAACCTTCATTCCTGTCTTTCCCCTTCAGCCCACAGAACTGCACTTGTTTTCTCACATCCATCTTCAGTTCAATGTACCCTGTCTACCAACCACCTCCACCAAACGTCACTACCACTGACCTGCTTGAACTGACCTCTGCAATCAAAATGACTTACAATGTAATCCAATTTAAAATCCATACCCTCTTACTTTGAGATAAACACAAAAAGCTGGAGTAACTCAGCGGGTCACAAAGTATCTCTGGAGAAAAGGAATAGGTGATGTTTTGGGTCGTGACCTTTCTTCAGACTATCCTTTTCTCCAGAGATGACCGGCTTTTTGTGCCTATCTTCGGTTTAAACTGTTCCTTCCTACACATTTTGTCCTCTTATTTTAAATTATTTTGTGGTCATGCCCATTTCTAGCAAAGTAACCTCCACCTGCTTTATATAAGCCTCCTCCCTCAGTCTAGCACTTTGCCTATCTCCCAAATGAAGATATACCATCAATAAACTATGTGCCCGCTCTGTCTTTTCTTCCTTAGGTTCTGGCATTACACCCTATTGATCAAATGTTTGATCACTGATTTCTATTAGTTTTGGTTGCACATCCATTGTTGCAAGATTATATTTCTTGGAAGCAACCTGGGACAGTTTACTACATT
Source organism: Raja brachyura (assembly GCA_963514005.1). Next base: position 26,517,982 of record OY740803.1, read on the forward strand.
AAACATGCTATTTAAATGCATTGCTATCAGTTCAGTGCAATAATCTTTGCCTAACAATGATATCAAGGCATTACCAAAGGCACCGCAGAAGACAGACATGCAAAGGACAACCTATCAAACGCCACAAAGTATTCACTTTCCAGTGTCAACATTTTCTTGGCTTCAGTTGGTGTTCAGGTGAATAACCAAAGAAAATCTGCATCACTTTAATTATAACATTATGACTGATCAACAAATGGAGAAAAGGTGCTGCCACAAGAAAGTAAGTGACCAACATTTTCCTCATAGAGTCACAGAGTGATGCAGCACAGAAATAAGCCCATCAGCACAACACATCCATGCTGACCAAGATGCCCCATCTAAACATGTCACATTTGCCTGCAGTTGGTCCATATCCCTCTAAACCTTTCCTATACATGTACAAATCCAAGTGCCCTTTAAATGTTATTGTACCTCAACTACTTCATCTGGCAGCTCGTTCCACATACCCACTACCCTCTCTGCGAATGTTACCCCCAGGTTCATATTAAATGTTGCCCCTCCCATCTTAAATCTTTGCTCTCTTGTTCTTGATTCATCTACTCTGATAAGTCTTTGTGCATTCACTCTATCTATTCTCCTCATGCTTTTATGCACTCCTATGCGATCACCCCACAACCTGTGTTCCAATGAATAAAGTTTTAGGAAGCATAAGATCCATAATTGGTCAAGATCACATTTTACAATATGTAAAATACTGGGAGCAGTTGAAACGACACTCTAAGCCAGGTAACGTACGAGGAAGAGCCTCCATATGTAGAAATATGACATTCGACCCAGTGCTTTCTTTGTAGATTAAAAATGGTTCTGGTATGTATATCAATTAAACATTAAGTGATCAATGGCCAATGCAGACTCAGTGGCCGAAGGGCTTGTTCCTATGTTGTATCTCTAAATCTAAAACTAAGCTACATTTAACAATAATACTTTCCTATCAATATTCCCCTCTCTTATGTTTGATTTTGTAACCAATCAAACTAATTAAAAAGTATACTAAAAAGTATACAAAATTTGAAAATCAGGTTTTTAAGCTTCTAGAGGCTTTTAAGCTGTACAGGTGCGTACTGTCACAAAAAGAGCATTGACTGTACAGAATACAAACCCTCTAATGCAACAAAGACAATCAATTTTACTTCAGAGTCACGTGAGTGACTATGTGAAGACCCCGCCAGCGCGCATGCGCGACATATCGTCCAACGCATTGCGCAGCGACAGGCAGGAGGAGCGTCGCTCCTCCAGCAGTAGGTTTAAAACGGACCTGCAGGTAAGTTTTTACTATTCTGAGGTCGTTTTTTGGCCGCTCTGTGTAATTTTTCTTACAGAGCAAACAAAATGGACAAGTCCAAGACGAAGTCCAAACGGACGGCAGCAAAACTGACTGCGGAGGACCGCGGGAATGCGGGCAGTCAGCAGTGGCCGATTTCACCTGCGCTGCTAACCGTGTGATCAGCAGCCCCCGACTTGGCACCGCTACAGCCCGTAGGATCACCTCGGACTGGCGGTAAAGCCACCCAAAAGTTGGATGAGCCCGGAGACTTGGATGGGTCCGGACTGGAAGATTCACCCCCTGCGTTAACGACAGTGGCCGTTTATCTCACAACCTCAGAATAGCAATTGCTCCAACGTGACTTACTCCAACAAACGGAGTCTAGTCACCATGGGTCTCCTCGGACACCTACGGCAGCACCTTTTACAGGGCTGTCAAATGTCTCCCTCTCATCGGAGGGGAGCACAAGGAGTCACTTCTGGGCTGACTCTAAAGATGGGGGTTTGGCTGAAGACACTTCCAGCGTGCTTGGAGTGCACGAACAACAGGAGCTGCTCGGCATGGTCTCCAAATTTGCGATGCCTTCGCAAAAGGGACAGCCGTTACAGCCACAGCTGGCAGCCAGCATCAACTATCTCACCACCAACCAGCTGCAGGAACAGGCCATGAGTGACACAGCTGCTAAATACTTAGGACCAGAGAACTGTGTTTCCCTCAATGTTCCTGCGGTGAACAACCCGATCTGGGGAAACATCAGAGCTGGTATCAGAACCCAAGAGATCAAGATATAAAAGATCCTCAAACTACTGGCCTTGGGTATAACAGCATTTGCCAGATCAGTTGATGGCAAGGACATGACAGAGGAACAACAAGACGCTCTGGCACTCTTCTGCAATGCACAGTTTGAAATAAACTGCTTCAGGAAGAGTGTGATCCGGCCTGCCTTGAATCCCAAATTCGCAGGGTTGTGCAAGACGAGCAGCGCGCCGCCGCCTACTTTACTGTTCAGGGACAACCTGCCGAAGCAGGTCAAAGACCTCGACGAGGAGGCAAAAGCCATCAGGCTAATGAAAGCGCCGTCCACTGCCAAAACCTTGCAACTTCGGCGGGAGCACCCCTACGCATCCACCAGCAAGCCGCGATACTACAACAAAAGAGCAGCAGCTGGTGAAAGCTCCAAGGCCGTACGTTCAGGACAAAGGTCTTTTTTAGACCAAGGCCCAGAACGGCCTTCGTGGAAGATGCGCCAACCCCACACCCCAGCGCCTCAACCTCCCAGGAGACAAGGACGGAAGAAACAAACACAGCACCACCGGTAACCATGGAGGTGGGTGGGTCCAGTTTCTTCTGGAACATAGGGTATGTAAGTTCTTCACAGGTTGGGGGAAGGTTACGCTTGTTTTGGAGTGCATGGAGTTCCATAACTTCTGATCCTTTTATACTGCATAGTATTCAGGGATACAAAATTGAATTCATCCACAAACTCTTCCCTCCGGTTCAGCATGCACCGAGTCGAACGTTCGTGCTTTCACAAAGAGAAACACTGGAAGGTCATGCAGAACTTTTGAGGTTACATACAAAAGGAGTAATTGAGAAATCCAAACACGAATCTCTTGAGTTTGTGTCAAATATTTTTACAAAAAACAAAAAAGATGGTGGATGTCGCATCATCATTGACACACTCCGAAAATAGAAACACATTGTCATGGCATATCTGGATGACATCTTAATCGTGTGAAAAACTCTGGAGTTGGCCTAATTGGCTGTTTCAGCCACCAAGCTCTTATTTGAAAACCTGGGGTTTATTATCCATCCAGATAAATCCAAGTTAATGCCTTCTATGAAAATTGACTCCATGGGGTTCACAATTGACTCTGTTCACATGTCTGTGACTTTGCCAAAGGACAAAGCAACAGACTTAATAGAGGCATGCAACAACCTTGTTTACGGTAGTCAACCATCTATTCAACAAGTAGCCAGGGTGATTGGGAAACTCGTGGCTGCAATTATTATTAATAGTCAACTCAATGTGAAACCGTGTAGCTGTTGGATAGTGCTGAGGAGTGGGACTAGGATGTGGAATGCCTCTCTGGATTGCATCATTATTTGACTACGTCCTGTGAACGAGGAGGGGGGGGGGGGGGGAGTTATGAGAAGCACACACTGGTCCCTGGTCACGTGCTATTCATCTGGGTAGAGGCAGTAATTGCAATGAGTTTGAATGGGATGTGGTTCAATGGCAGAGGCTACTGTAATAAGTCTTAAGCCCAAAGGAACTCCAGCCCCACTAAGTGCGATATAAAAGAGTAACGTTGGCTATGCTGAAGTCTTCCCATCTCCACATTCCTGTATAGAAATATCTACTTGGAGAAATACAATGAGATCTATATGCTCCATTGGACACTATCTTTGAATTGCATCTGTAACTAATTGGCCAAGGTATTGTATCCCTTAGCACATGTCAAGCAATAGACTTTTGCCAGGGTTCTCCAAATTTAGATTAGACCTTCTCAATACTTGAACTTGCTCTGCAGTGATATTAAAAAAATGACCTGCCTGTGGTCCCAGGCTATAGAATTAAGCATTGGAAAACTAGTTCAGGGAAGTGAATTGAATTGAATATTTTATTGTCACATGCGACAAGTCATAGTGAAAAGCATTGCTTGCATATCGTGCCAAGGTATGCAAATAATCGCCCATAATGGGCACTTACAAAGTTACAAATTCTCCCCTCCCCCGCCCACCGCGCTGGTTCCCCTTTGTTCTTCCCCCCTCTCTCCCCCCCCACGGCAGCCCCCCCCCACACCAGGTCCTCCTTTGTTCCATCCCATGGCAGCGGCATCTTCACTCCACGTGTCCTTCCTCGACCATCGGTTGGCGCCATCATCGGCCGCACATCGACCTCTCCACTAATGCTGCCTGATGCCCAGATGCCTACGTGCTCCGTCGACCACCGCAGCTCCACCTCCGACCAGCTAGGATCCGGCCCGCGAGGTCCGGGCTGTGATCCACGAGGCTCCGGCCTCGGCTTCTTAGCGGCAGCCGTGCATTTGTTAATAATTAATCAGCCACAGTGAACTCCACATAAGCCCCCAACCCATAACTCCATCCCCAGTATTTTGGAAGCAACCCAAGCTTCCACAAGCCAAATCACACCCTCTGCCTGTGCGTCACCCACACACCCAGTCTGCACCATCCTTTCACACAAGACCCAAACTAACCTTCCGGCTCCTGATCTTTGCCCAATCCCACCCACTTGCCACATCCCAGGCCTCACTCCCATAACCTTATTGTTGCCATCCATGCAACAGGATGCAGGAGGAGGCACCTTTGGATGCCTTGTGTCTTGGGTTAAGATAACATTTGCAGGCTGCTGGGCCTCACCCATGCCATTCCAAGTGCCTAGCGGTTTTGAGGCTGGTCTGTTCGCGACATTCGCATACAAAATTCACTGCACGTTCATTGGGGTCAAGAACTAAGCCTTTCTAAAGGACTGACTCCCATATGAAAATGAATATGTTTGTGCTTTATTCGAATTACACTGAGCAACAATTGTGTCGTTCTATTGCTTTATTCACTATCTACAGGCATGCTTTGTTTTGAAGCCAAATTGGACAATGAAAATAGTAACATTCAATTCTTATGGTGGGTGTCCTATACTCTTTTTTGTTCAAAGTCATTTGAAAAGAAATAGCTTTACTCTATTTTTCAAAGCTCACAACGCATGGGTTGTGTGAAGAAACAGGCAGGCCTGGAGGAGCAGAACACTTCTGTTCTCACTCTTCACCACTCAGTCTCATTCTGAAGATTTGAGGAAGGTTGCAATCAAAACATATGATACAAGAGCCTTTTTTGGACTAAATATTTGACTGAGTAAATTGCTGCTAAACAACGATGCTTTGTTTAATCACGGCACTGGAATTCCACATTCAACCACTGTGAGTAAAGTGAAGCGGACTAATGTTTCAATTTCAACTCTTGAGCACAGGCATTTCTTTCAATTTCTTTCACTCAGGGTGAACTAAAGACTTTACAGTTTCACAGCCCAGGTTAAAAAATAGAAAATACATAAAGAACACAAGTTTTAAACATGTAGGAAGGAACTGCAGATGCTGGTTTAAACCGAAAACCCATTCCTTCTCTCCAGGGATGCTGCCTGTCCCACTGAGTTACGCCAGATTTTTGTGTCTATCGCAAGGTTTAAATTGCCAATAAACCAGCATGGACTGGTGAGGAGTGAAACGGATACCACATTACCCGTAACGCCATGGTGCCAGGCGAGGGATACTTTACAAGCCAGTTAATAATGGCCACACCAAAGCCAGAATATTCTTGAAAATCTGTGCCAGAAGCCGAATAGTCATAGAATCACACAACACAGAAATAAATCTTTCCGCCAAATCCTCCATGCTCACCAAAAAGCCCCATCTAAGCTAGTCCCATTTGCCCATGTTTGGCTCATAACTCCCTAAATCTTTCCTATTCATGTACCTGTTCAAATGTGTTTTTGGAAGATATCGTAGATTGTTATCAAAGATGGTTATCAAATACTACTTGATCCATTGGGCAAGTGGGCTGAGGAATTGTTTATGGAGTTTGATGCAGATAAGTGTGCGGCATTGCATTTTGGCAAGTCAAACCAGGGCAAAATCTATACAGCGAATGGCAGAGCTCTGGGAGTTTTGTAAAGCAGAGGGATCTTGGAATGCATGTAAATAGTTTGTTTAAAGTGGTGTCACAGATACATAGTGTGGTCAAGAAGGCTTTTGGCACTTTGGTCTTCATCAGTCAGGGTATTGAGTATAGATGATGGTATGTTATGTTACATTTGTACAAGATGTTGGTGAGAACGCATTTGGAATGCTGTGTTTGTTTTAGGTCACCCTGCCTTCGGATGCAAGGTGTTAAGCTAAAAAGAGTGCAGATAGGATTTACAAGATTGTTACTAGGATTTGAGGGCCTGGGCTGAAGGGAATAGGATGTTTTCTTTGGAGTGCAGGAGGCGAAGGGGTGATCTTATTGGGGTGCATAAGATCATGAGGGGAATAGATCTAGTGAATGCACAGAGATTTTACCCAGAGAAGGGGAATCAAGCACCAAAAAATAAAGATTAAGGGAAAAAATTGGAAAGATTTAATAGGAACCTGAAGGGCAACCTTTTCCACACAGAATGTGGTGGGTATTTGCAAGAAACTGCCGGAGGAGGACTTCCGGTGGCGCCATGTTCTAGGGGAGAACAGCGCCAGAACAGCTCCGTAAAAATCTGTTAAAAAAACGGGGTTAAAGGAGGGTGCTAACGCTACTTACCGCAGGAGATCGATTTAAAACGGCTCCGGTGCGATTGAAGGCTGCGTGACGTCATCAGGCGCGCGACTTCGGTAAGAAATTGAAAATGCAGCCCTCCTCCCCTCCCCTGAAGAAAACGGGCCTTAGAAGAGAGGCTGGTGCCACCAAAGCCTCGGGCTCGAGTTTGACTGCCTCCCAAGAAGAAATCTCACAGAGAAAAGCTGCAATGGAAGAATTTAAGAGTTCCTTGATGGCTGAGATGAAGAAGCTGGTGAAAGAAATAAAAGATCTGAAGAAGGAATATAAAGATGAATTTAAAGACATGAAGAAAGAATATAAGGATGAAATAAAAACTCTTAAAGCGGAGATTCTGGTGTCTCATGAGAAAACTAAAGCGGAATTAACAAAAGAAATTACCGAGATGGTAAAGAATATAATGAACGAATGGAAAAGAAAGGCGGATGTTGAATTTCAAAACCGAATCTCTGAGGTAAACGACAAGGTTGCTGGGCTGGAACAAATGCTGAATGATAAGATTGATCCTATTGTCATCACACTCGACCAACATAATGACACAATGAAAGAATTGGCTGAATTTGCTGTAAAAAATGCCAAGGAAACTGAGAAGTTACTTGCCGAGAATAAACGCCTTTCAGAATTACTCCACAAAATAAATGAGAAATGTATTGATTTGGAAGGTCGACAAAGACGTAAGAATTTGCGAATAGTAGGATTGCCCGAGGGTCGGGAAGGAAATCAGGACCCGCGGAAATTTGCTGCAAAACTCCTAAAGGACATTCTGGATCTGGACGAAGAACCACTGTTGGGCCGTGCCCACAGGGCTTTAAGATGGGCCCCTGGGAGTGGTGCACCACCAAGACAAATGATTGTAAAGGTGGCTTATGATCACGAGTTTGAAGAAATGATGAAGATAATAATAAGAAAGAGGAATTTGAAATATGAAGGAGTTAATATCAGTATCTTCAGAGATTACCCGGCTGAAGTGGCTAAGAGAAGATCTCTATTCTCAGAAACAAGAGGCATTCTTCGGAATATAAAGGATGGAAAGGATCTCAGATATGGTTTGATGTACCCAGCAACACTGAGAGTGACCTACAACAACAAGGAATTCCGTTTTGTTAAGCATACCAAAGCACTGGAATTCGCCCGAGGCATACAGAAGAAGGCAGAAGAGGAATCAGAAGAAGAAGTAAGCGCTGAAGAAGAAGAAGAAGAATGAATGAACTTTTATTACCGACCTGCGGTTATGAATTATTCATTAAGAAAGAGGGGCAATAATGGACATGTTGTTATATCTTGGTATTAATTAGTAAATTTTTAATTGTCCCCCTAATATAGTATTACCTACTATAATATTAATTATACTAGAAATTAATAATTGGTAATTAGTAATATGAATAATAGAAATATTTACTAAGTACTTAAAGTTAGTACCCCACCCCAATATACATAGTATTATAGACAGGAGCTGGAACACTTAACATCTCTTTTCTTAAAAGAAACGGAAGTCAGTAGATTAATGGCCACGCTAGTGTGGCTCTCACTAATGCACACTACACACTATACCAGTGTAGTTTCTTTTTTTTCTGGGCACCCTGTTAACACCCCTTTCTCTTTTTTTAATTACACTTTGTACTTTTTCTTATATATTAAATATTTGATTTTGAGTTACATATTATATGAAAATAGTTACGAACGATATTGTATAATCGTTTTAAGAAGATATGTATATGGATTACTGAAGATAAAAACTCTCATCGGATTGGCGCTTGGGTATACCGCTGGGCTGGAGGGGTCGAGAAGGCTACTCCAAAAAAAACCACCCTGATAGTAAAATGCAAGATATAAATGTGAAGATCGGGGGGGGGGGTGGAATTACCTTCTGTAGTTGGAATGTTAAGGGAATTAATGAACCAATTAAAAGGGGAAAGGTATTAGCACAGTTGAATAGATTGAAATCTGACGTGATCTTCCTCCAAGAGACTCATCTTAAAAGAGATGCTCAACATAGATTAACAGCAAAATGGATTTCCAAGGTATATCACTCTTCATTTATACACAAATCTAGAGGAGTTGCAATAATTATCCGTAAAGGTATACCTTTTAAACAAAGTTCTATAATAGAGGATAAAGAGGGTAGATATGTTATAATTACAGGGGAATTATATTCACAGAAAGTAATTTTGGTGAATATATATGCCCCTAATTTTGATAACCCACTATTTTTTAAGAAAATATTTAATAATATTCCTATTTCCACTCAATATAATTTAGTTATTGGGGGTGATTTTAATTGCACCTTAGATAGTTACCTAGACAGGTCTTCTACAAAAAGGAAAGCTACCTCTAATTCAAGTAAACTTATAAATTCTTTTATTAATACATCGAATGTTAAGGATATTTGGAGATTAGATAATCCATCCGGACGAGAATACTCGTTTTTTTCGCCCGTACACGGAACTTATTCTAGGATAGATTATTTTTTAATAGATTCAAAATTACTACCTTTTACGTATGACGCAAAATATCACAATATTATTATTTCAGATCATGCGCCTCTTACATTTAAGATAAAACTAAAAGATATACTCAATAAAACGACTATTTGGAGATTTAAGCCCCAGATATTAAAGGATAAGGACTGTTGTAAACATGTGACATAACAGATTAAACTATTTTTTGAAACTAATGACAAACCGGAGATTTCACCATCGTTACTCTGGGACACATTTAAAGCATTTATGCATGGTGCAATAATATCAGCGCAGGCTTATCTTAATAAAGAAAATAGAAAGATGGAACAAAAGTTAGAACATGAGATAAAACAACTAGATAGTGAAAATATAAAACGCCCTTCTAAAGAGCTAAGTAACAAAATTGCAATAGCAAAATATAGACTAAATAAAATATATTCTAACCAAGTCATTAAACTATTTCAACAAACCAAACAAGTACACTTCGAGTTTGGAGACAAACCACAAAAACTATTAGCAAGACAACTTAGAAAATTAGAAGATGAAAAATTGATACATAGAATTAGATCAGCGGATGGAAATTTATTGACGATACCAAAAGATATTAATGACAGATTTCTACAATATTATCAAAATCTTTATTCATCTAAATTAATAGGACAAACAGTGGATATGGAAACATTTCTACAAAAGTGTCAAATTAATAGTTTAGATCAGGAAGGTAGACATTTGTTAAACGCTGAAATAACAGTAAAAGATATTGAAGAATCAATTAGTTCGTTAAAGAATGGAAAAGCAGCGGGCCCCGATGGCCTAAGTGCAGAATTTTATTAAAAATTTCTAGATTTGATTTCCCCAAGATTATATACAGTATATAGATATGCATATGAACAAGGTAAATTACCAGAATCTTTAAACGAATCTACAATTACACTTATTCCTAAGGCAGATAAGGATTTGGAAGATCCAGGATCATATAGAGCGATCGCACTTCTAAATACAGACCAAAAAATATTAACGAAAGTTTTATCTCGGAGATTAAGTTTGGTGATTTCTAAATTAATACATCAAGATCAAACAGGTTTTATCCCAAAACGCTACTCAGCCCATAATCTTAGACGCTTGTTTAATATTATATATTCAAAAAGAGTACGGGACAGGGAATTAGCAGTCGTATCGTTAGATGCAGAAAAGGCATTCGATCAGGTGGAATGGTTATATTTATTTAATATAATGGAAAAGTTTCAATTGGGGGATAGATTCTGTAAATGGATAAGAATTTTATATTTGAATCCAACGGCAAGAATCTTAACTAATCAAATATTATCAGCTAAATTTAAGCTCTCTAGGGGTTGTAGACAGGGTTGTTCGTTATCGCCTTTACTATTTGCTTTGATGATAGAGCCTTTGGCGGAAAGAATCAGATCAGAACCTGAAATCTATGGCTATAATACTGACACAACAACTAACAAAATATCTTTATATGCAGATGATGTTTTGATTTATATTACAAAACTGGAAATTAGTATACCTATGTTATTTAATGTTATAACTAAATTTGGCACATTTTCAGGATTTAGGATTAACTGGAATAAAAGTGAAATTATGCCTATAACAGGAAGTAACTTAAATATATTACAACAATATCCATTAAAAATAGTTAAAGACAAATTTAAATATTTAGGAATTAATGTAACTAAATCTTATAACTCACTAATTAAATCTAATTACCCTCTATTATTAGATAAACTTAAAAAAAATATTTTGTACTGGAAAACACTTCCTATATCCATGATTGGTAGAATAAATGCTATAAAGATGGTGTTTTTACCACAATTATTATATTTGTTCCAGGCTATTCCCTTTTTTCTCCCAAAGACCCTTTTAAAAAAAATAGATAATATTATTTATAGTTTTATTTGGGATTATAAAAATCATAGAATAAGTAAAAAACATTTATGTAAATCTAAGATAAATGGAGGATTAGCACTTCCGAATTTTTTATATTATTTTTGGGCAGTCCAGATTAAGAATATGAATTTTTGGTGGGTAAATATGGATTATGAACCAATGTGGTTAAAGATGGAAAAGGAAGATTGTTTACCCTATAATGTAGGCTCGGTTCTTTTTGCCCCAAAGGAAGTACAAAAAAAAATTTATAAGGACAGCCCTATAATTTATAATAATAGACGTATTTGGAAACAAATAGTTAAGACTTTACAGCTAGATAATCTTTCACTTAGATTACCAATAATGAATAACCCATTATTTAAGCCCTCTATATTGGATGGAGGGTTTAGACATTGGGATGATTTAGGAATTAAAAGGATAGAGCACCTTTATAGAAAAGGAAAATTTCTTTTATTCCAAGAGTTACAAGATATCTACGGATTGTCTCCGCAACACTTGTTTAGGTACTTACAAATTAGAGATTATATAAAATCAAACACATTAGATTATAAAAATAAAGTACCAGGATTATTAGATGATTTGTTTAATTTACATCCAAATACAGAAAAATTAATAGCCTATATATATAACATAATATTGGATAAGGGGAATCCAACAACTGAAACATATCGGCAAGCATGGGAAAAGGAAATTGGTTTATCCATAACAAAAGAAAATTGGGAAGAAAGTTTACAGCATATACATCGGTGTTCGCTAAATGCCAGACATACATTGATACAATTCAAAGTATTATACAGATTACACTATTCAAAAACTAAATTAAATAGTATCTTTCACAATCTCTCTTCAATTTGTGATAAATGTAAGAATTTAGAAGCAAATTTAACACATAGTTTTGCTACATGTTCCAAACTGAATTATTACTGGACAGAAATCTTTAAGGTTATTTCTGAGGTTCTAAAAATTAGATTGGATCCAGACCCAAAGTTAATAATACTTGGGATTCTGGATTCAAATTCAGTACTTACAGGAAATCAAAGAAATTTCTTTGATTACTGTTTGATAATAGGGAAAAAAATCATATTGAAATTTTGGAAGGGAACATTATCCCCCACAATTAAAATGTGGGCAGCAGAGATGTTGGAGACGTTACAATTAGAAAGAATCAGATTTGTCCTATTGGACAAATATAATACCTTCGAACAAATATGGTCTCCATATATACAGTATCTAGAGAAGTAGCTGTTCTTGACGTCACAGACTGACGGGTACCCAGCGGGATTTGATGAGAATAATTGATTTTTATACTAGGATTAATAGGCATGTCTTCATTGATATTACTATTTGTAATAGTTTTAGATACAATATATTTTGTTGATTTTCATTGATATATATATATATATAATATTTTTTCATTTTCTGTTAATCTATAATCTTTTTTCCTTGCTCTATTTTCTTCTTCTTTTCTATATAATCAAATTATTATTTAATCACTTTCTTATTGATTTAAATCTACTCTATTCTTTTCTTTATTTCCAAAAAAATAGAAGATGATAACTGTCAATGGGTTATTTAAAAAATAATATGTAATTAAGTTGAGGTTTGTAAAGTTTACATTATTGTAAATGGATTACTTCTAATAAAATAAAGTAAACAAAAAAGAAACTGCCGGAGGAGATAGTTGAGGCAGGAACCATAACAACATTTTAAAAAACATTTGGACGGATACATGGATAGGAAAGGTTTATAGAGATATGCGGCAAGTGCGGGCAGGTGGGACTCGTGTAGATGGGGTATCTTGGTCGGCAAGGGCGAGATGGGCTGAAAGAACTGTTTCCATGCTGTATTACTATATGATTTTTTGACACTATGACTAAATGTTACTATTATTCCTACCATAACTATTTCCCCTGGGAGAACTCTTTTCAAAAAGGGCTAGTTATGAAGCTACGGCATCAGACACTGTATAATCACCCCTTTATAATTCATACCATTACAGACCCACCTTTACTGTTCATGTACCGTCAGGCCCATCAATAATGTTCTGGTGGTGTTACATTTTTATCCATTACAATTTTTTGCTTCCAAGAAAGAAATTCTTCGTGACACGACAGTCTACATTTCTTCAGTTAGAGTTCACACATCTGTGCTCAATATCCTTGACTAAACTATTCCTGCCCTCTGTGGAAATATGTGCTTTAATTGGAGCCTACTTGATAGAGGTCAAAGCAGTGAACTGCTCCCAGCAGTGCTGCCTGACTTCATATTTCAGAGGCCAACGGAGGCATTTGTCAGTTGCTGTGCATTACGCCCACTCGCGGGATAAGAGGAGCCGTTTTTCAGAACAGTGGCAGGCACCAGCGGTTTAGCCCAGCCCCCTCTGAGAATCTCCACCACAAGTCTTCAGAATTTTCACACAGCTGTGCATCCACCCATTATGCCTGAGAGGAGATGAATCAAAGGAGAAGAAAAGCAAAGCTGGGAGTTTAAACCCAGTTTCTCTGTATAGCTGAGATTGAGAGAGCCAAATAATGTTCCAACTCAATCTCACAGGCTTTGAAGCAAAATTATCATCAATTTTGGAAAAGTTGGATTCGTTCAGAATAGGCCACTAGATCTACACATTTCCAGCCTTTTACCAGCATATTATGAGGGTGTATAAAATCATGAGAGGAACAGATCGGGTAGATGCACGGAGTCTCTTGCCCAGAGTAGGTGAATCAAGGACCAGAGGACATAGGTTTAAGGTGAAGGGGAAAATATTTAATAGGAATCTGAGCGGTAACTTTTTCACACAAAGGGTGGTGGGTGCATGGAACAAGCTGCCTGAGGAGGTAGTTGAGGCTGGAACTATTCCAACATTTAAGAAGCAGTAAGGCAGGTACATGGATAGGACAGGTTTGACAATAGGTGCAGGAGTAGGCCATTTGGCCTTTTGGCCATTTGAGCCATTCAATGTGATCATGGCTGATCATCCCCAATCAGTACCCTGTTCTTGCCTTCTCCCCATATCCCCTGACTCAGTTATCTTTAAGAGCCCTATCTAGCTCTCTCTTGAAAGCATCCAGAGAACCTGCCTCCACCACCCTCTGAGGCAGAGAATTCCACAGACTCACCACTCTCTGTGAGAAAAAGTGTTTCCTCGTCTCCGTTCTAAATGACCTACTCCTTATTCTCAAACTGTGACCCCTGGTTCTGGACTTCCCCAACATCGGGAACACGTTTCCTGCCTCTCGTGTGTCCAACCCTTAACAATGTTATATGTTTCAATGCGATCTCCTCTCATCCTTCTAAACTCCAGAATGTACAAGCCCAGCTGCTCCATTCTCTCAGCATATGACAGTCCCGCCATCCCGGGAATTAACATTGTAAACCTACGCTGCACTCCCTCAATAGCAAGAATGTCCTTCCTCAAATTAGGGGACCAAAACTGCACACAATATTCCAGGTGTGGTCTCACTAGGGCTCTGTACAACTGCAGAAGGACCTCTTTGCTCCTATATTCGATTCCTCTTGTTATAAAGGCCACCATGCCATTCGCTTTCTTCACTGCCTGCTGTACCTGCATGCTTACTTTCATAGACTGATGTACAAGGACCCCCAGATCTGCCCACTCCCCCAACCTGTCCAAGTCACCCTGCATTCTCATAGCATCCTCCTCATAGTTCATACTGCCACCCAGCTTTGTGTCATCTGCAAATTTGCTAATGTTACTTTGAATCCCTTCATCCAAATCAGGGATATGGACCTAATGCAGGCAGGGTGGGACTAGCGTAGCTGGGAAATGTTGGCCGGTGTGGGCAAGTTGGGCTAAAGGGCCTGTTTCCACACTGTATCATGCTATGACTCTACTAATGCATTTTCATCAATCATAAATAATATCTTAACGACAACCCAATATCAATCTGACAGTGAGCTGAAGATATAAGAGTGGGGAATGTACAAGTCCTCTGCTGCTGATTGCAATGGTGGAATAGCATGCACCTCATGCACACGCCTACATCTACACCAAGAAATCTAGTTGCCAACCGTGCACAAAACAATAACGAACCTAAACCTGATGCCCATAGCCCAAATCGCAGCCTCTATTCTCAGTTAGCCAACAAGTGCTTTCACCTTTTCTTCCACACCATGAAGCCATATCTTACCTTTCAATCCTCTGGAATTTGTCATCTTGAACCTCACCTCTGCTCATATGCCATGTTTGACAGCACCAGGTGTGTACCTGCTGTAGTAGGTACACACCTGGTGCTGTCCAAAAATTGGGTATTTTTAAACCTGTCAATACAGGTTCTTGATTAGTAAGGGCATTAAAGGTTATGGGGAGAAGGCAGGTGAATTAAGGTTGAGAAGCAAAGATAGATCAGTCATAATTGAATGGTGGAGTAGGATCGATGGACTGAATGGCTAATTATGGACAAAGCTGAACTGAAAAGAAACAAGGAACTGCAGATGCTGGTATACAAAAAAGTATACAAAGTGCTGAAGTAACTTCGTGGGTCAGGCAGCATCTCTGGAGAACATGGATACCCAACATGAATGCCCAGATACCCAACATAGTCTGAAGAAGGCTCCCAACCTAAAATGTCACCTATCCATGTTCTCCAGAGATGCTGCTTCTTGTGTTTGAGGCAGCAGAAGTCCACAGCAGGGTGATGTCATCCGGTTCGACATCCGTAGGTGCCCGCCCTAAAAAGGGCGCATGCTCCGGGTTGGCGCCAAGCTGCGGCAGCTACTGCTGTCTCTGCCTGTCCCACTAAGTTCTCCAGCGCTTTGTGTCCTTTTGTTTGTACCCATTGTTGTTCTGGGACACCATGATATTGAAGCTTAATTCAATATCTCATAGTTAAATAAGTTGAAGAAAACAAATTCTGAAAAGCATAATTAAAGTAGACAGGCCTTTCCTTGAAGAAATTATGTGGACTAAGTATTGGAACCCCCAGCGTGCCAATTATATCAGATTACATGCATAGCTATTTCTCGGAAATTATCTACACCTGCAGGAAAATAAAAGGGGTTTCAAAAATCATAAACATTTGTGGCTGAAACAGAAGCCATTTGACCCATCAATATCATGCTGGCCTTTTCCACCTGCACTATTTATATATCTTCACTCTTAGACCCCCTAGAATGCTCTTTGCACAAATATCAGAATCAGAATCAGATTTTATTCGCCAAGTATGTTTTGCAACTTTTGAGAATATTTGGCAGTATTGCTGCAAAAAGACAATGTAATTCAGGATTTTATATACAACGTATTGACCATAAAAAGAGGAAATTAAGGTCTATTAAAATCAAAATACAAAATAAAACCTGCTTTGAAGGTTATTCAGGAACTTGCAGTATCTGTGGTTAGCAAAGAGGTTTCATGTTCTAACCTCAATTTGTTTTGAATTACTCATGATCAGCTTTGACAGCAGCAGGGGTCTTTATACTGGTCTCCGCCAAAGTTGAACTTTGGAATGAATATAATCAAGTATTCAGATATGTTAAAACAACATCAAAATGGTACCAGTTCCTGCTTCAACACATTCAGTGTACTGCTGCATAATTTGTCAGTGTCACGCTAAATTAACTTTGCTCTTTCCATATTTATATAAAATGTGTCCATCAGCTGTTAAATCAACTAAAGCGAAACACGTTTTGTTATTGCAGTGCCAGCAAAACAGCTTACCAACAGCGTGATGTGTCCACATGAGTAGACAACACCAATAATTCACTGTGGGTCGTGCATCATATGGACTCACTGAACGACAGAGAGGAGCTGGTGAACTGACAGGGAAGATGGTCACAACCTCCTCTCCCACATCATTCTATGTTGTTGATGAAGGAGATGATGACTTGACCCACTCATTACCCTAAAGAAATCAGCCCTGCTGTCGCCATTAAATTCTGGGCTTCTCAGATACCTCGCTGATTAATTTAGTGATGGGCTAGTGTGCTGTTTTAAACCTTCCACAACGTTCACGATAGCCACAAGTAGATTTGAATCCGATCTGAAAATGCAGGTGCCTCCCTCATGAGGTGGTGCCAAATATTGTACGTCAGCCAAACAGTCGTCACCACAGACTCGTGTGAACGAGCCTCGCTCCTGGGGAATCTGTATCTCTGCTGGATCCACAGAGAACATATCTCCAGTCATTGCCCTGATTAGGCCGTGAGGAATTTGCAGCTATTGCACCACAATTCTATTTTCTTTTTAAAATTAAATATTTAAGCCTGTCGAAATGGTGAGCCTCTCAAGCCTTCAGAAAGAAAATGGCCTGACATATTGTGAAATTGAGTGAACACAACTTTAAAGTGAATATGGATTTGCTAAACTTAGTACTTGAAGATTCCACACCGCATGTAGGATTTATAGTAATCTCATTGTACACGATGAGACCGAAATAAAGAACTTGTGTGTAGATAGAAAGAATACACAGGCTCAAGAAAGGAGAGAGTAAATGCATGAATCTGTTGAATTTAATAACCTTACAAGGGGAAACTATTGAGGCTCACTGAGTGTAATGTCTAACATGACAAGTTGACGACCTTTAGCACAGCCATGGCAGATGACAAGGTGACTGGTGGGATATTTAGTCAATCACCACTCACCTTACCATTCTTTCAAGAGCACGCATATTGGCAATCAAACCAGTGTCAAAATTGAAGCGAAAGGTACATGATTTTACAACCAATCTATTACATTTGATTATTTGAACTGATCAATTAACAGCGGGATCTTGATCAGCTGGGCAAGCGGGTTGAGGAATGGTTAACGTGGCTAAGGTACATGGATGGGAAAGGTTCAGAGAGATATGGGCCAAACACGGGCAGTTGCAACTAGCGTAGATAGGCAACTAGGCAGTCATGGAAAAGTTGTGTGGAAGGCCCAGTTTCCATGCTGAATGACTATGAGATTCAGCATGGCCGCAATCTCTCGAACATCTACAGAAACACTATCGAAGGGATGCATCTCAGCCGGGTACATCGATTGCTCTGTTCTTGACTCCCTGAACCTGCAGAGAGTGGTGAACACAGTCCAGTCCATCACAGACTAGTCACTTCCTTTCATCCAGTCCAATCTCATGTTGCAGTGTATCAGGAAAGTTGGATGTATCGTCAAGGATGCCTGCTATCTTGGGCATCCACCTTAGGTCTCTTCCACCACCTGGGGGAAGAAATAGGACCTTGAAACCCTGGACATCAGACTGACAAACAGCTTCTTCCCCACTGCGATCAGACTCCTGAACCAATCACCTCTTTCACATCCTATATCCAGAGGTCCTGCCACATAAATTTTCTCTAAACTTTACTTCGGTTGGCTATCCTATTGGAGCACTTTAATATTCTTTGCACTACTTGGATATTGCACGACCATCTCATTGTTGTGTTTATCAATACTGTATGCATGCTGCTTATTCTGAGCTTCATGTGAACAAGGAATGTCATTGCACCCCGGTGTATATAACAAGAAATAGATCCGAGCAGCTGAAACATTCACAAAAACACCAAGTTCTAAAGTAACTGATACATTTCATTGGTGATATTCAGCATGGGATTTCAGCTATCTGAATCCATAGCAAATCAAATTTTATTACACTTCTGGTGAAAGGTCATCATTCTGAAATGTCAGCTCTCTTCCCACAGATTAGATCCGAAAGCTTATTTCAATGTTTGATTTTATTAATAATCTCATTGCAGACTTTCTGGATCTCTTGGCTTACAAAACCTTGGAGCCCATCATCAGTGTTTCTGTCAGTCTCCAACCAGGTGCCAAACAATAATTTGCCTTCAATTCTGTCTCTTCACTTAGCATTGTAACCAAGTGTTTGGTGGCATTTTCTGACATCTCTACTCCCCCTTGGGCTCCTGAGGATGGTTCTCAAGAGTAGAAGTCTTTTACAAATGGATTTGATCTCAATGATCTTGTTCTCATTTTATCTTCCCTCTCAGAATGTCAGGCAGCTTCAATACATCCAATATTTAGTCCCCCCCCCCCCCCCCTCCCAGATGTTTCTCTCACAATGGAATATTTCATTAGTACATGTTCACCAAGATCAAAACATCTAAATTGAGCTGCAGAATGCTTTATTTAATTTTGGATGACTCTTTGTTCTCTGTCCTCAATCCAGTCAGATTCTTATCATTGCAATAAAAGATCAATACAAATGCACAGCCCCTAAGCAAGCAAATGAGTAAATTACTGGTCAAATTGCCCATGAACTTGAATGCGGTGCCTGAAAATTATTATCAATAAAACTGATCCCCATCTTTACAGAAATGAGAGATGCCCCTTTCGTCCTGACAGTATTATTTTACTAATTTGGAGTTTAAAAATTAAACAAAGCTCTATGTGTGAGTTGAGTTGCTTTTAAAATAGATGGCCTTAACTTTGTTCACTATGTCAAATGCATCAAGTTATTGATTTTGGGTACATGATGCTCTACTCTGGTACAGGTCGTGGACAAAATATTCTATAAATAACTGATCCTATAATGTGCCACTACCTTGAAGTGACATTGAAGGAAGCCAATCAGTTTTACAGCTCCCATCTCACCACTCCCCATGTATCCTTTCACAATTTCACCCTTCGCTCTCTCTCTCTCTCCCCAGCCCACGTTTAGACGGGGGGGGGGGGGGGACGACAGGGGGTGAAATCAGACAAAATCCACGCAATCATAGGGAGAACATG
Organism: Raja brachyura; assembly: GCA_963514005.1. Next base: position 26,537,657 of record OY740803.1, read on the forward strand.
CAAACTCCGCACAATCCCATTCACTTGAATGCAGGCATAAGGCCACAAAGATAAAGTAATGGTTTAATAACTTAAAGAATGCTCCAACTTCTAAGGATTATTTACCAGAAAACTTAGCAAATATTTGTTAAAGAGATAACAGATAATTCTAATAATTCCACGGACAGGTTTCCTCCAAATCTGAAGATGAAATATTGTTTTTTTTTAAATGCAGGAAGATGCTGAAAATGGTCATAATGTGATGTCCACAAAGTATCACCTATCCATGTCCTCCAGAGATGCTGCCTGACCTGCTGAGTTACTCCAGAACTTTGTGTTCTGCTCAAGATTCCAGCATCTGCAGTTCCTTGTATCTCTAAATTAATCCTTTCTTACAATTATATTCATATCACCTTTAATCTGAAATACTTATGGGAGAAATAGTTGAAGTGAATCCAGTGTGAATAATTGATTTGCATTGTGGTATTAATGAATTAATAATCATCTTTGGTCCTTTGAAGTTTGGCAACAAAGAATGAGATACCAGCATGTCTATTAGGTAACAAGTAGTACACACTTACAGCCATATTTCCCATTACTTAATTATCTTCCTCACCCCAACTTCAGGATGTGATGATATTACAATGACAGGGCCTATCCACACCACACCATCTCAGCATTCAGGTTTAGGGCTGTTTTCAAACGAGAGTTTGGTGCCAATGTATTGTAAAATAAAAATGTATCATTGGTTCAAGACTGCCACAACTTATGGTTCATTAACAACTTAAATATGGCGTCCAGAGTTGACCTTAAATATAAACAGACAAAGAATAAATATCTAACAGTAGGTTGTTGCTGAATCACAGAAATGGGCTGGTACCTGCTGATTTGGGTCGCCTGCCACTAACTGTGCAGACCAACCAAAGGATTGTTATTTTATCTATTGGGCATAAATTCGATGGGTCATGGATGGGGAAAGTGGGAGGCGTGCCATACAATCCAGAGAGATATTGGCATATGACCCCGTGGTCTTTCGTAACAACCTCCCTTAAGTAACTATACATTCTATCATGAGCACAGCCCTCCCCACCATCAAAAGCATCTAGACCAGGTGCTGCCTCAAGAAAGTGGCATCCATCACCAAGGATCCCAACTATTTGCCAATCAACCTCCCCCTTGCCTGTGACCACTTATTACCTGCTACACTTTGTCCTGTCTCTACCTTCTTCATTTTCTTTCCCCCGCCACCCTACAATTAACCTGAAGAAGGGTCCCGACCGAAAACATCACTTATCTATGTTATCCAGAACCGTTACTTGACCAGCTGAGTTACTCCAGCACTTTGTGTCCTTTTGTGAACTAATCAACATCTGCAGTTCCTTGTTTCTACCTTTACAACGGTGATAAGGAAGGAATTCTTTAGCCAGAGGGTTGTGAATCTGCGGAATTCATTGCCACTGATGGCTGAAAAGGTCATGTCATTGGTTATTTTTAAAGCGGAAATTAATAGGTTCTTGATTAGTAAGGAGTTCAAAGATGATGGGGAGAAGGCAGGAGAACCGGGGTTGAGAGGGAAAGAAAGATTAGCCATGATATAAGTGTGTAGGAAGAAACTGCAGATGCTAGTTTAAATCGAAGATAGACGCAAAAAGCTGTAGTAACTCAGAGGAACAGGCAGCATCTCTGGAATAGATGATAGAGATGATGTATCAAGTGCTCTCTAACATTAAGCAATACAGGCATCAAACACATTTCTCAATAAAAATATTTGAGTTGGTTCAACAAGAAGTTTATTTTGTTCCTTGTTTGGGCAGATCAATCATTTAACAAGGCATGTCCAGTTGATTATCTGGCTAGATCTTGATAATTCTTGTGCAATTATGGAAAGTTAATGTTCTGGCAAAGTACAAGGTCAAATGGACATTTCCCTTTATAAGATATCGGAGTAACTCAGAGGGACAGGCAGCATCCCTGGAGAGAAGGAATGAAGATGGGTCTCAACCAGAAACGTCACACGTTCCTTCTGTCCAGAGCCTGTCCTGCTGAATAATGGGCCTGTCCCACTTAGGCAATTTTTTTAGGCAAACACAGGCGACTAGTTTGTCGCCACATGTTCGCTGGTGGGCACCGGGAGTAGTTTCCTCAGTCACGCAAAAAGTCGTAGCTTCTTTCTGGGCACCGCTAAATTTCAACATGCTGAAAATGTTTTGGTGACAGTGGGTTTGACGCCAATGAGCGTAGCTTGACTTCACTTGACACAGGTGCTGTCGTAGGTTGATGCCGGTTTTTCGGCGACCTGCTACAACTATGACAGTTGCCGGCAGTTGCCTGAACAAATCGCAAAGTGGGACAGGCCCATTACTCCAGCATTTTATGTCTACCTTCGAAATAAACCAGCATCTGCAGTTCTTTCCAACAAACTTCGCTTTAGAAAGAGGCCGATTTGGTGAGTCATTGATTAACTTCACAAATCTGCTGCAACTAAACTGAAAGCTGTAATAGAGATTTTACCAGCAGGAACAACTACATCACCTAGTTGAAAATGATAATTCTAGTGAAATGGCAGTAGCAGACATATTATTTCTATTTATTCAGTTATGTCCAGAGAAAGCTTTAATACAAATTAATGAAATAATTAAATATCAGTCTATTGTAAATGTGCATTGTTACCAGTGCAATCCATTCTATCATATACAACATAAGAGTGAGTGTTATCAAGGTCCTTGGCAAAAGCAGGTTTGAGATCAGTCACACTTATGGAAACCAGAACTCATCAACAAGTCAAACAGTCATTCAAATGTGGACACTGTGAAATAACAGATATATAAGAATGTGACAGGAGAGAGGTTTCCACATTCATCCTGCTCAAGAATTGCTGACCGACACTGCCAGCCCAATCTCCATTTTTGGGGAGAAAAATGCAAATATAATAGAATTCCACATTCACAAAGAAATGTCACTATGAAAAAAGCACTTCGATAAGAAAATGCCCCTTGGCATAAATACAGGTGACGTCCAAGAATCTACTTACATTTTAATGCCTAAGATTGGACAATCAAGCAACTGTGCTATATTAAAATAGCAAAGGATCATAATTCTTCAATCCACGGCATCTCACTGGAATGGAAATGTACTCATATGGCTGGGCAGATTATTATTCAGATGTTCGCTGTCCCAATTTTGCAAATTTACAGAGATTTCTTACTTTTACAACTTGACTGTATTTCTTTTCACTCTTGCCAGAACTGTTTCTCATCAACGTACCTCCCCCATGCCATGTTTTCCCTGGAACCCATAGGACATAAGCTGCACTGAAAACTCAACAATTATATTTATTTGAGAAATATTTCAAAGATGCTAATGGCCTTGAACGTGGTTTTGGATAATAGCAAAAGAGCTGACTGACATGTGAAATGATCATTTCACTAAAGTCCAACAACATCCAGCTGAATCTACCACTTTACTTCCTAAAACAAGGGGGGCACTCTGAATGCATGTCACATTCAGTGAAATAAACTGTATAATAGACAGTCAAGGACAGATCAATGAATGAGTTCTTTATCCAGACATCATGTTAACAATCAAAAATGGTTTTTATACTGGAAATGTTGCATGTGGTAATGATTTGTCTTTAGAATCTCATTTCGGCCAATATTAAGAATTGATGCCAGATATGGTCTTCAGACACCTGCATTGATTTTTAGGAAAAGGCATCTTAATTTTTTTTGTGCAGAAAGAAAGAAAAGTGCATGTTCAGAACTGCTACTTCATAGTGATTACATCTGCCTTTATGTTCTTCTGATGCTAAAGGATAATATACATTTAAGATTATCAAACATGAAAAATGTGTTTGAGTACCAAAAATATATATCTGTGAAATATATTGTTTTTGTAAGTTGTCCTTTTTAAAAACAAAACAGCTGAGTGCCCTGCTGCAGAAATGGCAACACAATGTTAGAACAGTTAGCATGAATGGTTTGCCAATGCTGGGACTGTACTTGCAAATTGATCTGTGATAGCAGCCAAACAGGCCCCAGCTGTTGAGGAGGAACAGTGCCTTGGCTGCAACCAAGGCTAAGCAGGTCTGAGCATTTGGACCAAAGCTAATTAACCAACCAATTTAGAACTAATCACATTAGTTGTTTGGCTGTGATTTTTTCATTTTGTTGGCTTTCAATCGCCGTGCAGCTTATGGATTAAGGTTACAGAACACACTTTTTCCCAAATCAATTATACTCACCACTGTTTGCAAAAGTTGGAGGCTTGAGAAAAGCCAAGGAGATAACCAGCTACTTACTGATAAACTTTATTTCTAAACTAAAAACAATTACAGAAGCAAGATTGGATCTGGAATTCATATCCTGAATTTATAACAAAACTGGACAACAACAATATTGGTTGCAAATCAGCCAACTTATTCTGATGCACTTTGTTGGTACAAAATGATTTTACATGTTTTCTTTATACGATTGGTTGTAACAGTAATTATTTCAGGCAGCTGTTACATTATACTTTAGTGTTGATAGTACGGAGTTCACAAGGACTTAAAGCCAAAGTATTATTAAAAAGGAAAACATCACACATTTTGAAGAGGGTCTGATATTTTTTTTTTTTAAATAGCACTCAGCTTGTCCAATACAAAAGATAGAGTTACCACACTGATGTAAATGACTGCTCCCAATACCCACTTCAACTAAGTTACAGGCTGAAGATCCATATACAAATATATGACCGGGAGGTACAAGTTGCTTGAAAGTACAGATTGCACTGAACAACTATTAAATTTTGGAAACAAATTGAATTTTGGAAATATCCAACCAGCATTCAATTTGGATATTTCAAGCATATTCGTGAAAATATTTATCTTTATTGAAAGTTGTAGAGTCCTATAGCATGGCCCCTTGGTCAACCAGGTACATTAGGACTAATTATTCCCTATCTATATGAATCTCAACTTCCAGCACTTGGTCCTTGGCCTTAATGCCATGTCATCTCAAGTCCTCAATCAAATAGTGCTTATCTGTTGTGACAGTATTCACTCAGACACTGCAGCCAACCTAAAGAGCACGTCACTGACACCACAGACATCATCAGGGAGCGTGGAGAGGAATGCATGCCAAATACAACTAAATGACAGTTCCCCAATGGGAATCCATAAATGAACTCTGAGGACCACTCCCAGGTTAAGTCCAAGTCATAGAGCCATACTGCGTAGAAACAGACCCTTTGGTCCAACTTGTCCACAGCAAGATGTGCCATCTAAGCTAGTCCCATTTGCCCACATTTGGTCTGTATCCCTGTAAACCTTTCCTATCCATGTATGTCCAGGTGTCTTTCATGTGTCTTTAAAGTCTGCAGCATTCGTCAAACAATTGGGATTGTACAAAATAATCTATCAACTACTTTTGCAAAGCCATCAAAGATGCCTAGAGGCAGTTCCAGACTAAGCGCGTCCCAGGATAGCCACATAGACATCCATTGATTCGGGCAAGGCTTGCATGCTGTTACAAGCTACTAAATGAAGTCAGCCAGTATCGCAGACACCAACGGGTCCCTTCCTGACGAGCTTTCTGTGCTCACTTTGAACCGGTCGGTGGAAGGACATCATCTGCTCTGTCGACCTCAGGTGCATCTGTACCCATGGTCACCGTTCCATTGTCCTTCCTGAGCATGGACTGAGGAAAGCAACCGACCCAGATGGAGTCACCGGCCCCGTCCATGGGACTGTGCGGACCAGCTGGCAGGAGTATTCACAGACATCTTTCATTTCACCCTCAAGTTTTCCTAAAAGATAGGCGGAAACATAAACCTTCCTTGCTTCCTCCTCCTCAGTCTGAAAAATGTATTTTCAGCAAGTAATGTGGCACAGCTGGGCACTGCGCTGGTCTCCGGTAATACTTTACATCACCATCTCATACAAACATTGAGTTGAACTAACACAGGCTCGAAGCGGCTGCACCTGATCCAACTCGTAGAGGAAGCCATCCATTGCCAGGCCAAGAACTGCTTATTAATTAATGATTTGTCATTGATTAACATATAAAGCCGGGTATGCTTCTAATTGGTAATATGCTGTAAAACTGATTATCACAAGCACTGATGCATTAGATTAATGATCCATGATTTCAAGGGTGAAGAATACAAATAAATCAACATTTCTTATGTCTAATAAGTGCTGAAAAGACGCACAACCATTACAGTTTTGTTCAACACTGACACTGGGTATCACACAACTTCTATACGTTATGATACATTCTTGGGGCATATATTGTGACATTCAATGCTTTAATGGGCTTCTTCACTCCAATCCCATATTCTGCATCAGTTACATTGTCTCTGGGAAGATGACCAGGGCTCGTCCATTTTGAAAACAACTCAAAAAGCTTTTCACTACACCTCAGTACACGTGACAATAAACTAAATTAAAACTAAAACTGATGCGGCACTGAGAGCAGCAACACACGACTGTATTGAGATTAATGCTCATCACAAGATCAGTCAACCTGCCACAACTCACCATGCCTGGCCACAAGACTGAACTGCACAGAAGAGCAGGAGGCAACTGCAAAAGAACCAGAGGGGAAAACCAAGTTGACCTTTTACTCGTGGGCTTGGAGTGGAATTTGCACAATACATCCAAGAGCGTTCTATAAAACGGCATAGAGAATCCCCCAGAGCAACGGCTGTAGGTGACCTTATCTCAGGGAATGAAGGTGGAATGAATGAAGGTGGATGTGTGAAATCCCTCTGGAAACAGTGACTATAATTCAGGTTATAAAATTATGAGGGGCACAGACTAGGCCAAATAGTTAATATTTGTCCAAGAGTCAAAATATAGACGGCATCGGATAGGTTTAGGATGGGATATGAAAGGTTTAGAGGGACATGGGCCAAACATGGGGAAGTGGAACTAGTGTAGATGGGCATCTTGGTTGGCTGGGGCAAGTTGGGTTGAGGGGCCTGTTGCTGTGCTATATGACTAATGGTGAGAAGGGAGACAGTTTTAAAAGATGTAGGGTACTGGGTATCCTATGTAACGTTTTTACTCACACCGTCGGTAATGGATCTTGTGGAACGATCTATCCGAGGATGTGGAGGCAGCAGATGCAATTACAGTATTTGGAAAGAAACTTGGCAGGAAAGTAGTGGTACTGCTGGAAAATAGAATTATTGCAGACAGGCATCACAGCCAGTTGTGCCAGAGTGGATTTTGTGCTGTAGAACTCTTGACTCACAGATGTATCTGTTCAGGCTGGGGGTTACACAAAAAGCTGGAGAAACTCAGCGGGTGCAGCAGCATCTAAGGAGCGAAGGAGATAGGCAACGTTTCGGGTCGAGACCCTTCTTCAGACTCTGCGATACACTGCGATATCTGTTCAGGCTGTTTGCCCATGGCAGTACCACAAGTGACCACTGGGAGACGCAGAGTGCCACTTCCCACTGTGGACTCTCTCCATTACTGTCTATGGCCCTTCCATTGCACGGAACAGGATGGGTCGTACAAAGCACGGAAATACATGAGATATTGTGGGCTCTCTGGACAGATCCATTTTCAGCCAAGATCTTTAACACCATGGCCTGGCAGTACCTTAGTCCATCAACCGTCATCTAGTCAGAACTGTAGAAGGGCAGGCCCAGCATCAGACACACACTGGAAATCGTGTCATAAAGTCATGTGATAGAAGTAGAATTAGGTCATTCGACCCATCAAGTCTACTCCACCATTCAATCATGCCTGATCTATCTCTTCCCCCTAACCCCATTCTCCTGCCTTCTCCCATAACCTCTGACATCTGTATTAATCAAAAATCTATCTATCTCTGCCTTAAAAATATCAACTGAAATTGGGTGCAAAGCTGATATTGCTACATTTACACATAAGCTGCATGTGGAAGGACAGAAGGAGATGCCACAGACCACGGCATATGACCGCAATACCACGTCAGATTTTGGAGCCAAAAGTGCCTAATTCATCCAGGCATCTTCTGGAGGTATTTGTTGTCATAAAGTGATCACAAGCTTAACCTGTGGCCTACATCCCGACAACAATGTTGAAGAACTGTGCTCTTGAATAAATCACAATGGATGCTGGAATTGCGGTCTTTACTTCCCCTAACCTGCCCAATAAATGTTTAAACAAGGCCACAGGTCCTTAAGGCATAGCTATGGCACGCGCATGGGCCCTAGCTATGCTTGCCTCTTTGTAGGGTACGTTGAATAATCCTTGTTCGAGACGTCCCACGGCCCTATCCCCGAACTCAACCTCCGCTACATCGACAACTGCATTGGTGCTACCTCCTGCATCCACACAACTCACCGACTTCATCCATTTCACCACTAACGTCCATCCGGCACTCAAATACACCTGGACCATTTCCGACATTTCCCGACCATTTCTTGACCTCACTATCTCCATCACAGGTGATAGACTTCTGACCGACATCCACTACAAACCCACTGACTCCCATGGCTATCTGGACTACACTTCTTCCCACACTGCTTCCTGTAAGGACTCCATCCCCTACTCCCAATTCCTCCGTCTACGCCACATCTGCTCCCAGGATGAGGTGTTCCACACCAGGGCATCGGAAATGTCCTCATTCTTCAGGGAACGGGGGTTTCCCTCTTCTACCATAGATGAGGCTCTCACCAGGGTCTCTTCAATACCCCATAACACTGCTCTCACTCCCCATCCCCCCCACTAGTAACAAGGGCAGAGTCCCCCTAGTCCTCACCTTCCACCCCACTAGCCGTCATATACAACAAATAATCCTCCGACATTTTCGCCAACTCCAACGTGATCCCATTACTTTCCAGGTGCAGCAGAAGTTCACCTGCACCTCCTCCAACCTCATCTATTGCATCCGCTGCTCTAGATGTCAGTTGCTCTACATTGGTGAGACCAAGCGTAGACTTGGTGATCACTTTGCCGAACACTTCCGCTCAGTTCGCAATAACCTAACTGATCTCCTGGTGGCTCAGCACTTCAACTCCCCCTCCCATTCCGAATCCGACTTTTCTGTCCTGGGCCTCCTCCAAAGCCAGAGTGAGCCCCACCGTAAATTGGAGGAGCAGCACTTCATATTTTGCTTGGGCAGTTTGCACCTCAGCGGTATGAACATTGACTTCGCTAATTTCAGGTAGTCCTTACTTTCTCCTCCCCTTCTCAGCTCTCCCTCAATCCACTGGCTCCAGCTCTTCCTTCCTTCCTCCCCCCCCCCCCTCACATCAGTCTGAAGAAGGGTCTCGACCTGAAACGTTGCCTATTTCCTTCGCTCCATAGATGCTGCCTCACCCGCTGAGTTTCTCCAGCATTTTTGTCAACTACTGGTCCTTAAACTCACTGCTGCTTTGTTCAAGTTATGGACACAAGACATTAGTCAAAAGGCATGGCAAGAGCCATTGGCTCCGATATCAAGCTCACACTTGACCAAGACCAGCAGCCAAAAAACTTTGCCCCTGCATCTCAAAGAGTTTATCAATCTAGATTTTGCATCATTCTGGGGTCAGAAGGCCAAAGTAGGAATGGTGGTTCAATGGTACTTTATTTATCACATGTGCCGAGGTGCAGTGAAATTCATATTTGTATAGTTCAATACATATTATACAGTACATAAGCATTTAGACATATCTTAGATAAGCATCTTAGATGTAGTTCACTAAAACAGTCTGCAGAATCACCAGTTTTGAGGCATTTTCAAGTCCCAGTTGTTGTAAGTGCAGGTTTCTTGAGCAGACCATGAAGGCCCGTTGTCCTGACAGGATTGCAGGGTTAGCATGGCCGTGGTGTCCTCCGCCACTGCTCCATCGCTGCAGGCCGCGTGCGGTCTACGTGCTTGATCTCTAAGGGTCCAGCCGAGCCCCAGGCTGTTGCATGGCCTCCAGCGGCCTGCGCCACCGTCGAGGCAGTGCACTCCCTCCCGCAACTGGTCTGCTTACTGGCGCTCCATCTGACATAGAAACATAGAAACATAGAAAATAGGTGCAGGAGTAGGCCATTCGGCCCTTCGAGCCTGCACCGCCATTCAATGTGATCATGGCTGATCATCCAACTCAGACTGCTTCCACAGGGTGAGCATAATAACTGAAAATAAAAAAGCCGCAGATGCTAAGCGCGGCCTAACCAACGTCTTGTACAACTTTATAATAAGCGATTCACCACATTTGGGGGCAGCACAGTGGTGTAGCGGTAGAGCCACCCTTACAGCACCAGAGGTCTGTACGGAGTTTGTACACTCTCCCCGTGACCTTCGTGGATTTTCTCTGAGATCTTTGGTGTTCTTCTACACGCCAAAGACGTACAAGTTTGCAGGTTAATTGGCTTGTTACAAATGCAAAATTGTCCCTAGAGTGTGTAGGGTAGTGTTAGTGTGTGGGGATCGCTGGTCGTAGTGGACTCGGTGCACCAAAGGGCCTGTTTTCATGCAGTATCTCCAGACTTCGGTTCAAACACGTAAGTGTGGAGATGGCAATAGTGTTGCACACCAAGCTGCCGCTCAAATTGTTCCAACAAAAGTTTACGACCATTTCTTTATATCAAAGCACTCTCACTGAGGGGCTACTATTCATTGCAGTTCAATAGTATCATTCTTTCAACCGGATGATATAACAAGTGCAGCATTCTTTCTAAAATATGGGGCCACTGTGAGTTGAAATCAGACCTTGAAAAGAAAATCCAGTAATTAAAAGAGAGGCAATAAAATATAAATTATTTGGAGACAAGAGATGTACACACAATTAACACTCTGGTAATATTTCTGAAAAACACTGGGGTCAAAATCCAGAATTCCATCTAATTTTTGATAAATGAATCTTAATATTGCCACAGCTCATACTGTTACAACATTCACATTTTCTCCAATGTCAAAATAAATATCTTGCTTTAATTGCTCCATTTTTACACCAAAAATGATTCTGTTTACTTTTCCCTCGACTCGCAGAGTTCAACGCACGCCGTGGAATGTGTTCCACACTGAATGAAGTCAGTATTACACACACAGTCACCTCAATTCATGATCTGTCAGGGTGGCAGTCACAGCTGGTTAAGTCAATCACCAAGAAATAAAAACCATGGACCTCAGATAAACACTTCATCAATCACTCACTGAACGTCACACACATGGCAATCTCATTTTAGCACCCAGGTCATTCTCAATGCAGGCGCGAAGATTACAACAGAGAAACAAGAGACTGCAGATGCTGGTGCCATGAGCAAAACACCAAGTGGTGGAGAAACTCAGTGCGTCAGTCAGCAACTGTGGATGGAAGGGACGTACGATGTTTCGGGCCGGGTTCGTTCCCCAGATTGATTACAAGAGGGTGCTTTTTTCTCCTGGAAGTTATGATGCAATATAATCTTGCACCTGAACTAGTTCCAAGGAAACATTTTTAACCTCATGTTTGTTCATTCATTGAAGACTCTAGTAATGCTACATAAAAGATAGTCCCAATGTTTGGTTACTACCTGTGACAATGCGGTGACAACATGCCATCAGATGAGGATGAGCCTGCAGACCCTGCTTCACCCACAGTGTGCCTCGAACGTATTCTGACTTACACCATTCCCATTCCCTGCCTCACCAGGCATCACACTTTCTGTTAAACAGCAACTGCTGTCTCACCTTTTCTCAAATTTCTTCTTTTACATTACATTGTCCATCTCTCTCACATTTACCAGTCCCAACAACCAATCCAGCAGTAACTGCGTGACATGGTTTATGGAGAAAGTAAAATCCTTCTTTAACTTGTCGATTGGACTCTTGCTGATTTCACTGGAAAGCTGTACACAAACATAATTACAAATGGACAACCGAAATACAAAGGCAGTGGACCGTATTGGAACCTTACTGTGAGCTGCTTGAGGTTTTTTGAAATTCCTCTCCAGGGAGAAATCGCTGTCTCTCTGTTATTGTTCTTCTTTAAAAAGACTATCTGTTTATTTATTAGCAATTCACTCTGGTGTGGAGCAGAGCAGATGCTGCTGGAGATAGGAGCCAGTGCATGGACTGCTTGTGGAGAAGCAATGCCCATCACCAATCAACCGCTTGGTTAGCTTTGGGTGGAAAGGAGAACACAAGCAGCACATCGGTGCACGGCCCTTATGGGCTGGTCTTGTTGCAGTTTCAATTTCAGTTTCAGTTCAATGTATTGTCACAGGTACTGAGGTGCAGTGGAAAGCTTTTGTTGTGTGCTAACTAGTCAGCAGCAAGACAATACATGATTACAACCAATCCATTGACAGTATATAGATACAGGATAACGTTTAGGGCAAAGAAAAGCCAGCAAAGTCCGATCAAGGGTAGTCCGAGGGTCACCATAGAGGTAAATAGCAATTCAGCACTGCTCTTTGGTTGTGGTAGGATCATTCATTTGGCTTGATAACAGCTGGAAAGAAACTGTCCCTGTTAACAAATAGTGGGACACAATTGCAATTGTAAACTTTATTTTGCTGCATTTGAGGGTGAACATTTCTCACCCTTTGTTGGTCCTCCTAAAATGGTGTTAACAACACAAACAAGAAATCTGGCTAACCATGGTCCCAGAAAAATGAACTTATGTGACAAGAAGATAAATGTTAAATATTGCAAGATATACAGTAAACAGACCAAAAACCTTGTTCATGGTGTCAGAACAACAACCTAGTCCTTAACATCAGCAAAAGTTAACCTACGGAAGGAAGCGTGATGTAAACACAAGCGTCTTAAGCCAAGGCACTGTTGTAGACAATCGATAGCATCCATACCACCATCTCGTCCCTTCATGCTGAAGCAGATATCAAGGATGTGTAACAATATATTTACTTTCTTTGGCATGAAGAAGATTTGGCATGTCCACGAGGATTCTCCCAAACTTCGACCAATGTGCTATAGAAAGTCTGGCATGACAGCTGCTCCGCCCTTGATTGCCTGAATCTGCACAAAGTGGCGAACACAGTCCAGTCCATCAGTCTTTCCATCCAGTGCATCTTCACGGTGCATTGCATCTGGAAGGTTGGAAGTATTGTCTGCCACCCTGGTTATTCCCTATTCTCTCCTCCACCTTCTGGGAGAAGATACAGTATAGGAGCTCGATTGCTTGGCAATCCAGACTTAAGAACAACTTCACTCCCACTGCTATCAGACTCCTGCACCGATCAGCTCTTTCACACCACTTTTCCAGAGGTGCTGCCACATTGTCTTTCTCTTAACTCTACGTTATTTGGTTATTCCATTAGTGTACTTTAATATTCTTCTGCACGACTCGGGATTTTGCACTACAATCTTGCATCATTTTGCTGCTCTGCACTCACTATATTTATTGTTGTATTTCACTGTTGGATACTGTATGTTCGCAGTCAACTCTGTGAGCTTCACGCGAACACGGAATTCCACTGGTGTATATGACAATAAACTAGTCTGCAAGCATGGATCAAGGTAATACAACTATTTCCACCGTTCTATCTGCAGACATGAGTATTACATTATTTGCTCTGATGACAATCTCAAAATTTCTTATGTTTTACATTTACAGTAAGGCGGGGAGATTTGCAAAGGAGACTTTAAACTAGAAAGGCTGGGGGGAGGGACTTGGGTAGAGGGGGCTAGCGGACAGGGTGAGGGGCAAGAAGCAGAGAAGGGAAGCACTTGGACCCAAAATGTAGGCGAGAAAGAGGAAAAAGATAATAAACATAGAATAAGGGATGGTGGGTTACTAAAATGTGTATATTTTAATGCCAGGAGCATTGTGAAAAAGGTGGATGAACTTAGAGCCTGGATTGACACCTGGACATATGATATTGTGGCAATCAGTGAAACATGGTTGCAGGAGGGTTGGGATTGGAAACTAAGTATTCCAGGATTTCGTTGCTTCAGGTGTGATAGAATTGGAGGGATCAGAGGTGGAGGGGTTGCATTGCTTGTCAGAGAAGATATTACAGCAGTGCTTTGGCAGGATAGATTAGAGGGCTCGTCTAGGGAGGCTATTTGGGTGGAACTGAGAAGTGGGACTTGAGGGAATGCATAATGATTTAAAAGGAGTGAATTGGGCCATTTTGTTTTATGGGAAGGATGTAGAAGAGAATTGGAGGACATTTAAAGGGGAAATTGTAAAGTACAGAATCTTTATGTCCCTGTTCGGTTGAAAGGAAATAGTAAAAATCGGAAAGAGCCATGGTTTTCAAGGGAAATTGGACACTTGGTTTGAAAAAAGAGAGATATCTACAATAATTATAGGAGGCATGGAGTAAATGAGGTGCTAGATGAGTATAAAGAGTGTAAAAAGAATCTTAAGAAAGAAATAAGAAAAGCTAAAAGAAGATATGAGGTTGCTTTGGCAAGAAAGGTGAAAGTAAATCCAAAGGGTTTCTACAGCTATATTAATAGCAAAAGGATAAAGAGGGATAAAAATGGACCATTAGAGAGTCACAATGGACAGCTATCTGCAGAGCCAAAAGAGATGGGGGAGATATTGAACAATTTATTTTCTTCGGTATTCACCAAGGAGAAGGATATTGAACTCTGTGAGGTAAGGGAAAAAAGTAGAGTAGCTATGGAAACTATGAGATTCAAAGAGGAGGAAGTACTGACACTTTTGAAAAATATAAAAGTGGATAAGTCTCCAGGTCCTGACAGGATATTCCCTAGGACTTTGAGGGAAGTTAGTGTAGAAATAGCAAGGGCTATGACAGAAATATTTCAAATGTCATTAGAAACGTGAATAGTGCCGGAGGATTGGCATACTGCGCATGTTGTTCCATTGTTTAAAAAGGATTCAAAGAATAAACCTAGCAATTATAGACCTGTTAGTTTGACGTCAGTGGTGGGCAAATTAATGGAAAGGATACTTAGAGATAATATATATAAGCATCTGGATAAACAGGGTCTGATCAAGAACAGTCAACATGGATTTGTGCCTGGAAGGTCATGTTTGACAAACCTTCTTGAATTTTTTGAAGAGGTTACTAGGGAAATTGATGAGGGTAAAGCAGTGGATGTTGTCTATATGGATTTCAGTAAGGCCTTTGACAAGGTTCCCCATGGAAGGTTGGTTAAGAAGGTTCAATCTTTGGGTGTTAATGGCGGAGTAGCAAGATGGATTCAACAGTGGCTGAATGGGAGATGCCAGAGAGTAATGGTGGATGGCTGTTTGTCAGGTTGGAAGCCAGTGACCAGTGGGGTGCCTCAGGGATCTGTGTTGGGTCCACTGTTGTTTGTCATGTACATCAATGATCTAGATGATGGGGTGGAAAATTGGAAAAGTAAGTATGAAGATGATACTAAGATAGGGGCTGTGGATAATGAAATAGATTTTCAAAGTCTACAGAGAGATTTGGGCCATTTGGAAGAGTGGGCTGAAAGATGGCAGATGGAGTTTAATGCTGATAAGTGTGAGATGCTACATCTTGGCAGGACAAATCAAAATAGGACGTACATGGTAAATGGTAGGGAATTAAGGAATGCTGTGGAACAGAGGGATCTAGGAATAACTGTGCATAGTTCCCTGAAGGTGGAATCGCATGTAGATAAGGTGGTAAAGAAAGCTTTTGGTGAACTGACCTTTATAAATCAGAGCATTGAATATAGGAATAGGGAAGTAATGTTAAAATTGTACAAGGCATTGGTAAGACCAATTCTGGAGAAAGGTGTACAATTTTGGTTGCCTAATTAGAGGAAGGATGTCAACAAAATAGAGAGAGTACAGAGGAGATTTACTAGAATGTTGCCTGGGTTCCAACAACTAAGTTACAGAGAAAGGTTGAACAAGTTAGGTCTTTATTCTTTGGAGCGCAGAAGGTTAAGGGGGGACTTGATTGAGGTCTTTAAAATGATTAAAGGGATAGACAGAGGTGACGTGGATAAGCTTTTCCCATTGAGGGTAGGAAAGATTCAAACAAGAGGGCATGACATGAGAATTAAGGGACAGAAGTTTAGTGGTAACATGAGGGGGAACTTCTTTACTCAGAGAGTGGTGGCTGTGTGGAATGATCTTCCTGCAGAAGTGGTGGAGGCAGGATCGATTTTAACATTTAAAAGTAAAGTGGATAGGTATATGGACGGGAAGGGAATGGAGGGGTATGGTCTGAGTGCAGGTAGATGGGACTAGGGGAAACTAAATGGTCGGCACGGACTGGAAGGCCTGTTTCCATGCTGTAATTGTTATATGGTTATATGGTAAAGTGGTGCAACAATGGTTTGTTTCTTCCTTGGTATGGTGATATGGCAAGATACTTTATATTAAAATCAATATAAAATTGGAACATAATATGATCACTAACTAGTAATATGCGAAACCTAGAGAACTGACCATCTACTTACGACCTATCAATATCCATATTAGAAAATTAAGATTAACTTATACTGTCCATAGTGTAAGGCTTTATTCTTTCAAAGCAGATTTTTTTAAAGTGGTATGGGTTACCCTGGTATGCTGAACACTCATAATTCTCAATGAACAGTTGCCATTGACACCTCAAATGCATTTTAAAAAATGATACATGCCGCAGCACTTGTGGAGGATGGAGGATGTTTGTCAGCAAGAATTAATTATTTGTACATTGAATGCAACTGCAGTTTCTCGGAAGGTTTTGTTCAATATTATTGTTACATTAAACGGCACAAGTCAATATAAAATAAAATAGATTACTAAAAATCACCGAGTAGATGGTTGAATAATTGTAACTGGGGGAAACAATTTTTTAAATGTGCAGTCAGGCACGAAGGAACAGCTCTGATCTTTCACACTCGATTAATTATTTGCTCCAAGTCCTGAGGCTGGTACTTTTCCAGATGGTGAACCATTCTCTCAATTGTCGTTTAGTAGTTGGCAGGCAGATCTTTTTGTGCATTTAAATTACCCCTGCTGTCCTTGATACCCCAGTGCATCCTGGTGAAGTGTCAGTGACATTTCAATCAGCATTGCTGCCAGCTTCACGTGTCGGCATTCATTCACGCTCGGTGCTGATGTTGCCTCAATGACGACTCTCCTCCATGGCCATCTGCCTTCCTTCATCAATCAGCCGTGGCAATAAGTAGGCAATTTTCTTACAAAATACACTGGAAGCAGTGAATTGGAATGCTTATTAAATATTCTGCTATTGATTCCAAGTACAATGGCTGGGTGGAGCCAAGCGCATATGTCTGGCACTGTTGGATGCCAACTGTTGGCAAGACACAATTGCCATTCATGTTGAACTTATTCTGATGAAATGAATTTGGTTTGAAGTGTGCCTCACCTTTGTTTAGACATACAATTACTGAAGCCCTTTGTCACAATTTCAAGTGAATTAAGTGCCAAGTATTGAAGCCCGTAGATCAGGTGTGATTGCTGGCAGCATCATCAGCCCATCGTTCTCCTGAAGTGATAAAATATGTGGCACGTTTTATGCAATGGGAGAGGAAACAGACGTGTGAAAAACAGACTTGAAAGTTTTTGCAAATACTTTGATTGCATTTTTTTGTTTTTTGGGTATTTTTGTTAGAAGTAAGTACAATAGTGTGGTACTTGAGTACCTAATACATAAATACACATTTCCATTCTTGTACAACTTCGTATTTTTAATTTAATAATAAAAGAACAGTGAGAGAAAAAAGAAATAAAGAGTGTCGGAATAGATAGACAAGCGAGTGGAAACAGATAGCAAAAGAAATAAAGGACAGAGATGAGAAGCTAAAAAGATTGAAAGAAAAGGAGAAAGTAGAGAAAAGAGAGATTAGGAGAGATCTATCTATTTGTATTTTTGCCCATCTGTCACCCGGTTCTAAACCATTTAATTTCTAAGGTTATGTTATGTTGCACCTTATGCTTGCAAAAAGTTGATAAAAGGAGACCAAGTCTTTAAGAATTGGTCTACTTTGCCTAGTAGGAGGAATCTCATTTCTTCAAGATGTAGCGTTTCGGACATATTTGAAATCCACATTTTGAATGTTGGTGTGGTTGCGTTTTTCCAAAATTTGAGTATAAGTTTTTTTGCTGTTATTAAACCGTAATTAAGAAAATCTTCTTGGAATATAGTTAGTTTACTTCCCTCTTCCATTGATCCAAAGATAATCAGTTCTGTATTGGGGTTCAATTTTGTGATAAATAGTTTTGTAAAAATTCCCAAAATTTTGTTCCAAAATTTATGCAGTTTTGTACAAGAGACAAAGTGCTATAGTGGCATTTTGAGTTAGACATTTGTCACAGATGGGGGAAACATTTGAAAATATTTTATTCAGTCTAGTTTTCAAATAATATAACCTATGTAAAATTTTAAATTGAATTAGGTTATGTCTTACATTAATTGAACATTTATTTACATATAATAGATTTTTTTCCCATCTATCGTTCGGAATGTTTATCAATAACTCTTGTTCCCAGTCCCTTCTAATTGACTCTGTCATTGGTGTTTCTACATATTAGAATTATATTATATAAGTAAGATATTAAATTGCTTGATTCTGCCTTTCTATTCATTCCTTCCTCTAATAAATCTGGGGTTAGAGTTTGATATCCTTGTATTTTTTTTTCAAATAATCTTGAATTTGAAGATATTTGAAATATTGATTACTTTTCAAATTATATTTTAGTTGTAATTGTTGGAATGATAAAACTTTTCCCATTTCATACATATCTCCCATAATTTTAATTCCTATTGATTCCCATTGAATAAACGTTTTATCAATAATGGATGGTTTGAATGAGGGATTATTAGTTATTGGAGAAAGAAGCGATAATTTTCTTGATTTTAAAGTTAATTTTATTTGTTTCCAAATTCGTATTATACTGTGAATAATTGGATTCTGCTTATATATTATATTGTTCAGTTCCATCCGGGAAAGAAGCATTGTTCCTATATTATAAGGGGAACAATCCTCTTTCTCCATTCTTATCCAATCTACCGGTTGGGCAGAACTGTCCAACCAGTAGATTATATTTTTAATATTCACTGCCCAATAGTACTACAATAAGTTAGGGAGTGTCAATCCCCCTGATTCTTTAGATTTACACAAGTGTTGTTTTTAAATTCTGTGTGATTTATAATCCCATATGAAGTTTATAATATCAGAATCGAGTGTTTTAAATAATTTTATTGGTAATATTGGTATTGATTGAAATAGGTACAGTATTTGTGGTAAGATCATTTTTATCGCATTTATTCTGCCTATTAAGGATATCGGCAATGTTTTCCAAAATTTAATCAACCCATTTAATTTAGTTAATAAAGGCATATAGTTTGCGTTGAATAATGATTTATATTTCCTAGTAATTTGGATGCCCAAATACTTAAATTTTTCTGTTGCAATTCTTAAAGGGAATTTCAACAGATGTGTCGGCTCTTGAGGTTTTATCGTCATAATTTCGCTTTTGTTCCAGTTTATTCTATATCCTGAAAAAGAACAAATTCCTCTATTAAATTTAGTATATTTGGTATGCTAATTTGCGAATTTGTAATATATAATATGTCGTCTGCATATAATGAGATTTTATTATTTGAGAGTTTGGTATTATATCCATGAATATTCGGATGACTTCTTATACTTTCTGCTAAAGGCTCTATCACTAGTGCAAATTGCAGGGCCGATAGTGCACACCCCTGCCTATTGCCCCTTGCTAATTGGAATTTCGGGGATAATATATTATTAGTCAGTATTCTAGCCGTCGGCTTATCGTATAATAATTTTACCCATGAGATAAAGTTATCTCCCATGTTAAAATTTTGCAATACTTTGAATAAATATTGCCATTCTACTTGATCAAAAGCTTTTTCTGCATCCAATGAAATAATTGCTAGGTCTTCTTCAGTATTATGTGAGTACATTATATTAAACAGCCGTCTCAAATTGTTAAATGAGTATCTCTTTGGTATAAACCCTGTTTGGTCTGGGTTTATTAGTTTGCTAACATATTTACTCAATCTTCTCGCTAGGGTCTTTGCTAATATTTTTTTATCTGTATTTAGGAGTGCTATGGCTCTATATGAGCCTGGGTCTTCTAGATCTTTATCCTTTTTTGGTATAAGTGTAATAGTTGACTCAGTGTTTCTGGTAGTTTATTTTCTTTAAAAGTGTGTATATATAAATCTTGCAGGCGTGGTGAAATTATCTCGTAGAATCTTTTATAGAATTCATTATTAAAGGCATCTGGTCCTGGCGTTTTGCCATTCTTCAACAAATTTATTGTTTCTTCTATTTCCTGAAGTGTAATCTGAGCTCCTAATCCCTCTTGTTCCACCATATTTAATTTTGGAAGATTACAATTGTCTAAGAAATTTGTAATTTGAGTATTATTTGCAGAGGTTTTCGATGTATATAAATTTTGATAAAATTGAGCAAATCTTTTATTAATATCTTTAGGTAGTGTTAGTAATTACCCTTTGATTTAATTTTAGTAATTGTATTTTCTGTTTCCCATTTTTTCAGTTGGCGTGCTAAGAGTTTATGTGGTTAATCACCAAATTCAAAATTTTTTTGTTTTGGAATTTGAAATAATCTTATTATTCTGGCCAATAAAATTTAATTTAATTTATATTTTAGTATTGTTATCTTATTATGTTTATCTATAGTTGGTTCTTTGGCATTTTATAAATCTAATTGTCTAATTTCTTGTTCTAACTGCAATTGTTCAGTGTTATTCTTTTTATTTTGGAAAGCTTGATATGGAATTATAGTTCCTCTAATAAATGCCTTAAAAGTTTCCCAAAATAAGGAAGGTGAAGTGTCTGGTGTATCATTTGTCTCAAAGAAGAATATCATCTGCTCTTTTAAATATGTGCAACCTTGTGAGTTGTTTAAGATTTGGGGGTTAATGCTCCAGAACGATTTTTTATCAGGCATTCCTTCTAATTTTAAAGAAAACGTTAACGGGGAGTGATCAGAAATAATACTATTATGATATTTAGAATTATATGTGTATGGAATTAATTTCGTATCCACTAAGAAATAATCAATACGTGAATATGTTTTATGTTCCGTTGAATAAAATGAATATTCCCTACCTACTGGGTTAGCGATCCTCCATACATCTGTTATGTTGGTATTTTTCATTTATGTATTTAGAGTTCACTAGTTTTAGATTTTATGTTAATCCTTTTTTGTTTTGCTGATTTATCCAGATATGGATCTAAAACACAATTCAAATCTCCCCCTATTATCACATTTCGATAGTTAAGTTCTGAAATTGTATCCAGAATTTTACTAAAGAATTGGGGGTTGTCAAAATTAGAAGCATAAATATTTATCAAAGTAAGTGGAGTAGAATGAATTTCTCCCGTGACTATGACGTACCTCCCCTCTTTATCTACTATGGTATTCTTTAATTTAAATGGCATACCTTTACGAATGATAATAGCCGTGCCTCTAGATTTAGAAGTAAATGAAGAGTAGTATGTTTGCCCAATCCAATTTGCCTTCAGTCTTACCTATGTTTGATGTTTCAGATGGGTTTCTTGTAAAAAAATTATATCACTTGTTGAGAGCTTTTAATTGGGCAAAGATCTTACCCTTTTTAATTGGTTCATTAACGCCCCTTATATTCCAGCTACAGAACGTGATTCCTCCAGTTTTCTTTTGTTTATTGTCTTGCATCATGGATTATGTTAATACCTTTACTTCATATGGTGCAACCAAAAACCTCATTACTCTAGGTGAAGGATGGTCATCCCCAGCTGTTAAGTTTTGTTGGCATCTCCCCTTCAGAATAGACCTTGAAAAAGACCAGAAAGTGTAAAGTCGTGAAAAGATAATTAACAAACAAAAAGTGATATTATAATATCCAAAAATAAAGATATTATAATTAAAAACAAAAACTCGGTGCTGATGTTGCTTCAATGACGACTCTCCTCCCTGGCCATCTGCCTTCCTTCATCAATCAGCCGTGGCAATAAGTAGGCAATTTTCTTACAATATACACTGGAAGCAGTGAATTGGAATGCTTATTAAATATTCTGCTATTGATTCCAAGTACAATGGCTGGGTGGAGCCAAGCGCATATGTCTGGCACTGTCGGATGCCAACTGTTGGCAAGACACAATTGCCATTCATGTTGAACTTATTCTGATGAAATGAATTTGGTTTGAAGTGTGCCTCACCTTTGTTTAGACATACAATTACTAAAGCCTTTTGTCACAATTTCAAGTGAATTAAGTGCCAAGTATTGAAGCCAGTAGATCAGGTGTGATTGCTGGCAGCATCATCAGCCCATCGTTCTCCTGAAGTGATAAAATATGTGGCACATTTTATGCAATGGGAGAGGAAACAGACGTGTGAAAAACAGACTTGAAAGTATTTGCAAATACTTTGATTGCATTTAATAGTGGCATAGAGAATTATCAATTAATAGCAGGCATAGCTATAAAGGTGAGGGGTGCAAAATTTAAAGGATAAATGTAATAATGAGAAACTGCAGATGCTGGTTTATACGAAAGATAGACACTATGTGCTGGAGTGATTCAGTGGATCAGGCGGCATCTCTGGATAGATGACTTTTTGGGTCAGGACCCTTCTTCAGGCTGAACATGTCCCGACGTGAGATCCAGAGATGCTGCCTGATCCATTGAGTTACTTCAGCATTTTGCGTCTATTTAAAGTTTAAAGGGAATGTGAAGAGCAAGTATTTTTTAGAACCATAGATAGTGGTGGGTGCATGGGACTGCTGGGGGTGGTGGTTGAAGCAGATACGTTAGTGATATTTAAAAACTTTTGGATAGGCATATGGACATGCAGGGAATAGAGTGATATGGATCATGTGCATCATATCTTGGCATCATGTTCAGCACAGATGTTGAGGGCCAAAGGGCCTGTTTATGTGCCGTACTGTTCTACGTTCATAATCAAATAAGTTCAGTCCATTGGAGGCCAGCTAAGATTCAGTAATTAGGTGCCACGTGGATGGTACAGGAGACCTAGCAATTCATCATCTATACTGATGCCCTGGATGAAGGGATGTGTACAGTAGCCACATTTTCCGATGAAACAAGAACAGGTGGGTTAACAAGTTGTGAGAAGGACACTGACACCTGCATATTGATAGGTCAACTGGGTAGGGAGGAAGTTGGCAGATGGATTATAATGTCATTACATGTAAGCATGTCCATCCTAGATGAATGAAAAAATAAATCATTTAAAAAAGTGAAACTACAGCATGTTGGGCACAAAAGGATCTGAGGTCCAAGATAAACAAAGCTCTAAGTCAGCATGAAGTTAAGTAATCAAGACACTAATGCAATGTTGGCCTTTATTGTTAGGAGTATGGAAAGGTGGGAAAGTTATGATGCAGTGAGCCATCTGGAATACTGCACGATGTTCTGGTCCCCATGGACACACTGAAACACAAGGAACCTCAGATGCTGGAATCTTGCATAAAACACAAAGTGCTGGAGTAACTCGGCAGGCTCAACATTATGGATTAACGATGTTTTGAGTCGGGACCATTGTTCAGACTGATATACTTACATTGGCTTCCTGGGATTGGGGGAATAACATTGAGTGGTTAGGGCTGATACTCATTGGCCTATTGAAGACTGTGAGATAATGTTAGTGAAACATACTGGATTCTGAGGATGACTCATTGTAGATGCTGAGATGCGGTTTTTCCAAATGCTGAAGTTATCTAGAACTAAGAGGCGTAGTTTCAGAATAAAAGACCATTTAAGACGGTCGAGGAGGAATTTTTTCTTACAGAAATTCATGAATCTTTGTAATTCTTTGCTTCAGAGAAGTGTGGAGATGGAGTTATCCAAGGCAAATGTTGACGGACATTTAAAATGCAAAAGAGTCAAGAGACATGTCGAGAGGAATGTTTAACTTGTTCAAGGGGTCAAATGGACTACTTCTACCTCCTGTTCTGATGAAGTATGCAGAATAAGACTTAATTTGAGTTAATAATCATTGTACTGTAAATAGTGCACACATTATTAATGATACAGTGCGATTATGATTCGCATTATGCCTCGGAGCACCAGCAGCTCCTATAAAGAACATATATTTCCTTGCAAAATTTCACATTTTCCACATAAACATATTATAAATTCAATCAGCGTACCATTACATTATTTATCTACAAAATATGCAAACAACCTTAATTTGTGCATCATGCAAAACAAAATATTCTCTATGCTAATGTTTCCCAATTATATCACTTCCAAATTAGATTTCTGTCAGTTATTTCTTCTGATATGCTGGTTACTAATAACTGTGCAGAACACAACTGGTTATCATCCTCAATTTGTCATCACCCAGGCTTCGAAATTGCAAATGGATAGACCACGGAAGAATATTTTGCATGGCAATGGTGAACGAGTGGGAGATCAGAGCTGCCTGGCTTGTCTGAAAGGCTTCCTCTGCCATGACAATTGCATGTCTCCATCCCTTGACTTGATATTGTACAGGAAGGAACTGCAGATGCTGTTTAAACCAAAGATGGGCACAACATGCTGGAGTAACTCAGTGGGTCAGACAGCATCTCTGGAGAAAAGGAATAGGTGACTTTTTCGGGTCGAGACCCTTCTTTATCTCTCCCCGAAATATCACCTAATCCTTTTCTCCAGGGATGCTGCCAGACCCACTGAGTTACTCCAGCATTTTGTGTCTGTCTTTCTTGAATTTATATGGTTAATTTCACACAATTTTGACCTCTGCACTTAGTATTATAGATGATTTGAATGATAGATGATATAGAATTATAGATGAGTTGTCATTACATTAGTGGGACAATTTGCAGAAAGACCCCACAATCTGCAAATGAAAGTAACAACATTAATCTGTTGGCAGGGAGAAAATGTGTTTATCGATGCAGGAAATACCAGAACATTTAATGTACTAATGGATTCCAATGTCTGCAGTTACATTGTTTGCTTACAATACCTTTACTGATAAATTGAGAATGATGGTGAGTTGAAAACAGTTTGCAAGGCAGTCACTATCATTAAAAAACAATTATCCCCTGTGATTGGCTTGCAATTACATGCTCCAACTCCTTCCAGCCCCATATATCTTTATGAAAGTAGATGACAGGAACCTGCTGCAACCTGCAAATGCAACACTGGTGCCTCTCATTGCAATATTAAGGAGTCCGTACTGTCACACTGAATGATAAATAAACATGTTCTCTCTTATTTAGTGACAGTTAAACATGTTGCTGGTACATCGGCGCATCTTCCAGACATTAACATACATGTGTGTGCTGAACACCAATCAAGACCTAGCTCGTTGTCACTGCACAACCTTCCCCTTTAAGTGGTTGAATTTCTACAACAGTAACTTATTTGATGCCAAATCTTAGATGGTTTGCTAACGCTGTATTTTTAAAGAAGTAGTGAGCAGATAAGTAAAATTACAAATCAAGCAAAATGCTTATGTCACAACGTGGAACTTGGTTAGCCATCCTTTACAACCCCTCACTGATGGCTCTCCGTGAATGAACATAAATGGTGGATTCTCGTTGCTCCTGATGTCACAATTAGTGAAGGACAGTCCATCTCTAGTGGTCTAACATTCAGTCCATTTAACTTAATTTTAAATAGTTAAAACTTTTTGATAACTGGATTCCTATTCTGCTGTCTAATCTATACAGCCTACAGGTCATCCTATGAGCTTCTGTGCTCCTGCTGTACGCACAGCCCTGTGTTGTGCATAAGGATTTGGGGGGGGGGGGGGGGCGGCGGTCGAATTAGGCAGCATGTGACCGTTCCTGGCACTCACTGGATAACATGATGTCCAGTGTGTGAATCCTATCCAGAACTCCACCGCCCAGGCCGCTGGCAGTGCCCTTTGTAAAACCTAGTCCGTAAAATCATTTAGCAAGAACATTATTAGCCAAATACATTTATTAATATCGGCTTTATTATTAAGAATGGCAAAATAGGATTCAAGAGGGATAGAAGGAACAGCTGATGCTGAACAAAACACAAAATGCTGGAGGAACTCAGAAGACCAAACAAAGCGTTAAGAAAGTTGAAGATCGAATGGGTGAAGAACAGAGGCTGTATTCAAAGCTTATGCAAACGTAAAGCTGAGTTCAATAGAAATGGTAAATGCCGAGCATTTGAAATGTATTGGAGCAAATATTAATTTAGAAAAGCATCACTTTAGACAAAATATGATAGCAGGTACATGATCAATGTGATCTCCTCAACTGATTTCAATTACCCGAGAACGATGGGGAGGAATTTGTGAATTATTGAAGGATTGATGATAGGAAGGTGGGTGCAAGTGCTTGTAGATTGAACGATAATCATGGTTCTTCATGTTTCAAGGTTGTGTGGGGCAAGCTAAATGGGCCAGCTGGCTTATACATGCATTTTAATATTATCTGTTTATAAAATATACATCATGCTTGGTATATAAACTGATCCACAATACCTGACAAAGCAATACTTAAAATATGCAATTTAGTTATTATGTCAAATATATTATGAATGTAATAAAAAAATGTGCATGGCTTAGGATCAGTACATTTTATTTATTACCAGGGTGTTAGCATTGTGTGGAAGACCAGGATTTATTACCTATCCATAATCTTCGTGCACCGAGGCGATATTCTTTCCTTGAGCACATGGAATGCAGATCACAGTCACAGGCATTGCAGTGGTCAGGTCACTTTATTTTTGGATTAAAATAAAATAAATGGTGTTCCAAAATGTTCTGATTTGCAGGGTTCTGAGCGCTGCGATGGATATCTGTCAATGGCAGTGGACCGGCTGACACTTCGATCAATAACACTAAACATTTACAAAATTCCTGCTACTCGCTGCTTTACCACACCATGAAAATACACAAATTCCAATGAAACAGTTACAAAATTCTCAGTCATTCTAAAAACCAAAGACACCCTCAATTATACCTTGTGCAGAAAGGAACTGCAGGTGCTGGTATATACTGAAGATAGACACAAAGTGTAGGAGTAATTCAGTCTGAAGAAGTGTCTCGACCCGAAACGTCAACCGTCCTTTTTCTCCAGAGATGAAGCCTGACCCACTGAGTTATTCCAGCCCTTTGCGCCTATCCCTTTGTAACATCTACTTTCAAAGGCATCATCACACTGACAGAATGTAACAAAAGCACCTCATCAGAAAACGCATTCAAAGTCATGGATTTTCAGACAATGTCATGTGAAAGTCACAACTTTAGAAGTTACTTTTGAAGTTACCTTGAAAATATAACGAACATGATCTTTCACTTCACAAAATTCGGTAGATCCATGAAGGTTTATTCAACAGGTAACGTAAACTTTTACCTGATTCTTAACTTTTGAGTTAAAAAAATTCAAATCAGGAATTTACATACAACATAGAACAGTACAAGACAAGATCAGGCCCTTTGGCCCAAAATGTCTGTGTCGAGCATGATGGCAAGACTCTCTCTTATCTAGCTGCACATAAACCATATCACCCATTGCCTGCGCCTATCCAAAGGTCTCTTAAATGCCACTATGGTATCTACCTCAATCACCAACTGACAGCATGGCCCAGGCACTTACCACCCCCGTGTAAAAAAAAAAAAACGTGCCCTGCACATCTCCTTTAAACGTTGACCCTCTCACCATGAAGCTCTGGTATTTGAATTTTCCATCCTGTGAAAAAGATTCTGACTGTCTACCCTATCTTTGCCTCTCATTATTGTAAACACTTCTGTCAGATCTCCCTGCAACCTCTAGTGTTTCAGAGAAAACAATCCAAGCACATCTAACCTCTCCCTGTAGCTAAACCCCCTAATCCAGACTTCAATCCAGTAAACCATCTCTGCACCCTTTCCAAAGCCCTCATAACCTTTCTGGAATAGAGACCAGAATGGCACACAATGCTGGAGTAACTCAGCGGGTCAGGCAGCATCTTTGGAGAACATGGATATGTGATGTTTCAGATCGGGGCCCTTCATCAGATTCAGAGTCTGAAGAAGGGTCTCGATCCGAAGTGTCACCTATCCATGTTCCCCAGAGATGTTGCCTGACATCCTGATTTGCTCCAACACTTTGTATCTTTTAAAAAAATAAACCAGCATCTGTAGATTCTGAGGAGAACTGAAGATGAGAGAAAAATATCCCACAGGAACCCATCGCATAAATAAGGTTTCAATTAGAAATAAGGTTTTGCCTTGTAGAAAATCATGGCAAAACTGATTTATAGGAATGCAATCCTCCCACAAGGCTGGGTTCCCCTGTACAGTTTGCCAGGAGCTTAGCATAAGGAAGGCACTTCAGAAGTTTGTTGGAAACAGCCAAAGGTGGATAATGATGAGAAGACAGGGAAGGTCCGGGGGGCAGAGGGGTCGGCGAGAAAACAAAACTGGTAAAATACAAGATACCTACAAGACAATGGAGGATATGGACAGAGACGATGTGGGTTCAAACACACAACTATTTAAATGTAGATGTGCAGTAATCATTCAAAGTCAAGATAATTCTGAGATTTATCATTGCATAAAAGATTTAAAATATTGATTAAATGTTCATCATTATTTATGTACCGTAAATCATGAGGTACCTCATGTATCACTTAAATAAAAATGCAAGACTATAGACTGGTTCGATTGTTAAAAGCCGGTGGTAGAGAAACACAGTTATGTGGAATGGCTTCAGATAGTGAAGCAAGGCACACCAAGAGCAAAGTTAGAGCAAGTTAGAATTATGAAATGTTCAAAGGGGGAGTCAAATTAAAATAATCACCAGCCGTCAGGTTGGGAGAAATGTCTCCACAGAGTTGTTGGCGTACACCTCACTTGGCCACAGAGAATTGTTGAAGTTTGAATCACCAAACACTTGAATTTAAACATGTATGTGTAACAGTGATATACAATGGAGTGGCACAGTGGTGCAGCTGCTGCCTCACAGCACCAGAGATTTGGGTTTGATTCTGACCATGGGTACTGACAGTGTGGAGTTTGCATGCTCTCTCTGTGACTGCGTTGGTTTCCGCCAACATCTCAAAGACACGTGGGCTGATTGGTTAATTGGTCTCTGTAAATTGCCTCTGATGTCTGGGGAGTGGACGCGAAAGTGGGATAATAAAGAACAAGTGTGAACAGATAGTCGATGGTTAGCATGGACACAGTGGGCCGAAGGGTCTGTTTCCAAGCTGTATTTCTAAACTAAACTAAAATGCTGTGAGGATGCAACAGCGATGAAGAAGAGTTGTGAGCTGCACTCAGAAACAAACGGGAAAAACACCATAGGACAACTGACATCATTCTGTAAAGCTCCGGGGTTACACATTGATGGGAAGAACAAAGCAGCACCCACAACTAATACTCCATGGGAGATGCTGGATAAAGGCTACTGGAGGAGGGGAGTGGGGAAGAATACGCAAAAGGTAGATCAATGATTCTTTTATTTTCATTCCTGTATTGGGTTTAACATTTCCAAGGATTAGCAACATAAATATGAAGATCTAAGTTAGGCACAGTTCTTGGCTGACCACACTAGATATAGTCTTGCAGTATGCCTGCTAACCTGGCTGCGAGTCAACATTTGTACAGCATGCATTCTGGCACAGTGTTCCCTCATTCAATTAGTTGACCTCCAAAGCTTTTGGTTGAGTTATTGCTGCATCAACAGATAGCTTTCTCACCAGCTGTCAAACTGAACTGCAGGCTTCCATCTGCATAGGGATCTAATGCAGAATTTAGGAAGTGCTTATTTTAACACGTTCATAAGGTCATAAAACCATAAGATATAAAAGCAGAATTAGGCTACTTGGCCCATTGAATCTGCTCCATTGGCCCATTCAATCGTGGCTGATCTATTTTTCTCTCTCAACCCCATTCTCCTGCCTTCTCCCCATAAACTTTGGTGGCCTTTATTAATCAAGAACCTATCAATCTCTGCTTCAAAAATACCCAATCTTGGCCTTCACAGCTGTCTTTGGCAATTACTATAATTCCACAGATTCACTAACAAAAGAAATTCCTCATCGTCTCCATTCTAAAGGTATGTCTTTTTATTGTGAACCAATGCCCTCTAGTCATCGACTCTCCCAATAGTGGAAACATCCTCTCCACATCCATTCTATCTAGGATTTTCCTTATTTGGTTGGTTTCAATGAGATATCCCTTCATCCTTCTAAACTACAGTGAGTACAGGCCCAGAGCCCAAATTGGTTTGAATCTTGAGATGCAAGCTTTTTCACCAAATTATCCATATCTTACATAGCAAAATATTTAAATGCAACTTCCCAATTAGCAGTTTTTGAAACTTGGTATAATTCGATTACCACGTAAAAGATGGACCAATAACATGAGACAAACATTACTGACAGAGTTGCGCTGTTAAAGATGCAGATAAATCTTTCCTTGTTCATTTCTGATTAGATCAATAACGATGATTTTGTTTCCGTTTGACCATCTGAGAGGTACACTTCCTCCCTCACTCAGGTGTCAGGGTGGTGCAGCAGTAGAGTTGCTGCCTCACAGTGCCAAACGCCCAGGTTTGATCCCGAGTATGGCTGCTGCCTGTATGGAGTTCGTATGTTTTCCCCACCACCACCCCCTACTTTCAGTCTGAAGAAGGTTCTGAAGAAACATCATATATCCTTATTCTCCAGAGAAGCTGCCAAATCCACTCAGTTACTCCAGCACTTTGTGTCTATTTTTGGCAGAAACCAGCCCCTGCAGTTCTTTGTTTCTACTATTTTGGGGACAATGACTGATTCTTGATCCATCCTTTCAGGCAGCAAATCTATGATCAGAATTTCTCTCATAAAATAGTTTTCCTCAGAACCCCTTTGTAACTTTTGCCCAAAAGATTAAACGAGTTCCTCAACTGATTAAGTTATTCAATCATCACAAATCCTCTATTTACTCTATCAAAATCGTACTCGCTGGTTAATTCCCTCTGAACCTTTTTTGTTCCACCGAAAACTCCTGCAGTGTCTCCAGTCTAAGCTTGGCTAACGTCTTTCAGACCTGGAATCGATCCACTGAATCTTCTCTATATCCTCCCTCAAACCTTTGCATCTTTCCAAACATTGAGAGACCAGAACTGGGACAGCTGAGGTCTAACCAGTATTTCATGGAGGTTCAACATATCTTCATATTGCCTCAATTTATGAATCCCAAGATCCCTTCTGATTTACTAACCACTCTCTCAACATGCACTGCCTCTTTCAAAGATTAATACGCATATTCACTCAAATCTTTCAGATCCTGCACAGCCTGGATAATTTACTGCAGCTAATCTTATGCCAAATCAATGGGGAGAATAATATGTTTCTCCCTTTTTACTGCAACACATAAAAACATCCGATTTTTCTTGGAATTAGAATTCTGCTTTTCTTAGTTGTCACCATAATCTAGTCTCTCTACGTAATGAAACATCATATTGCCTGTCTTAGCTCTTGGGTAGATTATATACCTGCTGATTTATGAATCGTGCAAAAGGAAATCCTTCATTTAAAGTCTGCACTCCAATCTTCTTACTAGTGGTCACCCCTATGGTGGAAAAAATGAGAATGTCCCTTCTTGGCTACAATCCTAATCCCAGAAACATTTTAGCTGCGTGCATAAATGAATAATAAAATAACAGCTTAACTAAACTTAGATTAAATTTATTCAAGGAAAATGCTGCTCAAATGCCTGTGTAGCTTTATAGTAATGAAAAATGCTAAACATTTCCTCCAGGTTTAATGCAAGTTTGATAACCAATTGACTGGGAAGCATTATTTTACAGTGGCAGGAACATTATACTGAGCAAACTGGAATTGCTGCGTTTCCTTAAGGCTACATGTTGTCAATACTCTGCAGTTTTGAAATGAATGGTGTATTCTCTCACTGCAAATCAACAGTCGTTTGGCAGGTCAATTAAGTATTTGTTGATTATGTGGAACCACGTGTTTTTAGATGTTCTTCAAGTGTGACATTTCATTTGATGCAGCAACTCACATTTATATGCAAAGGTAAACACAAAGCACCTATTCACTGTAAATCACCTAACTGGCTAAGGCAATATAATTGCTGAGCTAAATAAAAAGTTATCAGGGTGGCTAGTTTTGGAATGAAGCTTTAAAAGCTGTCAGAAAAATAGAGGTCTTAGAAAGGAGTTCTCACACTAAGAGTGAAGACCTCAAAGGTGGAGACCAGATCACCAAAACCGGATAAACTGTGTTCAAAATGATCTGGAGGTCGCTATAAACATTGGAGAGCACAAGACCATGGAATAGATTGGACCCTAATTTTGGGATCGAAAATGAAGCCATTGGAAGTCAACAAAAGTTAGGAATACAAACATACTCACCAAAGTGGAACAGTAAAAAACTGACAACATTACTGATGAACTACCTGAAGTTCCTGGATGCTGGATGATGGTAAACCCTCCAAGAGTGCTCTGTGAGGGATCAGGGGATGCAAAAGGCAACGGTGAAGATGGAGAACCTGTGGAGGTAGGGCCAAATACAATTGGGAAGCCTTCACATGGTTGCATAGAATGTATAACAACTAACTAGCTGGCCACTTTATGGATATCCTGATACATTTCTGCCAGTGTGGCACTCAACAGCATTGAAGCCTGGATTTCAGCAATAATACAGCAGTAATACAAACATAAAAATACATGGAAAAACTCAGCTGGTCAGGCAGCATCTGGGGGAAGTAGGGCAGAATTAAGGTTTCAGTTCAAAGATGATTTGTCAGAAAATGGAAAGAGGGTCTGGAGGAGGGTCCCAACCTAGAAACTTTATCTATCCATACCTAAACATAGCTGGTATTGCAGCATCTGAGGAAAGAAAGGCAGAGTTAAGGTTTCAGTTTGAAGATGATTCATCAGAAATATGGATAGGGTGCAGTGTAATACAGTGCAGCAGTTTGGAAAAAGTGAAGGTAGACAAAGTGAATGTGAGTCCTGCTGCAACTGAAAACCTTATTCAAGTCCCTGGATGGTAGGAAGGAACCTTGTAAATGTACTGGTGCTGCGTCTTAGACCATCATGTGGGCAGGTGCTGTCAGAAACAGAGTACGGTGCTCCAGCGGCGGCTTGGGTTTTGGGAGCTGCGGTGCTCCAGCGGCGGCCTGGCTTTCGGGAGCTGCGGTGCTCCAGCGACGTTCCAGCGGCGGGCCCTGTGGCGGTGTTCCGGCGTCAGCGGTGGCCTGGATCCCCTCAGCGCAGAGGGAGAATAAGGAGGGGAGAAAAGACAGAGACCCTAAGACTTTTGCCTTCCACCACAGTGAGGAGGTGTTTGGGGAACTCACTGTGGTGGATGTTAATTTTGTGTTTATTGTATGGTATTGTTATTTTTATATATGTATGACTGCAGGCACGAAATTTCGTTCAGACCGAAATGTCTGAATGACAATAAAGGCATTCAATTCAGATATGTGGAGATAATATAACAGGCCAGTGACTCAAAATGGAACAGTTCCTTCTGAGCGCTGAAGAAAGAGAGGAGAAGACCCAAGGGCGGCACAGTGACCCAGCTGCTGTGTTACAGTACCAGAGACCCAGGTTCAATCCTGACTATGGGTACAGTCTGTGTGGAGTTTGTCCATTTTCCCTGTGACTGTGTGGTGATGTCAGGATTTACAGTGCTCCAGAGGGACTGAATGGAATGGAGAATATGGAATTTTACGTTCCTAATCGGAACACAATATTCTTTACTTTCTCCTACTTTTAAAAGAATGGAATACATGCAGAGTATTCTCTGCCATTTAAGATGAAGTAAAAATGAATGAAAAACATTGTGTGGAGTAAACATATTATTCTCCGTGTATTTTTCATATTTGGAAGTATAACCCAAAAATCCTTTTGTTTAAAATGGCAGAGAGCTTCCAAATTATTTTGACAAATGCTTTGTTGTACACACGCGCGCACGCACACACACTATGTCAGCCAGAGAATTGAATGCATGGGATGAGAGGTGAGGGGAAAATAATCCAGTGAAAAACTTCAGAATACGAGAAATTGGTTCTTTTACTCACTTGACAAATGGGTTTCTCCTTTAAACAGGGAGCAGGAAAGCATCAAACTGCAGATGAGTTTTTTTATTGGGGTCCTCACATCCAGTAAAACGTGCTAAAGCAGCAGGCACAGGGAGATAACGGTGAACATCAATCACAGAAACAGGAAGCTCAAAGGACTCAAGGCAGAGAGAAGAGAACATTACTGTGAAGCTCTTCAGAGAGTAGAAAGATACATGGCAAGGTCTAACATCAAAAAGTACACATACAACTAATACAGTGATGAGGATAATGAATGCAGAACCATGCGCTAATGGTCACAGTGGCGGCACAGTGGTGCAGTAGGCAGAGTCACTGCCTTACAGCACCAGAGCACAGGTTCGATCCTGACCTCGCATTCCCCTGTGACCGCGTGGGTTTCCTCTGGGTGCTCCGGTTTTCATTCACATCGCAAAGATATGTGGGTTTGTAGGTTAATTGGCCTCTGTAAATTGCCTCAAGTGTGTAGGGAGCAGATGCAAAAGTGGGATAACATAGAACTATAGAACTAGTGTGAATTGGTGTTGGATGGCCTGTGTGGACTCAGTGAGCAGAAGGGTCTGTTTCCATGCTGTAATCTACATCTCATGTACTAAGGATAGGGATCATAGAAAGATCTGAGCTGGCTATGGGGCCTGATTGTGAAGATACAGTCAAATGCTTTGCCAAGATGTGAATCCTCCGGGTTTGATGTTAAGTAGCAGATATGAAGCTCAATTGAACCAAGATCAGAAACTCATAGTAGCTGCGTGGAACCAATTTTGTTTTGCGCTCTCATCAAGGTTGAGAAAATACCACAAATAAATACAAAGTCTGAAGAAGGGTTTCAGCCCGAAACTTTGCCTATTTTCTTTCGCTCCAAAGATGCTGCCACACCCGAGTTTCTCAGTTTGAGTTTCTCCAGCATTTTTGTCTACCTTTGATTTTCCAGCATCTGCAGTTCTTTCTTAAACAAATAAATGGAGGTGTGTCAGCATCAGACCTCAAAGCACAGAATTCAGACCACCTCAGGTCATGTGGTGAGATCTACTTTCTATATGGGTTCCATCTGCGATACACTTCAGGTAAGTTAACTGGGCCAAAACACAAAGTGTTGGAGGAAATCAGTGGGTCAGGCAGCATCTATAGAGGAATGCACAGACGACACTTTGGGTCATTTCATCTCTTCAATATGAAGGGATCCAGTCTGAAAAAGTGTCTTGGCCTGAAACTTTGTCTGTCCATTCCCTCCACAGATGCTGCCTGACCTGCTGAGCTCCTCCAACACTGTGTTTCTTGCTCAAGATTCCAGCATCTGCATTTTTTCAAGAGCCTCTGTAAGTAAAGTGGAAGATGCATACTATGATCCAGAATTTGGAAAATGATAGGAAAACAATTCAATATGAATACCCACATTAAAGTTTGGAAAGAATTTCAATGAGATTACACTCTCTTATTTAAACTCAATCTGAAGTTGATGGCGGAATACATTATAGAACATCTAGACAAAGTTCTGTTGGTGCATCTGAAATGCAAAAATTAGTTTAAATTGTTGAAGAAAATAATAAAAATAATAAGTTCCTTTAAATCATTGTGAGGAACTATCACAGCTACAATGGAAGATACAGCGCACTGAATCAGAGACACACATTGGTCTTCAACATGCAACACAAGGGATGAAAGCTGAAAGTTGATGGGTGCAGCAATGAATTTTGTTAATGTTTACGGACTTACTAAAAGTACTCACAATTATCACAATTCATCCAGAACGCTACATGAATCCCAACAGATTTCAAAATGAACTGCACACAACCATAGTCAGAAATAAAAGCCTGTCAGACTCTACATTTCGTACATGTTCTGATATAACATGGGATCACAAAAGTAATTGCTTCAATATTGGCCAGAATTTGTCATCAGCAGCAGGGCTTAACTCAGAGCTTTGATAACGTTTCCTCAAGAGTCCAAGAAATATTCGTAACTTGTGCTCGTCTTTTTCTACTCAACATGTCAATATTTTATTGATATTCAACTGTGGAACCAATCATAGATCATAGAGCTGTACACACAGAGACAGGCCCTTTGGCCCATCTTGTCCATGCTGGCCAGGTTGGCATACTGGGCAAGTATGTCTATCCATTTTCCTGCATTTGGGCCATACTACTCTAAACTCTTTCTATCCATATACATGTCCAAATATATTTTTAAAGTTGTAAGTGTATCCTCATTGAAGAATATCTAGGCAGTATGCAAGGACATTAAAAGCTTATTTTGAAATTAAAATGTATACAAGGCAATAACAATATGTATTACATTTTGGTTTTAGTGCCAGATAGTTTGCGAAATGCTAATTATGGGTTGTCATTTCAAATACTCTAGTCATGAACATAACAAAAAGTACTAACTTCCAGATAATTTTAAAGCAGGGTTAGCTTGTAAATAATTTCATGCCATTTCAAGTGTCCTTCCTCGATTCCACCTCAGAAAATTGGCAACAGGCGAAAGATGAAGGCTGAATTACTGAGAGCATCGCTGGGATTCCAGGTGACATTACACACACGTAAACATCCCGGCTGCATCCTGTGCACAGTGTAATCATCCATCATATTGAATGTTGTCAACTCACCATGAACTGATGATTTCCAGCATAAGGTATTAAATAAATGTGTGCGAATGCATTCAGCTTTTCCTTCCAGAATTCTGACTTTTGACTGTCTCTTTGGAGTGCAAAATGCTTACGTCATTTGATGATTCCAAGATAAAAATTAGAAAATGATTGAGCTCAGAATATAACATCGGCTGTGGATATTACGTGGATCTTTTTATTAAGAACAGAATGACTGTGGATTACAGTGATCGCAGTATTAACAGAGTGAGATTCATTGTTAAATTGGCATTAATCAAGGTTGACAAATGCCATGCTGTAGATGACGGAGATGGATTTTATGTAGACACAAGGGACTACAAATGCTGGAAACTTCAGCAAAACACACTGCTAGAAGAACTCAGTGCGTCAGGCAGCGTCTGTAGAGACTGTGGATGTTGGAATCTTGAGCAGAAAAAACTAACTGTTGGAGGAACTGAAGGATCCTGACTCAAAACCTCATCTGTCCATTTCTCTCCACGGATGCTGCCTGACTCGCTGAGTTCCTCCCATAGATTTTATGCAGATTCTGTATTTCACTGTTCTCTCGCTGTATTTTTCTTCCAGATTTACCCAACTCATTTATTTTTAAATTGCTGAAAGTTATTTTCAAAAGTCTGCCCTATGAGTAAAAAGACTTTATTAACAAACAAGTGATTGGTGGGAGTGAGGATGCGCACACTAGCCTGTCTCCAGTTCATTAGAGTCAGAGCTATACAGCACGGAAACAGGCCCTTGGGCCCAACTTATCCATGACGACCAAAATGCCTCATCTACGCTACTCTCACCTGCATTTGGCACATATCCCTCTAAATCTTTGCTGTTCACTGGCTGAGACAACAGTTGAGTGACACGTCTTTAAAATGTACCATTTCGAATGAAGGAATAGGTGACGTTTCGAGTCGAGACCCTTCTTCAGACTGAGAGTCAGGGGAAAGGGAAAGAGCGATATCGACGGTGATGTAGAGAGATATAGAACAAATAAATGAAAGAAATGCAAAAAAGTAACAATCATAAAGGAAAAAGGCCATTGTTAGTTGTGTGTTAGGAGAGAACGAGTTACAGACTATGAAACTCGTATTCCTTCGCTCCATAGATGCTGCCTCACCCGCTGGGTTTCTCCAGCATTTTTGTCTACCTTTGATTTTTCCAGCATCTGCAGTTCTTTCTTCAACATGAAACTCAACACTGTCCGTTACACTGCCTTCCAGAAGGCAATCAACAAGTTTTCACGTAAAGGACTTATTTTTGGTGATCAGTCACTATTGTCTGAGAGTAATGAGCTCGGTGTCAAGCCCAGGCACTGCAGCACTCAATCAATGGCTAAGGCACGGCTCTGAACTACCTGCAAGTCTGTGGAAGGTTGGTCTCAGAGGTCAGAGAAGGACTGGAAGGACAATTACTTAATTGGCTGGGTAAGCTGTTGGAAGAAGCACACCATTGCAACAGAACATTGACAAATTAGTGGGAGCTGGCAATCAATGCAGCTGCTGTGAGTGTTATCGTTTTGGACTGAACAAAGCAAGCAGTAATGGTGAGAAACTAAAAACTGCAGATAAGCAGAGAGACATAATTTGTTCCACTACAAGGATAACTAAACTGATATACAAGTACAGAAATAACTTAAAAGACTAATAAGACGCTGCCCTTAACTCATGGGTTGGAAGTCATCTAATTAAGAGTGGTGCAGAGAGCTGGCAAGAACCATCAGAAGTACTGTTTTCACTACTGGGACTTGAACAGACGGAAGGAGATACGAGTCCTTGAGAGATGGAGCAGAGAATTAGTCAAGTGTCAAGAGAATCATGACAAATTCTCAAGTGTGTTTAATTGCCATATGTACCGAAAGGGAACAATGAAAATCTTGCAACAGCATTGCAGGTTTGTAAACACAGTACCCAATAGATAATATAAATATATATTTTTAAATCACTATTATAAACCCAATATTAATGCAAAATAAAAGCCCTAGTGCAACCAGGACAGTCCGTAATTTAATTGCCGTTTGTAGTGTTCGGGAAGAATCCCGTTCCTGAATCTGGAGGTCATTGCTTTCAGACTACTCTCTCCTCTTCCTCAGGGCATGAGTGAAATGCGTATGTGGCCAGGGTGGTGTGGGCCCTTGATGATGCTGGCTCCCTTTTTAAGGTAGCGCCTCCTACAGATCCCTTCGATGATGGGGATGCAAGTACCCGTGATGGACCAACACATTTTGTAATCTCCTTTGTTTGGTGTTTGAGTTGCCGAACCAGGCCGTGATGCAACCAGTCTGTATACTTTCTACCGTACATCTGTAGAAATACATCGACATAATGAATCTCGTGAATCTTCTAAGTATAGGCTTTGATGCAATCATATTTTTTTTATGATTGCATCAATGCGTTGGGTCCAGGACAGATCTTCAGAGAAATGCACACTGGGAACATGAAGTTATTGACTCACCACCACCGACCCATCAATGAAGACAGGTTTGTGGATCCTCGGCCTCCCTCTTCTAAAATCAACAATCAGCTCCTTGTTCTGACTAAGAGCAAGATTATTCTTCTTGCACCATTCAATCAGACAATCGATCTCCTTCCTATAGACCAACTCATCATTACTCGGAATTTTGTCAAAAAACAACGGCGGTGAAGCCAGCGAATTTGAAGATGGAGTTGGAACTGTGTCCGGCTACACAATCATGGGTATAGGGTGAATTGTGCAGAGGACTGTGCACGCAGCCTTGAGGTGCCTCTGTGCAGATGGTTATCAAGGAGGACGTTTTGTTTCCATTATTGTACCAATTGTAGTCTGTTGATGAGGAAGTAGAGGATCCAGTTGCAAATTAAAGCGCAGAGAGACCATGATTCCTGATCTTGGTAACATGTTTGGAGGGGAAGTTGCTATTGACTGTTGAGCTGTAATCGATGAACAGCCTGATGTATGGGTTCTTGTTTGGCGAGCCAGCCATATTGCTGTTGGTCTATTGTCGTGCTACGTAAACTGCTAAGGTAGGAGTAGGTAGCATCTCGTTTATGCTGGCTCTCGCAACATTCCGCACCCCACCCCCGCTATTCTTCCAGTTTCCATGCAACCGATTCTCCCCTTTGCCCGTCAACTCTCCCAAATTGCATGCGTAACATACTTGTATATCGCTTCCACTGTTGGTCGGTTGTCATGTGTGGGGCACCTTTCAATGTTTCCACAGCATTGCTGCACTATAAACGTGTCAGAAATGCACACTGTGAGCTCATTTGCTAACCTGCGTACCAGATGGCAAGCACAAGTTCAAATACAGCACGAAGAGGTACACGCTCTTTTGGTCTTACAAGTATAATACTCGCACTATGATCCTCACATGTGGCAAAAAATCTGCTCAAAATATGTCCCTTACATATACTGCTTCCCTATCTCCCTCGCTTTTGATTTAGTTTATTTTATATTCCCCTCAAAATCGGTTTCTTTTTCTCATTATTTATGTGATTGTAAAAACGTTTTTTTTTCCTTTTTTTTAATTTCCCTTGATAGATTTATGGTTCTTTCTGAGGTTTTTGTTGTTTTCTTTTGACTGCCCTGGGGAGGTATTTCCCCACTGTTGAGCTTCCAAAGATCAACATCTAGGATGCACTGAATCACAGCCAATGTCTGGAAGCACCTGCCAAAACCTCATGGACCACCATCCCACGGAGACCACCTCACCACACCGCATCCCCTTAACCGCCTCACATAAAATAACATCATCTTAAAACAGCTCCACATGTTTCTCCCATGGTTTAAGTTGCAAAAAAAGAAATCGCTAGTCCTATTCATGCCTTGTTCTCTTGAATCTCTGTGTCTGTAACGCCCACTGAATAGTTCCACAGAGTCATGGTTACAGGCCAAGGTCCTTTTTTAGACACACATAGAATTCATCTACTAAGGCCTTGATACTTTCTTTAATTGATATTAATGCAAGTCTACGTATTCCTTCAAGAAACAGTGAAGAGGTGCATTGCTTCTCAAAATACATACCCCATTCACCCACACACCAGTATTCGGCCAGAATCACTGCATAGGCATGTAGAGTTTGCAATGAATCAGACACCACTGAGAATTAACAATAAAAGCCAGGCCACGTTTGTTACTCATCCATTAGGGCCTCTGGGCAGTGGGCAGGTGCTACAGACCTGCACGGGAAGGTAGACTCTCCCGCCCCCACGAGTCTCGGGTAGATGGGGCTCGCCAGCCTGGGAAGTCAGTCCATCTAGGACAGGGAAACCTCTGGTCTAAAACCTCCACTGCCTTGTGGCCATATCCAGTCATGGAAAAGGCTCCAGGAGTAAACCTCAAGAAAATCCAGAGTCGGAGCCCCTAAGGCAGTTCGTCGTTTTCTACAACCTCGCTCTGGCAGCTCCTGCGATGGCGCTGGTGCCAAACTATAACGGCTTTGGATCGATCAGCAACGTGGAGAGGGGGGGACATGCTGCATGGGCAACAGCCTGTCCTCCATATGACATCACCCAGGCTTGCATCTGACAAACTAGGATGCATCACCAATGGTCAGTCATGACCAATGGGGGGCATACTAGTGCCTCTGTACTGCAGTTGTCTCCAGAAGTTACTACCACCGGCACAACATAGGGATTTCCAGGGTTGGACACAGAGATAAGAACTAATGTGATCTCCTTTTTTTGGGAGGTTGTGCAACTTAAGGGCCTGTCCCACTTGGTCATCATTTGCGTGTAATTTACGGGACAGGCCGGTAGTGACTGACGCGTGACCGTTTGAGCGAAAATCGTCTAGCAGTACGACAGTCACGTGCCAAGTGCTCTTGAGGGCCCTGCCTCTTTAGCGAGCCATTTGCGATGTCGTTCGTACTTAGTCCAATCTCCGTGGCAAGGATTTTCCCAGCGAAAAAATGTCAAAACTAGGCGTGCTTTATAGCCGAGTGGTCACGTGATGCGGCGCTCAAATGACGCGCAAATGGCATGCCGACGGCATACCAGTGGCGCATGGTTACAGACGTTGACGCACGGTGACGCATAATAAATTAGCATATGCAATGCTCGTGCATCACCACACGCTACACGTATGCCGTCAGTACATCAGAGTGCGCAAGGGATACATCACGCAGGTGGCGGGCGAGGATTTTGAGCGAGGATGGTTACCTTGCGGCACTGCATACATCATGCGCGCGTCACGATGCGCCAACCAATTTTTAGGATGTCACATAAATGACGTGCAAATGACGCCCAAGTGGGACAGGCTCTTAAGCGAGAAACCAACCCCGTTCATCTATATCCTTGTTCCCTTCAGCTGTGGAGGGACATGGTAGGCAACCAATGAACTTGAACAGACAGCTCAAAGTGAGCTTTGTGGCCCATTTAAAGATTCCAAGGTAGGTATGAGGTTTCATAAACATGACATGAAGGTATTGTAACGTTGTTTTCAGGGAATATGCTTAAATCTCTACTGTTTTTGGATTGATTAATTAATTCTGGAATAGTATCTGATTATAGGTAATGATGATCACAAAACTATTATTATTGTAGAAAGCAGCTGGTTTTCATAGGAGAGCTGACATCCTTACAGATCCAATCAATATGTGATAACAAACGCACCACAGTGGCTGACTATTACCTATCTCATCAGTTAGAAATGGGCAATGAATTATCTCCCTTTCAGTAACTTTAGATGTGCTCAAATATTTTTTTTTAAAAAGGAAATGCTTGGGAAAATGTTTGAGTTCTGTTTGTACAGTCTACAGTAAAATTGATAATTCCAATCCTCACCAACCACCTCCCCCACGTGACAAGATATAATTTGATTCATTTTGTTTTAACCCTGTCACATGTTTTTTTTCCTTATGGCTATCTTTCATGCTGATTATCCACATTCCAAATAAAGACCATTCCGTGAGGTACATGAGCTGAGCCTGATGATCCAGTGTGGACATCTCCAAATGCACAACCGAGATGAACAAACGCCGTGGTTTGGATGTTTATCCGAAGTAACCAAATCAGTCTTGAAATAACAGGCAATTATTTCACAGGCATCTTTATCCAAGTGCAGACTTAGTAATCCTCTTAACGGAATCCCTTTTATAACTAGAACATGCCGGGCATTGTGTACTAGACCAGGTGACCCGTAAATTCTCAGTACCATCGGTTGCTGCAGATCATCTCAAGCTGACATGGTATCAATTTCTTCCTTTTCTAAACTGAACTAAACAAAATTCTAAACCATGATCCAAGTTCAGAAACTGATGATTAAATTAAAGTGCTAAATAGTATGCATGTAATCAAAGTAAAAAATCTGGTTGAGCATAGGAACAATACTGTCTGAGAATGTATAATATATATAGGAAATGATTGTCTGAGCTGAAACAGTGTATTTGAACTGTAAGTAATTCATAAATGAGTAGGAGAATTGAAAAACGTTCATCATCAGGGAACAGTTACTGTGAACACAATCATCCACTCTAGCTTTCTCAGAAAGGATTATTTTCCAATTCCAAATGACAAAAAAAGTTTTGCGCATGAACGAAGCCAATATTAATGATATGAAGTGGATGCGGCTTCACAATAGGCACTGGTGTCAGTTCCCAGCTTGTTCACTGTGAATTGTCATAAAATCACCCGTCCGTACAGGCACGCAGCGTGGCAGAGTGCACAGCGCATCACGGTGCTTCCATGACTTCAAAATCACTTATCTCCTTGTAGAATGCAAGAATCCTTGGTCTAGTGGAACATTTGCATTGAACTTGTACATAATACAGATTCAATTGATTTTGCTCATTTTTCATGGTACAATCATGAAACTCTCCCAAAATAGTTAAAACAGCGAGAGACTGGAATAGCGCATGAGAGGAATAGATCGGGTAAACACACAGAATCTATTGTTCAGAGTAGGGGAATCAAGAACCAGAGGACACAGGTTTAAGATGAGGGGGAAAGATTTAATAGAAACCCAAGGGGTAACTTTTTCCACACAAAGGATGATGGGTGCATGGAACAAACTGCCAGAGGAGGTAGTTGAGGCAGGTACTAGCATAATGTTTAAGAAGCATTTATACAGGTACATGGATAGGATAGGTTTACAGGATAGGATATGGCCTAAATGCAGGCAGGTGGGACTAGTGTCGATAGGACATGTTGGCCAATGTGGGCAAGTTGGGCCAAAGGACCTATTTCCACGCTGTATAATTCTATAGACAAACACAAGGACAAAAGACAGTTAAAGCCTTTCTGAGTTTAATCCTGCTTTCACCAGCAATTGTAAATCGTACCTTGGAGTTTTGGATCTGTGTCATTCTGCTCCACACGGAATGTACTTGCAGATTAATGACAAGATTCTTCGAGAATGAATCTGAATTTATACGGCACCTTATCCTCAGAACTTCCCAAAATAG
The DNA here is from genome assembly GCA_963514005.1 of Raja brachyura. The sequence goes on from OY740803.1 coordinate 26,581,497, forward strand.
GTCTAAGCCAATAGATTTATTCAAGAAAAGCAGCCATTTCATGTACAAACACAGGCAGAAAACAATGACCACAAACAAGTCTCAGGTATCTTCAGCAAGGTTCCACCCCTGTTTTGAAATGGTCATTTTCATAAGTGCTGGTTTTTGCCTACTTCCAGACCATTGCCTTTTCAAGCCATTATAAATCATTCTACAATTCATCAAATCTCCCCAGTGAGAATGTCACTCCCTATTGTGAAAGGTCAGAGGACGTCAGAGGTCAGAGATCCGCCAACAATTTGTTGAAGGCCAAGGTGTATAATGTCATAAACACTATGATATGCCACCCGTGGCCCAAGCATTGTAAGTCCCACTCCACTTAGGGATAAACTAAGTATAGAAATAAACTGACCAAGCAAACTCGTAAGAAGGAGCACTTCAAGGACTTCCCCAATTGCAACTTTATTCTTCAAGTGGTTTAGGTTTATTCTCACATGTACTGAGATACAGTAAAAAGATTTGCTTTGCATGCTATCCAGATTAGATAATACTAACTATGAATACAATCAAATAAATCACATATAATAGATAGAGTGATTGAGAAGACAGTGCAGAACATAGTTCTCAGCATTGTATCACATTAGTTCCAGAGACAAGTTGCTAAATAACCACTTAATATTTATAGAAATAATTTAACCATAGACAAATGAGTGCCTTTTCTGCAGATAGCAATTCAGAGATTTAGCATACCAGTGGTAAAATGTAAAGTTAGAGGATGAGGAATTCTACTTGCAAAATGTATAACTGGAGGCAAAGTAGAAATGCAGAGGAAGCAACTATTAGAAGGAAATGTGTGAGCGGTTTTAGAGACATTCAATGAGAAGACAATGAGGATTTCAAATAAAAAAGTTACCCACAAGAATAAAATGGAGTCGCAAATCTATGATCTCCTCCACTTCAGGGAACAGAAAATACAACATTTAAAATTCCTAAGAAGCCAGAAGGTCTATATGTCCAAATCACAATATGACCTCAATTACTGCCAATTTTCCAATATGCTTACAGCTACCATATAATTATATTGGTCGAGGTTATTCATTTCCACACAGCGTTGAAAAAGCACGGAGCCCCATGGTATGTCAGGATATCTGGCTGGTAACACAGACCCCAGTCCATTCAGTCACAGATAGCGCAGCTGGACCAAGGGTGGAAGTTGATGGAATATGATACTCTCCTTGATGCCAGCCAAACAGTGGCAGACTGACAAAGATGCAGTGAATGTACATACAATCAAACAATTCAACATCGCCAAAAAAACTCTCTCATTGTGGCCTTTGTAATGCTCATATGTGAAAATCTCATGGGCAACTTTGTTATGAATGCACTCTTTTGTGAATATAGTGAAAAGGGTATCATTACATCAGAATAAAAATAAGCTTAAATCTACTTAAACTATGTAGTTAACAGACTATTTTTTCAGCTGACAATAGTTAATTGTACTGAGCATCGTAAATACAAATCTTTGTACTTGGTTTCACTTCTTTCCTACGTCCTTGAACACAATGCTCTCTCCAACATCCATGGCTTTTTTCCCCGAAAACCTGAATCTTTGCAATCTGGAGTGATCCTCTCACAGCATGAGGTGGTCTTGCACAAAACCATGAATTATTTCCTGTGACTTGACCACGGTGTACTTTCCCTTTTTAACAAAGCCAATCTCTTCCAAAATTTGTTCTCCACTGCCGCATTCGGGCAGATTGCCGACATGCTTCTGCGGCCTTATGTAGCCAGTCAATGGCATTTGTCACCATCATTGGGTTGTGTTGCTGAAATGTAAACTCATCACAACCATCTCTACTCTTGCACGACCACCCGTGGGTCAGGGAAAATACCACCCGAAGGTTGGCGACTTGCTCCTACCTTAAGGGAGAATGTTACATGGTTGTTTACTGTTGTATCATGCTTCGGTTGAAGACGACCAAATAATTTTTTTCACTTAACCCTCTGCACCTCACTGAGTAACTAGGCACAGAAGCCAAGGTTCACAGAATACGTCAACCAGATCTCACCCCAACATTGCCCGTTTCACACACTGCTGCTCTGACAGAATTTATTTTCTTCAATTTCAATTTCTTCATGCTTCAATTACTTCCATCTCCATAAACAAGTGGAGATCATGACTTTTGGGTTCTCAGCACAAAATGCTCCAATTCTCCTCCAAATATATATTCCTTCACAACCTCATATTTATTTACTTCTCTGCAAGGCAATTTCAGGACTTTAGTCTGCATGAAAAGTGTTATAAATAAAGATAATTGTTGGGAAGAAAATAACAGCATCGACAAAGGAGAGCCAGTCGGTGTTGTCTGTCTGGAATTTCAGAAGGCCTTTGATAAGGTGCTGCACATGAGGTTGCTAAACAAGATGAGAACCCATTGTATCTATCAGAGGGAAGATACTAGCATGGATAGCAGGTTAGTTGAATGGCAAAGAGTGGGAATAAAGGGGGCTTTTTCTGGTTGGCTGCCAGTGACAAGTGATGTACCGTAGGGGTCGGTGCTGAGTCCGCTTCTCATCATGGTGCATATCAATGATTTGGAATGTTAATCCTGGCTAAATTGGCAAGGCTAGGACTTCAAAATGGGGTAAAAGCTTCAAGGCTGCTGGGAGATTTGGTCAATTTGGAATTGCTCTCTGCAGAGCTGGGACAAGCTGCGGAGCGATGCCAGGGTGTCTAGACCTTAGATACAATTTTCAAGCAAAGAATAAGAACATCTGCAAACCCTGTCAATCAGGTGCAAAATGCATAGAATGGATTGGATGGCTGCAAACCAGACATACACCTTGTAAATAATGTTGCAGAGTTCGACTTTGCCAACTGTTGATTGGATGAGGTATTGAGGCTTGTCTGAGTTTCCTGTAGATCAGGGTAAATGTTTCTAAACTTCCTTGAGAGGTCCTGTTTGAATACAATGTATTGAGCTGTGGTATTATTGAGCTAGGGAAATGTCTGTTATGTATGGGGTTAATCGATATCTGTAATTGGATTATTAATAGACCACCCCCATGTGGTTTGGCCCCTCAAGGTCCCGGGACACACTGCTACCACGAGGTTTAGCATCAATCTTCTGGGAGAGCGCTTGGGACTGCGTGAACCTCTGGAGTGCCTCTGTCTGAGCGAGGCCTAGAGGGCTTGAACAGGCAGATACGAGGATCGAACCCGCAGTGGGATAGGTACAGTAGTTGAACTGTAACATGCTTTTGTTAAAATAAAATTTAGTTGTTTCAAGTGCTTAATTCAGTGTTTTTACTGAAACTAGACTGGGGGGAAGCTTAGAAACAAGCAATTTACAGGATGGTGGAATTGATGGCTTTGTGGCCAACTTTGTGAGTGATACAATGATAGGTGGAGGAGTATGTAGTGTGGAGGAAGCAGGGAGTCTTCAAAAGGGACAAGTTGAGTGAGTGGGCAAAGAAGTGGCAGATGGAATACAGCATAGCCACGTGTATGATCATGCACTTTGGAAGTAGGAATAAAGGCGTAGACTATTTTCCAACTTCGGAGATAATTCAGAAATCAGAGATGCAAAGTGACTTAGAAGTGCTGGTGCAGGATTCCTATAAGGTCAATTTCAAGTTGAATCGGTAGTAAGGAAGGCAAATACAATATCAGCATTTATTTTGAGAGGACTTGAATATAAAAGCAGGGATGTAATGCTGAGGTTTTACAAGGCACTGGTCTCACTAAGATCACATTTGGAGTATTGTGAGCAATGTATATCTGAGGAGGGATGTGCTGGCCTTGGAGGGGTACAGAAGACGTTTACGATAATGATCCCGGGATGATTGGGTTAATCTATGATGAATGTCTGACTGCACTGAACCTGTACTTGATGGAGTTTAGAAGGATGAGGGGAACCTCATTGAAACTTACAGAATAGTGAAAGACGTAGATACAGTGGATGTGGAGAGGATGTTGCCACAAGTTGGAGAGTCTAGGATCAGAGGGCATAGTCTCAGAATAAAAGGATGTACCTTGGAGAAAAGAGATGAGGAGGAATTTATTTAGTCAGAGGGTGGTGAATCTGTGGAATTCATTGTCACAGATGGCTGTGGAGGCCAAGTAATTGGGTATTTTTAAAGCAAAGATTGACAGGTTCTTGAGAAGACAATAGAAGAGGGAAAGATAGATCAGCTATGATTGAATGGCAGAGTAGACCTGATGGGCCAAATTACCTAATTCTGCTCATGAGTCATAAGACTCATTAACTAATAAGTTGTCATAATACAAAAAGACAAAAATAACATCTGTGAGGTCCAGTTACCACCAATGGTTTAAAGGATGAAGGCTATGCAAGCGTCATTCCAATACAGTTTAACATGGCGATTCTTACTCATACAAACCCAATCTAACCATGCCTTGATCTGAAATAATTTTCTCAAACTGGTCTGAACAATCGGAAATTCTGCTTTACAATCCTGTTATTCTTTAACATTTTCCTCTTAAATTGTGCATTTGTGGCACTCGATCAGAAAAACCTGACTATTTTAAACATTGAAAGCAAACTAATTATATTTTTGCCTTGTGTAAGCACCGATAAACCTGATTCAGCTCTGTGAGAATTAGTTTAACGATGCAAAAGCAAAAAGAATGCAGAGCAGATATTGTAAACCTCAGTGGGTTAATCTGCAATCTATCGGGCATCCAAGGGGGCACTAATCCCTTCCATCCCTTTTAACAGCTGTCAGCTATTTGCTACCATTCGGATTTACATTATGCCATTGTTCACCTCAGCTGTACTGACAGTAGTTCGTCGGATGAGGCAGTTTTTTTCTGATTTGCTCTGCTCATTGTGGATTTGCAGCCAGACATATGTGGAAACTTGCCGGGGGCCAGAAGGATTGTCTGGTCCCAAAATTCCGCACAGTACCAATGGCAATGTAACTCACAATGCACTCTACACCCCCAAACTCCTTTCAATTTCACCCTTTACTCCAAAATCTTAACAGCTTCACGCTGTAGGACTCTCAGCTCCGCGATTATTAGAGTGGACAAATTGTTTTCTTACTGAAATGTGTGACCAGCTGTGGCCAGCTGCCAGCTGTGTGGCTACACTGGCTTTGCAGTTCGTCCTCCTCCCTCCGCAATGTTACCCGGCCTTGCCTTGACGCTCAGTGCCTCTCAGATATGTGAGTAAATTCACAAGACTTGGCATGTCCAAGACTGTTGAGGAACCATGTTATAAACCATTAGCGATATCAATCATTGCGCCTTTCTGCCAACAAGCTTTCCTGCTCATTAGCAAATTTATGACCTACAGATTTCCAAAGTTAATCCATTATAAATTAATCCAAGGTGCCCAAGGGCAGGATGCAGATGCTATTTTTACATCAGTCACAAAACAATGGCTGAGATCACATGCAAAACTGCACAACTAATCATATATCTTCAATTACGTTCCAAAGGGTTAGGTGGACGTTATCTCAATCATTTACAATCTCGCAGGGCGGTGGGCTGTTCCAGGTTTGGTCTCAACATCAAAGAGCAGCCATTCAGCAGACTGTAGGGATCTTGGGGGGAAACGGACTTGTGGCACAATCAGCAGAAGCCGTTTGATCGGCTTTTGAGCAGCCACACCGATGTCCAGCTTCTTTATTTTCCTATCTTTGTGCCTCGACCTTGAGTATGCCTTAAATGACTGAATTAAGGGATCAGACCCTCAGTACCTGCAGCCTCTCCCATTGTCATTTTGACACTTGCCCGCAATGATCCTTTCACCTGGCACCTTGAAAGGCTCTTTGTATCAGCTGCCTCCCTGTGGTCAGCAGAGCAAACATGTCACCACTGCATCGCAGTGGGAAGCAGTGGTCAAAGGCAGCAGAGGCAGGCAACGGGCACGTTATAGCCTCGGCTCTGACACAGGCTCAGTTAAAGCAAGACTCTTCTTGGAACACAGTGTCCAAAACTTCACTGGGATATTTTGTTTGCATTTTTCATATTCTGGTTCTTTTCTCCAAGGAGGAGATGGGATACAATAAAAATGGGCAGAGTAAAATAAATCCATTCTTCGTGAAAACAATTATTTAGTTTGTTCCTCTTCTTTTACTGTAGCAGTTGGATTTTAAAAAAAGTCAGGGAATTAATATAGTATTGAGGCAATATTTTTGTGAGGGAATGTACAACTTCTCTACCCAGAGTCAACAGTATGTCCGAAAAAACGTGCACTTGTTAACCCACCCGCTACGGTGAGCGATACGACATCCCTCTGCCTCGCGGTGGTGCCTTGTCCAATGCCTTTTGGAAATTCATACAGGATGCACATGGTGACAGAAATCATTGGTCGGTAATATTGCAGCGTGAAATTGGATTACACTGATGCAAATCTGACCAGTCACTGGCCAGGCAGATTTTAATGCAAGATTTCACAGGACCATTGCCCGAGAGTGAGGTAGTTGTTGCCATGGGGAGACTGACCCGTGCGTCCATCGACCTTCAGAGGCCAGGGTAGAGTGCAGCATCACCTCTACACGTGGACCTCTTGACCACTTTATTCTGGGCAGCAGTTGTGCTGGATGTGTTAAGGCCAGGCATCAAGGGACAGTGAACCAAGAGGGAGATGGACAGGTTCCGAGAACACACCCACAGATCTTTATCCCACCAGCGGCCAAATACACTCCCCAACCTATCTGGAAACAACACTTTCAGATACCAACTGAGTGCTGGAAGCAGGGTTAAATTCAGGTATTGTGAACTACGTGGATTTACTCTTGGCTTTGTAATGTGGCACCATCGCACGGAGATCCCCATCGAAGGCTGGGTGGCTCACACCCAGCAGGTATCCACAGGGGGACTACGCTCCATTCCCTCTGTGCAGGGCTGACTTCAGATCAATGGCACACAATGCATCTTCCACACAGCAGCTGGGGAGTAGCCCCCCTAGACCATGAGTCAGTGGTACCTCGCTCTCGGGCAGAGTTGGAGATAGGAGATTGGGAAGGAGTGGGGGCATGGAATCAAGAGAGAAAAGAAGAAGGGGTTGAGTTAACCAGGTAGAAAGTGAGTAAAGGGGCAGCTGGTTTTTAGTTTAGACATACATGGAAGCAGGCCCTTCGGCCCACCAAGTCTATGTCGATCATAGATCACCTGTTCACACCAGTTCTTTGTTATTCCACTTTCTCGCCCACTCCCTGCAAGCTAGTGGCAATTTACAGAGAGCCAATTAACCTACAAACCCATGCATCTTTGGGATGGGGAGAAAAAAAACAGAGATCCTGGACGAAACGTACACGGTCACAGGGAGAATATGCAAACTCCACACCAGCACCTGAGGTTAAGATCAAACCTGGGTCTCTGGCACTGCAAGAGATTGGGGGACGGGCAGGAGAAACGGGTGCAGAGGTTGGGAAGCTGAAGATTGTGTGCAGGATTGTGAGTGTGTCTGTGTGTGGTCTGAATACGTCTGAGATATACTTAGAGTGTGTGCGAGGAGGCTGGTGAACAACAACTATCGCATGTTATAAAGAAGTCAATGCAGAGGCATCTTTCTGTCCGCAGTGGAACCATCCCCTCAGTCCCGAGGAATTGCTGTAGAAGTTGGTGCATACAGGATGTGTTCTCCCCAATAGTTAAAAGCACTCTACACTTGTCAACCTTCATTCTCACCTGCCTTTTACATTGTCTTGTCTTTTGGCTACGTTTCAGAGTGCAATAGACAATAGGTGCAGGAGTAGGCCATTCGGCCCTTCGAGCCAGCACCGCCATTCAATGTGATCATGGCTGATCATCCCCAATCAGTACCCCGTTCCTGCCTTCTCCCCATATCCCCTGACTCCACTATTTTTAAGAGCCCCATCTAGCTCTCTCTTGAAAGCATCCAGAGAACCTGCCTCCACTGCGTTCTGAGGCAGAGAATTCCACAGACTCACCACTCTCTGTGAGAAAAAGTGTTTCTCGTCTCCGTTCTAAATGGCTTACTCCTTATTCTTAAACTGTGGCCCCTGGTTCTGGACTCCCCCAACATCAGGAACATGTTTCCTGCCTCTTGCGTGTCCAAACCCCTAACAATATTATATGTTATATGATCCCCTCTCATCCTTCTAAACTCCAGAGTGTACAAGCCCAGCTGCTCCATTCTCTCAGCATATGACAGTCCCGCCATCCCGGGAATTAACCATGTAAACTTACGCTGCACTCCCTCAATAGCAAGAATGTCCTTCCTCAAATTAGGGGACCAAAACTTTCCGATCAGTTACTTTCCGATCTCCCCGGTCTATTCCAATCAGTTCATTCTTCATCCAGACTTCTAAAGTAGATTAGGCAGGTATTACACCTAACAACACGTTTCAGTACTTATTGATCATTAGGCCTCATAATGAGATGCAACCTTCCTTAACAAGCCTGCTATTGAGTTCTATAGCAATAAGCAACACCCCAGCGGTATGAATATTGACTTCTCTAAGTTCAGGTAGCCCTTGCTCACTCTCTTCATTCTCCCTCCCCCCCCCCCCCCCCCTCCACTCAGTTCTCCCACTAGTCCCACTGTCGCTATCACTATCCAAACATGGGGGGGGGGACACACACACACACACAATTTCTTGGCACGTGCGCACACACACGAGGCTTCGGCCATGGGCCCTGTGGACGGTAACATCGGGAACTGACCTGGTTGGTGACCGACTCTAAACTCCAGCAACAGCAGCTTCGTCCGCCCCGAATCGTGGGGCTTCAATCAGCCTGTCCGCGTAGGCATCAACATTGGGAGCCTCGATCGCCTCGACGCAGCAATTTGACCGTGGGGCAATGAAAGAACCCGCGCTGGCCACGCGGGGCGATGAAACACCCCGTGAACGGGCCGATTCAAACTCCGCTCTATGATATTTGCTCCACGGACGTCTCCCTCCTCCAATCACCGCGTTCTATCCTCAGTCCCACCCCACTCTGCCTGTTGATCGATGTCTCTCTCGTCCAATTGGTGCCCTCAATCTTCAGTCCCACCCTCACTGTCTAGCGGAAAGTGGAAATTTTTAATAGCTTTTATTTTACCGAGTATTAAAATATGAATTACAAAACATGGGGGGGGGGGCGGGGGGGGGAGCGTGTCCCCCCTGGGATTTCCGCCCGTCTCTGCCTACATTCTTTCTTTGTCCTACACCCTCACCTGACATCAGTCTGAAGAAGGGTCTCGACCCGAAACCTCGGCAATTCCTTCTCTCCATAGATGCTGCTTCACCCGCTGAGTTTCTCCAGCATTTTGTGTCTACCACATCAATCATTATTCTGTTTCTCCGAATAGTACATTATCAGTTGTCAATCCTGCATTTAATATCAATACTTTTTTTTAACCTGCTGTGTGTAACACTGTGGAAAGTAAGATTCTCTGGGTTGTATCTGTGATAAGTAATTATTGATTGCAGTGAATAAGTCAACATCACCCCACAGGCATCCTCGTTTCCACTCCAAAACAGCTTAGCATTGCTGATTTTTGCATTGAGAGCAGGAAAGAGGTGCATAAGAGGATTAATGGCAGGCGGAGAAAACCATGTTGGTAGCAGCGGAATGGGACTGGGTGAGAAAGAGACAAGCGAGGGAGAACGGTGGGAAAAATATGCTCAGTAAAACAATACGTCCAAATGTTTCAATTGAAAATCCTGCATCTTGTGTCGCTGATTTCTTTTTTTCAAACTGCTATGCGTAACATAATCAATGTGCTGGTATCATGTTGCTAAGATAATCGAGTCCAGGAAAGCAGTAAATGAACCAGACATGAAGTCTCTGGGAAAACTGGGAAATTCCAATGCACCACATGCTACTGTGCAAGTTCTAAACCCTCAGTTAGAGATCCAGCCCTCCCTCTGACCGCCCTCTATGTGGATATGATGTTGCCTACACATACTGGACTGACCTGCACTATATTCCCACCATGTAAACACATCCATCAGTCTGAGAAATCCAACTGGTCGGAAAAATTCTCTGCGCAGATATTTGCGGCATCCATTGCTTCAGAACCAGATTACAGGCAAATTAGTTCCAGACTTTTAACAGCTGTGGCGAGCAGAATGTGTTACCACAAATGCTTCCCTCAACACACAGATCAAATTTCCAAATCCATATGGCTCAACCCAAACTCCAAATCTCTCTCAAAAGAAGTCTTCTCATTCTTATATGACTGGGAGGACAGGTGGCTGCCGTCCATAAACATGCCACAAATCCAACTGCAGTCACCCATTGTAATAGATGTAAAACAGGGAGACGGACCCGAACAGAGTTTCTCAAAGCGAGCCATGTCAAATTACTTCATTAGATATCTTTACTTCTAAAATCAGACTTAAACACATTGCATTCAATTAAAAAAAAACAATGAAACAGTTTCAAACAGATAGGCAAACACAACAAAAATAACTTGTTAACATAAACGAATCCCAACGCATTATTTTGGTGGAAATTTTTATGTCGAATTTTTGCATAGCCTTGACAGAACAAACTACAACTGCAGTGTAGATTGCAGCAGGTCCCTTTGTCTGGTGTAATATTTCCATAAACATTACTTGTCTAATAAAACTTGCAGATGGAAAGTTAACACAGTCAGCAGTAACAATATATATATATATATACACACACACACACAGATATATAGATATATATATATAGATATAGAATAATAAAGTAAATAATGGAATTTACAGTGTACCTTAAAACAATAATGTTGAGGCTAAACGTTTTGTAACAATGGCATCTCACACTAGAGGCATTAAGAAAGTTATATTACTCTGTAGTAGCATGGTGGTTACTGAATTAATTTAATATAGAATAGAAAGCAGGTATCAATAATGCTGACAAAGACATGACCAGATGGTCCCCTATCCAGTTCTGCTGTCATTCTGAGAAAGATGAACGCCACTTTAACAGATTCAGCTAAAACACGTCTTGAAATTCCAGTGATACGATTGAATCTAAACTGCTCTATAAAATACACTCAGTCGAATATAATTACCATTAAGAATAAAAATTGGTATCAAAGTGGGTTTTTGATTCAGGGAAGGAGCCATTCACTCCCACAGCCGTCAAAACTGCAAAGTCCTGCTCAGTAGCATCTGGGAATGTACAGAATTAGGAGGTAGACAAAAATGCTGGCGAAACTCAGCGGGTGAGGCAGGATCTATGGAGCGAAGGAATAGGTGACGTTTCGGGTCGAGACCCTTCTTCAGTGAATTAGGAGAGGTATTCTACTGACTGGTCTCTTTTAAGTCTAGACTAAAAACTTATTTCTACTCTTAAGCCTTTCTTGAGGTCCTCTGAGGGAGCGCTGTATGTATGTATCTACGTATGTACGGTTGATCTATGTACCACTGTTTGTAGCACGTTAGTACCTGCACCAATGCAAAGCACTTTGGTCAATGAGAGTTGTTTTTAAATGTGGTATAGAAATAAAATTGACTTGACTTGGTCAAACAAGAGGCTGATGTAGCCCAACTTAGATGTAGTGCTTCCAGCAGTGGCCATGTGTATGTTGTGACCTGCCAGAGGCCCTCTTGTCCTGGTGGGACAGTGCTGTGCAGAAAGAGGGGTGGGGGTATCACTTCAATCATGGGAAGGCATGGAAGGTTTGTGAACAGCTCCTTCCAAGACAGCAAGAAATTGCATAGAATTGTGGACGCAGCTCAGACCATCACACAAGCAACCTCCCTTCCATTGACTTCATGTACATGTCACGCTGCCTCAGCAAAGCCACCAGCATAATCATGAAACTGTCTCACTCCGGTCACTCCCTCTTCTCCCCTCTCCTATCAGGAAATATGTACAGAAGTGTGAAAACACACACCTCCAGATTCAGGGACAGTTTCTTCCCAGCTGTTATCAGGCAATTGAATCATCCTATCAACAACTCGAGAGCGGTCCTGAGCTACTATTTAACTCATTGGAGACACTCGGACTATTGTTAATCATCTTTCACTCAATGTTATTCCCTTTATCCTGTATCTGTATCTGTGGACGGCTCAATTGTAATCATGTCTAGTCTTTCTGCTGACTGGTTAGCAGGCAACAAAAGCTTTTCACTGTACCTAGGTGCATATGACAATAAATTAAACAGGGAAGCCAGAGATGCAGCTCCAATTCTCAGCAAGGTGAATGGGACCTCTCCTGGTAGAATCCACAAAGAGGATGGCGAGGTCATGGAGTGCACTATGGACTCAATTCTTCAACATTTCCCACTAGGACAGCTGGGCGATGCTATTAGTAAGCATGAGGGGAGGGGTGGGAGATTGCAACCTTCACGTGGTCCGCCCTGTTTTTGATGAATGCAATCAACGTGGTGTGCACAATCAAATAAGGTCAAATAGAACAAGTTGTCCTACAAATTTAGGCTGTGCATGCCATAAGCAAGAAGAAGAAGAAGTAGATGCATGAGGGGAGACCGGAAGCTCCACAGTGCCTGATCTTTCGTCCGGCAGGCACAGCTGGAAATTATCTGAAACAATGCTCTGCATAAGAACTAATGGAAGTGCCTCTTTAATTTAAATTTCAGTTTCACCGATGAAGCTGATACTGGTGGGACTGTACCCAGTTTTGTGTTTTGTTTAGTTTCAAGATACAGCATGGAAACGGGCCCAGAGTCCAGGCCGACCCATCGATCACCCACTCACACTAGTTCTATGTTTTCATCTACTCCCTGCACACTAGGGAGAATTACAGAGGCCAATTAAACTACAAACCTACAAGTCTTTGGGAAGTGGGAGGAAACCGGAGCACCCGGAGGAATCCCACGCGTCACAAGGAGAATGTGCAAACTCCACACAGACAGCACCTGAGGTCGGAATCAATCCAGGTTCTCCGGCAGCAGCTTCCAATAAATCTCATCGAAATACAGAAAATTCCTATGGGGCATAACAGCATGATGATGTTTCCCTTATCGGGGTGATTGGAACCAAGGTCATAGATAAAAAATATGGGGTCACCCTCACGGGATCAAGAATAGAAAGTGCTTCACCAAGAGGGCAATTGATCTTGCATAGATCTCCACATAGAGGATTGTGGAGGCTCAGCCACAAGGTATATAGAAGACTGATCATTAGCGTCAGAGTCATACAGCACGGAAACAGGCCCTTCAGTCCAATCTACCAGGATACGAAGACAGGTAATGGGGCATGTAGTGCAGAGAAAGCAGGGACTCTACCGAAGGACTTGGACAGGTGGGGAGAATCAGCAGAGAAGTGACAGATGGAATACACCATAGCAAAATGTGGAAGCATGCATTTTGGTAGCAGGAATAAAAGCATAGACTATTTTCTAACTGGTGAGATAATTCCAAAATCAGAGGTGCAACAGGACTTGGGAGTGCTGGTATAGAATTCCCAACAGTTAACTTACAAGTCGAAGGCAAATGCAATACGAGCATTTATTTTGAGAGTAGAATATTAACAAAAGGGATGTAATGCTGAAGCTTTATAAGGTGCTGGTCAAACTGCATTGTCAGCAATTTTGAGCCCCCATATCTGAGGAAGAATGTGTTGGTGCTGGAGAGGGTCCAGAGGAGGTTTACAAGAATGATTCCAGGAATGAGTAGGTTAGCATATGATGAGCGTTTGACAGCACTGAGCCTCTACCCGCTGGAGTTTAGAAGGTTGAGGTGGGACCTCATTGAAATTTACAGAATAATGGAAGGCGTAGAGAGAGTGGATGTGAAAAGGATGTTTCCACTGGTGGGAGAGTCTAGGACCAGAGGCCATAGTCTCAGAATTAAAGGGCGCCCTTTTAGAAAGGAGGTGAGGAAGAACTTATTTTGTCAGAGGGTAGTTAATCTGCTACAGAGGGCTGTGGAGGCAGTCAGTAGATATTTTTAAGGCAGAGATAGCCCAATTCTTGATTAGAACGGGTGTCAAGGGTTATGGGGAGAAGGCAGGAAGATGGGATTAGGAAGCAGAGATCAGCCATGATTGATGGCGGTGTAGACCTGATGGGCCGAATGAAGAGAACACAAGACAGCTAGCTGTTTAATGTAAACACAGGGACTAAAATGAATACACCTATCACTCGCCAGAGTTTGTCCTGCCCCTATCTCCCGTTTCCAGCTTTCTCCTGCTTAATCCATTAGTCTGAAAAAGAGTCCCAACCAGAAACGTCACGGATTTCTTTTCTCTAGGGATGCTGCCTGACTCGTTGAGTTACTCTCCAGCATTCTGTGTTCGAAAAGCTACATAACAGTTTGTTAACATAACTTCAAAAGAACAGGAAATCACTGAGATTAAATGTCGTTACTGAAACACAACTAGAGGTTGACACACGAACAAGCGAGCATGTCAACTGCGGAGAATATTTTATAAAGCCTGCAACATAATTCGGAAGTCTAGATGCCAATGCAAATGACAAAGTCTCATTTTAGCGTGACGCAAATATGGTAATTAGTAAACTACCATAACATAACCAGCGGTGGTAAAATAGATCTGTTTGTGATTCATTGCTGCTGTTTTTTGTGTGAATTATGATGTGCCTGGGCTAGTCCAGTCTGCGGGACGCCCAGCAGGATTGTACACTGGTCGGGTGATCACCAGCCTAACCCCACTGCCCACCAGGCTGCCACTGACTCAACAAACACCTCCTGTCACTGCTCAGAGGAAGCATTGCCTGTGCAAGAACAAGCTGCGGAGCCCATCAGAAAGGTCACTGCTGTGCACCCTTTGTTCCATAATGCCTTCTCTTTTAAATAACATTGCAGACACACACACACACTGCACTGTATGTCTGTTGGTTATGCATTTGGATTGGGATCTAAACTCAAGGTTGTATTTGTATCCACTTTATAGAGAAACACAGGCCAGGAGTTTATAATCAATGAGCATGCTCTTGGAGCCAGCCTCAATGAAAGTTGCTCGAATCTGGTGAATCGTGACATGAATTTTACCCCTCTTGTTTAAATAATCATTAGCATCCATTGGAAATGGCATCTGCAATTGTGCAGAGAAACCAGTCACTCCACATGACTGAGACACGCCACACGACTGAATTCAAATAGAAAAGGAAATAAAAAGACAAAAGGATAACATCTTAAAAGAGACCAAATTTTAGGTATTATTCAAAATATTTTGGAATATTTTAGTGTGAAATAAAAGAATAGGGTTTACAGCCGAGATTAAATAAAATACAATTTTAATTAAAAATTAAAATAATTAGAAGTTGTAACAATCCACAGATTAAAATTATGTTTTCATCCTGAACACCTTAAGGTAATAGCTGCAGCTTAAGAGTAATATCAACTTTTGGTCCATGTAAAATACAATGTTCATAATGTTCCTGAAAAAAATAACAGCTCATATTTACACAGAGTTTGCATCAGTTCACAGGTTTTCACTGATTGTGCCATTAAGAGGCTGAAGAATTGTCCCATTCACTCCCCGTAGAACAAGAGGGAGCTGCACCACAATTCCTGGAACCGTTCATTGGCCATGATACTGGATTTCTTTCATCATTACCTTGGCAAAAGTGCTCATTGTAAATTCTGGGTCTCTCTCCCACATTGTCATTCTACACCCTCTGGTTTCTGTCTCGGAACTAGCACCTTTTAAGATCTGCAGGAAACTCATAATACCATGTTCGTTGTTGCTTTAACATTATTTTCCTTGATTACATTTTCAATTACATTGAAGATATTTCAAAATGTGACATATTTCAAATAACTAGAATGCAGAGTTATCGCTGTTTCCACTTGCAACCAAGTGATCAGATGTCAACCTTCATTGTATGCATACATAACTCACTCAAATTTCCAACCCACATCTCACCAGATTGAAGAAACATTTATAGCATACAAAATATTACCTTGGACCTGTTTTTCTGAACATTGCAATTGCAAGAAATTTGTGCAGGCTGCATTTAAAACATGACCAGTGTTTTAAGTCAAAGTTTTGTCACAAGTACAATGGAATACCAGTAGACCAGTGGTTAATAGAAAAAAATGCACATTTTCAGGATTTAATTAATTATAAATGCCATTTAGACACTGTGTAAATGTACTAAACATAACAGACAAACATTTGACATGTCTTGGAATTATTTTGATCTTGTTACAATTTTATTATATCAACATACTTATACGTATTTTTCTACAGTCATTACATAATGAACTAGTAGCCAGGCATTTAATAACATCTGTTACTTCAGATGCCATACTAAAATATATATGAACATTTTCAAAAGGATTTTTGGAAGGCCACAGCTGGAAAAAGACTTAAAAGCAGGTAACTCCCAACTGCTAGCTTTTCAGGATACCAGGAGATTTACAATGATATAATTTTAAGGTATTGTCAGTATGATAATGAATAAAACTCAAGAAAAATGAGCTGTGGACTAAAGTGTCCCAAGAAGAGCAATGAGCAGACGGACTACAAATCCTCATTTAACATTTTTGAGGAGGAAACACTGGCAAGGACATCTCATCTGCTGCTTTTCAAATGCTGCTACAGGCTCTTTCATGCCCACCTGAAAGGATATGGAGAGGGCTTCTGATCAATATTTCATCTGAAAAAGCATATCCTACAGAGCACAATTCTCTCAGTCTCAAAGATTATCTCAAACCATTCCAATCTACCTGAATCCACAAACAACTGCATCAAAGCCAAAACCTTCACTGCCCACGATCACAGGAAAAGCAGCTTGTTTGGCCCTAGTGCATCTCCCATCATCGTTAGGTTACTGCAGATGTACAGCACCCCATCCCGTCCATTTCTGCTCTGCCTTCTTTAATGCCAATCTTGGAAACGAGTTGTAATACATTCCAGGTTCATCAATTAAAAAAAAAAAAAAATCCACCATTATTTATCTGGAATTCCAATCTTTGTTTTAAATGTTTTTCCCTGTTTTCATACCAAGATTCCCCAACACAAAGTTATCACTTTGTTTGCGCAGGTATCCTGATTTTAGCTTGAAAATTGTTGACTCCTTGTCAGTGTGCCCTGTTCTTCCTTTTAGTTTGTCTTCAGAGAGTAAAGATTTTCCAGGTATTTCCATACAGTTCAGTCCCTTGCATGACCAACATCACATTTCAGCGATCAACCATGCACAGTGACAGATCATAGCATAAAACCGCCAGCCCTTCATCCCACAATCTATAATCCATTGATCTGATCAAGGAGTTTGGCATTTGGTTAGCTTTGCCAATTATTAGATGGACACAAATTAAAAATGTGAAAGTTCTGCCTAAAGAGCTAATATTAAACTAAAATCAGGATACCTGCGCAGAGAAAGTGATAACTTTGTGAGATATATTTTTGAATACCAAGGAATTCAAGGGATAAAAGGAAAGTTGAGATAATGATCAGTCATGATCTCAGAGCAGCGCCACAGGCGTGAAAGGTCAGATGCCCTAATACAGCTTCGGTTTCTAACAATTGCAAATTATTGGGTAATTAGATGCAGTAAAACAAAGAACATGTCCATTACAAACATCATTTCTCAGTTCTATTTGAAGGTTACTGTGTAATGAAAAAACAGCGGCATACAGGAATTGCGGCAACAGCATGAAGTAGATGAAACATGACCAAATTATGATTTCACGATCGCCCTATTTATGACCAGCACAGATCGGCAGGAACAACACTGCAGAGGAAATAATCATCTCATCTAAAAAGATTAAAAGTCAAACAAGTGGAAACAGCACATTGAGATACATTATGCAACCTGTTCTTTGCTGTCTTTTGTAATTTTGCTCCTTTCTCTTCTCTTGTAAAGGAATAATTTTATAATATATTTACAGCATTTTCATTATAGTGACCTTGAGAATCAAATTGTGTATATTGTGGAATTTTCACCTTTCCATATTAAATGTAATAGAGTGTGCCCAAGGCTATGGGAATATCATTTCAGGGAAAGTAATATTCAGTGGTAAAACGTGTAGCGTGATTGTGCTATCAGGTAGGGGGGGGGGTGGTGGTGGTGGTGTGTGGGTGTGTGGGTGTGTGGGTGTGTGGGTGTGTGTGCAGATTACTGCATAGGGGCACTTGTCCTAATAACAAATATATTGATGTTCCTGAGGTATAGGTCTTCTCTGTGGAACATGTTTATTGGGATTAAACGTCAAAGCAGGTATAATATTATTGCATCAAAATATTTCCTGTTTTACACAGAATAAAGTACATATGTAAACACAACAAGGGGTAAAATAAGAGTATTGATGAGGGCAGGGCGGAAGACATTGTGTACATGGGACTTTAGCAAGACCTTTCACAAGGTCCGGCATGGTAGGCTGGTCTGGAAGCTTAAAACACATGAGATCCAAGTGAGCCTCGGTGTCAGGAGTCAGAGGGCAGTAGTGTAGAGTTGTTATTCAGCCAGAGCCTATAACCAGTGGTGTGCCACAGGGATTAGTGCTAGGTTCATTGTTGTTTGTCCTCTATATTTACAATTTGGATGATACTGGTGGTCTAGTGGACAGTGAAGGTGGTGGTCTAAAATTACAACACAATCCAGGTGAACTGGAGAAGTGGGCTGGGGAACGGCAGATGGAATTTAACTCAGACAAGTGTGAGGTGCCGCATTTTGTAAAGTTAAATGAGGCGAGGAGTTACACAATGTGTTAGGGGCCTAGAAAGTGATGTAGAACAGATACACCAAGGAGTACCGGTACATGGTTCCTTCAAAGTCATGACACAGGTAGACAGTGAGATGAAAATGTTTGGGACGCTTGCCTTCATTGATCAGGGTATTGAGTACAGGAGTTGGGATGTCATGTTGCATCTGTGCAAGTCTTTGTTGAGACAATACTTGGAGTACTGTACACAGTTCTAATCACTAATTTATTGGAAGGATGTCAGTAAACTGGAAAGGAGCAGAAAATATTCACAGGGATGTTACTTGCAGGGGGAGGGGGTGGGGGTCAAGTCATAAGGAAAGATTGAAAAGGCTGGGACTTTTTCCCTGCAGCATTGGAGACTGATGGGTGACCTTAAAACGTTATAAAATCATGAGGGGCTTGGAGAGAGTAGAAGATCACAATATTTTTAAAACTTGAGGACATAGGGTTTAAACTGAGAAGAGAAAGATTTCTTGAGATAGAAGGGACCCGAGGGGCAACTTGTTCCATACAAAGGGCGATGGCATATTGAACAAGTTGCCATGGGAAGTGATGGAGGTGAGTATGACTCCAATGTTTAAATATTTTGACAGATACATGGATACAAAAAGGTGTCGTGGGATTTGTACAAACGCAGGCAAATGGAACGAGCTTGGGTAGACACTTCGGTCAGCATGGATGAGTTGGGATCCAAGATTTTGTTTCTGTATTGTGCACCTCTATGGCAAATACTATAGTTGCTATATTGATTTATTAGAAGATAAATTACTAATATATTTTAAATAAATATATATCTATGGAAGTCAATGGCTTTCCCTAAGGTAAATCCTCAAATGGAGAGGGCTTGTGAGCTTTTATGGGCAAGTTCTATCCAAAAACAGTGTTCACACAGGTTGGTGCACACATTACAGACTCCCTGTCACTGCAGGTGCAAGCATGCATGAGGGTTAGAGTGTTAGTGTGCGGGCAGTGGGATACACACTGTGATAATAACGTGTTCACTGCTGGAGATTCATTCCCACTATAGTGCCACTTTGATCTGGCCCACGGCATCAATATCCTCGCCCAAAACCACTTGCCTTTGCTAAGTTAGAATGAATGCAACACAATTGACGTATTTTGCAGTGATTGAGGTTGCAGAAAACTTTTTTAGTTGTAATATTTTTCTGAAAAAACCCCATTGGAATGAGTAAATATTACTGGACCAATCTGTTGAATTTAACAACATGGACAGATTCCACGGAAGCTTTTATGAGGGTAATTAGTCTGGTGTTATCTCAAATGACAGATTGCTTTTTAGCATAATTGGCATTTGGGCACAATGAAATGAAGATACAGTTAAATATCACCAGATTATCATAAGCCTTTCTGAAACCAATATCAGACAATATAGCAAAATGTAGTAGTTATTTTCTTCCACCAAATCAATCCTTGAAGTATTTAACGGTATTACCAATTTCTTATTAATACAGCTACATGCCTATCACATTATAAGCATTTCTAATTTATTTTTCAATGCCCAATTTAATATCACTGAAAATCACTTTAAAAGTGTACTATTCACTGGAATCACTGGTGTAGTGTGCAGTGTACCCTTGATACATTCTTTGTTCAGACTGTATTGGCTAGATGTTTACTGTCACTGACCCATCTCCTTATGTCACCATTCACCCAAACGTCCCTCAGCCAAATCACAATGGCTAACGTTGCCTCCCCATCTGGACCTGGAGTCTGCCCATCCATTAGAAGAGCGCCCATCATTGTTAGAGGGACTTGGAGAAGCCAGAGCAAGCGCAAGCCCACTCCACAAAATTCTCCTGGCGGATGTTGACAGCTGGCGAATTTGGAATGTCCAAGTGTTTCCAATATTTGTAAATATTTAAAAACTGTATAAACGGTTTGAAAAAGGCCTATAATTTTTAATTTTTTAAAAAATCAATTAAATTGCTTAAAAGGCACTTAAATATAAAATCTATCACGAATAATTAACTTGCCTTTCTACCCCATGGCCCTACAATTCCCACCAGAGTCAGTGGGTTCAACAATCCTGTCACATGTAACCCCTGGGGAATCCTAAGGTTCAACTCTGCACATAAATATCCACATCATTCTCAACTTGCTATTAATTTTAAATCAAAACATCAAAGGCATTAATATTTACAAAATTCTCTTCTCGCTTCATCCACAGCTCAAAATTTGTTCAGCAATCCAAGTGTTAAGTGGAGCTGAGAGGGGCTGGCTGGTTTAGCGCTGATGCACTGATAGCTGGCTCTGAAGGCACACGACTGCCTGCAAAAATATTTCCCCCAATTCCAGTGTTATCATTACAGCAATCACATCAGTTTTGACGGCAATATCTTCATTATTGTCTTGCAGCTGAACATCATTTGCCCAATGAAGCGTGATAATGAGCCTGTTGGACTGATCGCGACCATCTTCTTGAAATAAATTCATGTTATCCATGTTGAAGTATGTTATGCTCCATGAATTTTCTGTTTGTGTGAAATCCTTCCTGTAATGTAGATTCAAATCTTAATTGGAATGTGATTTCCATATCGACAATTGGAAGACAAACTCCTGCAGCCACCCTGTGGTTTGTGAACTGAGAGGGGATGGCAGTGAAGGTTTACTCTGAGGAATCAACACCTGTCACACGGCACCATCCTGTAACCATGCAACCATACGGCACTGTCCTGTAACCATGCCCACCATACGGCACTGTCCTGTAACCATGAAACCATACGGCACTGTCCCATGACCTGGCATTTTCCTAGACCTGGTGTTCACAAAGAAGGGCACATAGGATGGCACGGTGGCGCAGCTGCAGAATTGCTGTCTAACAACGAATGCAGCGCCATTGACCCAGGTTCAATCCCGACTACGGGTGCTGTCTGTACGGAGTTTGGACGTTCTTCCCATGACCTGCATGGGTTTTCTCCAAGATCTTTGGTTTCCTCGCACACTCCAAAGATGTACAGGTATGTAGGTTAATTGGCTTGGTAAATGTAAAAATTGTCCCTAGTAGTAACGTGGGGATCGCGGGCCAAAGAGCCTGTTTCCGCGCTGTATCTCTAAACTAAACTAACTAGTGTCAATGGAACAGATTGTCCTGATAAATGGCAATGTTCCTGACTGGAACCATTCTCATTTACTCCTTTAAATAACATCCAGACCAGGACTTCCCCTTACATTGGCCAAGTGTGCTTGTCCCAAATGTTCTCACAAATGTTTCAATAGTTTTATATGGACCAAACAGGGGCAAATGGGATCAAACTGTAGGTTGCGTATAATCCTTTTATAATTTACACTTGGAAAGTTCCGTCTGCTGTTGAAAGCAGGTTCTGCCAAACGAGAGGACTGAGAATGGCGCGCTCCCAAATTGCAAAGCTGACATTAGTCAACACCTGAACACTGACCAAGCTTACTATCTGGCATTTTATCGACATCCAATGGACCATCATTGCATGGCCTACAACCAACATGCCCAAGTTGGATTAGGCACAGTACACCTATCAGTGGTATCTACACTCTCCTGTTCTGGAGTTATGGCCTTCATACATGTCACATTCACTCCAAAATTCAAGCCAACACCCGAGAACTATTCATGTTGTAATTTAATAAAATTATTTCCAGCACGTCTGAAAACCAGTGTAGCCAAAGTTTGTCATGTGCGCTCTACACCACTGCAAAATGACTTTGTTAAACAAAGAGATGGACCGCTGAGGCTCTATAAGGCGCTGGTCAGGCACATTTTGAGTATTGTGAGTAAATGTGGGCCCCATATCTGAGGAAGGATGTGCTGGCTCTGGAGAGGGTCCAGAGAAGGTTTACAAGAATGATTCCAGGAATGAGTGGTTTAGCATATGATGAGCATTTCACTGGGCCTCTACTCACTGAAGTTTAGATGGTTGAGGGGGGACCTCATTGAAACTTACAGAATAATGAAAGCCATAGATAGAGTGGATGTGGTAAGGATGTTTCCACTGGTGGGAGAGTCTAGGTCCAAAGGACGTAGACTCAGAATTATAGGGTGCTATTTTAGAAAGGAGGTGAGGAGGAACTTCTTTCATCTGAGGGTAGTTAATCTGTGGAACTCATTGCCATAGAGGACGGTGGAGGCCAAATCAGTGGATATTTTTAAGGCAGAGATAGACAAATTCTTGATGAGAATGGGTGTCAAGAGTTATGGGGGAAGGGCAGGAAAATGGGATTAGGAGGCAGAGATCAGCCATGATCTAATCTACTCTGATGGGTCGAATGGCCTAATTCTACTCCTATAACTTGTGAACATGATAACTTTCTAAAAAGGTCACGTTTATCATTTGCTTCATTTTAGTCATGAAAGTTATTGTGGAATGAGAGAGGCTAAACTCACTTTAACACTTTAATTAGTAGAATCTTACTAATCAGCCATATTTTCAAATGACTAAAGGGTGCAGAGAAATTGGCCCTTGGACCTGGCTGCCACTTGTAATCTATATCAACTGAATGAAAATTTCACCAAACTGAACAAAGCTTTAATTGAGAATAGCTGTGATTATACAAGGACACGATATGTTGGCTGTTACCCAAACAATGTATGTCCTTTAGATCAGAGCAGAGTTCAAATAGACTGCTATCTTCACATAGAAGTCTCCAAGTTACTGCCAGACATACATGTGCACATGTTTAAAGCAGACAGCTTAATTATTCACAAATTTCATTAATGTTCACATTTGTATTTTGGTTAGAGATGGGCAATTATTGCTTGGCTCATCAGCAATCCCCACATCCTATAAATGAAGACTGAGGGGAACAAAGATGTTGGAGAAAAGAGAGGGACAGGGAAGCTACAGGACACCAAATGTGCAGGAAACTGCAGATGCTGGTTTAAATCGAATGACCATACTGTTCACTCCCCTGACATCAGTCTGAAACACAGTCGTGACCCGAAACGTCACACATTCCTTCTGTCCAGAGATGCTGCCTGTCCCGCTGAGTTACTCCAGCATTTTGTGTCTACCCACATGAGACCAATATCGGTTTAACTGGAAATCATGTGCAGCAGAGACATTGTGGGCCAAAGGGC
The DNA here is from genome assembly GCA_963514005.1 of Raja brachyura. The sequence continues at coordinate 26,605,104 of OY740803.1, forward strand.
CTGTTCCTGTGCTGTTCTGTGTTCTTGATCAACGTCCCTCTCCCTGGTCAATAATAATGACCAAATCAGTGTTGTTGGAAGGAGAAATTATAGGATTCTAAAGGGCCTGTCCCACCAGCATGCGACTGCATGTGGCGAGCGCGACCTAACGTGGTCGCTTGAGCCGTATGGCCTCGCGGGGCTAGTCCCACTTCGATCGCCAAAGCCATATGGAGTTGTGCGAGGCTGGGCCCGACATCGCACGGGGCTCCGAAAAACTGACACTGTTCAAAAATCCCACGCGGCAACGGCCTGTCGGCCCGCAGCAGCATTGAGGCTGTACGGTGTGACTCGACGGGCATACACCTAGCGCGTGGCGTTGTGCGATGACGTCACCGCCCGACGCCATGTAACGTCCAAATTCAGTCGGCCCGCCTCCTGCCCAGCTGATTGGTGAGTATGATGTCGGGAGCAGCTCCATACGGCTCCGCGGTTGGAAATGGGACCGGCCCCGCGAGGCCGTACGGCTCAAACCACCACGTTTGGTCGCGCTCACCGCATGCAGTCGCATGCTGGTGGGACAGGCCCTTAAGTAAGTGACAATGAAGGAGGTGCGATTTATTTACAGATTGAAACCGTGAGCGACTTGTAGGGGCTTTGCTAATGTTGCCCTCTTTGATAGCATGGGTTTTGGGTTGGAGAAGTGCTGTAATAGTAGGTAGCACTGACTTATGCCTGGATACATTGGTGGCAGAGCAAATCAATATTCAAGGTGATGCATGGGTCGCCATGCATGCAAGTTCATTATAACACTCACTTCCTTTTGTGTTGTTGAAACTGTGCTCATACAGGCAAATAAACATAATTTAACTGTACTCTCAACTTGTATCTTACAAGTGGCCAAATTGCAAACACTACCACAAATGCCTGGTCTTTGACCTGCCCTGCTTGTATTTTTGTAGCTTGTTGAGTTGTTTGTTTTACAATTGATGGTGGCGATGAGGAAGCCATTGGACATCAGGGTGGATGTGGCTAGACTCACTTTTGTCACGCTTTGGGACTTGTGTGAATGTTATTTACCACTTACCAGCATGTTCATTAATATTTTTCACCTTTTACTGCAAGTTGACTGCTTCATTTTCTAAGCAGTAGATAAAAATGAAACTGCCTGCCATTGCCTTAAGAACAGTCAGATGTTCGTTGTGCTAAGAATGTGTTAATCTTCCCAACAACCATCAGACTACTGAACTTCATCTCAACTTTGAACTAGAAACTGCACTAGGGGCTTTTTGGCTTTGTTTTGCTTTTTGCATTTTATTGTGTTTTGATTATTGAACTTTTTTTAAGATCTGTTTATAATATTGCCTATTGAGTACTATGTATACAAAAATGTACGCAAGTAAAAATTTCATCGTTCTGTTTTGGTACACATGACAATAAAAACTCTTGTCCCTTAAACAGGTTTAGTTCAAAATGCCCCCTTGAGTTCTCATGATTTGGAAATTGAACAATTCAGCTGGTACAATGGACTGTACATAATTTGTAAAATGACATGGCAAATTTCAAATGTTGAAATTTATTGATGCTAAACTCCAAAGATATGCCATGCACTGCCATAAATACAGTAATACATAAACCTGTGCACTGCTATAAAGCAGAGTATTCAGGTCTTGGTAGCAACTCTGAGAATTAATTTCATTTGTACGTGTTCATGATCCAGTAATTAGAAAAGTCCAGACCATCCATATTGCAGTTGTCATCCGAGTTCAAAGGATTTGTTTTGACGATACTGGCCTGACTCTTATCCCTCCATAAGCATTTAAATTTTTAATTAAATCAGTATGTCCTAAATCCAGATAATCCCCTCCTGCCCCTGGACTGCTGAGAGACTGGAGAGTGGGACAGATGTCTGTGAGCTGTATTTTCTAATATAAAGTACTCTGAAATAAAAATACAGTTGTTGGGGGTATTCAACTGATTAGCCACCATCTCTGGAGACAATAATATTGCGTGGACATGAATTTTGTCAGAACCAATGCAAAAGGCGTCACCATAATTTGTTCTGTCCAAACACGCTGCCTTTTGCCAACACTTTCGGCTTTCTGTTTCACACTATTTACACGTTTCAACCTGAAATATGGCTGTTAGGACATTGTCAAAGTCCTCAGTTGTGGCAACATAGAAATGAGGAGTAGGATTAGAACATCGTTCCTGGTTTTCCTCTGTCCAGTTCCATCAGGACCATTTCAAGGTGGTCCTTTCTCATTCTCCCGAACTCTTGGGCAGATTAGGCAATTCCTGTTCTTTCCTCTTTTGACATTTTTCCCAAACCTTGAGCTCATCCAAGACTCTGCCGCCTTTTATTTAATGTTCACCAAGTCTTGCGCATCCTCTAACCCATGTTCACCGTCTTAAACTCACTTAAAAAACCTTGCATTTAGTTTTCAACCCCCTCCACCCCTCCTTGCAAAACTAATTAGTTTACATTACTAATCCAGCTAAAAAATTGCAAGTTGTATTCACAATGCCATAATTCCAGGAACAGGAAACAAATGTCGAGCAGATGTGGTAAGAATAGTCAATGACATATTGGAAAATCGTCACTTTCTTAGGTTACACACGTAAAAAAAATGTTCTTAAAAGCCGTCCGTCCCCCACTATAGACCTTTTGTTGAAGAAGAATTTAGGGGAAAGTTGCTTGCAATGGCAGCACACTTTTCTTTTCCATAAAGGAACCATTTTAGAGGGTGTGGACATTGTTGGCGAGGATACCAGAGAAGGGAGTGGTGAGCGAGAGAGCTCACCACTCCACTACACCCATCTGGTAAAGGTGCCCCATGCTGCTCAGGCAGACGCCTGGATCTGGGTCAAGCTCCGATTAAAGAACAGTGACACATCTTCATGTCCTGAGGTGAGAGACTGGGAGGAGAAGTCGCAGGAATCCCCATGCACCTACTCTCGTTCTCAGAGGCACGGGGTGCAGGTATGGGGGATGCTGTCAGATTAGCCCGCACAAGCGACTGTATTATGTTAGAGATGTGCTGGTTTTATTCTTGCCTCTGTTCCCAAGTAGGCAATAACAAGAATGTTCATTTAATATGGAACTGGCAATGGCTCCACTCAGAATAACCAGTCTCAAAGGAACAACTGGGGAGAAAGGAGTGAGCACCTGGCAACTGTGCTGCAAATAAATGTGCTGCATGTGGATAAATGCGAGGATATGGATAAATGGGAGTTTATAGAATAGAATAGTTTCTTTATTGTCATTGTAACATGAACCATGTACAACGAAATTTATCCACTTTGGTGGCAAAAACAGGAAAGTAGACTATTATCTGAATGGTGGCCAATTAGGAAAAGGGGAGATGCAACGAGACCTGGGTGTCATGGAACACCAGTCAGTGAAAGTAGGCATGCAGGTGCAGCAGGCAGTGAAGAAAGCGAATGGTATGTTGGCATTCATAGCAAAAGGGTTTGAGTACAAGAGCAGGGAGGTTCAACTGCAGTTGTACAGGGTCTTGGTGAGGCCACACCTGGAGTATTGCGTACAGGTTTGGTCTCCTAATCTGAGGAAATACATTCTTGCCATAGAGGGAGTACAGAGAAGGTTCACCAGACTGATTCCTGGGATGGCAGGACTTCCATATGAAGAAAGACTGGATAGACTCGACTTGTACTCGCTGAAATTTAGAAGAATGAGGGGGGATCTTATAGAGACTTACAAAATTATTAAAGGGTTGGACAGGCTAGATGCAGGAAGATTGTTCCCGATGCTGGGGAACTCCAGAACAAGGGGTCACAGTTTAAGGGTAAGCGGGAAGTCTTTTAGGACTGAGATGAGAAAATCATTTTTCCACACAGAGAGTGGTGAATCTGTGGAATTCTTTGCCACAGAAGGTAGTTGAGGCCAGTTCATTGGCTATATTTAAGAGGGAGTTAGATGTGGCCCTTGTGGCTAAAGGGATCAGGGGGTATGGAGAGAAGGCAGGTACAGGATACCGAGTTGGATGATCAGCCATGATCATATTGAATGGCGGTGCAGGCTCGAAGGGCCTACTGCTGCACCTATTTTCTATGTTTCTAAATAGTTGTCATATTGTATGATTTTATGCTGGCAAACAGAATGCTGCAAGTTTAACCAACATGGCCCCATAACTTGGTGAACATCTGCCCAGGCATCAAGGTCACACTGATTAAAATCTTTTTTTAAACTAGACCAATGAGTCTTTGAATTAATTTTCTTATTTACTGAAATACCATGGACTCGATGGGCCGAAGAGCCAGTTTGCATGCTGCATCCCTTAACATCATTGCACAGCTCAAGGCGTGATAGGTAAAACGCAAAATGCACCAGTTTGTCAAAATCAATCAAAATCCAATCAGAGGGATTGGCCCATAGCAAAGAAACAAAAGAATTTTGCAATACAACATTAAACACTTGCAACTAATCAAATAAGGAAAGTGTCCTCAGCTGCCTCCACTCCAATATTTCTTGTCTCAATGTTTTAACAGCTAAAGGGATGAACAATTCAAGTTATACTGCAAGTAATGCAGGGTTTATGAAATAAATTAAATCTGGTATACAAGCAATTTATTATATTCCTGAAGGTCACATCATAGTCACAGCTGCACAATTAAAACTGATTGCTGGCCATGGTATTTTAGTTTTGAAGCATAAAATGCTACTTGTAATAAAAGAAAAAAAGATGGAGCCTTCATTATTAGGGTAAAGGCCAGGTGCTTTATAGCAACACTATTCACCAGTTTGAATAAAATCACTGTATCGCAATGTCGCATTTGCCTTGAATTTGAATAACAATATTGTATAGTTGCACAGATGCATGCTACATCATAACAAAAAAGGGCATCAATTATACCGGTGCCCAAGAAGAGCAAGGTGACGTGCCTCAATGACTATTGACCAGTGGCACTAACGTCGGTGGTGATGAAGTGCTTTGAGAGGTTGATCATGGCACAAATCAACTCCTACCTCAACAAAAACCTGGACCCACTGCAGTTCGCTTACCGCCACAACAGATTAACAGTGGATGCGATCTCGCTGGCTCTCCACTCCGCTCTGGACCCCTTGGACAACAAAAACTCATATGTCAGGCTGTTATTTATTGACTACAGCTCGGCATTTAATACAATCATCCCCTCCAAGCAGGTTACCAAGCTCTCAGAACTGGGTCTCTGCGCATCCCTCTGCAATTGAATCCTCGACTTCCTCATTCACAGACCACAGTCTGTCCGTATTGGTGGAAATGTGTCAGCCTCGAGAACAATCAGCACGGGAGCACCTCAAGGCTGCGTGCTCAGCCCCCTGCTGTACTCACTCTATACTCATGACTGTGTAGCTGGTCATAGTGCGAACTCCATCATCAAGTTCGCTGACGACACCACTGTTGTGGGACATATCACTGATGGAGACGAGTCAGAGTATAGAAGTGAGATCGACCGTTTGTCCAAATGGTCCAGCACAATAACCTGGCTCTCAACACCAGCAAAACCAAGGAACTGATTGTGGACTTTGGAAGGGGTAGGATGGGGACCCATAGTCCCGTTTATATTCAACGGGTCGATGTTGGAGGGGGTCAAGAGCTTCAAATTCCTGGCCGTGCACATCTCTGAAAATCCCTCCCAGTCCGAGAACACCGATGCAATTATAAAGAAAGCACATCAGCGCCTCTACTTCCTGAGAAGATTACGGAGAGTCGGTATGTCAAGGAGGACTCTCTCGAACTTCTACAGGTGCACAGTAGAGAGCATGCTGACTGGTTGCATCGTGGCTTGGTTCGGCAACTTGAGTGCCCAGGAGCGGTAAAGACTGCAAAAAGTTGTAAACACTGCCCAGTCCATCATCGGCTCTGACCTCCCTACCATCGAGGGGATCTATCGCAGTCGCTGCTTCAAAAAGGCTGCCAGCATTATCAAGGATCCACACCATCCTGGCCATTCACCCATAGAAACATAGAAACATAGAAAATAGGTGCAGGAGTTGGCCATTCGGCCCTTCGAGCCTGCACCGCCATTCAATGTGATCATCCAACTCAGTATTCCGTACCTGCCTTCTCTCCATACCCCCTGATCCCTTTAGCCACAAGTGCCACATCTAACGCCCTCTTAAATATAGCCAATGAACTGGCCTCAACTACCTTCTGTGGCAGAGAATTCCAGAGACTCACCACTCTCTGTGTAAAGAATGTTTTCCTCATTTCGGTCCTAACGGAATTCCCCCTTATCCTTAGACTGTGACCCCTTGTTCTGGACTCCCCCAACATCGGGAACAATCTTTCAGCATCTAGCTTGTCCAACCCCTTAAGAATTTTGTAAGTTTCTATAAGATCCCCCCTCAATCTTCTAAATTCCAGCGAGTACAAGCCGAGTCTATCCAATCTTTCCTCATATGAAAGTCCTGACATCCCAGGAATCAATCTGGTGAATCTTCTCTGTACCCCCTCTATGGCAAGGATGTCTTTCCTCAGATTTGGAGAACAAAACTGTACGCAATACTCCAGGTGTGGCCTCACCAAAACCCTGTACAACTGCAGTAGAACCTCCCTGCTCCTATACTCAAATCCTTTCGCTATGAATGCTAACATACCATTTGCTTTCTTCACTGCCTGCTGCACCTGCATGCCTACTTTCAATGACTGGTGTACCATGACACCCAGGTCTCTTTGCATCTGCCCCTTTCCTAATCTGCCACCATTCAGATAATAGTCTACCCTCATGTTTTTGCCACCAAAGTGGATAACCTCACATTTATCCACATTATACTGCATCTGCCCATTCACTCAGCCTATCCAAATCACCCTGCAGCCTCCAAGCATCCTCCTCACACCTAACTATACCCCCCAGCTTGGTATCATCTGCAAATTTGGAGATGTTGCATTGAATTCCCTCGTCCAAATCATTAATATATATTGTAAATAGCTGGGGTCCCAGCACTGAGCCTTGCGGCACCCCACTAGTCACTGCCTGCCATTCTGAAAAGGACCCGTTTACTCCTACCCTTTGCCTCCTGTCTGCTAGCCAGTTCTCTATCCACATCAATACTGAACCCCCAATACCGTGTGCTTTAAGTTTGTATGCTAATCTCTTATGCGGGACCTTGTCGAAAGCCTTCTGAAAGTCTAGATATAACACATCCACTGGTTCTCCCTTATCCACTCTACTAGTTACATCCTCGAAAAATTCTATCAGATTTGTCAGACATGATTTACCTTTCGTAAATCCATGCTGACTTTGTCCAATGATTTCACCACTTTCCAAATGCGCTGCTATCCCATCTTTAATAACTGACTCTAGCAGTTCTGTATTTATGTTCTGTATCATGTTCTGTATTTATTTATGCCTACTATATTCTGTTGTGCTGAAGCAAAGCAAGAAATTCATTGTCCTATCTGGGACACATGACAATAAACTCTCTTGAATCTTGAACTTGATCATCTAAGGGAAAGCAATGGCCTACCTTCTGACTGCTAATGCTCCAGACAGGATTGCAAAGATGTAAAGATAGTTCAATTGCTGAAGAAGCAATTTAAATTTGCTGCTCAGGAAATGGAAAACTGAAAGATGCCACAATATTTGTGAAGTCAGCAATTATGGGAATGTGCAACACACTGTACCTCAGAACAGCTGCTAACTTGGAGCTACAGAAACCGGAGTAATTTGCCCACCATATCTAACAAGCCAAAAAAAGCTAGTCACCCCAACAGTGATGGTCACTTCACAAACGCAGCGCCAAAGATTACTCCTCTGCCCAGGGTTCGTCCTTACTGAAAGCTTTATTCAAAGCTGTAGGGTCTTAAACAGTGCATTGCAAAAGTTAAAGTCTATCATGAATACTTGATATCATTTAACTTTCATTTGAGATAAAGATAGAATATTTTTCATTAAAAATGTACACAAGTATTTTGGAATTTTCATTATAGAACAAAATATTGCAAACTAAATAATGCTTATTTCATTCAAACATAAATCAACAATCCTTCCAACCAGAGAAATAAAAATCCATTAAAAAAAACCCAGATTCTGATTAGTTGATGGTCATACATGAGGATGCAAAGAAATTCCATGTTCATGTGAAGCTCACAGTATGTATACAGCCCTGATTTAAAAAAAAACAACAGTGAAAGGCTGGGCCTGGAACATCTAATGGAGAAGTGTCTTCCCTACTACCTGCTGTGAAAATTGCCTTTGACGGTTCACATCCCACCCCATGCAAGCATGAAGCTTGCACAGAATGTATTGTACATCGCTACTAATAGTCTTTAAAATACCTCGCAACATTGTTCAACATCACTGGGCTTTCAACCACGACAACCTCAAGAGTACGCTACCAAAATATATGAACACATTCCCACCAGATGCCCAAACATCCCCAATCACTGCTACACAACCAAAGATGCTCATTTTGACCAAAAGGTCAGAGAAATGACTTCATCCACCACGACAGTCTCGGGTGCGCCTGTACCCAGGGTCACTATAGTAGACATTAGATTGACCTTCCCGAGAGTGAACCCAAAGAAAGCACCCAGCCCCGATGGAGACCCTGGCTGTGTCCTCAGAACCTGCCTGGACCAGATGATAGGAGTATTCTGGGGCATCTTTAATGTCTCCCCACTCCCAGCTGGTCATGGCATAATTAACTCCAGCTTTCATGGACAGCCTTCATCCATAGCAATTCACCACAGGTCCACTGCTGCCACCATTTCTCTGGCCTTACACTTATTCCTGGAACAACAAGGACTCCTACATCACACTACTATTTATTCAAGCTGGTGCTATAATCAATATCATAATTTCAACCAAGCTTAGCATATCTGCAACTGGATCCTTGACTTCCTGACCCAGCGACCACAATTAGTGAGGAGAGGTGACAAACCATCCTCCCTGACAATTCTCAACTCCATTGTGCCACAAGGTTGCATTCTTAGCCCCTTATTATACTCTCAATACATGTGCATCCATGCATCCTAAATTCTGCTCCAACTTCACTTCCACATTTGCAGATGACATCACTGTGATGAGCGGATCTCAAACAATAATGAGAGAGTACAGGAAGGAAAGAGAGAGCTTAGTAACATGGTGTCAAGGCTTCAACCGCTCCCTCAACGTCAGCAAGATGCACAAGCTGGTGATGGACTTCAGGAAGCAGGGTGAAGGATACACCCCAATCTGCACCACTAAAGTGAAGAGGATCATTGACAATTTGGCCCGATACAACCACATTGACTCTGTGGCAAAGAAAGCACAAAGAAATGCTTCTATATCCTCAGATGGCTAAGAAAATATGGCTCTAAAGACTTACCAATGTCTACAGATGACAGATTACAGTGAAAGCATTCTACATGGATTAATATGGCAACTTCTCTACCAAAGAACACTCACAAATTACAGTAGTAGAAAAAAAAAGTTATCTTCACGGATCTAGAGCATTCCCACAGATCACAGTACAACAAGGCAGCTTCGACTGTAACAACAAATATCTGCCCAACAGAGACATTGAGTTTAAATATTCTTTCTCAATATCTGACTTTGTTGTTTAATTTCAATCATTGAGTTACTATCATTATGCACATCAAGCTGCAGTGGATGCATGAATCAGTGTTTTCAGCCTTAATTATTAAATAATCTGATTGGATTTCAACACCAAGCCTCCAGTGAAATTTCCTTTCAGATCCACTAACAGAACTGGGTCAGAAACTAAGATAAAGTTTAAGCAATTATGCTGTTAATAAAACACTCCATTGAACACTTCACTGGTGGTTTGAGAGTTCACTGCTTTAGTAACTGTCTTGGAAATTGGGTTTAATGCTGCCAGGTGGCATGGAGATACCAGCCCTCCAGTTACAATATCCGAGCAACTTCATGCAGATCTTACCCAGGTCACCAGAGATCACCATAGAAGACTTGTTTGCAGGACAACCTTACCTGGGTAATCGCACAATTAGAATGCAATGATAGTGGGACGAATTTCATCGGATAAGTTAAAAGTGTGACATTGTCATGTACATTTGCACTGCATGTAGCAATGCTACACTGAACCTGGGATATGTTGATAGAGTGTTTATAAAAACCTTCAACTTTCCAAGATTATTATATATATTTTTTTAAAGCCTTATCTTTATTTTCTCATGGAATCAGAGTCGTGAAAATGGTCCTTCAGCCCAAATGGTCCGTGCTGACATTGATATCTTTATATGCAACTTCCATTTTCCAGCATTCTACTTCTTTTCTATCCAAGCACTTACCAAATACCTCTTGTAATTTGTTGTAATTGTATCTGCCTCAACCACCTTCTCTGGCAACTTGTTCCACATAATTACCACTTGCCTCTCAAATCTCCTTTGAGTTTCTCCCCTTCAGCTGAAACCTTTGCCCCCTACGTCTAGGCTCTCTGCTCAGGAAAGAGACTACCCATCGCTATCTATGCTGATCATTTTAAATGTGACTAACCTAGTATGCTAACTTGGTTGGCATGGACCAGGTGGGTTGATAGGCCTGTTTCTGTGCTGTACAGTTCTGTGACTCAAGGACTCGTCTCCTCCTCGCCCGCCTGTGCCTCCGTTAATTATACACAATCCGTCCCTTGCCAGAACTCCACTCTTCAGCCACCTCTCCTCAAAATGTTCTAACTACACCATTCCTTCCTCTGTAGCATCTATTTCTCCTCTGCTTTGTTACAGTGGCCCTCACCTCACTCACCTCCAGAGCGGCAGACTTCCCAGAGTCCAAGTCCCACCGGTGAAGACACTGCACCTGGAAAATTCCCTCTTACTCAGAAATTCCCCACAAATCCATGAAATCCCATTTTGCTGTTATACTACATTGTTGGAAACGGTCAAATATAAAAGCAGTTTCATGCCATTTAACAGTATAGATCGTGAAAACAGGTGATGCAAATTTAAAACATTTTGTCTTGTCTTCCACTGTTCTAAAGTATAAAGGGTGCATTTCTCTAAAGTGACTCATAAATAATACATCTCAGATTAAAAATTGCATTGCCAGATTTCTATTTATTTACAGCTGCCCGATAGCTGTTGGCAAGTGTTTTTATTTACTTTGGAAATATATAAATTTACTTTGGAAATGTGGTTTTCCCACATCCTTCCTCTGAACATCAATTAATATGGAAACAGCAACTGAATTCCTTTTATCATCAAGTTTACTTCAAATCTGAGATATTTCTTTGTTGATTAATGTGAAACACGGTAGCCACATCCACTTTGTTTTCCAAAACACTCCAGTGAAAATCTCTCCCAGTTACCAAAGAGCTCTCAAACCTTTTAATGTTTATTTTACACTTCCAAGAATTTCTCCAGGAAAATCACTAAGGTGAAAACAAGCACACTAATAGTTCCAAAGCAGAGCTGGAGATCTCTCTGGAGATCTAGCAGAATAAACAAGATCACACAAAATGAATGCACTGCAGATACAATAGGGAGGTAGACTGTGGAGTTTACTGCAGACTTACACAGAAAATGGAAGATCGCATAAAACAGAAGAGACAGCAAATGCTAATTTTACATTCTACATTGGTTTTGTTGATGTTATGCCAGCCAGTTGCTTTTGAAGTCAAGTTTACTATTAATTATTGAATTGATTAAAAACAGTTCTGATGCTATGAAGTCAACAGTCTACAGTCCCAAACTGCATATTGAATCACCTGTTACCAACTGGGATTTTAAATAACTTTAAGAAGTTGATTACCTTTAAGAACATTTTTAAGCTCATGCTCTATTTTACATTCAACGTTAAGGGAATGAAATTGTCACTGGGAGGATATTAGTTTGAATCTCATTATAACAAATAGTGAAACTGCAATTCCACCGGTTTTCCAATGTCCAATAACGAACAGAAGATGCTACTTTTACTCAACATGACTCGAGTTTCAATCACGTGAATGATTTTTCATGTCTTCGAGGCAACAGAGGTCAGGCAACATATTGCATCTCACCACTTACACCTTGACTGCAAGAACACGTTTACAGAAAACTGCAGTTCACTCCACAAATGGGAAATTGACATACCAGACTTTTGTATCCATTTGCAGGGTATTGATATAATTATAAAGACATAGGCCTAAAACTACAAGCAATAGAAGTCACTAACTTTGCAGATTCGCTTTTCTGTTGGCATCAGACACTAATGTCAAGTTTAATTAACAATTCGGAAAGAGTTCCCATGGAACCTGTTACTCTAATGTTTCTTAAAATTCTTGGAAAGTTTGAAGAGTTTGATGGCAAGGTTGGGACGGAGGTTACATAGTTCCTGGGATGAACCCAAGGTAGCAAATATCTAGGATAAAGTCAGGCAGAAGGACCCCACTGCGTAATCATTCCCCTGTGAATATTCTTCCTCAATGTCATCTTTCCAATGCAACACTCTTTCCACATCCTCCAATGACCATTCAAAATGTTTCCTCAAAGATAGACACAAAATGCTGGAGTAACTCAGCGGGACAGGTTGAGAGCCTTCGGTCTCAACCTGAAACTTGACCCGTTTCTTCTCCCCAGAGATACTGCCTATCCCGCTAAGTTACTCCAGCATTTTGCATCTATTTCTGGTGTAAACCAGCATCAGCAGTTCCTTCCTGCACAAAACGTTTCCTCGTCTGGCTTCCAACCATCATAAACCCCATCACCATGACAGATGAACTATCAGGCCTGTGTGCCTGTCACTCAGTGATGTGCATAGGAGCCTGGATACGATCCTGTCTTCCAGTGTTGTCCCCGAGTCTCCCCCCCACCAACTCACACATACCCAAAGCAAGCAGGTGGGTTGCTTATCAGAAAATCTGTCAATTATACTTGCACAAAAGTTAATAAAATCGACTGCGCAGAGAACCCTCTACAAACCGTTTCAGCACAAGATTACATTACTTTCTCCGTCAAATACAGATCTAGTAGTAGAACCTCAGGAGAGTTGGTGGAAGTGAGAGATGAATAGGTGGCAGGGAAGTTAATGAGGGACTGAGAACGTTCTGTGACATAGCATAAACTGGATGTTCAAAACAACCTGCGTCTGGTGTAATACAGAAAGTATTTCACACTGCTCAGCAATGCCTGATCATCAATTACAGATACAACACTTCCTTGGCGATTAACGTTATCAAACCCCAGCATCTTGAGTTCCTCCAACTTGTATTATGACCAATAGGTTCCTGGTTGTTCTCAGAAAAGTGTCCCATCAGGAAATTAGTTTACTAATAGTGCAGCCAAACTTTACTTCAAGTATGCTGGAGCACGAGGAATGTTAATCTTCAATGTCAAGAGTGTTTAATTGTCATTTGCACCAGAAATGGAACAACAACAAAATTCTTATTTGCTGCAGCTGTTCAGCTCATTAATGTATTGACACAACATACCAATAAACAATGATTAGAAAATATTGTTTATTTGGTTTACGAGGTAACCAGGTCATAATAGTGCAAGCCGAATTAATTAGTGTAACCTAATAAAAAAGACCATCATAATTTGTTGCTGATATAGGGTTGTGGTTAGGGTGGTTCAAGGGCCTGACGTTTGCTTGCGACCTGTTGGTTGCTTTGAATCAATATTGGTTCTCATGTTCCTGTTTCACCTTCCCAATTGTAACAGCGAGACAAGAATGTGGGTCTTATGCGATCCTGGCTGCCTTCTTGAGGTTACACTTCTTATAGATTATGGTTGGGAGGGGGTCAATGCCTATGTGCAGGAAGAAATTACACATGCCGGTTTATATCAAAGATAGACACAAAGTGCTGGAGTAACTCATCAGGTCAAGCAGTGTCTCTGGAAATAAAGGATGGGTGACTTTTCGGGTCTGGCCACTTCGTCAGGTCTGATGTGCCCAGCAGCATCCACTACTTCCTGTGATCTCCTTCATTGTTGGGTGTTTGAATTTGCAAACCAAGCAGTGATGCAACTGATCAGTATGCATTCTACCTTATACCTATAGAGGTTTGATTGAGTGTGTAGGAAGGAACTGCAGATGCTGGTTTAAATCAAAGATAGATATAAAATGCCAGAGTAGCTCGGCAGGACAGACAACATCTCCGAAGAGAAGGAACGGGTGACATTTCGGGGTGCAACCATTCTTCAGACCTTTCTTCAGGTAGATTGAGCATTGAGCAATATGCTGATTCTCCTTGGAATGAGGACATAGAGGCATTGGTGACTTTTCTTTGAGGTTGCATCAATGCGCTGAGCCCAGTATAGATCTTCAGCAATGTTCTCGCCCAGGAACTTGAAAGCCGTTGACGATCTCCACTGCCGTCCTGCCCATGAAGACAGGTTCATGGACCCTCGGATTTCCCTTCAACAATCATCTCCTTGGTCTCTTCTGGAATGTTCAGGGGAATATTTAATTCTGGGATATTCAAGGAGTTTCCAGCAAGATTAGCAATCATGCAAAGAGATGTTTTCAATACACTGCAGAAACCTGGAAGAAAGATACCCTTCCAGTTTTGCTCAGGAGGAAAGGGCATGAGACAGAAATAGAACCAAACAAAGTAACTGAAAAACTAAGGGAAGTTGCCTCCCACAGAACAATTCTGTGCAGAGAAAAACGTTTTACCAGAAATTCCTGCATACTAACTTCATTCATTTAAAGGATCTCAGGGCAAAGCTGCACTGCAACTTTGAATAATTCTGCATTCTTTTTTCTGACCTTTACTATATGCCAAACTTTGTTTTAAATCCAAAGATCTTCAGAGGTGGATGCAAGAGATACTACCAGGTTCCAGAAGCAGGTGGTTTGCTCTGATTTTCTGACTTGTAAAGCAATGATCCACCAGCAGAGCTGCACCAGGCTCACCAGGCAGTCATTCTGACATACATTCTTCCCCAAATTGTGGCTGTCATCACATCAGAACCGTATATGTCCCCAGGCACATTGTAATTGGAAGGTCAGAGATGAAAAATTGAGACAGACATCAATGCTAACATGTGGAAAAATAAGGCAAGATAAAAAATATGATGAATACATTCTCTCAGCAAAAAGGACATGTTGTGGTCTGTGAAAGTTAACAGATAATTAACAGATGGCTGTTCAGCAGAACAAATGTAAGGAAAACCTCTCCAATCCGCAAAATCCACTTTCGACCGAGCCTGCATTTCTCATATGTGATATGTTCAAAGAGCCATTTCATTCTCATCTGCATTCCCCTGGGAAAGAAGTGTCTCAGACCTGAAATCTGTGTTTCTATTTCCACAGATGCTGCCTGACCAGTTGTGCATTTCCTGACTTTCATTGCAGCTTTCCAGCATCTGTATTATTATAATATCTTTCATTATCATAGGTGTGAAAATCATTTGACCACTGCAGATGATCAATACACTGTGGACATGACAGCGCGATATCTCTGCAAAGCGCCCTGATTGTGGACTTTGGAAGAGGAAGGATGAGGACCCACAATCCTGTTTATATCATGGTGAAATATCTTTCCTGGACCCAGCACACTGAAGCAATTATAAATAAAGCACATCAACGCCTCTACATCCTGAGAAGATTCGGTATGTCAAAAAAGATTCTCGTGAACTTCTCCAGGTGTATAGTAGAGAGCATATTGACTGGTTGCATCATGGCATGGTTCGGCAACTTGAACGTCCAGGAGCGGAAAAGAATGCAAAAAGTTGTGAACAATGCCCAGTCCATCACCGGCTCTGACCTCCCCATCGAAGGGATTTATCGGAGTCACTGCATCAAAAGGGCAGCCAGCATCATCAGAGACCCACACCATCCTGGCCACACACTCATTTCACCACTGCCATCGGGAAGAAGGTACAGGAGCCTGAAAACTGCAACGTCCAGGTTCAGCTTATCAGGCTGTGAGGCCATCAGGCTATTTAACACTGCAACCTCAAATAAGCTCTGAACCAATAGACTATTATTATTATTGCACTACTAGTGTTTGGTTGGTGTGTGTGTGTGTGCGCGCGTGTGTGTGCGCGTGTGTATGTACTTGTGAGTATGTGTACATATGAACAATGAACTTTTTTTCCTATCGTTTATCATATTGTTTACAGTGTACTGTGTTTACATATTCTGTTGTGCTGCAGCAAGTAAGATTTCATTGTTCTATCTGGGACATATGACAATAAAACACTCTTGACTCGTCTATGTATGGTCTGGCCCGAACAAGGATGAGGGAGGAATGTTGCATCAAATAAGTGTGCAACGAGTACGGGTGTCAGGTGTTATGGGGAAGAGGCAAGAGAATGGGGTTAGGAGGCAGAGATAGATCAGCCGTGAATGATGGAGTAGACTTGATGGGCTGAATGGCCTAATTCTGCTCCCACCACTTATGACATGATCTGAAAATATGGTTGGCCTTGGATTACTAAACGTCATGTAACTGTCAGTGCGTCATTGTACAAACCTGTGCTTCAGTTGGATGATAGACAGTCTGTAGGTCAGTCCATCGCAAGGAGTCAGTGCTTTCAGAAATAGGAAACCCAATAACATTGCCATGCAACAACCCATGAAAAAAGGTACAAAACTACCGACTCATCTTTTCCACATTCTGCCCTGTGCAGTCTTTAGGGATCTAATTTTCACAACATAAAACACATCGTTACTTCATGATGGCCATCTCTCCTTGATTTATGCCTCAAAACAAAATCAAATATCCCAAAGATCAAAAATCTGGAGTGACTCAGCTGGTCAGGCAGCATCTCTGGAGAAAAGGGATAGGTGACGTTTCGGGTGGAGGGCCCTTTTCAGACTGAATATTCCGTTTTACAATCCCAATTTATCACATGAAAATATTCAATTTTATTTTGGAGAGACCGCACCGAACAGCGATCCCCGCACACTGGCACTGCACTGCACACACTGGGGACAATTTACAATTGTACCAAGCCAATTAGCCTGCAAACATGTACCTCTTTGAAGTATGGGAGGAAACCGGGGCACCCAGATAAAACCCATGCAAGTCACGGGGAGAGGGTACAAACTCCCTGCAGCCAACAGTCAGGATCGAACCCGGGTCTCTGGCGCTGTGAGGCAGCAACTCTAACACGGATTCTACCCCAGGTATCAGCTGTCCACGAAGCACAATCATCTCTGCGGCAAACACCCACCCATTGGCTATGTTCGTCATTGGGGAAACCCCTTTCCACTGGCGAACTCTTCCAAGTGATTTAGTCAAAAATAAGATAAGATTAGTTAAAGTCTTAGTCAAACATTTTTCGACAGTTAGACATTCCCAGAAGCAGTAGGATTGTGTAAAGTATTTAAATGTATTGACAATGTTATGATTTAAACTGTGCGCGGCGCGAGGTTATTTCCAAAACCCTCACATTTATTTATTTATTTATTTATTTGGTTGACGATGCATTATGATGCAGCTAAAGGCACATTTTATGTGAAGCAATGAAAATCGCGTGCAGACACGCTGCCGAACAGCAAACACACCAGGCGGAAACAAATGCCGTGCATTTAATAGCCACAACAAACGTTAAAACTGAAGATTTCACATTTGTTGTCGTAATGTCGGGTAGAGCTACCAGAAATACGGGGCTATTCTTACAGCTATTTCACCCACAAGTCTGACCAAAGGCTGCAATTAGCGGCATCAAGTACCATGTAACCTCTGCAAAGGTTCATAGTTGATACATTGTGTCAGGAACCTGCTGTAGGTTTATATGATGATGGGGGGGGGGGGGGCGAAGTGATACTCGTACCCCACAGGACTAGAAATGCCTCCACTGCTTTCAAAAACTTTCCGCAGCAAACACAATGTATGTATTTCAAGGCAGCCTGCCCACGAAGGTAATAGATATTGAGTCAAACAAGGCACGTTGTTACTGTCTCGACCCGAAGCGTCGCCTATCTCCATCGCTCCTTCGATGCTGCTGCACCCGGTGAGTTTCTCCAGCTTTTTGTGTAACCCACGTTGTTGCTGTGCGGCTGGAGAAAGCTGTTCGGAATGAGTTGTGGCCGAGAAGGCGATACACCGGGAGCGAACACACTGCCGCAAACACAAGAAGGGTCTCGACCCGAAACGTCACCCATTCCTTCGATCCAGAGATGCGGTCTGTCCCTCTGATTTACTCCAGCATGTTTGTGTCTGTCTACACTGTCAAAGACCTCTGTGATCGCGGCGCCTCTTTCCCGTTAGTTAACGGGGAAGTGGCGCCGCGAACACAGAGGTATTTGCCAGTGTACATAGACACCAACTGGTCAACTATCTCACCCAAGGCTCAATGTCACCAGACGTTTGCGAAGCTGTTCTCGCTCTCGCGTCCTTCGCATTCACTCACGCCCAACTTTGTCCACACACACACCTGTTAGTTATCGGCTCCCATCATGAGTAATGGGTTCAGTGTATGTTGGAAGTATTGTTCTTTTATTAAGCATCTTTTACAACACTTGCCGGTTGAGTCTACATTTACTTTGTAAAAAGGTGCTGTTACCACATTGTGGAATCCGTGAGCAGCGGCGGTTCCCCGCCCTGCCTCTATGCCAAAGCCAGTCGGCAAGGAAAAGTTTGCAGTGTAATAAACCAGCAACAGCTGTGACGCTTCCGTGTCCGCGTCTCGCAGCTTCAAAATTAAGACGACAGATCCGCATTTCATCCACATTACATCGCGGCGCGGTCTACAGCCTTAATGGGCAAACATTCACCATGGCCAGAAACCGCCTGTTCCGAAACACTAACAATTCACGCTCACCACCATTTAGAAAACAATGGAAATCGAGATTGGCATTAGCGGGAGATTGATGCCGGCTGGGTATACGAACCGCACAGACCCAACCATACGGACCCCCCCACCCCATCATGGACCCTCCACCCCATCACGGACCCCTGCAGGAACACGGAGACAACCCCCGGCCCCTTCTGCGCCGCACGTTCCGTGTTAAAATATCACATTTAATTTTCCAAAAACGCTACATAATCAACATTGAAAACAGTGAGTTCCTGCCCTTTAACTCTGCGAGATCGTTTAGTTCGTTGGAAATTACTGAACCGCGGCAGAAGCTGCCAGGATTCAGCGCGCTGTTCTCTCGCCAGTAACGGTGAAGGACAAGTTAGAGCGGTGGGAGATGCGAGGCGAGGGGGGAAAAGTGCCCGTTATACACCGGACACATACAAGCCGCCCAAATCTGCACCGACTAATACACACACACACAGGAGAGCTCATTGATCTGTTGTGTGAGCGGTCGCTGTTTAAAAGATGCGCAGGATCCACACGGAAAGCAGGAGGACCTGTCACCGACCACACACTGACCCGGTCACTTCCCCACTACCCCCACCCGCCGCTCCACTCTCCCCCGCTCCCACTGCCAACCAACCCCCTCCCGTGTCCCCACTCTCTCGCTGCATCTTTAATTTCGGGCTGTCAAGTTTCCGTCCTGACTTTCCACCGCCTGACATCGGCGTTAACAGCAACCTCTAGATAAGTTGGGAGCGTATTCCTCACGGCTGACTCTTTCCCCCCCCCCCCCCCCCCCCCCCCCGTTCACTCCCTGTCACTGTCCGGTCCACGCTCCACCTGAGCGCAGATACCGGGCGCTATCCCCGCGTTACCGCTCCCCCAATCCCACCGTCCCCCCCATCATCTTCGCCCCTCTCTGTGTAAGCGGCAGGAACCTCCCGCTGGGACCAGGCGCCTCATCCCCACATTCCGACACAGACTGTTGAACTACACGTTTTGCTTCCCATGTGAGTTTGAGCCGGGCTGGCGCTCGGCTCTCTGACCCAGCGCCCACCTTCCCTCCATCCACCCCCTCCTCTCTCTCTCTCCCTCCCTCCATCCCCTCCCCTCCCTCGCTCCTACCTTGTGCCCGCGTCGCCGCGCCGCTCAGCATCACCAGCGTCCACAGTAGGCAGCTCTTCCCCGCCATGCTCCGTCCGCAGCTCCCAATCCTGCCCGCCTGCCCGCCCGCGGCCACAAGCCGCGCGTCCCTGCCGACAGCCGCGTCCCCTCGCACGGGCAGCGGGGAGGGAGGGAGGGTGCGGGCGGCGCCGGCGTCCGCTGAGGACGGGGGTAAGTGGGTGGGTGCACAGGTCCTGCCGCCCCGCTCAAACAATCCACATCAAACTTGCCCAAACTTCCCCCCGCCTGCTCTCCCTCTGCCTCTCCCTCTCCCTCTCTCCGCCCGCTCCTCCTTCCCCGGGCTGGGGGGGGCGGACCCCGCTTCCCTCCGTCGCCGGCCGCTGACTTTGAGTGGAGGCGGCGGGGGCGGGAGCGCGGGCGCGGCGCCGACCGACCGGCCGGCCGGCAGATAGATGTGTCCGGGCGCTGGACCCTGGACGCTGGGCGGGTGCCCGGGGCTCGGGCAGGGAGAAAGTTTCCGCGGGTCCGGTCCCTGGGTGGCCGCGGGGCACGAGGAGAGAGAGGGGGGATGCGCGGGCACGAGAGGTTGGTGATGATGATGGGGGGGGGGGGGGGGGGGGGCGACCCGTGCACGCGCGCTGCTAGCCACAGGTGGCGGGGAAGAGACCGGGCGCGCGTGCACTGGCGAGCTGGCGGGCGCGCGCGATGCTCCTCGGGTTAGCGGAGGCTGCAGATGTTAGAACCCGGAGCGGTGCAACAGCTGGAGCGGACCTGCGGGTCGGGCAGCGTCTGTGGGGTGTGTGGGGGTGGGGTGGGGTGGGGGGGTGGGGGGGGGGGGAGAGAGATGGGCAGGGGGTGGGGGAGAGAGATGGGCAGGGGGTGGGGGGACAGAGATGGGGTGGGAGACAGAGATGGGGTGGGGGAGAGAGATGGGGTGGGGGTGGGGGACAGAGATGGGCTGGGGGTGGGGGAGAGAGATGGGCAGGGGGTGGGGGGAGAGAGATGGGGTGGGGGTGGGGGAGAGAGATGGGCTGGGGTGGGGGAGAGAGATGGGCTGGGGTGGGGGAGAGAGAGATGGGCAGGGGGTGGGGGAGAGAGACGGGGGAGAGTGGGGGAGAGGTTGGGGGCTAGAAGTTGGACAGGTGCGGGGTCGCTGCCGGCTGGTGCTGCCCAAGCCCGCGGGTCTCCAGCGGTTTGGTAGTTACCTGTACCGACTGGAAGCGAGTGCGGAACCGGCGGGGAGCGGGTCGGGACAGGGCGAGGGGCGACCCAGCACCAACACCAATACTTGGTGTTACTGCACCCACACAGCCGGGCGGGCGAGCCGGGACAGCCCGTGTGGCAGTGCCCGATAGCGCCAGAGATGCGTTTCCAGAAACCGCCTTACAGAAAGATCGCATTATTAAAAACAATCTTGTCAATGGGGATAAAGCCGTTAGGGGCTACAGAGTTTCAGATTGGCAACAACAAAGTTATTTTTTCCTGCGGGATTTTCATAAATAAAGGTTGTGTGTTACATTGATCAACAGGGTATTATCGCACGTGTTCATTGAAGTGATTGTCAATTTCAAAGGCCATTGCGAGTAAAGAACCAGATGTGTTAACATAGAACAGTGTAGCACAGGAACGGGCCCTTCAGCCCACAATGTTTGTGCCCGAGCACGATGCTCAGCTGAACCTCCTCTGCCTGCAAGTGATCCATATCCCTCCATTCCCCGCACTTCCATGTGCCTATATAATAGCTTTTTAAATGCCACTATCCTATCTGCCTCCACCACCACCCCTGACAATACATTCCAGGCTCTCGCCAACACATTGCCCCGCACATCTCCATTACATTCCCCATTCACACCTTACAGCTATGCCCTCTAGTGTTGGATATTTCCATCCTTGGAAAAAGGTTCTGACCTTCCACCCTGTACTTCTATCAAGTCTCTACTCAACCTCTGACATTCCAGAGAAACTACTCTGCTGTCTGATTAAAGTCATGGTGCTATACATCACAAAACAGGCCCTTCGGCCCATCCTCCCCAAGCCCACGTTGACATTCTGAGCGAATCCCATTTGCCTGCATTTGGCCCATAGTCCTATGGAACCCTTCCTATCCATATATGTGTCAAAATGTTTTTAACATGCCATAATTGGGAAAATTGATGCAGCCTCCTCTGGCAGCTCATTCCAGATGCAGACTACCCACTGAGTGAGAAAATTGCCAGTGAAGTCCCACTGAAAACTCTCCTCTCTCACTTTAAGTCCATACCCTCTAGTTTTAGAATCCTCTACCCTGATTATACAAGCACTTTTATCCCCCAGAGACACGTTTTTCTTGCTGAAGACAGCTTTTCTGGGCTTGTCACTTTCCAAATGAGCTTTTAAATGATTCTCCAGTTCCCATTGGAAATCAGATTATTATCAAATCGACAGTTGTGGTACAAATAGTGTTGGCTAAATCATCACTCGTGGTTTACCCAATTCGCATTTTGAAAATGTGAGTTATCACAGAATTACCTGTATTTCACAAGTAGGAATGCCTGACATCTTCTACTTTACAGAATAAATACTTTAACATTTTTTGGAAATTTGAACAGTATGTGTAAGTTCAATGAAGTGCCTATATCTTGGTCAGAAATTATCCTTTGGACACATTGTTCTAATAACAGAACGTCATCCTGCATGCTGTTGTAGATTTTTGCAAGGCACATTTAACTAACGTGATAGAGATGGAAATGCATTTTGAAAGTTAAAAAAATAAACCAATAGGCAGAAAGATTAACGTGTCTGACAACAGCCAAAATCCTTTATGGATTCATAGGAATTTACAACATAAAAGAGAAGCTGTTCTGCCCATCTTATTCATGCTGGCCATTTTAAATCACTCTCACCTTCCAAATTGCCATTTGAAGCTCTGTGGTTTAAACCATTCACTGTACATTTCAGAACTTTGTAACCGTAATGAGTCGATGCATCCAATTCACATCCCATCAATGGAGTGAAAACAGATTTACTGACTCTAAACCTTATATCAATAAAATCTATATCCCCCAATGATTTCACTGTCAAGAGATTTAGTTATTTCCTGTTTCCAGTTCTTTCATAACTTCGTACATTACTTTTAAATCTTCCTTGAACCTCTTTTGTTCTAAAGCGAATGTCCTAAGCATTCTCAGTACCTCTATATAGCTACAGTCTCCAGATAGCATTGGAGTGAATCTTCTCTGCACATTCTCTGGTGCAACATCATCTTCCTGTAGTGTTGTGATCAGACTTGTACACTATTCCAGCTGTGGGCTCACCAATATTTCCTACAATTCTAGTGTCTCCTTACTGCTCTTAGATTTTCTGGCTTTCTCATAAAAAAGATAAACATCCCATATACCTTCTTAACCATCTTATTATATCTGGCACAGTAAATTCAGGAGACACGAGAGACTGCAGATGCTGCAATCTTGAGCATTAAATGAATGTTGGAGGAACTCACTGGATCATGCAGCATCTGTAGAGATGCCATGCTTTCACAGACACTGCCTGGCCCACTACATTCCTCCCTGCCTCAGTGCATTGATATTATTGTGCCATATGGAACTTACTTTATCACTCTGAATCATACCATCAGCATTGATATTCTGAGCAAACTTCTTAGATATGCCCCACATTTAAAAGTAAATGATGAGTTTTATATTAGGACAAGCAAGGATCCTGGTACTGACCCTCTGTGGCACATGGTTCTTGTTATCACAATTTTGTTATCTCCCTTCAGCTCATGTTCCAATCCAATCTGCCATTTCTATTGGATCCCACGTTGTCACAGTCCTGCTATGTTCCAATCCAATCTTGACCCAAACACTTTGCTGTTATCCGTCAGTTATTTCAAATGCATCACCAGCATCAAACCTCCTTCTAACTTCTTCAACTAAACATTAGCTACTCCACAACTTTTTCATGCTACATCCTAGCAGACTGTCCTTGGCTAGTCTGCATCTCTCTAAATGCAAATTGATACTCTGTGTTGGAATATTTCCAATTATCCAATTCCCAGGCATTTTTGTCTGATTTATCTGCAGTAACTAGTCCAATGCTTCCTCGTTTTGTAGACAAAAGTGCCACTGAAGATGTCTTCCTTCATTCAGCACCAAATCTATCGCCAAATGCACTGGAGTATGATAGTCAAAGCCAGCAACTTGTTCCCCAGCAGTTTGCGCCTCAAGGCTCCACGACCTGGTCTCTCTCACCACACGGCTGCTCCAACCATTGGGAGTCCCAGGTGCTCTGTACATGCCAGGACCCGGATTGTTTCACTTACTTTTAACCAACACATGCTCAGGTTCCAAAAATCTAGCTTCTCTGAAAGATGCTCCATAAATAAACCATTAATAATCCTGGAATAAGCATCCCCCATATTAAGTTTTGTTATCTTAAATTCAATTTGTAATCTTCTGGAGATATCATAATGATATATTGAATCTTAGACAACATTTGTTTTCCCATCCTGAAGGAACAGGATATAGTCTCATAGTGAGTCATGGACTCTTACAGCATGGAAACAGGCCCTTCGGCCCAACTTGCACACACCGGCCAATATGCCAATCATAGAAGAATGATAATAAGTTGCAATGTGTCAGACATCACACCACAGCCATTTTCAATCAAAATCATTATTTTGGTAATAAGTTACAAAGGAATAATTCATTCACCATAAGCACGGGCAAGATTTAAAAAAAATTAAGATCAATACCTCTGGGAAAATACTTAACTAATCTTCAGCAATGGAATTAATATTAATAAATTGACACCACTATGATTTTCATTTCCTAATTAAAATGATGAAAATGAATGAAGGCTATTTTTACAAGATATGAGGTCGAGCTCCTCAACATTAGCCTCAGAATATTTTCATACAGACAAAACATTCAGTTTCCATTGGCAATGCATTTGCATTGGTTAGTATCACTATTATTTTAGGTATAAAATCAATACAAAATATGTTTTACACATTCCTTGCATTGGAAGTGCCTACTTAGAAGTACAAGGAAACTTGGTATTGCTGATAACATGTACATGCATTTGAGTGAACTTTCTATTTGCTAATTATAAATATCTGAATTATATAGCAAACAGAAAAGAAGCAATGTGCATAAAAAATGGAGACATGGTTAACATTATCATCAAAAGGCTCTGTTTGCACCAAGTCCTGGGTGAATTTATGCATTGAGGAAAGCTTAAACCAAGGCTGGCTAGTGATCCTTACAATTAGTATATATTTTTTCAGTCATATGTACCAAGATACAGTGAAAAACTTTATTTTGCATTCTGTCCAGGCGGCTCATACCATATATAAGTAAAGACATCCTGCAAGATAGTGCAAAAAAAAAAAAATCTAGTATATAATGTAATAACTACAGAGAAAGTACAACTTAAAAAGTGTAAGGGCTGCAACAAGGTAGGTTGGGAGATCAAGAACTTATCCTAGCATGTGAGAGTACTGTTCCAGAGTCTGATAACAGTGGCAAAGAAGCTGGGTCTAGTAGTACAAGCTAACAAACCTCAGTATCATCTACCCAGCAGGAGACAGGAGAAGAGAGTGTAACTGGAGGTGGGAAGGGTCCTTGATTATGTTAGCTATTTT
The DNA here is from genome assembly GCA_963514005.1 of Raja brachyura. Next base: position 26,630,478 of record OY740803.1, read on the forward strand.
CCTGAGGCAGCTGTAATTGTAGAGGGAGTTGACAGAGCAGAGGTTGGGCTATTTAATATGTTACTTATGAACAGTAACTGTTATAGGAGGAGGAAGTCCTGTTATATACCCAAAGTTGTGTTACAAATGATCTATTAATTACGTCGCCAGTTGTGCAAGTAGTGCACAAGGAAGTGATATTTATACTATTTGCGTCACAGTAAAAAAATAAATAAACTAAAGGTATAAAACAAATAGAAACCATTAAAATCACTCAGGATCATTTGAAACACTGACCAGTTGATCAGAAATTAATTGTGATGATCAATTGTAGATGACATCTCACTTATTAATCAACACCATTGTTGTGATCCATGCATTAAACTAAAAAATGGAGCAAGTAAGAGGTTGAATCCCTGTCAGGTGTGAAGCCAAACGGGGATGTCATGGGAGCCACAAGAAGGGGTAAAGCACAGCCAACAAATCTATCTGTAATGGGGAGGCAAAATAAATCTTAGAAATGACAAATAATTTAATGAAACACCTAAACTGACTGACTTTAATGTAATGGATTTAATATAATTGTCCTTGGAGACAATGCAGATTTGGCAGCCAGCAAAGAGCTTTTGTGAAGATCATATCACAAAAAGTATTTATTTGTTTTATTTCATGTTTGATGTTCAGACTAAAATATCAACTGGATGACCTGCCAGCCAAGCACTTGACTGTTACATTTCACCTCCAGCAGTCTGACAAAGAGCCAGCCTCCCGTAACAACCAGTTGTAAATAGGTGGCACACTGTCTCTTGTAAGACAGTTAATCTCCACTGACATTGCTCACAGACAAAAATGTTCAAATTATCTTCCTCTAACAGACTTTCTGCTTCTTTCTCTCATTCCTTTTTGTGTCAGCTCCTCTTTGTCTTCCATGCCCTCAGCCCCATTCTCATTCTTGGGTCAGTGACACTCCATTTAATACCATCATTTTTATCTCTTTCATAGATGTCTGCTTTGCTCCAAGATCTGTGCCTTGCGTGTCTCCATTGTTTCTGCCTGTTTTCTACCATGTCCTTGACTGATGGAATCAATATGCATCTTGCCTTTTGAAGGTCCACTTTATACTGGTCGGCAGAAGGCAGTGTACACTTCAGAACAGGAATAATACACTCCTCAGTCTGGCTCAGAAATTCAATTTGGTCACAAACGTTCTCTCTCTTGCGCCCACTGGCCCGGCTGTCTGTCATAGCCCTTAATACTGCCTTGTGCACATCTATCAATGCTCATTTTGAGTTGCTTAATTGACCTTGCCTCAACTTCTTTTTGTTGAGAAAGATGTCCAGACTTTCATTATCCTTCGCGTGAAAAAATGTTTTGTCACCAGTCTTCATATTCTCGTTCTAATATGTCCTGGTTTAACCTAACAAAGAAAATAGCTTTTCTACCCCATTAATTCTAGTATTGCAGTTAGACCTTTCCTGAAATTGTTATACCCAAGGGGAAATGAGCCTAGTCTGTGCAAACTTTCTTCATAATTTAAGTATATTAGCTCATTAGAGCTCGGTTTAATTTTTATTGTAACTGCTTCAAGGTCAATATATCCTTGCTGAAGTCCCATGTCCAGAACACTGGCTGCATGCTCCCCATCCTCTCCCCATCCTTTCCCCACCCCTTGCATCCCAGCTCTCCTGAAATGAAAACTAATATCCCATTATCTTTTTATTTTTGTTCTTCTCCCTGCAGATTTCAATGATGTCTGTACCCAATCCGCCAAATCAACTCAATCAACCCCCCTCACTCAATTCCCGGCTCTTCATCATTTTGAAAATACTTTTGTCTATGTTACGTGCATCCAAAATGGACAATGTTATTCAATTTTTAGCTGCCAGCATTGCTTACTAATTTAATCACCCAATTTCACAATATCTTGCTGCCTTTCACACGGTTACCTACTATATTAAACTAAACTCAAAGTTTATTACCTCACCTATTGTTATCAACCAAGCTGTGCCTGCATCTTCCTATTCCTTGATTTTACTCTTTACAAGATAGAGCAATGATTGCAAAGTACCCAGTCAGAGAGCTATGGTCCCAGATAATAAGGTGCAGGGAGCGAAGCCGAGAGAAGTTCAGATTTAGAATGGTTTATGAACAGTTTCACAGTAATTCTTCCAATGCAGTTATTATTTTATGGAAAGCTTGCCTGAATATAAAGTGGAATCCATAGTGAAGGTAATGTCCTACAAAAACAAAACATTGCAATATAATTTTGCTGCACAGGAGTTGGTACTGCACAGGAGTTGGTGTTGTTTACCACATTCTATCACTGAAGGATGGATACACATCCTTTCGAATGCGCAAATTGGGAATATGAAACAAGTAAAGCTAATTATTACAAAGGTAATTATTACAAAGGTGTATATATAATTGGAACATTACAGGAACACCAACCAAACAGTTGACCTTAGAATACTAAATTGGAAATTACCATCAATTATCAGCTAATGGAAGACAATTATTTTTCACACTGCATTCTACATATTTGCACTTTATCCTAGTTGTGCATGACAGCAATGACCATAGAAAGCATAAATGCAGCTTTAAGATAGTTAGATAATGCACTCCTTATAGAAGGCATTGATCCTCTATATATAAAAAAAAATCAGAGCCACATAAGCCAATGAACCTATGTAGCCTATTACTGTATACATTTACAATGTTTCCTGCAATATATGGCTTAAATATTTGCCATTGCCCTCTTTTTATGTGCTGCAGTTTTGCAATCTCAGCCACAATGTACAGTGCGATTGCTCTGTAAATCAACATGCTATTAGTGTTTTCCACAGCTATGACCTGATTGTGTCTAGTTTTTCCACAAGAGTTTTCCCTTTGTTTTAAACTTAAGCACTGCTCATGAATATTAAAGATTGTCACCTACATGCACCAAAGGTATGTTAGTAAGTCTGCATGTGCTTACTCTCTCTCAATCGGAATACTCATTGAATGAAAGGAAAACTGTGCGGAATAAAGATAGATTTTCTGCCTTTGTATTCAGTAAATAAGTAAAACAAATGCTGTGTTTGGAAAAGATGGTTTAACCAAATTGATTTTCAGCTTTTTCAATTCCAAAGTTAAAATATGTGTAAACAGGATAATGGATAAAGGGGAGAAGTTGATTTATTTTACGAAAAACATTTAGACCAATGTCTGTTCATTGGAACAGGGGATAATTCTAGATAAAGCACATTTTCTGATGTGGTGCGGTGGGGGAGAATGAGAAGGAAGATCTGTAGATAACATTGAAGGGCAGGGAACTGGATTTGTAATCCACCCGAACTACGAGAGGAATGGGAGGATGGGAGAGCTCACAGCTTCAGGGTTCAGAGAGTTCTAAAAGCTAGTCCATCCACCCTTCCCCCAGTTCCAAAGCAGGGTCCCCCCCCCCCTGTCATTTTCTGTTTTCATTTCAGGTTCCAGCATCTGAAGTTTAATTTGACCTTCAAGGTCCGCTACATTATAAATGGGCACAACAACTACCTAAAAATCCGTTTTTGTTTTTCTCTGCATAGATGCCATCAAATCTATTGAATATTTTCAATATTTTCTGATTTCACGTCAAATTTCCAGCATCTGCAGTGATTCCTGCAGCTGTTTGCTTGTGGAGGTCGTGCTCGTATTTGTTGCTCATCAGACAATCAGGCAGTTTTCAGATGCCAAGAATTTGTGCTTGAAAAAGAGATTCCAACCTGCATCGGGGGTTGAATACTCCCAGATTATTTTAACCAGGAAATCAAAAGATACTTCTTTAGAAAAGGTAATAATACTTTTGGAAATTAATACAGCGTTTGCTTGTATTCCAATATTTACAGCCAAGAACGTATTGTCGCTGTTATCATTGGATCGATTATCAATGTGCCCATCAGTTATTTAAAATTAAGGAATGTACTTAAAATGAAGGAATAATGCATGCATTAAAACTCTGTAGACGCACGTTAATACATGTTTGAAGCATTTGTCTGCTTTCTTTCAATTCATTCAGAGGAGGTGGATGTCGCTGGTAAGATCAACATTATTGCTCAACCCGATGGGACTCTGAGTAGAGGGCGGTAAATCACTTTCTGCAAATACCACAGCACTTCCACCCAGTAGCCAGTTCCAGGATTTGCAATGGTAATAGTTTCCATGTCAAAGTGGGGCATGACTTGGAGATGAACCTACTGATCTCATGTACCTGTTGCCTTTGTCCTTCAAGATGCTGAGGCCATGGGTTTAGGATGTGTTGCTGAAGAGGCATAGATAAAGTTGCTTGTAGATAACTTCCACAGTGCACCAAGGGGAAGGAAATGAGTGTTTAGGTTGGTTGATTGAGTGCCAATTAGCTGGGCTGCTTTGACCAGGATGGCGTCAAGTTTCTCAAAACTTGCTGGAGCTCTGATCATCCACGTGCCTTTTCCTGACTCACATGTGACATCTATGTTCTTGGTTACATGTCCATCATTACTTTTTTGCATATATTTAATTATTTTGTTCTATATCTCTCTATACCACCATTTATATATCTTGCTTCCCTCTCCCCTGACTCTCAGTCTGAAGAAGGATTTTGACCCGAAACGTCACCTATTCCTTTTCTCCGGAGATAGTGTCTGACCCACTGAGTTACTCCAGTATTTTGTCCTATTTTCTTGTTATGCAATTCCATCACTGATTTAATGCAGAAACCAAATGGACTTCAAATGACGAGTAAAATTGTTCTGTATTCACTATCAAAGTGAAAATTTCAGTTTTTGTGTTTGAGTTAACTTAATGAAATTTAGAAATCTTTTCCATAGTAAGGTTGATAAAAAAAGTGAAACCAGCAAATGTTCCATTCAACTCCCCAGTCTAGGCTCTTGCACACGTCCATTCAATTTATTGGTTGGTTGATTGAGGTTGTCCTGTAAACACCACTCTCAGTATCAGGAGATGCCAGTGGGCATGAATCAAATGCTCACTTTTTAAATGCATCTTCCAATTTTCAGCATCCCTATTAAAATCAGATATGATTAGCGTTTAATGAAGTGTAAAAATTATGACTTTTTTTCCTTGGTAATGAATATGTTCATGTGCGGTTCTGGCATTCAACTGATTTAGCTCAATTGAGAAATTAATGGACAAGTCTGAGCCCTAACTGTTATGGCTGATGACTCAAGTAACATGAAAACATTTTAATCCTGTTTCTAGAAGAATATTCTAATATTATTAGGTAGAGCTAGTTATCTATTTGTATCTGATTCTCTAATGGACGCAAATAAAAAAATGAGTTTTCCGTGTGTGGATTATTTACAGGGGCACAAACAGCCTGTGCCTAATTTGCTTTTATGGAAAGCCATTTTGTGCCAGTGTAATTTATACTACATCGTAATTTAAAGAGGAATTGCTACTGCCAACCTATTTTCTAATCATTAGAAGCAAACCGATACAGCCAGGGATTTTCAAAAGCATCATCCCTCTAACAAAGGATTAATTATGGTCCTTCATTGGCGATAGAGAATCCTACTGATCATCGTAAAAACTAGTTAGCACGATCACGGAAATGACATTTTCAAAATAACAAAAGAAAATGGAGACACAAGAGACTGCAGATGCTTGAATCCTGAGCAAAACAAAATGCTGGAGGAAGTCATTGGGACAAGCAGCATCTGTGGAGAGAATAGGAATGCAATAAAGAAGGATGATTGGTGGCTAATGCAAAGTTGATGTGCATTCTAGGACAATGTGGGAAGCTCGGAAGGAAATTGTAGGGTTGATACTTCTATCATCAATATCCTGGTGAGGTGCCATAGTACTGGAGGAGGCTAATGTTGTGCCTTTATTTAAGAAAAGCTGCAAGGAAAAGCCTGGGAATGACACATCAATAAGCCCTAAATTAGTGGTGGGTAAGTTATTGGAGGGGATTCTGAAAGATTGGATTTCACTGCATTTGGAAAGACAGTGACTGATTAGGGAGAATCAACATTGCTTTGTGCACGTGAAATTGTGTCTCAACATTTGATGGAGTTATTCAAGATGAAACTAAGAAGGTTATTGCAGGCAGATCGGTGGTTGTTGTCTACATGAACATTAGAACATGAGGAATATGCAGCCAGTGTTCTAAAACTGGGACTTCAGCAAGGATATACTGACCTTGGAGCTGTTACAGTAAAAATTCAACCAAACTATAATAAGCTAATACGCTTAAATGAGCTGCTAGAAGAAGTGATAGAGGCAGTTACAGTAATCAAGAGCGGAATAGTGGCACAGCAGTAGAGCTGTTGCCTTGCAGTGACAGAGACCCTAGTTCAATTCTGGCTATGGGTGCTGTCTGCACTGAGTTTGTATGTTCTCTCTTTGACCGTGTCGATTTTCTCTGGGTGCTCCGGTTTCCTCCCATATTCCAAAGACATACAGGTTTGTGGGTTAATTGACTTATGTACATTGTCCCTAGTGTGTTGGGTATAACTAGTGTATGGGAGATCACTGGTCGGCATGGAATCAGTGGGCCAAAGGGCCTGTTTTCATGCTATACCACTAAACTAAACTAAGCGTGAAACTAGCTCAGATAGGCAAGTTGTTAGGCATGGATGAGTTGAGCTGAAGGGCCTGTTTCCATGCTGTCCTCTTCTATGAATCTATGACTAAATATTGCCAGGACTGGAGATGGTTAATTATGAGGGAATCAGATTGAGTTGCTTTCATTAGAATAGCTGAAGGCTGAGTTTGTTAATGAAACTGAGTTAGTTAATGAGTTAGTTAATAAAATGAAGAATGGTCTAGATTAAATAGCAGGGACTAATATAATAGCAAGGTCAACATATAACCATATAACCATATAACAATTACAGCACGGAAACAGGCCATCTCGGCCCTTCAAGTCCGTGCTGAACAACTTTTTTCCGTTAGTCCCACCTGCCTGCACTCATACCATAACCCTCCATACCCTTCTCATCCATATGCCTATCCAATTTATTTTTAAATGATACCAACGAACCTGCCGCCACCACTTCCACTGGAAGCTCATTCCACACCGCTACCACTCTCTGAGTAAAGAAGTTCCCCCTCATGTTACCCCGAAACCTCTGTCCCTTAATTCTAAAGTCATGTCCTCTTGTTTGAATCTTCCCTATTCTCAAAGGGAAAAGCTTGTCCACATTAACTCTGTCTATCCCTCTCATCATTTTAAAGACCTCTATCAAGTCCCCCCTTAACCTTCTGCGCTCCAGAGAATAAAGACCTAACTTATTCAACCTATCTCTGTAACTTAGCTGTTGAAACCCAGGCAACATTCTAGTAAATCTCCTCTGTACCCTCTCTATTTTGTTGACATCCTTCCTATAATTGGGCGACCAAAATTGTACACCATACTCCAGATTTGGTCTCACCAACGCCTTGTACAATTTTAACATTACATCCCAGCTTCTATACTCAATGCTCTGATTTATAAAGGCTAGCATACCAAAAGCTTTCTTTACCACCCTATCTATATGAGATTCCACCTTCAAGGAACTATGCACGGTTATTCCCAGATCCCTCTGCTCAACTGTATTCTTCAATTCCCTACCGTTTACCATGTACGTCCTATTTTGATTTGTCCTGCCAAGGTGTAGCACCTCACATTTATCAGCATTAAACTCCATCTGCCATCTTTCAGCCCATTTTTCCAACTGGCCTAAATCACTCTGCAGACTTTGGAAATCCTCTTCATTATCCACAACACCCCCCATCTTGGTATCATCTGCATACTTACTAATCCAATTTACCACCCCTTCATCTAGATCATTGATGTACATGACAAACAACAAAGGACCCAACACAGATCCCTGAGGCACCCCACTAATCACCTGCCTCCAACCCGACAAACAGCCATCCACCATTACCCTCTGGCTTCTCCCATTCAGCCACTGTTGAATCCATCTTGCTATTCCTGCATTTATACCCAACAGCTGAACCTTCTTAACCAACCTTCCATGAGGAACCTTGTCAAAGGCCTTACTGAAGTCCATATAGACAACATCCACTGCTTTACCCTCGTCAATTTCCCTAGTAACCTCTTCAAAAAATTCAAGAAGATTAGTCAAACATGACCTTCCAGGCATAAATCCATGTTGACTGTTCCTAATTAGACCCTCTTTATCCAGATACTTATATATATTATCTCTAAGTATCTTTTCCATTAATTTGCCCACCACTGAAGTCAAACTAACCGGTCTATAATTGCTAGGTTTACTTTTAGAACCCTTTTTAAACAATGGAACAACATGCGCAGTACGCCAATCCTCGGGGACTATTCCCATTTCTAATGACATTTGAAATATTTCTGTCATAGCCCCGGCTATTTCTACACTAACTTCCCTCAATGTCCTAGGGAATATCCTGTCAGGACCTGGAGACTTATCCACTTTTATATTTTTCAAAAGTGCCAGTACTTCTTTTACTTTGAAACTCATAGTATCCATAGCTACTCTACTAGTTTCCCTTACCTCACATAATTCAATATCCTTCTCCTTGGTGAATACCGAAGAAAAGAAATTGTTCAATATCTCCCCCATCTCTTTTGGCTCTGCAGATAGCTGTCCACTCGGTCTCTCCAATGGACCAATTTTATCCCTTGTTATCCTTTTGCTATTAATATAGCTGTAAAAACCCTTTGGATTTACTTTCACCTTACTTGCCAAAGCAACCTCATATCTTCTTTTAGCTTTTCTAATTTCTTTCTTAAGATTCTTTTTACATTCCTTATACTCCTCAAGCACCTCATTTACTTCATGCTGCCTATAATTATTTAAGATCTCCCTCTTTTTCCGAACAAGATGTCCAATTTCCCTTGAAAACCAGGGCTCTTTCCAATTTTTACTGGTTCCTTTCAACCGAACAGGAACATAAAGATTTTGTACTCTTAAAATTTCCCCTTTAAATGTCCTCCATTTCTGCTCTACATCTTTCCCATAAAACAAAATGTCCCAGTTCACTCCTTTTAAATCATCTCGCATCTCGTTAAAGTTAGCCTTTCTCCAATCAAAAATCTCAACCCTAGGCCCAGTTCTGTCCTTCTCCATAATTATATTGAAACTAATGGTATTGTGATCACTGGACCCGAAGTGCTCCCCTACGCATACCTCCGCCACCTGTCCCGTCTCATTTCCTAACAGGAGGTCCAGCACTGCCCCTCCTCTAGTAGGCACCTCTATGTATTGCTGCAAAAAACTATCCTGCACACATTTTACAAACTCCAAACCATCCAGCCCATTTACAGAATGTGTTTCCCAGTCTATGTGTGGAAAGTTGAAATCCCCCACAATCACTACCTTGTGCTTACTACTAATATCTGCTATCTCTTTACATATTTGCTCTTCCAATTCTCGTTCCCCATTTGGCGGTCTATAATATACCCCTATAAGTGTTGCTACACCTTTCCCACTTCTAAGTTCCACCCAAATAGCCTCCCTAGATGAGCCCTCCAATCTATCCTGCCAAAGCACTGCTGTGATATCTTCCCTGACTAGCAATGCAACACCTCCACCTCTTGCCCCTCCAATTCTATCACACCTGAAGCAACGAAATCCTGGAATATTTAGTTTCCAATCACAGCCCTCCTGCAACCATGTTTCACTGATCGCCACAACATCATACTTCCAGGCGTCTATCCAAACTCTAAGCTCATCCACCTTTCTTACAATGCTCCTAGCATTAAAATATGCACATTTAAGAAACCCCCCATCCCTTATTCTCTGTTTATTTCCTTTTTTTTCTTTCTCCTCTTGTGTCCGAGTGTTTCCCTTTTCTGCTTCCTGCCTCCCATTCTGTCTACTAGCTTTTGCTATTTGCATCCCTCGCCCCAACCATTCTAGTTTAAAGTCTCCCCAGTGGCCTTTGCAAATTTCCCCGCCAGGATACTGGTCCCCCTCGGGTTCAAGTGCAACCCATCCTTTCTGTACAGGTCCCACCTACCCCAAAAGAAGTCCCAATGATCCAGAAACTTGAATCCCTGCCCTCTGCACCAGTCTTTCAGCCAAGCATTTATCCTCCACCTTGCTCCATTTCTACTCTCACTGTCACGTGGCACAGGCAGTAATCCTGAGATTGTTACCTTTTTGGTCCTTTTCCTCAACTCTCCTCCCAAGTCCTTAAATCCTCCCTTCAGGACCTCTTCCCTTTTTTTACCTATGTCATTGGTACCTATATGTACCACGACCTCAGGCTCCTCTCCCTCTGATTTGAGGGAGACACGTTTAGACACGTCCAAGACCTTGGCACCAGGGAGGCATTCCACCATCCTGGTCTCCCGACTGCGTCCACAGAATCGCCTATCCGACCCCCTAACAATAGAGTCCCCAATTACTATTGCCCTCCTCTTTTTTCCCCTACCTTTCGGAGCAACAGGGCCGGTCTCTGTGCTGAAGGCCCGTCTGCTGTTGCTACCCCCGGGCAGGCTGTCACCCCCATCCGTACTCAAACAGGAGTACTTATTTGCCAGGTGTACTGACATTGGAGTACTCACTCGTTCATGCCTCTGCCCCTTGCCCTTCCTTAGCATGACCCACATGTCTCTCTCCTGTGGTTTTGGAGTGACCACCTCCCTATAACTCTCCTCTATCACCTTTTCACTCTCCCTGACCAGGCAGAGGTCATCGAGCTGCTGCTCCAGGATCCTAATACGGTCCCTTAGGAGCCCCATCTCTCTGCACCTGATGCAGATGTGGACGTCAAGAGGGCCATCCTCCCACATCTGACATGCAGTACAGTACACTGCTCTGGCTGACATTCTCTCGCCTTACCCTGGATCCGATATCAGTATAATATAATGGAAACTGCTGTGAGAAATCAGCAGGTATCTGACTCAAACAGCTGCTCCCTCTTGTCCTTTAACCTACACCTTTATTATACAAACCAAAAGCACTGTACCTTTACTCACCCACTGTACCTTTAAGGGCCTGTCCCACCAGCATGCAACTCGATGCGATTAGCGCGACCTAACGTGGTCACTTGAGCCGTCCGGCGTCGCGGGGCCGGTCCCACTTCGATCGCGGGAGCCGTGCGGAATTGTGCGGAGTTCGTCCCGAGTTCGTCCCGACGCCGCGCGGGACTCCGAAAAACCGACAATGTCCAAAAATCCCGCGCGGCAACGGTTTGTCGGCTCGCAGTCGCCGCGACATTTACATACCGCCCGGACATCGTGCCTCCGTGAAACTATTCGTAAGTGCCTCCGTGACCCTCTATGTGTGTGGCTCCGTGGTCCTGTATGTGTGTGTGTGTCTCGGTGCCCCTCTCTGTGTGCCCCTCTAAGTCCTGGCGAACTTTCCTTGGACTTGCTTCAAGTTCGCCTCGCTTTGCGCCGCGTTGCGCCACTCACCCAACCTCCGCGCGGCCCCTACTGCCGGTTTAGTTGCGCTTGCCGCATGCAGGCGCATGCTGGTGGGACCGGACCTGTACAGGGGATCACCCGACCTCCGCGCGGCCCCCGCTGCCGGTTTGATCGCGTTCATCGCATATAGTTGCGTGCTGGTGGGACAGGCCCTTTACTCACCCACTGTAACTTTAACCAGAAAGCAGAAATACTAACCAGAGGCTCCACCCAATCAGCTGCTTCCTCTAATCTGCTTCCACCAATCAGCGGCTTCCACCAGAAACCTCCCTATTCAGAATGGAATGTTCCGGATTTCGGTAAGCTCCTGACCCTCCTCCACTCGCTCCAACGGTCCCGGGCCTCTGCCTGAACAAGCCCCGCGCTGGATTTATCTACTCACCGCTCCTGACCCTCCTCCACTCGCTCCAACGGTCCCGGGCCTCTGCCTGAACAAGCCCCGCGCTGGATTTATCTACTCACCGCTCCTGACCCTCCTCCACTCGCTCCAACGGTCCCGGGCCTCTGCCTGAACAAGCCCCGCGCTGGATTTATCTACTCACCGCTCCTGACCCTCCTCCACTCGCTCCAACGGTCCCGGGCCTCTGCCTGAACAAGCCCCGCGCTGGATTTATCTACTCACCGCTCCTGACCCTCCTCCACTCGCTCCAATGGTCCCGGGCCTCTGCCTGAACAAGCCCCGCGCTGGATTTATCTACTCACCGCTCCTGACCCTCCTCCACTCGCTCCAACGGTCCCGGGCCTCTGCCTGAACAAGCCCCGCGCTGGATTTATCTACTCACCGCTCCTGACCCTCCTCCACTCGCTCCAACGGTCCCGGGCCTCTGCCTGAACAAGCCCCGCGCTGGATTTATCTACTCACCGCTCCTGACCCTCCTCCACTCGCTCCAACGGTCCCGGGCCTCTGCCTGAACAAGCCCCGCGCTGGATTTATCTACTCACCGCTCCTGACCCTCCTCCACTCGCTCCAACGGTCCCGGGCCTCTGCCTGAACAAGCCCCGCGCTGGATTTATCTACTCACCGCTCCTGACCCTCCTCCACTCGCTCCAACGGTCCCGGGAACATGAGTAGTTCTAGATAACACCTATTATATAGAAGGTATAGAGGTAAAGGAGTAAAAATATATTGGCAGGTCTAGAACAGGTGCAAAGAGACTTGAGAATGCTTGTGCAGGATTCCGAAAGGGTCTATTTGCAAGTTGAATTGGACGTTATAAAGGCAAATGCAATGTTTGGATTTATTTTGAGAGGACTAAAATATAAAAATAGGGATGTAATGTTGAGGCTTTATAAGGCACTGGACTGACCTCCTTTGGAGTTTTGTGAGCAGTTTTGGGCTCCATATCTGAGGAGGGATGAGCTGACATTGGAGAAGATTAAAGGAGGTTTATGAGAATGATCTCAAGGATGATTCGGTTAACGCATGATGAGTGTTTGATGGCATTGGGCCTGGACTTGCTGGAATTTAGCAGGATGTGAGGGGACCTCATTGAAATTTACAGAATATTGAAAGGTCTGAGTGGAGTGGATGTGGAGAGGATGTTTCCACTAGTGGGAGAGTCTACGACCAGAGGGCACAGCCTCAGAATAAAAAGACCTACCTTCAGAAAGGAGATGAGGAGGAATTTCCTTAGTCAGAGTGGTGAATCTCAAGTCAAGTCAAGAGAGTTTATTGTCATGTGTCCCAGATAGGAAAATGAAATTTGTGCTTGCAGCCCAACAGAATATTGTAGGCATAAATATAGGAGAGCCAGGTTATTGTGCTGGCACCATTTGGTCAATCAGTCGATCTCACTTCTATACTCTGACTCGTCCCCATCAGTGATACGTCCTACAACAGTGGTGTCGTCTGTGAACTTGATGATGGATTTCGCACTATGACCGGCTACACAGTCATGAGTATAGAGTAAGTACAGCAGGGGGCTGAGCACACAGGCTTGAGGTGCTCCTATGCTGATTGTTATCGAGGATGACACATTTCCACCAATACAGACAGACTGTGGTCTGTGGATGAGGAAGTCGAGGATCCAATTGCAGAGGGGTGCGCAGAGACCCAGATCTCAGAGCTTGGTAACCAGCTTGGAGGGGATGATTGTATTAAATGCCGAGCTGCAGTCAATGAATAACAACCTGACATATGGGTTTTTGTTGTCCAAGGGAACCTCAGGCCTCAGAAGTGAAAATGTCCAGAAAGACTCCAGTCAGTTGGTCCGCACAGATTTTTAAAACACGACCGGGTATACCATCAGGTCCAGACACTTTCTGAGGGTTCACCCCTCTGAAGAATCTTCTGACGTCGGCCTCTGTGACTGTGACCAAAATACCATCATGGAGAAGGGGGGCTCGGGAAGGCACATCAGTGTTCTCCCTATCAAAGCGTGCATAAAACGCATTGAGTGATGCTTCGCTGACATTTGAGCTGCCTCCTGATTTCACCTTGTAGGAGGTGATTGCATTCAAGCCCCGCCACAGGAGCCGAAACATCTGTCTCATCCTCCAGCTTAGAGCAGAAGTCCCTTTTGGCCTTTTTGATGGCCTTACCAAGGTCGTATCTGGACTTCTTATAGACCTCTGCATCGCCAGACCTGAATGCCTGGGATCTGGTCTTCCAAAGAATGCGGATCTCATGGTTCATCCAAAGCTTTTGGTTAGGAAATACTCTGAAGGTTTTTGTTGGGATGCAGTCCTCTGTGGAATCTGTGGAATTCAGGTGTGGAGGCCGTTATTGGGTATTTTTAAAGCGGAATTTGACGTTGTTGATTAGTAGGGGTGTCAAAGGTTATGGGGAGAAGGCAGGAGCAGGGCGTTGCGAGGGAAAGATAGATCTACCATGATTGACTTATGGACCTCAGACAATCTTGGATGCTGCTTTGACCATCTCCTGTAACAAATGCTTATTTGCTGCCCTTCTCACCTTGTGAAGCACAACTTTATTCAGTGTAACTTGTCCTTAGCTGGAGATGGGATCGACCCTGCATTAATATGAGAAACATTGTCTGTTGTATCTCCTGTGATCAATTAGCTGACAGTTTATTGATGTTTTTTCCACAAGAGTAAATCACTCGTTGTTCAACATCTAGCTCAGAATAACCCTTCCTCTCTGGATCCTGACTCCAAAGTAACAAGCGATACACAAAAATGCTTCAGTACTAACAATTGGGCATGAAACCCTGAGCCTGATAGGAAGAGGAAGATGATAGGTGGGAGAAAATTATTTCTAATGTCACAAATCGAAGTTACAAAGCTGAAAGATAATAGATTAATTTACAAAGAATAAAACAAAATTCCCACTGAAGCCACCCATATGAAAAAGAACTGAAAATTGATCAATGAAATATAAATCTCTTTTAGAGTCTGACAAAAAAGAAATAACAATTGAACATCGAGAATAACTCAGAAATTGAGAGTTCCTCCACTTCATCAAGTGGAAAATGGCAACATTTATGCAAGGCATTAGAAGGGGAATGATTCAATATCTGTAACCCCTTCTGAAAATCAATGAAAAGCCGGCAAATGTATGAAACACAGTATCGCTCAGAAATTGAACCATTGTGAGGCGACCTTCATACCGCCTTTGATGCAATCACTCTTCCATTATTATCCCAAATATCGCTCTAGGTTTCCAGCTGCATAATCATTGAACCTTCAGTCTTGCCACGTTGGTCAGTCTGCATTCGGAATACCCTCCACTCTCCACGTTGAATTTTGAAAATGTATAAAGTTGACCCAGTGAGTTAATCGGATGATGTCACCTTTGTGTTTGGTTAACTTTGTTGTTAGGCATCGGCATTGGCCCCGTACATTGTCTGCGTTGAGTAAGTGGAGATGAAGTTAGCGCAAATGGGGAAAGAAACTTTCATCACGTTTCATTCTGGTGCATCTTAAACAATGAAGTGTTTTGATGTCATGAGTTGGTGCGGGTGGTGGATTGTTTGCATTCCTACAGAGGATCCTCCAAGTGCTTATCGAGTCCTGGCACCAGATAACATTTCTGGCAAGTTACTTGATACCAGATATCACTCATGAAGTGACTTCAGAATGCTTCAGTGTTATGTGGTAACACTCTGTTGGTGGTGACCATGGGACTGACCATGTCTGTCAGCAATGATTAGTTTAGTTTAGTGGAATTTATTGTCAGGTGTACCGAGGTACAGTGAAATGCTGTTTGTTGCACGCTATCCAGTCAGCAGAAACATTATACATTATTACAATTGAGCCATCTACAGTATACAGATACAGGATAAAGGGGATGACGTTTTGTGCAAGATAAAGTCCAGTGAAGTCCAATTAAAGATAGTCTGAAGGTCTCCAATAAGGTAGATGTGACCTCAGGACTGCTGTCTAGTAGGTGGGTGGATGGTACAGACTCCTGATAACAACTGTGAAGAAAGTGTCCCTGAATCTGGAGGTATGTATTTTCATACTTCTGTACCTCTTGTCCAATGGGAGAGGGGAGAAGAGGCAATGACTGGGATGAGACTCATCCTTGATTATGCTGGTGTCCTTGCCGAGGCAGCATGAAGTGTTGATGGAGTCAATGGAAGGGAGGTTGGTTTGTCTGATGGAACAATACAATCTTATCTGCATCGATGCCTTGCAGGAAGCTGAACTGACTGGCCCCTGTGTATTGCCCATCATCTACTTCAACAGTGGAGCCACGTGCCATTAATGTGAACGTCCGTCTCTCCCCTCTAACTATGGTACTAATGGTGCCCCCTTCCATTCACCAAATACACCTATCCATAAAAATTAGTTTTGACCATAGGATTAACTGAAATGTTGCCTTTCTGTGGATAGGTTTCCAAGATGGCTCCCAACCCAGGTGACTATTTGCGAGCCAACCACAGAAGCAGATCTACAATCACATATTACAATCGCTCCACACTCTTAAATCACTAACCCTACAGCAACATCTCTTACTTTAACTATGGCCTTCTCAAACTCTATACACTGTAAATGGCTTGATTGTAATTATGTATTGTCTTTCCGCTGACTGGTTAGCATGCAACAAAAGCTTGTCACTGTCCCTTGGTACACGTGACAATAAACAATAAAATAAACTAAAGCTAAACTGGATGATCACCAAGCATCATCTCATAGTGAGTTTCGTCTCTCTGCTATGCAAGTAGACCATGATGCAAGACTAATTGGCCATTCCACAAGTTCACGTTCACATGTTATAGGAGTAGAATTAGGCCATTTGGCCCATCAAGTCCACTCCACCATTCAAACGTGGCTGATCTCTGCCTCCTAATCCCATTATCCTGCCTTCTCCCAATAACCCTTCACACACATCATAATCAAGAATGTGTCTATTTCTGCCTTAAAAATATCCACTGACTTGACCTCCACAGCCCTCTGTGGCAATGGGTTCCACAGATTAACTACCTCTGACTAAAGAAGTATCTCCTTTCTGAAAGAGCACCCTTTAATTCTGAGGCTATGACCTCTGGTCCTGGGCTCTCACATCCACTCTATACCTTTCATTATTCTGTAGGTTTCACTGAGGTTCCCCCCCCTCCCCCTCAGCTGTCTAAACTCCAGCGGGTACAGGCCCAGTGCTGTCAAATGCTCATCATATGCTAACCTACTCTCCATTTTGGATCTGGTGCACTAACTCACCACCAGTGGCCCTTCACAGGAGGGCAGCAACATCTCCTCTGGATCATAATCAACTTGAACCCATTAACTCAGCAGCAACGAAAAATCTCTGAGCACAGAGTGTTTCTATGTCTATTTCACATTTTCTAGGATTCAGCAACTGATGTGCAGAAGCCCTTATTACAGCAATGGAAAAAATCATAGTAGTTGAAAATACCCAATTGAGTCCTTAAATTAACTGAGAATAGCCAGATCAGATCCATCCAACAATATTAAACCTTCAACTGGGTGGAGACCTTCACTATTTATATTAACCATCAATTGTCCTCAAAAAGCACAAAGTGCTGGAGTAATTCAGCAGGTCAGGCAACATCTCTGGAGAACATGTCCTCTACCACCTGCCATTCCTTGTGCCTTTCAATTGTCCTCAATAGTTTCACCTGGATGACATCTTTCTTTTAACTTCATATCTTTGTACTACTGAACAGGGAGTGAGGTATTTTTCCAATTCAATTCAGTCTTCAAATGCCTGTAATCTGAAGAAGAGTCACGACCTGGAACGTCACCCATTCTTTTTCACCAGAGATGCTGCCCGACCCATTGAGTTACTCCAGCACTTTGTGTCTTTTGGTATATACCAACATCTGCAGTTCCTTTCTACACATTCAAATACCTGTATCTTATTTCATAATGTGGCGGAAACCAGCAAAGTTTTTATTAAGTGTGTGGAAAGGAAGTGCAGATGCTGGTTTATACGCACAAAGTGCTGGAGTAATGCAACGGGACAGGCAGCATCTCTGGAGAAAAAGGATGGGTGACATTTTGGGTCAGGACCCTTCTTCAGGCATTAAATAAAATGGATGGCACCTGCTCTTCCACAATGTCCTTCACAATGAATCCATCCTTTCCACATGTTCAATCCATGCTTTAATGGAATTATTTAAGGATGGCACAATGGTGCAGCTGGAAGAGTTGCCTGCCACACAGCAACGGAGACCCAGGTTCGATCCTGACCTCAGGTGATGTGTGTGAGGAGTTTCACGTTCGCCTTGCGACTGCCTGGGTTTCCTCCAGATGCTTCGGATTCCTCCCACATCCCAAAGACATACAGGGTGGTAGGTTAATTGGCCTCTGCAAATTACCCCAAGTGTGTAGGGAGTGGATTAGAAAGTTGGATAGCGTAGAAATAGTGTAAATGGGAGATCGGTGGACGGCCTGCACTGGGTTGGCCAAAGGGTCTGTTTCTTTGCTTAATATTGACAAAACCAGAAGTACCATCTAGTCATTGTGACTCGATGCAGCTCCTAACCTCAACTAATCATACTGCCCCAAAATCTCATGAAAGGCAGAGATCACTTTCTTCTCTAATCATCCGAGATCTTCCTTCAGTCTCTGTCACATGTTATTCTAATGGTAGTACTCAACTCGCGAGACTGTCAGACAGAAGACACCAGCACTGAGGCAGCTTCACTCACCCTGCTGTTTGGCTGCAAAGCCAACGTTACCTCATGCAAACGAAGATACATGCAAAAACCTGGAGTAACTCAGCGGGTCAGGCAGCATCTCTGGAATAAAGGAATACGTGACGTTTCGGGTCAATGCCCGAATGCTCAGTCTTCAGACTGAGAATCGGGGGAGAGGGAATCTGGAGATGTAGAAGATAAATAGAACAAATTAATGAACGATTGCAAAAAGCAACGGTGAGCAGGAATTCTTGTTGAAGAGGAAGAACCATTTATCAAAGTAGGCATACCTTGAGGAGATTGCATGCAATTTGTCAACACTAGAGGGAGTTGAAGGATGGAAGGACAGTGAAGTCACCTTCAGTCTGACAAGAACATTGTAGGGAGGTGAGTAATCAGACTCCCCATCCCTTCCACACCTCATCCCCTCCACTCCTCATCCCCCCCCCCCCCCCCCCCCCCCACTCTCTCAGCAGGGAGGTGAGTAGTTTAGTTTTAAATTTAGATATAGCGGGGAAACAGGCCCTTCGGCCACTGAGTCTGCGCTGACCAGCACACTAACAGTTCTAACAATATCCTAGCCATTAGGGACAATTTACAATTATACCAAGCCAATTAGCCTACAAATCTGTACACCTTTGGAGTGTGGGAGGAAACTGGAGCACATGGAGAAAACCCATGCAGTCACAGGGAGAACGTACAAACTCTGTACAGACAGTACCCCTAGTCAGGATCGAACCTGGGTCTCTGGAACTGTATGGCTGAGGCACCACCGTGGAGTAATCACACTCCAAGTCCCCTCCCCCGCCCCAGCCCCTCCCCGTCTCCTCCACTCCCCTCCACTTCCCCTCCCCTCCCCTCCACACCCCCTCCCCATCCCCTCCCCTCCACTGTCACAGCAGCGGCGACATGAGTCCACGATCTCCGCCATATCTTATCACCGCACGACCCATGGTCGCATGTCACATGGGATCTGACACATGTCACATGGGATCTGACATACTTCAAGTCAGGTTGGCTGCCCTTCTTTAAATCTGTAACAAACTATAAAAAATAAAACAAGGTTCATCTTGCAATGGAGGTAATTCCCCCATTATCATTCCACCTCCTTGACATATCTTGTGGTTGCAAAGAGCTTGAGAGGGTACAGTGGCAGAAGTTTTGACGGCCCAATGTTATTGTTAAGCGCAACACATGGCTGTCTGTGAGTGAGAGGGAAAAAACGATCAGATTCTCATCCATGGTGGCTTGTTGCAAGACAACATATTTCCTTTAGAATATCTTCCATTTGCACTTCACGCCAGGACAAGGGGACAGGTCTCATACCTATTCCTCATGCTTTTGAGAGTATTTAAGTGGGTCTTGCTTGAGCAATCTCCTTCGATGCCCTGCGGAGGCGTACAGGAGATGGGGCAAGGGTAAAGTGGCCACACAATGTAGTAGTGAGGACTGTGGGAAGACAAGGAGTCAGGAAGCGAGCAAAAACCAGGAGAACAAGCTGGCTGCAAACAGGAAAGCAGAGAGTGAAGGGAGAGTTACTTATTCCAGGGTGACAGAGGAGATAAGAGCTTCCATTTGTTTCTCACTTTAATGTTCTGGTGCACTCTAACACTGATATATCCATCCCTGGCCTCTCACTGTTCCAGTCAGGTCCACAGCATGATGAAAGAACAGCATCTTAATTATAAGTGGGAGCGATGCAACCTCCAGGTTACATATCAAATGCAGCAACTCCTGGTTACGCATGTTCTCGGCTTGTATCAGGAGGTGGAGGATCTCCATATATAATATTAACTCGCTTTCTCTCTCTCCACAGACATTGCTGGATCCCCAACATTCTCCCTCTGACTACAACATTAACTTTGCACAGATGCTGCCTGCCACACTGCGTACTTTGAGCATTTTATTTAACCTTCCGTTATGTTTTTACTCCCAAATCAAAAATGATCCTTTCATCTGCAATTTGATGACTATTTTTCTTATCAGCCAAGTCTAAGTTTCAAAGCTCTAAAAACTTATGATAAAAGTATGATAATGGTTCAATGCCTTGGCTTTGGTAGGAATCAGGGCACCAACTGTAAGGACTGATGTTTCTGGAGGTAGATCAATTTAAGATGAAGGCATGACCAATGATAGCTGAGAAAAATGGCAAGTGTAACGTACGCTGAGAGCTGATAATTTGAGGGAGGGAGGGGTGAGGGAGCATAAGGCACTGGTAAGACTGCATTTGGAGTATTGCGAGCCGTTTTCAGCACCATATCCAAGGAAGGAAGTTTCTGGCATTGGAGAGGGTCCAGAGGAGGTTTACGAGAATGATCCCAGGAATGAGTGGGTTAACATATGTTGAGCATTCGAAGGCACTGGGTCTGTACTCACTGAAGCTTAGAAGGATGAAGGGAGGGATCTCATTGAACTTATCGAATAGTGAAAGGCCTGAATGTGTAGAGGATGTTTCCACTAGTGGGAGGCCAGAGGCCATAACCTCAGAATAAAAGGGTGCACCATTAGAAAGGAGATGAGAAGGAATTTCTTTAGTTAGATGGTGGTGAATCTGTGGAATTCATTGCCACAGACGGCTGCGGAGGCCGTTATTGGATTTTTTTAAAGCGGAAATTGACATATTCTTGATTAGCACGGATGTCAGAGGTTACGGGGAGAAGGCAGGAGAGGTGGGTTGAGAGGGAAAGATAGACCAGCTATGATTGAATGGCAGAGTAGACTTGATGGGCCGAATGGACCTCGAACTTATAATTTGTTAGAAACTGAGTGGCTCAGGCTTTTCCCAGAAGGAAGGTTTTTTGTTGTTGCATAAAGCGAATTGCATCCTCTATGAAAAGTAACTTGCAACTTTTATTTTCTGCCAGTGTGTTTGAATGGGACTGACAGCTGAACTCAATCATGATGAATTGCTTACTTAGAAGCTCTGAGGCTGGTCTGTATTGCCTGTTAACCAAAGATACCTCAAGCTAAACTACCTTGCATTGACCAAACACCTTTCCACTTTGTTGTTAGTAAATGGCATGATTCACAAACCAAATGCCGGGAGAAAATTCCAGAATTTAAAAAAATGGTGGATGCTGCTTACCAGTTTCTATTTTCCATCAATTTTTATTTTTAGTTCAGATTTCCCGAACATCTAAAGATATAAATGAGGAAGTGGATAGAATAGAAAAAGATTCAGCAGCTAGCTGTGCATATAATTTTTTTTCATTCTGGAATTTTTTCCAGGCATTTTTCTTTGATTTTCTTACATTTTGACAAGGTACTTCCGATACACGTCGTAAGGTCATGTTTGCATAATTAGGTCATTCGGCCCACCAAGTCTACTCCACCATTCAAGCGTGGCTGATCTAACTCTCCCACCTAGCCCCATTCTCCTGCCTTCTCCCCATAACCCCTGACATCCATACCAATCAAGAATCAATCTATCTCTGCTTTAAAAATGTCCATTGACTTGGCCTCCACTGCCTTCTGTGGCAAATAATTCCACAGATTCACCACCATCTGACTAAAGAAATTCATTGTCATCTTCTTCCAAAATGAACACCCTTCAAATCTAAGGCTATGACCTCTAGTCCTAGACTCTCCCACCAGTGGAAACATGCTCTCCAAATCATATGTTAACCCACTCCTTCCTAGGATCATTCTTGTAAACCTCCCCTGGACCCTCTCACAAGCCAACATAAAGCCTCAGATATGATGCCCCAAATTGTTCACAATACTACAAATGCTGCCTGACTTGTGCCTTATAGAGCCTTAGTCTGAAAGTCTGGAACATATTAGTGTGACATGCTGCTTGTGATGGATTTTCATCACTCTCTCCCTTATTAAAGGAGATAAGGATTCGCTCTGATCAAAATATTACTCTACAAAATGTTAACTTTTCTTATTTCTTACAATGTGGAGGAAGATTGCAACCTTCACGTGGTCCGCCCTGTTTCGACGAATGCAATCAACCTGGCGTGCACAATCAAATAAGATCAAATAGAACAACTTGTCCTACAACGTTAGGCTGTGCACGCCATACGCAAGATGAAGAAGAGATTTCTTACGGTCAGATAATCTCAGATTTCCAGCGGTTTATGTTTCTCCACTATTCGCCATCCTAACTCTGGTGTTACAACTATTTTTAATAGAAAACTTAAAATCAAAGAATTCTATCCTTGTGAAAAGAGTAGGGTTTGGCTGGAAAACCTAAGAGAAGAATAGGGAGCGGAGAGTGATGGGCAGTGGGGAGAGAGGCGATGACAGAGAGCTTGGAACACACCTGGGGATGGCCGACGTCTACCAGTGAACAAAGTCTTTGCCGTCACGAGAAACCAAAATGAAAATATTTGCTGAAATAAGCAACTGCAGATGCTGGTTTACAAAAAAGAATGTGCTGGAGTAATTCAGTAGGCAGCATTTTACATGGATCAATGTAAAATTAGTGTGAATGTGTACTTAATACCACATGGACTGGAAGGGCCCAAGTGCCCGTAAACATGCTGCATCTTTCCCTGGCTTGAAGGCTCTACAAGTGATATGTTCAATAAGGCATTCCTTGAATTTGGCAGTATTATTTCAATATTTCATATTAAACCCACAGGTCTCTAATAGAAAGTAAATATAATAGCAAGAGAATATTTGGATGTCCTGAGACCAGTTGCTGTGAGGTTATAGGGGAAAGGTGGTGAGGATAAGGAAAATCACATGCTTTGTGAGCAATATAAACTGCGTTAGAATATAACATAAAAAAGCAAGTTAAAACCAACTCAAATCCTGACCGGTTTTGGTACAGGGATTATATAGTTTAAACTATTGTGTTTCAGGAATGCTAATGCAACTTGTGTAATTTCAAAACCATTTGGGAAACTTCCGAGACCACTATTGTTAGGGGTGGGCATGTGGGTCAGGTATTTTTACACTGCACTCGATCATCCATCACACTTGCTCCTGGATCAGAATTAACTACCGGTTTGGACATATCGTTTAGATTGCTCCAATTCAAGCCATAGGGGTGGAGAACATTGTTGATAGCTCAGAAGTGGCAGCCAGCAACAGGGAGCTCAATAAATTGCCTCCAGCCCTTTCGCATGCACCCAATTATTTTGAATATCGAATGGTTCGGCATTTTGTGTGACAGCGCTTTACTGCAGGAACTGCTCAGTGGAAGGGAAAATGAGGCCAACTGTTGCTAATTGAGGGCCTCAGCTCCTCATTACCGGCTTCCTGTATGTGCTGTGTACACTACGCATGCTCAGGGCATCTCGCGAAAAGCAGGTTCATATTTGTTCTGGAGTACACTCGCATGCAGGTGTACATGCACAGCGGTACATTTACACTGATAGTGGTACACTCACATTGTAGTGTACACTCTATTGTGGTGTACACTCACATTGTGGTGTATACTCACAGCCGTACATTCCCATTGTGGTGTACACTCACAGTGGTACATTCTAAGTTCAGGATATTCTTCATGTACTTTAGGTGCAATGTAATTTGCTGGAGCCGGTGCAGGTTTTGCTACATCCTGCATGGAGCTGGGTGGGAGATGGTGTGTCTCACAGCGGGAAGAGGACATTGCACTTGTAGGTGCTCTGGAATAAAGAGATGGAGGGCAAATCTCACCAAGAAATGTTACAAGTCCCAATAACCATTCATCCAATGGATGTTTAATGTAGGACTGAGCTCAAGTCTGCCTTTGATTCATCTGTCTTATAAAAGCAGAATGATGCAAGATGAATTCAAGGCTTGTTACTTGAAACATCAAAGTTCTGCTTTGGATGCATTTAGAAATGTCCGCCACTTTGTCCAATTACTCTCTGTTTCCAACATTGTGCCATTAACTACTACTTGGGCAGCTCAGATGAAGTAAAAAGAAAATTTTACTTTCACAGTTTCCTCAGTAAATTATGCAAGTTGTCTTCAGTGCTTCGCTTTAACAGGTTTTCCTGACTTCCGTGATCATTATTCACATTTTACAAATCCTCTCTTTATCTCCAGCTGGCACACATTGCATTTCATTCAAGCTCCTTAGTGATTTCATAAAGAAGTCTTCTTGTGTTTTCTGAATTACATGTGGGGTGTATTAGCTCCCTCCATGAACACTTTGCTGAAATTCTGGATGTGGCAATGCCATGATGTTTATGCTGGATTAATAATCTCATCATAGCCTTTTGAGAATTTTAATTTATTTCTTTTAATGTGGGAATCACTTGTTTCTGACAATATAGGTCTATAAAGGTCAAGTATTTTCTTCAGGTTGGAAAATTGCTGTTCCGACTAATTCCAAATTCCCTGGAATGGACTCAATGTATCAGTTTCATCATCATTTCACAACCGATGTCAAACGAGAAATAAATCAGAAATGAATTCACTTAATAGATTAAAAAAACCTGTAGTTTGTCCAGTGAAGGATCTGCCAGCTCGTGAGGCCACCAACACATAACCAGGAGATGGTATCTGCCCCAAAGTGATACATTAATGAATTAAACTTTATCTATCCAGTAGGAGCAGACTTATGAATGCCACTTAATGCAAACCTTGTTCCTGAGCCAGATATTCAGGCTGAAATAGTTTCACCTGAACATTTGAAAATCGCAGCAGTCCCTCAGATGGCTGCACCCTACCTGTGAGAGGATTCTGACGACTGAAGCTGCCGAACATCAGACCTGTTGCCTTTGGCAAACATAGGTAGTGGAACAGAAAATGTTTGTTGTTGTCCGGCAGCAAGTCTGGGTCTGGCCATGTGTCCTGGCACCCTGTGTATCGATCGATCGACTCCTTGGCCACAGAACTGGGTGTAAGACAAGATGCTTTATTTACTGGAGCCAAGTACACCGGGGAAAATATCAGACGGCAAGTCCGATCCTCTTGATGAATAACTGCAGTCCAAGTCTCACTCACCTTTTGTGAAAATCCATTATTATAAAAGGCAGTGGCTAGGATTATGTTGGACTATTAACATGCCTGGAGTTAAGGGCCTCAGGGTGCTGTTAGAAGATGACTGGTAAACAGATGGAAAGGCACTCACCTTTACAAAAGAAGCAATGAATGTTGATTCAGTGACATTATCTGGTGTCAAGACATTTTCTAATCATGTATCCCATCAAGATTATTGCAACATTTTGTGGCTTCTATGACTGTTAAATTGCCTGCCATGCAATTCCGCACCACATTTTACAGCTATGATTTGGCAGCTTGAAATGTAATCACACTTTCATGAGTATTATTTTGATTTGTGTTTCATGTGAGTTTAATGTAATGGTTCATTGCACCTGAGTGAGTGACATTACTGCATGGGAACGATGCTTAAAGATGAACCCTGAAATTTATTAAAAATTAAACAGCACATTTCCAAATCGTATTCATATTCAGAAGCACAAATGCAACCGCATTTATAGTGTTTTTTGTGCAATCTGACTTCTACAATTTGATTTCAAAGAAGTTTAAACAAACTGTGGCATTAAAAAAAAAGTTTACACTAGCCAGTACTCTACACAGAAATCTAGTTTGATTGAGATTTTTGAAAGCATATTCAAAGCATAACAACGTCCTTGCAAGATCCAGAAATACACCTTTAATGGAAACTTTTGTTCAACAAAGTTGGGCGACACAGTGGCACAGATGGTGGGCCTGCTGCCTGACAGCACCGGAGATCTGGGGTTGATACTGACGTTGGGTGCCATCTGTGTGGAGTTTGCACATTCTGCCCGCGACTGCATGCGTTTCCTCCGAGTGCTCTGGTTCCTCCCACATCCCACAGACAGGCGAGTTTGTAGGTTAATTGGCCCTCTGCAGATTGCCACCAGTGTGCAGGCGGTGGATGCAAAAGTGGGATAACATGGAACTAGTGTGAGCGGGTGATCAATGGTCGGCATGGACTCGGTGGGCTGTTTCCATGCTGTATCGTTCTATTAAAAATATAGCACCTGAGAATGCATTTTAACTCATGTTTCAATTTTGTTAAACTTCAGACCACAAAATAGTTTTGATCCTGCATACCCAGTAAAATAGTAAGATTAAATGAGAACTTACCAGTTTGAAGTTTGATCTTTATTTTATGAGGAGTCGAGTTGAGGGACTACGTGAAGAACCCCGTACAGCCGTTTGTGCGTCAATCTTCAAAGCAACGGTGTGAAATCGCAGCTAATAGTGACTGAAGTATAATGGTAAAATAACAAAGACTAGAACTACCAGATGAAATCTATGAGGGCTATGAGGCACGTAGTCCCTCAACTCGACTTCCTCCTGGTAAGTTCTCGTTTAATCTTACTATTTTACTTCGGAGTCATATGAGTGACCACGGGAAGACTTCAAAGCTCCGTGATTTCATGCCGTGTGAAACGAGTATACACAACCACAGCTGGTTCATTGACAAATGAAGGGAAAACATTCATAATGCATACATCATAACATAGATGTAAAACATGCTGATGCTGTTTAAATGAAACAATAATATTTCCATCTCTCACCCAGATGGAAAATATAATAAGAACATAAATAGAATTAACAAATACTCCTCGTTCAGCAATGGGTCATTACAGATGTTTGGAGATTCATTCGATGGACCATGCTCCAGCCATAACAATGCGACCCAGAAGAACATAAATACCCTTGCTGCTGACGTTGTAGCAGCCCTGGTGGAATGAGATCTGGAAACAGAATCCATTAGTACATAACACAACTCCGTTTTTCTCATCTGGAATGGCCTGAACAATATGTTCTCCCAAATTCTTTGTGACTAACAACATTGCTAGTATACAGAATATATACCCGTGGTACCCTCCTGGCACGCAGGCTAATCATTTATGCGAGTTAACCCCATTTCCTGGGGAGTACTGCGGTCTGGGAACCGCAAATACTTGGGTTTCCCCTGCACCGAGAACCCAGGCTAACCATTTAGGTTAGTTTTAACTCCATGTGCTGGGGACTACTGCAATGTAAAACCGCATATACTTGGGTTTCCCCTGCACCAGGAACCCAGCCTAACCATTTAGGTTAGTTTTAACCCCATGTCCTGGGGACTACTGGGGTCTAGAACCGCATATACATGGGTTTCCCCTCCACCGGGAACCCAGGCTGACCGTTCAGGTCCGTTAAGCCCCATCCCCTAGGGACTACTGCGGTCTGGAACCGCACTATTCTTGGGTATCCCCTCCCCGGGAACCCAACGTGTGGAGTCACTGACCGCGTTATCAGTGACTCCGATCGCGAACCCGACTTTCCCAGCTCTCCGCTCCGCGGTCGGACCAGGGTTTCCCCCCAAAGCCCTAGGCTGGTTCCCTCGTCGGCTATCGCGAACAGCCCGCGAAAACCCTGGAGGTTCCTGCAGGAGACCTAGAACAGGTAAGAAATAGCACTTACCAGACTTACCGTTGGAGGACCTGGGCTGCTCCACAGTCGTCTGCACGAAAGCGTCTGACGCAATAGAAACATAGAAAATAGGTGCAGGAGTAGGCCATTCGGCCCTTTGAGCCTGCACCGCCATTCAATGTGATCATGGCTGATCATCCAACTCAGTATCCCGTACCTGCCTTCTCTCCATACCCCCTGATCCCTTTAGCCACAAGTGCCACATCTAACGGCCTCTTAAATATAGCAATGACGCACGAACGGCTGTACGGTGTTCCTCACGTAGTCACTCACGTGACTCCGAAGTAAAACCTGCCCTCTGAAAGCTGACTGGCTAGATCAAAGTCAAAAATAACCAACAAGAATGGGTAGGCAGCAGTAAATATCCACGCACAGAAACACACCCGTGCACGATGACTGGGAAAGTGGCTGCACTATGGTAAGAGGTGAGATTAGAGAGTTGCTGTGGAGCTTCCAAACACTTCCCAAAGGATTTTTATCAGTGCTGGATATCGTACACTCCGACACTGCCAACAAAAAAAGGTTAAAAATGTACTCATGTTTGCTTTGGCATCTTACTGTGTCTAATGCTGTCTATATGAAAACAGACTTTGGATTTCTTGTAGCAAACTTGCTGTGTAGAAATAAATTGGGTATCCACAGGGACACATTATAGGCTCTACTGTTTCTTTTGCATCTTTACCTAAAGCCCAATGTAAAGGGTGTGTTTTAAATGGAATGTTCTGTACAAGACAGGGCTACACTAAGTATGCGCATACAAGTAAGAAAGGAGGTTGAAGGGGAATCTCAGTTTAAAAAAATCCCTACTATATTGGAATCCTAGTTTAGAATTAAAAATCATAGTGATAAAAGTAAATTCCAATTTCCCTGTCATCCAGCGATCATGGTGCAGATTTGTAGACACCTGAAACGTTGGACAGATGTTGTAATGATTTCTGATGGTGCAGGGAAAACTCTGTATAAACACGAATGTTAAAGATGGACAAATAAAAGTGTTTAACAAACAGAAACCTAACAAAAAACTTTTCTATGAAAATAAAACAGCTTTTCTTTTCACTTAGTTGTCAGTTTTTCAAAGTAATTCTATAATCTCATAAAATGTAGCTTGCAGGCAGAAACCCCACAAGGAATCAGAAAGCATTATTCAAGTGGTCAGGGTTACTTGTGATACACAGTAGGTCAGCATTGCAGTGAAGCAAATCCTACGGTTTTGATGCTTACCGCAACTTTTCTAAAATCATTATTATTTTTACAAAAAAATAAACACAGCCATAGAAAATATTCTAAAATAACCTATTCATAACTAAAACTCTGATCTTGTGCTCTTCCCGTTTGCGGGATCTTTCTACATGCGCAAAAACAGTAGGCTGTAGCACTACAATTTTTCGCCAGGTTACTCACCGTTCTCCTATGCTGTGAGTGCAAGAAGTTTCTTTCAGATTGGTGGTATATTGTAAAAGTTATCGAGGTTTAAAAATCTTAAAATCCCACGCAAGTGCGGATTCCTTCAGTCAGCACCAAGCAGATTGGTCTATTCTCCTGTCAGTCAATTCCACAGCCGAGATGGCGACGCCTCTTCCTGCCCCGCCACTCACAAACTCCTCTCTCCCCTCCTCACAGTAACACAGTGTCTCTCCCTCATCACTCACCCCTCGCCCTCTATGGCAATGGCGGCCACCCCCCGGGTCCGTCGCCGCCATTGTGGTAACTCACCCTCATGGCCTTCTCAGAGAAGATCTTCTCCACCAGCTTATTGAAACTCGTGGTGCCCACCGTGACGAACACCAACTCCATCCCCTCCGCACTGCGGCCCAGTGGCAGTGGCAGCGAGCATGCAGGCCGGAGTGGGCAGAGGGAGAGAGGGCGAGTTGGGGGGCGGGGTGGGCGAGCAGTTTGCGTGGAGTTTGAGTAACCCACACACACACACGATGCAAACTGGTTCAATTGTCAAGTCAACATGATCAAAACCATAGCTAACAATGAATGACATGTGGAGGAAGGAAATGCAGATGCTGCTTTTTATGAATGGATAGAGGGAGGAAGGGAGTGACTGAGTAGGGGAAAGGAGATGGAGGGAGGGGTGAGGGGAGGAGGAGAGGGGAAAGATCCTGGGGAGGTGAGGAGGGAGGAGGGATTGAGGGAGAGGAAGGGGTAGGGAGGAAGAGGGGGGAAGTGGGGGAGGTGAGGAGAGTGGGGGGGATAGAGGGAGAGGAGGGGGAGGGGAGGAGTGGGGGAAGACAAGGAGTGGGGAATAGAGGGAGAGGGGGCAATGGGGGAGGTCAGGAGGGAGAGTGGGGGAATAGGGGAGGTGAGGAGTGGGGGATAGAGGGATAGGGAGGGAAAGGAGTTATGGAGGGAGGGAGGGAATGACTAAGGGTAGGGGAAAGGAGAGGGAGGGATAGCTGAGGGAGGGATTGGGGAAAGGAGGAGGAGAGGCAGGGTGAAGAGGAGGGGGGGAGAGCTGGGGGATGAGGGGAAATGAGCCGTGCCTACACAGTTGGGGCTATGTGTGAGTGGTGCAATATTGCGTTGGGGGGACGGATTGCATTGAGGGAACGGGTGAGTGGTGGAATATTGCATTGGGGAATGGGTTGCATTGGGGGGACCAGGCCTCCCATGTGACAGGGTCCCACTTAGTCTAGTTATTTTTTTAAATGACAACAGACTTCATGAATATATTTTGATGAGCTCTCACAAGTCGTTGCATGGGCAAAATGACCGAACAAGAATGGAAGAATGTAGAAACAAGGAACTGCAGATTCTTGTTTACAAAACAAAGCCACAAAGTGCTGGAGTAACTCAACTGGTCAGGCAGCTTCTCTGGAGAATATTGCTAGGTGATATTTCAGGTCGGGGCTCTTCTTTATACTGAGGCTAGAATGGAAACTATTAACACAACATCCAGTAGGTTTTCAGTGAAATAATTTTAGTCTGAATGTGAAATCACGTTTAAGATTTATTTTTACTTGCTGTAATTGATTGCAGCAGTATGCAGCACTCCTTTCAACTGGAACACCAATCACATGGCGATTTTTAAGTGCCAGTGATAAATGAATACTTAATATTCACAAGGATGAATTTGTGAGAGACTTTTTGTATTTTCTAGCGTTATTTTTGCCCTAATCCTAGCACGTGACATTAACAGAATTATGTTGCAGCATTTTTAAAGTACTTACAATACTTCAAATAGATATTAACAAAATTGATCAAGGCAGAGCAAACCATCTCAGCAAATGATGGTGGCGAACCACTCACTTCAAGTATTATTTTTCAAAATAAAAGTAATGTGCTATTGATTTGAGGAAGAAGCCAGTGTGTTGCCAACTCTTACACCAAACATGGGCAGGTGGGACTAGTGTAAATGGGACATGTTAGTCGGTGTGGGCAAGTTGGACTGCAGGGCCTGTTTCCACACTATATTACTCTATGATCAGCCAGGGAGGCAACCCTTATGTAGTAAAGTCAGCACTCAGCTAATCGCTGCAATGTGCGCATTCTCACGTGTGTTTAAATCACCACCACACCTCACCTGCCAACAGTCCTAAATAATACTAATGCTGCTGAAATGAGGCAAACTCAGATTCTCAATGAATAAGACAAACCAATTCCACCCCATCCCCCGGTAACATTCCCAAGTATTTTGTCCTGCTGGCCCTTTGGTAAATGGCTGGATCGTCCCGTGGAGAAATTGAATTAGCAGTGGTCTTGACAACCTGTTCTCAGGTTTTGTACAACAATGACAGCATAATTCATGGCCTTTCTAGCCTCTCTTAAAGCAGTCCAATTAATCCCACTCCCCTGACTCCTCCCCGGTAACTCTTCAACTACAATGGCACGATTGAAACTCACATTTCTATATCATTAGCCTAAGCCTCTGCATTACTAGTGATGTAACAGTTTCTGCATCCTAGCCTCTCAATGGTTCACATAAACCATGTTAAACCAACACACCATCAACCTAGACACTTTGTGCAAAGTGAAAGATATGGATAGTCCTAAAGGTGAATGCAGAGAATTGCAGACAAACCCCCCACATTGCAGATACATATCTTCTCCCTTTGGCCCCCTGCATCAAGGCACAACAGGTCACAAGCTGCCTTGGTGCATCAGGGATCAGAGTCAGATGAAAGAATGTTACATTAATGTTAAATTATACATCCAATATAAATACAGTTTTAGCAATAAAACTATTTTTTCAGTTCTCTTAATCTAACCTTATCAAGTTATCATTATTAAAAATCAATAATTTAAAAGGTTGCATTTTAAAATGCTGCAGAATTACACTGGCTCAACACACATGCTGGGTCATCAATATTCAAATGAATTTGAACAGAAGCTCATGGTGGGAGGGGAATGTAAAAACTGGAGCTGTCCTTTGTACAGAAATGAGACGCTATTCTTTGTTCAGGTATATAACCAGGATCCGCTGTTGGTATGGGTACATTATTGTCACATTAACCGGACACAGTGAGAAAGCTTTGTTTGTATGCTGTCCAGTCAAATCATACTATACATAAGTACAAACAAGCCACACACAATACCAGAGTGTTACAGCAATACCTGTATAATGTTACAGCTACAGAGAAAGTACAATTTTTTTAAAAAGTGCAAGGGCCATAATGAGGTAGGTTGGGAGATGACACAATTTGGCACAATTTAAAATAATTCCAGCAGCATTTTGATGAGGAAAAAGTTGAGAAGACCAGGAAATGTAATCAAATATCAGAATCAAATGATGTTCAGACTGATTCCCAAGTGTGGATGTGTGAGTGATACATTCCACGTGTAGTGCTGACACAGTACTGAGAGGAAGATAAACAAAAATGCCTGAGGCTTGTTGGGGAGAGATACATCAGATTTAAGTTAAAATGATTTTGTCATCTCAAGCAAGACTGAATCCAAGCAGTGGGTTGTACAAGTGTTTGATTTTCAATAGGGAGCAGATTACATAACACGTGGGGATTCAGAAGGGACAGATATTGGAAGCTGATTGTGCATATAGTGAGGTGTCAGAAACTTCCCCTGGTCTCTGTGTAATTGTGGCCTACACAGATCCATTTTTAATTGGTCATCTTAAGATAGCACAAAATCATGAAATGGTACCAAGGGCTGTATATTATTTGTTTTGGTGAGGATGGGGAGGGGTGGGGGGTGGGGGGAGGTGGTAGAAGAAGGATTTAAATGTTCTAGAGTCACATTTGTCCATCTGCTTACCTGTGGCATTAGTGTAAAGCAACAACTTGAACCTATATTTAAGCAAAAGCATTTAAATATAAATTGATGAAATTGTGCATTATTTATATCTGATTAAGATCTGGGATATTCTGTGTGGGTTGGTAGTTGAAATA
Organism: Raja brachyura; assembly: GCA_963514005.1. The sequence continues at coordinate 26,663,600 of OY740803.1, forward strand.
AACACAGTCTGAACTTTCAAAGAGGAATTGTCTTTATGCCAGTGAAAGAGAAATGTGAAGGACCACGGGAAAGACCAAGGGAACTGAACGGTGTTTTTACGGATCCTGCACAAACACAATAAACTAAATGACCACCTTCTGTGCAGATTAGTTCAATGTCTCTGATACTTTTCTAATTGAATTGGGACTTACAGTCAAGAGGAAGTGTTGAATAGTGATTAAGTTTGAAGAGGAGAGTTCCCACTGGTCTTTCTTAATGGTTTCATTAGATTTCCAAAATAAACTCCACAATTCCTAATATGTCATGGATTATCTGCTAAGCTCAATTCCTTGTTTCAGTCTCCCAATACAAGTGATTATTACATTATTGAATGAGAGCATATACAAAGAAATTCATTACAGCTGGTCAATAGATTGTTGTTTGAACTGATGATGATTTATCGTACAATAACAGAAATGTACAATGGTTGGTTTTCTTTTACAAGCTGAAACATTGCTTTCAAAGTTAAATATTAGAGAAGATTGTACCGCATCCATGCTTCAAGATACGAGGGCCAGGGGTTCAAAGTAAAGAGCATGTGTCAATCTCACATGAGGAACCATTCGGTTAGTGACTGACTAAGCTATAAATCTTAACATCTAGCAAATGGAGAGATTAAAATACCTTCACAAACATTTAATGATGAACACACCTCACCGTGGTATGTCTGAGATCTTCTCCTAGAAGCAATTCCCAGCAGTGAAATGCTCCGTGGAAAGGCTATATTATTTGTTCAGGTCTACATGAATTAATTTGTGTTCTATAGTAAGTTTGCAAAGCAAAATTCAGTGGATTAATACTAAATAATCAACTGTGTAATGTTGTGTTATGATGAAGGACTGAATTTAGTCTTAAAAAAAGTGGAAAGAATTTGATGTTCTAAAGAGTTATCCCACTCTCCTGTGGTTTAATTGGTTATAGAAGTGAATCAGTTTCCTCTAAGGACAAGAGCTTCACTGCTTAAATAACTACATTTTACAGTGTTAACTGAAATAAAACTGGGAGCAATGGACTGCAGATTTGTGTATTTAAACTCCACAACTATCCCATCATCTGGTAAATTGGTGAATGAAGGGCAGGACCTATTTTTCTATGTTTCTATGACAAGGTGGAAGAAAACGTCACATGAAGGGAATGGATTTAAAAGGTTTTTGTTCTGAATACAAAGGGTCTTGAGTAGATTGAAGATTGATGGTTATGATATTGGATGACTCATCTGGAGTTTGGACGTAATCTAAAATACATGTTCAAATCCCACCTTGACAACCATGGAATTTAAAGTCAATTCATTAAGTATTCCGAAATAAAAATACTTGTATCAATTCTGGTAATCATTAAAATGCTGGGTTGTTATAAAATTCCATCTGATCTACTCATACCCATCAATTTCATATTCATTGCGATAGCACTGGAGGCAGGTAGCTGATCATGGTATGAAGTGCAAGCTCATCTCCAAGGGCAGTGAAATCTGACCTCAGCAGCAACATCCTTGCACCATGAATCACTTTTTTGTAAATGGCAGGATTGGATCAATAAATAACAAACTGGGTAAACTAAAATATAAAAATCAATCGTCAATGATAGAATTGACCAATGCAGTATTAGTGCCTTTCAGTTCCTGCTCTCATTGTAAACTCTGCTTCCTCTGATAACCCTTATTTTGTAGAGATAAGTGTCTTCGAACCTTTGATATTTTAGTTCTCTTATGGATGAATAGCACCATGGAGGAATCATTGTCTTTGAGAAACTTTCTCTTGGCTGTGATATTTGGCAGGTTTTAGAGTCCATGCCGACCAAGATTCCCCCAATTAAGCTAGCCTCATTTGTTTACGTTTGCCCTCTAAACCTTTCCAATCCATGTCGTCTCCTATCCATATGTCTTTTAAATGTTATTATTGTACCTGCATCACCGACCTCCTCTGGCACCTTGCTGAGATACCTATGTGAAAAAGATGCCCCTCGGGTTCCTCTTAAAACTTTCCCCTCTCGCTTTAAACCCACACCCTTTCATTCTTGATCCCCCTACCTTGGGAAAAAGACTGTGTGCATTCACCCTCTCTATTCCTCTCATGAACTTGTACACCACTTTAAGATCACCCCTCATCCTCCTACACTCCATGGAACAAAGTCCGAGCCTTCCTAAACTCTCTCTATGGCTCAGGCCCATGAGTCCTGACAACATCCTCGAAAACCTTCTCTGCACATCCAGCTTAATGACATCATTCCTGTATCAAGTTGACCAAAACTCAACACAATGCTCCAAGTGTGACCTTACCAATGTACTGTGATGCCATGAACAGAATAATGAATAATGAAGCTATTGTATCTCCACAGCCGCTTTGTGTTTCATACAATTAGAAAGAAGCAGAGCACAGTGTCGTAACATTAGCCCCCTGTTTAGACTGCAATGTTCAACAGAGCCGAGTGAATAATTGATGAGCAAGTGAATAAATAGAGGTGGCACAAGGTGGGGACTCCAGTCGTAAGTCATGATCCTCTCTTTGTCCGCACAGTCGATATCCTCTTCACAATAACATCTGCAGGCAATGCTCTGTCCTGTGTAGATGATTGGGAGAGGGTGTAACAACCAACCTGACCTGCTTGGACCACTTAGGATACATACAATTCTAAAGTAGCTCTTGTACTAACTCATCAAAATAATAGGGTATTAGCAAGCTTGAACTTTCAATTAGCTTCCTTTCTACATGTAGTTATTCTTTTTATATTCATAGTAACTGTAGGAACTAACAGGTCTGATTAGTCTCTTTGAATGCGTCAGATATATTCTCTCAGATTTGCTCAAGCTAATTAACCACTTCTGAGGATAAGCAGAGCTCCTTGGATTTGATTACCATATCTAAGTTCATGAGGCAGAGCTCTCCTCGTATGTGAATGAACACATTACACAGCTAATTTCTGTTTCAGTTGCACAATATGGCATCGCTTAACTGCATTAAAACGAAACTAGTAGTCATCACCATGTTGTGCTAACCTAGACATAATTTTGAATGCCGCTATCATTTAAAATGTGTTACAGATCATTAATAAATTAAAAGAGGCCATTGATAAATTAAAATGTTTAGTAACACTGCTAGATTTTGCATGATGGCACGCTGACGCGGTACGTTGCTGTTTCAACCTATTCTAGCTGAGGTTTCAGCTGCCAGGTCAACCACAAACAAAGCACCGCCCAGCCGACAAGAGGCAGGGACAAACGCCAGTACATCGGACAGCTCCAGCCACTTCCAGATGTTGCAGTCTGCACAAAGCTGCTGGGGTGTAAAGGGCCTGTCCTACCAGCATCTGACTCCATGCGATGAGCATGATCAAACTAGAAGCGGGGGCCGCGCGGAGGTCGGGTGATCCCCTGCACAGGGCCGTTCCCACCAGCATGCGCCTGCATGAAGCAAGCGCGACCAAACCGGCAGCAGGGGCCGCGCGGAGGTCGGGTGAGTGCCGCAACGCGGCGCAAAGTGAGGCGAACTTGGAGCGAAGTCTTAAGGTAAGTTTGCCAGGACAGAGAGGGGCACACAGAGAGGGGCACAGAGGCACACACAGGGCCACGGAGCCACACACATAGAGGGTCACGGAGGCACCTACAGATAGGTTCACGGAGGCACGATGTCGACGCGGTGTGTAATGCGTCGAAGCGACTGCAAGCCGACAAGCCGTTGCCGCGCGGAATTTTTGAACATAGTCAGTTTTTCGGAGCCTCGCGCGATGTCGGGACGAACTCCGCACAATTCCGCACGGCTCCGGCGATCGAAGTGGGACCGGCCCTGCGACGCCAGACGGCTCAAGCGACCACGTTAGGTCGCGCTCATCGCATGGAGTTGCATGCTTGTAGGACGGGTCCTTAAGCCTCCTCCCTGATCAGCCCCAAGCTCTCAGTCCCTGGATCAATCGCAGCTGCCTTCCCCCTCACACATCAGGCACGACTCAAGCAAACCAGAACGTCAGTACAATCATCAGCATTTTTGATGTCTTACATGTTCAGAATTTTCCTCCAGCATGAACAGTTATTAACAATATCAATTTTAATCTTTAGCCACGTGCAGTTTGTTGTTTAGAATGGCTTGGGAGATGTCGGACATTATTTCGTATGGCTTCAAGAACAGGTCCCAGTGAACACCGCTATTCATCAAGTGAAACCACCACGGGTTTTGTTTTGTCCTAAACAGTTTTTAAATCCAATTTGCTAACATTCCTCTAATTCCATGCCCATTAATCTCCTCCAATACTCTGCTGTTAGTGCTGCATCAAAGGCTGTCAGAAAGCTCACACTCACCCATCCATCCTGTTTGTCACCTCCTTAAAGAACTCTCTCAGGTTTGTCAAGCACAATCTTCCTGTCTAACCCCAAGCTGGCTGCATCTAATTATTTTCTGTTCAGCACATTTGAGTTTGAACTGTGAATGTGTTGCTTGGGATGCGACTAATGGTAGAACCAAAAAACAATCGTGTCGACATATCAGAGTGTGTCTCTGATACTTTATTCATTGCCATTGTTCACACTTGTACAACGAGAGCAATGCTTTGGTCAATGGAGTGAGTTGGCGAATCTCCAAATGTGGAGGATGGAATCTCAGCCCGATATCAGACCCATTTACTTGTGGCAGACAAACAGCAGGTTGCCATGACTCAGCAGCTGAGCAAAATCAGTAAGGCTCTATCAAAAGAATACATGCTCTCTTTATAAAAGGTTCAATCCTATTAAGGTATTAAGGATTAAAGCACATTCTTGAATGCATCCAACAGATTGAACCATTAAGTGACAATCTCTTACATTAAATGCACTGTGCAGGGCTATAATTTATCCTTCACACTTGAGATGGAGAATCATTTTACTCATTACTGAATGATTATAGGAAGACAGTATTTTTCTGTTAATTGAAGTTCACAAAATTGAACTTTGCATTTAAGCATAAAAAGTTTTGAATTATTTAGATGCTAACCTGCTGTCAAACAGACAATTCAGACAAATAGACTAAACAATTCAGTCTAACATCGGAGATGGGGCACATTGTGTTTGTCTACAGCATGGGAGTAAAATTTAAGTTGGCGGTCAGTGTATTTAAGGGCATGAATCATTTTAAAGTTTGACTTCATAAGTGAAACAATTTCAGCTTAGCTTAATGTCTATGTTAAATTTGTATTATAATATGTAAATAATTCAATTTGTTTTACCCAAGTTAGTGTTGGCAAATAAATTGCTAATTATGAGAATGAATTAATTTGCAATGTTTAATCCTAGTGTTTGTGTTTCATTCCTGAACTGCCACTGCCAACGTCTGGAACCTGAAGACCTAGACTTGTTTCACGATGCGTACCCTTTACAGCCAAATTAAACAGCCTCACATCTTTAGGCATGTAAATCACCTCCGGAGTTGGCTCAATTTTTTAGATAATATACTTCATTGATCACTCGTGTAATTTACAAACAACCATGCTATTGGTTTAGGCAGGAACTGCAGATGCTGGTTTAAACCGAAGATAGACACAAAAAGCTGGAGTAGCTCAACGGGTCAGGCAGCATCACTGGAGAAAAGGAATAGGTGACTGAAGAAGTCCCTCGATCAGAAACATCACCTATTCCTTTTCTTCAGAGATGCTGCCTGACCCGCCGAGTTACTCCGGCTTTTTGTGTCTATGCTATTGTTTTCCCCGAGTCACCACCTCAGTTGTAAATTGGAAGCTTGTTGTAAACAGTGGTCACAATGTCATAAATTATAAAGAACTGATAAATGGCAAGCTCTCATCATAATATCATTCAATCTAAAAATTCAGGAAATTATTGATGACATTAGATAGACACAAAAAGCTGGAGTAACTCAACACGTCAGAAAACATCTCTGGAGAAAAGGAATAAGTGATGTTTTGGGTCGAGATCCTTCTTCAGACTGAGAGCCAGGGGAAAAGGAAATGCGAGATATAAATGGTGATATGGAGGGATATACAGTAGAAAAATGAATGAAAGATATGCAAAAAAGTAACAATGATAAAGGAAACATGCCATTGTTAGCTATGGGATAGGTGAAAATGAGTTACAGACAATGAGACTCAACAAGATGACTGAAGCTAATTCAACACTTGGGTGGGGAGGGACATCTGCAGTTCTTTCCCACACATTATTGATAACATTAGTTGTATCAAGTATAAAGAAGCTGGGAAAGTACAAAGGATGACTATTTTACTTCGGAGTCACGTGAGTGACTACGTGAAGAACCCCGTACAGCCGTTCGTGCGTCATTACGTCAGACGTTTTTCGTGCAGGCGACTGTGGAGCAGCTCAGCTCCTCCATGGTAAGTCTAAAAAAGTTGCAGGTAAGTGTTATTTTTTCTTACCTGTTCTAGGTCTCCTGCAGGAACCTCCGGGGTTTTTGCAGTGGATGTTCGCGATGACCGACGAGGGAACCAGCCTAGGGCTTTGGGGGGGGAAACCCTGGTCCGACCGCGGAAGCGGAGAGCTGGGAAAGTCGGGTTCGCGATCGGAGTCACTGATAACGCGGTCAGTGACTCCACAGGTTGGGTTCCCGGGTAGGGGAAACCCGAGAATAGTGCGGTTTTAGACCGCAGTAGTCCCTAGGGGATGGGGCTTAACGGACCTGAACGGTCTGCCTGGGTTCCCGGTGGAGGGGAAACTCAAGCATATGCGGTTCTAGACCGCAGTAGTCCCCAGGACATGGGGTTAAAATTAATTTAAATGGTTAAACTGGGTTCCCGGTGCAGGGGAAACCCAGGTATATGTGTGGTTCCCAGACCACAGTAGTCCCCAGCGCATGGGGTTAAGACAAACCTAAATGGTTAGGCTGGGTTCCCGGTGCAGGGGAAACCCAGGTATATGTGTGGTTCTCAGACCACAGTAGTCCCCAGGTAATGGGGTTAATTCACATAAATCATTAGCCTGCGTGCCAGGAGGGTACCGTGGGTATATATTTATATATATATATTATATTTATATGGATTCCTGGTGAGGGGAAATTCACCTATGGGGTTCCCAAACTACAATAATCCCCAGGATATGGGGACAACTGACAAAATAGTCAGTACAATTGGGAAAGTTGGGAGATTTCACCTCTGGGAATTAATTTAGAGAGCAGCACTTTTGGGAAGGGCTGCTTCATGGGAATGTCAAGTTATGGCAGTGCCAGCCTATGGGAAAGGCTGTGTCAGCAGTATCTTTGTTTAGGACTGCTAATGGGGATGCCAAGCTATGGTAGGCTAGCCTGATGGAGAGGCTGTGCCAGCAGTGCCTTTGCTCAGGACTGCTCATGGGGATGCCAAGCTATGGCAGGCAAGCCTATTGGAGAGGCTGTGCCAGCAGCACCTTTGATCAGGGCTGCTTATGGGGATACCAAACTATGGCAGGCTAGCCTATTGCAGAGGCGGTGCCAGCAGTACCTTTGCTCAGGACTGCTCTAAGGGAATGCCAAGTTATGGTAGGCTAGCCTATTGGAGAGGTTATGCCAGCAGCACCTTTGCTCAGGGCTGCTTGATGAGAATGCCAAATCTATGGCAAATACTGGGCTATGGGAAAGTCCGGGCCAGCAGCTACTTTGTTCGGGGCTGCTTCATGGGCACCAGGGGTACCTTGTTAGGGCTGCTTTATGGGAATAGCAGTTTAGTAGGGTATTCCCTTTCACAGTGATCATGGGGGATGAGGAGGCATTGTTAGGTTAAGGCAATATAACAGAATGATGACAAAAGTATTCAAAGTAAACTATACACAGTTTTAAAAGCGCTTGTGCTAAAATCCGCTGTCTAGTCTCAAACTATATTTGAGAAATTGGGCTCCTCTATCCAGTTAGATTAAGTCCTATCAAATAGATTTGTAGGATGTTGGGATTTACTTTTAGGTATTCAATTGGCCATGATGCCGGCCTGGGCAACAGATTGCAGTCAATAAGACTTTGGTAACAGTTGTTGGTATAAAACAGTTATAGTCGTTGGATTAATTGTTAAGTGCATAGATGCAATTCAGGTGTGTAAGTACCTGCAACAGTTATTTTGTTAAATGGTTAATTAGTAAGTGCCATCTAGGTCATTGTTAACGCCAGCTGAAATTAATAATGTCACGATGATGGACAAACAGTGTTCATTACTGCTCTAGTAGTTGTTAGGTAAACCTTTTATTCTATTGCAAATTGGTGCTAATGGCCTAAATGGGAAATGGTGTCAGCAGGGCTTTGTAGCAGGCCTGCTTTATGGCTCCCTCATGTAAGAGGTGAGCATGTGGGATTGGTATAGTTTAACGCCGAGTCTGAGGGTATAGCCATAGAGCATGCCCAAGAGATCGGGGCATGTGCCAGAGGTCTAGGCCTGGCAAGAAAGTTACCATCCCAAACACAATATGCAGTGAACACCGCTTTCAGGGGATATTACAGTTGGCTGCCGAATCTTCTATTCAGGTAAGACTTTTCCATAGGAGTAACCTGGAGGGCGAAGCACAAGCTATTGGAACAAGCAAGGTTTCATAGTTTTGGCAACAATGCATCCCATGTCTTTTTTGGCAGTAGCGGTTCACTGAAGTTGCTGGCAGCATGAAACCTGGCCAGAGGTTCCATGCACTGGACTTGTGCTACTCTACAATTAAGGGACCACTTGCAGTTTGGTAGGTGTATACTTAGTTATACAGTACAAATGATTGAGACATTATCAGCTACTTTGAACGGTAAATGTAAAATGTACAATATTGGTTTTCAAGCAGATTAGAGTGGACAGGTTCAGTATAAGGACCATGATTGTCTTGCTAGACTGGCTCGGAAATCGGGCCACAGTTGCTATTTAAGGTAGTTACCAAGTAGCTGAAAGATCATCTCGAGTTTGGAGATGGAACAGATTTGCATGACTTGCCCAAAAAGTTATGTTATTAGTATCAACTATTTATAGACTCTACGGGCATTGTATGGGCTATAGAGTGATTGGACAAATAAGCATATTGTCATGCTCATGTTCAGGTTGATGCATTGTGATGATGGCATATGTTAGTCACGAGGGTGTAATCGGTTAAAGAATCACTGGAATGGTTACATAGTTTTGTTGCCACAGGAGAATCATCAAGTGTGGGTCATGGCAACACAGAGTTGGTGTTGAATTGCACTGTATTATGAAATTCTGGTTCAATGGAACACCTAATATGAATATATGTATATGTGTATACATATGTATGTTGGTTTCATGTTTATTTCACTGGTTGCAAAATATTTGGCATAGCAGTGGTGAAAGATACATTCTCGCCAAAAGGAGCAGGAGGGTCTTTTATGGCTACCTCCATTTTGTCTCATCAATCAAGGTTTCAAATAAAGTCATTAAGAGGCTTTAAGTTCCTATTGTGTGATTATGCAAATTGATTCCCGATTTGTTGCAAATAATTATATAACCTTTTTGGTTATTTTAAACTTGAATTTGCTTGTTCAGCCTGAGGTTTCGGAAATCAGATGTTGCATGATAAACTCAAAGTTATGTTCTGCAGGTCTAACAAACTGCCTAAGGTTTGGGTTGTTACATCTATCCTTCTATGTGTTCAAAGTGTTTGCATAGCACCAAACGGCTGAATTTCTTTTCCAGGAGATGAAAGAGTTTGTTATGCTTATGTTCCATGGAAAATGGTATTGATTGCTAATGTTTCAAGTTCATGCTTAATGATTGTCTGTTACTTATGGAGTTATACGGCCATTAATTGGCTCGATGAGCTTCCTCATTGAATTGGCTGTAGCAAACGAGACTCACTCTGTCGGGTCCACACCGGTTATCAAGGGGTAGGATATCTTCAACATGGGTCCCAGGACCAGTATAATGCCATATGCGATGTTGATATTTGTGAACACTATTTCACCAGGAGGCAGCAACTATATCCTTAAATTTGGCTGGATTAGGTAGTTATCCTTCTGGCTCTGGTTTAGTGCAGCAGGTTCAGTCGCTAAATAATTGTGATGGTACAGGATGATAATGTCTGTAAATTATAATATATAATATGTTATAAAGACTTGAGCAGACCAGAAGGGGGTCAGGTCTCAAAATAGTCACAGGCATACCAGGGGACCTTTGATAAGGTAAGCACACATGTATACAACCATATGTCAAGGTCATCAAGAACCTTGGAGTTCTGGACTAGCAATGTTGTTAGTCACAAAGAATTTGGGAGAACGTATTGTTCATGGCATTCCAGATGAGGAAAACGGAGTTATGTTATGTACTAATGGATTCTGTTTCCAGATCTCATTCCACCAGGGCTGCTACAACATCAGCAGCAAGGGTATTTATGTTCCGCTGGGTCGCATTGTTGCGGCTGGAGTATGGTCCATCGAATGAATCTCCAAACATCTGTAATGACCCATTGGTGCACCAGGAGTATTGTTAACTCTATTTATGTTCTGGTTATATGTTCCATCTGGGTGAGAGATGGAAATATTATTGTTTCATTTAAACAGCATCAGCATGTTTTACATCTATGTTATGACTGTATGCATTATGAATGTTTTCCCTTCATTTGTCAATGAAGCAGCTGTGGTTGTGTATACTCGTTTCACACGGCATGAAATCACAGAGCTTTGAAGTCTTCACGTAGTCACTCACGTGACTCCGAAGTAAAATAGTAAGATTAAACAAGAACTTACCAGTTTGAAGTTTGATCTTTATTTTATGAGGAGTCGAGTTGAGGGACTACGTGCCCTCCGCTCCCAGCCCTCATAGATTTCATCTGGTAGTTCTAGTCTTTATCTTATATTATACTTCAGTTATTATTTGCTGTGATTTCACACCGTTGCTTTGAAGATTGACGCACGAACGGCTGTACGGGGTTCTTCACGTAGTCCCTCAACTCGACTCCTCATAAAATAAAGATCAAACTTCAAACTGGTAAGTTCTTGTTTAATCTTACTATTATGATTGGTAGAGGCTGTTTTAAGCATGTTGCAACTACTTCTCAACTTCCAGAATAGCAATAGCAAGACTTGGATGAATTCATGAGGAGTCACACTGGATGCACCATTACCGAGCAGGTTTGTGCACCATCCATATGCCAATTAAAGGATCACAACATCACTTTTGTGATGCCGACTTATCCTGATACTCACAGTCCTGGCCATTGTTTCTTCAGCCTTGAACATCTGAAGCATATTTTGTATGTATAACATTGTTTAGTCTTTCATGGTGAAACATTATGTTTAAAGAGAGCAGTTCAATATATGATCAATACACTGTTCACTTAACAGTAGAATGAAGGCTTGGAGACGTAAAGTAAAAAAAACAAGATAAGTGAAAGGTTACTTTCCAGGAAGTATTTCCATTAAAATAAATGACAGAAGTTATTTGCTTATCTGCACAAACAGCAGCTCCCGATGTCCAGAACTGGTAAACATGTCCCTGGTCTCCCACCGTTGTAAAATTTGCACAAAGCCTGGAGAGTGGTTGAATCCAAAATCTATAAATGATTCCTGACGTAGAACCTCTTTCCAAGTATTTACTTTCCCAGTTCGTTAGTGCCATAAGCAGGTTTAATTAATAGACACCATAATAATAATTGCTCCAATTAAGTTTACAATTCAGCAACAGATCCTGTAAAAATGTCATTCACTTGAACCAATACAATTTTCTTTGTCTTTATCCCCAACAACATTTGATGCTCTGCAACGTATGATGTTAAACTGATTGATGGACTGTCCAAAGCAGTTTAGTTTGTGATATATCATCACACACAGTAACACATTTTGTTATATTACTGGCTTCAACAGGTGACGAGCCATCAGGATTAATAACGGGGATAGATCCATAACCCATCCACGTTATCTGCCTGATAACCTCTCCTCCAATCTCCCACTAAACACTGCCATCTCCCAACCTTCTAACCCTCTGTCCGTAGTCAAAGTCACTGAGACAATTTTAAATCTCCAGAACCAATAATTGTCCCATTTCTGCCAACAGCTATCTCTCAAAGAAAAGTGGACACAATATTAAAAAGTAGAATAACCAGAAGAATTTATTTCCTCAAAAAGCAATAGAAAACACATTTGTCTAGAAATCCAATTTCATAGCATTTTCTTTCAGTGTTATGTCTATGTGATTGAAAATTGATCTGTCCAGGAGTGAAAATTAAGGGTCACTTTGTGTCGTTCAGCAAGTGCAGCTGGTGCTCTGGACAGGCGACCACTCTGTGGCCCCGATGGGAATCCCACATCTGGCAACGATGGATAACATCATTCCCACACAACACTGACTGTAGAAAGGTTAGAATAATTTGCTTCAGAAGTGACCAATGCATGGCACTCCAGGAATAACAAAGCAGCACAGGATTGGGGTCCTGTAGGTTTGCTGCCTCACACACCCGGGTTCGATCCTGACTATGGGTGCTGTCTGTGCAGAGTGTGTACGTTCTCCTTGTGACCGTATGAGTTATCTTCGGGTGCTCCAGTTTCCAAAGATGTGCAGGTTTGTAGGTTAATTGGCTTCTATAAATTTTCCCTTGTGTATAGGATAGCTTCACGCCAATCATAACTCAGTGATCCAGGAGCCAAACAATCAATATTACAGAATGGTTAGAGAGCAAAATGTTGGAGTTTTACTGTATTTTGCACTGTTATGCCTTTTAATGTTGTCTCAAAATAATTAGTAAAATCTTTCAGAGAATTAAGTTCAGAGGCAATAAATAATCATGCGGCATGGGAACAGGCCCTTCAACCCATCTTGCTCACACTCACCAAATTAGCAATACTGGATTAGTCTCAGTTGCCCCTCATCAATCTGAGCCCTACTTATCTGTCCAAACTTCTTTTTAAAGTAGTTTTTCTTAAAATGGTTAAATCTATGCAAGTTTTTAGAAACGTAGAAACATAGAAAAATAGGTGCAGGAGTAGGCCATTCAGCCCTTCAAGCCAGCACCACCATTCAATATGATCATGGCTGATCATCTAAAATCTGTAGCCTGATCCTGCTTTTTCCCCATATCTCTTCATTCCTCCAGCCCCAAGAACTAAATCTAACTCTCTCTTGAAAACATCCAATGAATTGGCCTCCATTGCCTTCTGTGGCAGAGAATTCCACAGATTCATAACTCTCTGGATGAAGAAGTTTCTCCTCATCTCATTCTTAAATGGCCTACCCTTTATTCTTAAACTGTGTCCCCCGGTTCTGGACTCCCCCAACATTGGGAAGATTTTTCTTAACATCTAGCCTGTCCAATCCTTTAAGAATTTAATATGTTTCTATAAGATCTCATCCATCTAAATTCCAGTGAATACCAGCTCAGTTGACACATTCTTTCATCATATGTCAGTCCCGCCTTACCGGGAATTAACCTGGTGAACCTACGCTGCACTCCCTCAATAGTAATAATGTCCTTCCTCAAATTAGGAGACCAAATTTGCACACAATACTCCAGATGCCATCTCACCAGGGCCCTGTACAACTGCACTAGGACTTCCTTGCTCCTAAACTCAAATCCTCTCGCAATGAAGGCTAACATGCCATTAGCTTTCTTCACTGCCTGGTGTACCTGCATGCTTACTTTCAGCGACTGATGTACAAACACACCCAAGTCTCGTTGCACCTCCCCTTTTCCTATTCTGACACCATTCAGATAATAATCTGCCTTCCTGTTCTTGTCACCAAAGTGGATAACCTCACATTTATCCACATTATACTGCAACTGCCATGCATCTGCCCACTCACACAACCTATCCAAGTTACCCTGCAGCCTCATAACATCCTCATCGCGGCTCACACTGCCACCCAGCTTTATGTCATCTGCAAACTTGGAGATGTCACATTTAATTCCCTCATCTAAATCGTTAATATATATTGTAAATAACTGGGGGTCTCAGCACCGAGCCTTGCGACACCCCACTAGTCACTCTCTGCCATTCTGAAAAGGACCCGTTAATTCCTACTCTTTGCTTCCTCACTGCCAACCAGTTCTCTATCCATGTCAATACCCTACCCCCAATACCATGTGCTCTAATTTTGCACACTAATCTCTTGTCAAAGGCTTTTTGAAAGTCCAGATACACCACATCCATTGGCTCTCCCTTATCCATTCTACTTGTTACATCCAGAATATTAGTCAAGCATGATTTCCCCTTCATAAATCCATGCTGACTTTGACTGATCCTGTCACTGCTTTCCAAATGCGTTGCTATAACATATTTAAAAATCGGCTCAAGCATCTTCGCCACTACTGATGTAAGGCTAATTGGTCAATAATTCCCTGTTTTCTCTCTCCCTCTTTTCTTAAAAAAATTAGTTCAATTGGCTACCCTGCAGTCCACAGGAACTGATCCAGAGTCGAGAGAACATTGGAAAATGATCACCAATGCATCTGCGATTTCTAGGGCCACCTCCTTGAGTTTTGATATGCGGTATTCAGATGTAGGGAGATGTCTGGAACAGATTTTCATAACTACATGACAAGAGGAAAGTGTTTCAATGTTAAGAAAGAAAAGAATACAAAACACCTTGAAAATTTTTAACATCATTGGCTTTTGACAGTTTTGTGAGTTCCTTGCTTCTCATTTCTTGGCTTTTCTCAGCCGTCACTGAACAGCTTTTGTACACATGTTGGCAGGAAAGTTAGTTCGTACTAAACTAATTTAAAGGATAAAAGAGGCTGGCTCACTTCTACATTGGCCAATTCCCCCATTTCAGTAAATATATTCATTGAGAAATGTAGAGGACAAAAGTACAGTAATAATAATAGTCACCCTTCTTATTCCCACACAGAGCTTTCTGTCCTGGACCTCACCCATTGTAAGAGTGAGGCCAAATGCAAATTGGAGGAACTGCACTTCATATTTTGCTTGAGCAGTTTACAACCCAGCGGCATGAATATTGACCTCTCACTTCATGTGACCCTTGCATTTCCTCTCTCTCCATCCTTCCCTGACCTTAGTCCTCTTTGCTAATTTCAACTTTATATTCCTTCGTTATCACCTCATCCCCAGCCAACAAGGGATTATTGTGCGCTCCACCTTTCCTGAGTCATCGATGCAGGCTCTGCTTTGCTCTGTGGCATCTCATGTCCCCTTCCCTGACTCTTAGTGTGATGAAGGGCCTTGAGCCGGAACGTCACCTATTCCTTTCCTTCTCAGATAGAAACATAGAAACACAGAAAATAGGTGCAGGGGGAGTAGGCCATTCGGCCCTTCGAGCCTCCACCACCATTCAATATGATCATGGCTGATCATCCAACTCAGTATCCTGTACCTGCCTTCTCTCCATACCCCCTGATCCCCTTAGCCACAAGGGGCCACATCTAACTCCCTCTTAAATATAGCCCATGAACAGGCCTCAACTACCTTCTGTGGCAGAGAATTCCACAAATTCACCACTCTCTGTGTGAAAAATGTTTTTCTCATCTCGGTCCTAAAAGACTACCCCTTATTTTTAAACTGTGACCCCTTGTTCTGGACTTCCCCAACATGAGGAACAATCTTCCTGCGTCTAGCCTGTCCAACCCCTTAAGAATTTTGTAAGTTTCTATAAGATCCCCCCTCAATCTTCTAAATTCTAGTGAGTACAAGCCAAGCCTATCCAGTCTTTCTTCATATGAAAGTCCTGTCATCCCAGGAATCAGTCTGGTGAACCTTCTCTGTACTCCCTCTATAGGAAGAATGTCTTTGCTCAGATTAGGAGACCAAACCTGTACACAATACCCCAGGTGTGGTCTCACCAAGGCTCTGTACAACTGCAGTAGAACTTCCCTGCTCCTATACTCAAATCCCTTTGCTATGAATGCTAACATACCATTCGCTTTCTTCACTGCCTGCTGCACCTGCATGCCTAATTTCAATGACTGGTGTACCATGACACCCAGGTCTCGTTGCATCTCCCCTTTTCCCAATCGGCTACCATTCAGATGCTGCTTGACCCGCTGAGTTACTCTTGCATTTTGTGTCTATCTTCGAGGATAATAGTAACTTGGGTTAGTACAACGCAAGCTTTTGGTTGCATATAATTAAATTAAACTGATATTGCCAAGTTAGTCCAGTGAATCAGTCTGATCCATCTGTAAAGTGCTGGAGATAGAATGCAAATGAGGCAGCATCTGCACACTGAGAAACAAAGACCACATTTCTGCTCAATAGCCTTGCCCCATAAGTGGGTTACCTCAGCATTACAGGTCATATCCTGCTCACTTTCTTAGCCGAAAGTCTCACAAAAGCTGATATGTTTTAAATCCAAACTACCGGCATGTGTACGCAGTGTGTACATTACCTCATCCCAAATGTCACAGGATAAATACTGGGCTGAGTTGAGTGCAATCATTCTGGAGCGGACGGAATGAGCAAGCACGCATCGTCTGTGGAGCCGACCTGCCCAATCTCTCTCCTCTGGAAGGTGCAGGTCCCAATGACCTGACACATGGCATCAAACACAAGAGGGAGTGAGCTTGGCTCTGTGACTGTGCCTCAGGCAACTTACCCCAAGGCCTCAAGCCTGGATTCTGCCCACAGGCTTCACAGCTTGCTCACTGTCATTTGGCGCTGAATGTTCAATAGAAACATTTAAAAACAACAGAAATACTTAAACAATTCCAGAAAACATAAAAAATCAACACATTAACTAAAATTAAACACGTTATAATGTAGACACTAACTAATAGTTTAAAATATTGAAACGGAAAATAAAACCATTCCCTATTGTGCGTCAGGAGACATTCCTTCAAGAGTCAGAAGAAGTGCCCCGACCTGAAATGTCACCTATCCATGTTCTCCAGAAATCTGCCTGACTCACTCAGTTACTCCAGCACTTTGTCCTCTTCTGTAAGCCAGCAACTGCAGGTCCTTGTTTCTGCATCAGACATTCCTATGCCAGTCCAAGAAGATTGAATGCAAACAACATTCCTCAATGAGTCCCAGGCCTCCAAAGTAGAGAGACAGAAGCACGAGCATTGACCATCAGGACTTCCCAGACTTCTATGTTTGACTGCACATTGGTACAAGGCAGACAGTGAGCAGCTGATGTCCACCTATTGGTCAGTATGGTTTGACCCATCAAATTCTCCCAGGAAATTATTGCACATCCAATGTACCTTGACTTTAAGCAAGTAGATCAATACCAGTTCATAGCAACATGTATCTCATAAACTCTTGAGGCTGTGTTGTTTTACAAGGAGACAGAGAAAACAATATCATGATGTTCCAACAGCCTACAGTGGCCGTTTAGCTTAACTCAGTATGTTATAAATTATGGCCATTTGCCTTTAAATTTTGTCTGCTTGTAATTATGTGGGTGGGATTTATTACGTATTTGGAAGCATGTTTGCCGCTGGGATTCTTGCACAGAAGCTAGTTCGTTTTTAGTTTAGTTCAGAAGAAGCATGGGGGATGGCATAGCTCTCGACCATGTCAGAGCTGTGGATCATGCCGGAGCTTTCGACCATGACCGAGTTTGACTACGAGTAATATCAAAATGTACTTAAACAAGAAGTTTGGATGAATATTTCACTGTTTTTACTACGACAATAAAGAAACTATTAATCAAGAGACTGTGTTTTGAAGATTTATCTTTAGACGGCTTTGAATGTCTCGTGGAGAGCACCCATGTGTAAATGAGGCTATCTCCTTACCCCTTTGTTTTCAACATAGTGGCCAGAGGAAGAAATTCCTTGAACAATATAATAATCTGCCACCACACAGCCTGAATGTATTTGTACAAGTACGAGCTGAATGTGGTGCGTCTGTACATTCGACAGATCATAAGATCATGTAGAGTGGGTGTGAGATTAGTTGTGTTATTGCCTCAAAATTAGTTAGCTACAAAGTGGCAGCTTTTTACTCTGGGATCCTCCTCCATCTGCAAGTTGATATATTCTATGGTACTTGCATATAACATTCTTTAACATCCCAAAATAAGAAAATGTATGTTATAAATATATACTGTATATTATAATCGTCTCCCGTTACAAGACAAAACAGGTTTCTGTTACAATTACATTTGAGGTTGTATCTGATGTGATTTTTGTAAAGTCTCATTATTTTTTGTCAGTCTTATTATTTTAGCTAACTCTTTCCATGGGTCAAGTTCCTCTGGTAAAGGGTGGGGAATAGAACTAAATGTGCAACTTCAAGCTAAACAACAAGCACATCTGAAGAAGGTTCCCAACCTGAAATGTCACCGATCCATGTTCTCCAGGGGTGCTGCCTGAGCTGCTGATTTACTCCTGCATTTTGTATCTTTGTTTGGTGTAAACCAGCATCTGCAGTTCCTTTTTATAACAAGATCATCTGCTCCTTCACAGCTATCCAGACCTAGTGCTGTTGAGCTAAAATAAATCCTCCAGCTTCTTAGCAGCAATATTTTAATTCTATAAGAACTCTCCTTTATTAAAACAACTGCAATCCCTCTGCATTGCAAAATCTTTCAATCTGACTTTTAATGAATAAGCAGGCAATTAAATTGAACATTGCACCACAGACGTTAACACAGAGATAAGCTCAATACAATAACCAGCTGGAAGCTTGTTCATTATTTTCTTCACTTAACTTTTTCACTTGACTATTATTACTAAATAGAAGTAGTTAACTTCAGAAAATATTCAGTTACATTTGCAGATCCTCCCCCTAGACCGAGCTCTTGGTGTTGTTGTTCTTTGGTTGCCCCTAGTTTCATTGCAGCACCAGTTAGTTCTAATTCATGGATAGTCTCGGCAAAGCCTCTTTGCAACTTCTATAGTGAGCACTTCAGCTCTAACATCATTACCCTATCTGTGAGAGATGGAAATGAATAATCCTGGGGATGACTTTTTAATCTCCAAAGTGGTTTGGATGATCAGGTGAGACATGAAATGAAATTGTTGTGCAAGGAGAAGCTACCTTTGATAAGTTTGCTAGTGGCAAATCCATTCCAGAAGGAGAGGCTGGTCAATATTTATGGTTGCAAGCCCCCATTGTTGTGTTTTCTTAATTTAGTACTTCGACCATTAACACATTCTGGCTGTGGAATAGATTCCAGACATACTGATCGTATGATACAGTCTGAAGAAGGGTCTCAACCCGAAACGTCACCCATTCCTTCGCTCCAGAGATGTTGCCTTGTCCCGCTGAGGTACTCCAGCATCTTGTATCTATCTTTGGTGCAGTTCTTTCCTACATATACTGATTGTAATGTCATCAGGATTGGAAGGAACTCCTCTTCCTCTTCCCAGTGGCAAAGTTCCATCTTGTTGCATGTCCTGCCCCCTCATACCTCAGCATCCGATATTGCCATCAGTTATATTCAAGATCACCTATACAGGTGAAGGGCATTCCCTCGTTCACATCCCTTCATTTCTCTGGAAGAACTTACAATAACTTTCCACCTACACCAAGTTACTTAAAGATCTTTGAGTTTTCACCCACACCAGCAAATTGGCAGAATGTCCATACATCAATGCTGAAGTTATCATTTGCTATCTTGTCCTTCACCCGACCATCATTTTTCCATACAGCTTTCTATAAAATATTTCTGTTAGATGATCTTTCATGTGTTCCTCCCCAGGGTAAAAGCATTTCAGGCTTTTGCATATTAATGTTTGAGTAATGACTCAGCAGCTGGAAGAATATAACTAATCTTGTAAACTGTGTACATGCCTTCTTCCCTCTCAGCTCACCAGTGATGTTCATTTCATGTTCATGTTTATGTTCATGTCATAATACATTGCCTTTAAATGAACAGAGATTTCTGTATTCTTAACGTCAACAATGACATTCCCATCTCTCCCTCTCCACATCCCTCCTCCCCTTGTGCTCACCTTCTTTCATGGAGTCAAATGTCTCACTGCTGAAGCTGCATTGGAACTTGATAAATCACCAGAGGTCTTGGCCAAATAACTATGGTTTGAATATGGATAAAGCAATTGAATTTTATTTGCAAATGAATGTTGATTTCATGTTCTCAAAGGACGTATACATGACCACCCATCACCTAGAGTTCTGAGGTACCTGGTTCCACCATATGAAGTAAAGGTATTAACATGATTCACAATGCAAGACGATAAACAAAAGAAAACTGGAGGAATCACGTTCTGTAGCTGGAATATAAGGGTCGCTAATGAACCAATTAAAAGGGGTAAGATCTTTGCCCAATTAAAAGCACTCAACAATGACATAATTTTCTTACAAGAAACACATCTGAAACATCAAACACAGATAAGACTGAAGGCAAATTGGATCGGGCAAACATACTACTCTTCATTTACTTCTAATTCTAGAGGCATGGCTATTATTATTCGTAAAGGTATACCATTCAAATTAAAGAATATCATAGCAGATAAAGAGGGGAGGTACATCATAGTTACGGGAGGATTTCACTCTATTCCACTTACTTTGATAAATATTTATGCTCCCAACTTTGATAACCCCCAATTCTTTAGTAAAATTCTGGATATAATTTCAGAATTTAACTATCAAAATGTGATAATAGGGGGAGATTTCAATTGCGTTCTAGATCCATATCTGGATAAATCTGCAAAACAAAAAAGGATTAACATAAAATCTAAAACTAGTGAACTCCTAAATACATACATAAAAAACACAAACATAACAGATGTATGGAGAATAGTAAGATTGAACGAGAACTTACCAGTTCGAAGGTTGATCGTTATTTCATGAGGAGTCGCGGTGAGGGATTTCGTGAAGAGCCCGCCGGCGCGCATGCTCGACATTCTTCAAAGTAGCGGTGTGGAATCACAGAAACCAACAACAGAAATGACTTAGCATAGTAAGATGAAAGAGACTCAAATTACCAGGTGAAGGCGATTGAGGGTTGGGTGTGGAGGGCACGAAATCCCTCACCGCGACTCCTCATGAAATAACGATCAACCTTCGAACTGGTAAGTTCTCGTTCAATCTTACTATTTCATTTCGGAGTCATGTGAGTGACTACGTGAAGACTTCAAAGCTTCTGTGATTACACGCCCTGGACCACGTCCATGCTGACACACCACTAGCAGGGATGGATGGGAGGAACAAACTTGCTCAAATAGTTCATACTGCAAAACAAGAGCATATTTATTAACAACAAATCAAAAAACCCCTCATGCGGGGACACCTCCACGTTCTCGACCTGCATTCAGCACGGCTTCCGCGAACTGTAGAGGAGCAGCAACAGGCTTGTTATAAAATCGCTGAAACACAGCTTCATTAGCCCATCCTGCTGTGGCGAGAATATGGTCCATGGGCACCTCCATGACCCTCGCCGCCGACGTCGATGCAGCCCTGGTGGAATGAGACGTGAACACATTAATGTCGATACCTGACTTACCCAAGACGACCCGGAGCCACCTGAATATCGTCTGGACTGTCACTCGATGATGAGGTCTTTTATGAGTGACAAGCAGGTATCTCTCCATTCCTCCGATGCCTGCCGTCACCTTGACGTAGTGACGGATATGGGAGGCTAAACACAGCCTAGCATCTGCGGGGTATGCCGGGAACTTCAGCTGCAGCCCTGTGCACCCAGGTCTATGCTGCTTTAGTAGCTCATCAACGAAGAAGACTACTTCTGTAGGGGTAGACATCATTCTGTCGACACATAGTTTATGGAGTGTCTGTACCCTCTGTGCTGAAGTCAGCGCTAGCAACATCACCAGCTTCATGGTGAGTTTGTCCAGTTGGAGCCCTTCCATGGGGGACCACGTCCTGAGCAGGGTTAAAACGTCCCTGACATCCCAGGTGATATTGTAGCGTGGTGTAGGCGGATTCATATTGAATATACCCCGCATGAGCCTGGACACTAGCCTGTTGGATCCCACCTCAATCCTGAGGTAGAATGACAGCGCGCTCCTGGCGCTGTTGATGGCACTGTAACTTAAGTGTTCATCATGGTGCAACCCCGCGAGGAATTCCAGGACGTCGGTTATAGTCACGGCATCGTACGTGATGCGAGAGCGGCTGCAGAAGGCTTCCCACTTCTTGATATGTGAGCGGTATCTTTGCCTTGTTGACTCTCGACACGACGCCGCAATGGTATCCATGGTCCGAGTTGAGAGGCCGTATTGGGCTAACTGCCTGTTCAAAACCTGCAAGCCAACAAATGCAAATAGCCATGGCAGGGATGTGGCTCCCCTGAGACAGGGTGAGTAACTAATTCTGGGCAACCCTTTAAAAGGACCCAAGGCTCACTGAGCATGTCAAAGACCACCGGATACCACGGCTGTGTAGGCCAGTCGGGTATAATAAGGATGCCCTTAGCTGCATCCATCTGAATCTTTTGTAATACCCGACTGATGAGGCAAAACGGGGGGAATGCATAGAAAAACCAATTCCCCCAGTCCAGCGAGAATGCATCTAGCGCCATAGCCCCAGGATCTGGTTCCCACGAAACGTAGGTTGGTACCTGATGGTTCAACCAGACGCAAAAAGGTCAATATCCGGTTTCCCAAATTTGGCTGTGATTTTGGTAAAAATTTCAGGATGCAACATCCATTCAATATTGTCATTGAACTTGCGTGACCTGGCGTCCGCCACGGTATTAAGCTCACCTGGCAAATAGGTAGCTGAAATCCAAATGTCTCTCTGAACACACCAGAGCCAAATTGAGTTAGCCAATTTATCACATAAAACTGACCTGGTACCGCCCATATGGTTTAACACCGCTGTGGTGTTGTCTATTTGGAGACGGACATGTGCCCCAAAAACCTTGGAACAATAAGCACGAAGTCCGTGGAATGCTGCAAGTAGCTCCAAATAGTTGATCCCTTGTGACAACAACATAGTAGCCTCAAGGGTATCCCATCTGCCCCCCGCAACTAGAGGAATGATCCGTAGCTCCCCAGCCATAAGAGCTCGCATCAGTTTGCAAGTATACCACCGGATTAGCCTCAATGATAGGCTTAAACAAGTTACTAATGTGGCGCACCCACCATCGTAACTCATCCGTCGCTTCAGGCGGCAGCTGCATTGGTCGATCATAATGACCAGTGTGCTGTCTTAACGCAGCGATCTTGGCCCTTTGCAAATTCTGATAATACAAAGGCCCATATCGGGCTGCCGGAAACAATGCTACAAGTTTGCCAATTACTGTAGCTGTATGACGAATCGATGGTGTCCCAGTGGTGATTAAACCTTGACACACCTGGGTGACCTCCTCAACCTTATTAGGTGGTGTGGTGACCCTCATGCGAATAGAGTCCACTGTAAACCCCAGATAATCAATTACCTGGGAGGGGCAGAACTTTGATTTGGCTGGATGGACAATGAATCCCAGCTGCTGAAATAAATTGACTGCAGCTGCAACACCCTGTTGAGCCAATTCCAGGGTGTGGCCCACAATTAAGATATCATCTAAATAGGCCATTACTATATGATGTCGTTGTCGTAAATAAGCCATAATTGGCTTCACCAATTTAGTGAATAATTGAGGGGCTGTGGTAAGCCCATTGGGCAAAGCCCTATATTGCCAGAGTTGACCCATCCAGATAAATTTCAGAAACCTCCTATAATATTTTTGAATGGATACAGTATAGTACGCATCTTGTAAATCAATGCATGCCATAAAGCAACCATGTGAAATCAATGATTTGGCTGTTTCAAAAGTGTCCATTTTGAAATGAGTATATGTTACAAAAGTATTTAAACTAGTCAGATCAATAATGACCTGACAGCCTCCATCCTTCTTAGGTCGAGTGAATATATTGGAAACAAATTCCACGGGCTCATGAACCGTTTTCTATATCACTCCCTTCTCCTCTAGCCTCAAAATTTCCTTATAGCCTGCTGCCTGTTCTGCAGCAGACAATTTAAATGTACGACCAGGCCTGTGCTGGGATGGAGGAATGTCCCCATTAAGAAACTCAATGCTGTGACCCTGAACATTTCGTAACACATACTCATCACCAGTAATATCACCCCACGCACCCAAAAAGAACCGAAGGCGCCCACCAACATGTGAGGTTAAACAAAGAGAAAAAAGAGAACCAGACCGCCTCACCTCTGCGGTTACCGGCGGTCCTTGACACGTGTGGGTGGACGTGGAGGTGCTGGGTTGGCTTGAGGGCGCGGTGTCCTCATCTTCCACCAGGGTTTCTACCGACCTTGTCCTAAAAAAGCCCCCTGGTGCTGGGGCGGTTGGTAACGGGGTGGAGCTGGAGGGTAGGTCCTCGTAGAGGTGCTGGCAGACCCTCGTGGTCGAACAAGCAGAGCTTTCGAGCTCGACGGCGTGGGGGCACCGTGAGGGCGCATGAGTCCCACCGTTTTGGCTTGTTCGTCAAGCTCTTTGACCCTCTTAGAGAGATCCTCGCCAAAGAGCTGACGGGGCGGCGGCGGTGGTTTGCACAACCCTGCAATCATGTTGAGTTGCACACAATAGAGCCAGAGCTTCCTCCTGGTCCAAATTTAAGTCATCCCCATCAACCGACCGCACAAAGGCGGTAATACCGGCCGTGAGGAGCTTCAGGATCCGCTGAATTATCAGCTCCTGTTGACGGATAGCCGCACTGATGTTGCCCCATATCGGCGTATTGACCACAGGCACGTTGAGGGAGTTGCAGTTGGATGGAGCCTTGTGACGGCTCATGGCCTGAATGAGAACCTCCTCCTGGAGCTGATGGTTGTTGAGGAAGTCCACTGTGGCTGTCAATTTCGAGAAGGCCCTCCGCTGGTAAATCTGACGGAGGTGGGATGGGATCGACCAAAACCTCCTCTTCCTGCTGCTCCAGGCTGATGGTGGAAGTTGGTGAAACAGCCCTGTGCCTGTTGCTGCTGGACGCTTGCTGCTGTTGACCGTGAAGCAGGAGCTCCAGCAGCCGCTCCATCCGGTCAATACGCCCTTCACCCTGAACACTCAGGTGGTCGGAGTCCTCCGGCTCTGAAAAATGGCCGGGGCCCCTATCATCGGCCCGCACCTCATCGAGGCCCACCCGGTGCCGGTAGTCGTCGCTAGCAGCCGCCGAAGCGAAACTGCGCGATTCCTGCGCAGGCGTGTTCAACCGCCTCCGTTTAGCGGGAGCGGACGCCGCTGCCACTAAGGACACTTGCGGCGTGATGTTGGCACCAGCCGCAGCCTGCATACCCGAAGCCCGCGCAGGCTTGCCGGCAGCCCACGTCGTGGACCTCGCCGACGCATGGTCTCGCCCACCCATCCATGGGGGGCTCGGCGACCGCGACGAGACCCGACTCAACCGACCCGTCCCGGCGTCGAGAGTTGGGGGGCGTCGACTGGACCTCACAGCCGCCCCGGGTCCCGCCCTGGAACCTGACCGCTCCTCGGCGGCAGGTAAAGCCTTAGCCCCAACAGGGTTAGACTTCCGGGCTCCTGCCCTTCCCCTCCGCGGAGGGCTGGGTGAAAAGGGCCGTGCAGCCGCACACACCCTTCTGCTCGAGGCCGCCAGCAAGCCTGCTGACGACCTGACTGCCATGGCAGGGTCCTCCTGCTCTGGCGGCACACCACACTCCTCCTCGTAGAACTTCTCCGAGCTGTGGTGTGCTGGCGGATCCGGACCTGTAAAACACAGGGCTCACCGACATTTCCGCCCCTGTCCCGGCCTGTGTTGCAGGTACCGCCGATATCACTGGCTCCGGGACTGTAGACCGGCGACCTCGTCCAGACGTTCTCCGGCCTTTAACGCTCCCATCCATGTCCTTGCTGTGAAAACAAAACACAACAAGAACCACCAACTTAAGGTAGGATACTTACCTTAGTGGTTCCCTGATGAAGGGCTGGCGAGGAGCGCGCTCCACCGCCAGCCGTCGCAGCAACGCGTTACGACGATATGTCGAGCATGCGCGCCGGCGGGCTCTTCACGAAGTCACTCACGTGACTCCGAAATGAAATCGCTAATCCAGTAGGTAGGGAATATTCATTTTAGTCAACGGTACATAAAACATTTTCACATATTGATTATTTCTTAGTGGACATGAAATTGATTCCATATACATATAACTCTAAATATCATAATAGTATTATTTCTGATCACTCCCCGTTAACTTTCTTTTTAAAATTAGAAGGAATGTCTGATAAAAAATCATTCTGGAGGTTTAACCCCTAAATCTTAAACAACTCACAAATTTGTACATATTTAAAAGAACAGATGCTATTCTTCTTTGAGACAAATGATGCACCAGATATTTCACCCTCTTTATTATGGGAAACTTATTTATTAGAGGAACTATAATTTCATATCAAGCTTTCCAAAATAAAAAGAATAACACTGAACAATTGCAGTTAGAACACGAAATTAGACAATTAGATTTAGAAAACGCCAAAGAACCAACCATAGATAAACATAATAAGATAACAATACTAAAATATAAATTAAATAACATTTTATCGGCAAGAATAATAAGATTATTTCAAATTACAAAACAAGAAAATTTCGAATTTGGTGATAAACCACATAAACTCTTATCATGCCGACTGAAAAAACGGGAAAGAAAAACTGAACAATATAATATATAAGAAGTATCCAAATTTTCACAGTATAATACAAATCTGTAAACAAATAAAATGAACTTTAAAATTAAGAAATTTATCGCTTCTTTCTCCAATAGCTAACAATCCCTCATTGAAACCATCTATTATTGATAAAACGTTTATCCATTGGGAAAGAATAGGAATTAAAATGATTGGAAATATGTATGAAATGGGAAAACTTTTATCATTCCAACAATTACAACTAAAATATAACTTGAAAAGTAACCAATATTTTAAATATCTTCAAATTCAAGATTATTTGAAAAAATATATACAAGGATATCAAACTCTAACCTCAGATTTATTAGAGAAAGGAATGAATAGAAAGGCAGAATCAAGCAATTTAATATCATATTTATATAATATAATTTTAAATATAGAAACACCAACGACAATTAGAAGGGACTGGGAACAAGAGTTATTGATAAAAATTCCGAACGACAGATGGGAAAAAAATCTATTATATGTATATAAATGTTCGATCACCTAATTCAATTTTAAATTTTACATAGATTATATTACTCGAAAGCCAGATTGAATAAAATATTTCCAAATGTTTCCCCCATTTGTGATAAATGTCTAACTCAAATTGCTACTATAGCACATTCCTTTGTCTCTTGTACTAAACTGCATAAATCTTGGAATTAAATTTTGGAACTTTCACAAAACTATTTAACACAAAATTGAACCCCAATACAGAACTGATTATCTTTGGATCAATGGAAGAGGGAAGTAAATTAACTACGTTCCAAGAAGCTCTTCTTAATTATGGTTTAATAACAGCAAAAAAAATTATACTCAAATTCTGGAAAAATGCAACCACGCCAACATTCAAAATGTGGATTTCAAATATGTCGGAAACGCTACATCTTGAAGAAATGAGATTCCTCCTACTAGGCAAAGTAGACCAATTCTTAAAGACTTGGTCTCCTTTTATCGACTTTTTACAAGCATATGGTGCAACATAACATAACCGTTGAAATTAAATGGTTCAGAACCGGATGATGGATGGGTAAAGATACGAAATAGGTAAATCTCTCCTAATTTCTTTTCTCTCTACTTTCTCTTTTTCTTTCAATTTCCTTAGCTTTTTATCTCTGCTCTCTATCTCTTTCGCTATCTGTTTCTACTTGCTTGTCTATCTATTTTGACACTCTTTATTTCCCTTTTTCTTTCACTGTTCTTTTATTATTAAATTAAAAACAACAAGTTGAACAAGAATGGTAATGTGTATGTATGTATTAGGTACTTGGGTACCACACTACTGTACTTACTTTAACAAAAAAAGAAGAAAAAAAAAAGAACGGATATAAAGATCTTATGTGATGGCAATTATACTCTTTGTTGTATTATTCCATGAGAAAGTATTAAAATATATATTTTAAACTGCTCTTCCATATAGTCCCATTTTAAAAATGCTTAAACTGATTATGGTTGTTTATCTGAAATAATTGTATTGGTATGAATGTCCCTTGTCAATCTATAGTGGATGCTGAGATCAACAATGTTCCAATGTTCGCACGGAGGCTTGGACAAAGACATTCTACTTATGGAGTGAAGCAGAGCACTGCCAGAATCTCACATATCTTTGCATGGTTAGTCCTGCATTGTCACTTCCATACAAAGAGCCTGTTCCAGCAGAGAGAAAAATGTAGCAAGGCAGGAATGTTGCACCATAGGTTTATGCTGCAATCAGGTCCACACACCAAAGTATGTATAACATGCACCTCAAGTACATGTAACATGCAACTCGAGTAAGTGTAACATGCACCTAGAGTACGTGTAACATGTGTCTCTAGTCCAGTGTTAAAGGGATAACAGGGAAAGCAAATGCTGTAAAACATTGCCAGGTGTTTAATGTGATAGATACTCACATTTTGTGCCAAAAATGTACATTTTTAATGAATTGTATTTTATCATTATTTTCTAAACCAATGTGATAAGTGTTTATCTTATTAGATATGTTAGCACATTAACATTTGGAGATGAGGATGCATGATTTCATTTCACTGTGCCAATTGGCACACGTGACAAATAAATGTATCTTGTATCTTGTATGGACTGTTCAATTTGGACATTTTGCAGAAAATAAGTTGTACTGTTTATTGGTGAAAATAAACCTTCAATATTATACACCTAAACTTGTTCAACTTTAAGCGATCTGAGTGCAATATCATACACGTCTTAAACCAATTTAAATAAAAACAAACACACTGCCAGAGGAACTCAGCGGGTCAGGCAACATCTATGGAGAGAAACAGATAGGCAGTGCCTCGGGTCAAGACTCTCTTCAGATGGTCTGAAGAAGGGTCCCAATCCGATTCATCAATGTCCATTCCCTCCACAGATGCTGTCTGACCAATCACTCCCTGCAGCAGCTTGTTTTTGCTCAATATTCGAGCATCTGCAGTTTCTTATATCTCTAATATATTAAAAAATGATGTGCCCAGACTTGGCTAGACCTTTGAGTAGTTAACCAAGTAGAGCTAGAAAATGAGATGGCGTTAAAGTGGTATATTTTAGAGAATTTGACCTGATCTAATAATAACTTATTTTTTTATCTGGATGGATGCAATTTTTAAATCCCAGGGAGACTAAATCTTAGATACTTGTTCTGCAACATGATGTAGTTTGGTTGGGTTTTGATTGGTACAAAATGCAATATTTACATCAAAATGATTTAATGCGGTTTACAAAAAGTGCTGGAGTAAGTCAACTGATCAAGCAGCATCTCTGTTCTCCAGGAATGCTGCCTGACCTGCTGTGTAGGAAGGAACTGCAGATGCTGGTTTACACCGAAAGATACAAAATGCTGGAGTAACTCAGTGGGTCGGGCAGCATCTCTGGAGAGAAGAAATGGGTGACATTACAGCTCGAGACCCTTATTTACACCTGCTGTGTTGCTCTAGCACGTTGTGTCTTTTTTTTGTAAACCTACATTTGCAGTTCCTTGTGTCTCCATAATGCTGTTCACAGTTGACTTTTGCTTCACTAATTCAACTAATTTTATTGAGATAAAAGCCAATGAGACAGCACATATGCTTTATAGCAAAATGTGCAAGTGTGTTTCCTGCTTGTGCTGCTTTTGCAAGTAGGTTAGACCCTTTAATTGTTGGATGCTCAGAAGGCAGTCGATGTGCAATCCATTTTGCCAAATGAAAGCAACTGATTCTGTTGGGGAATGTTCTTCACTTCACTAAAATAAATATCAAAATGAAGTTGTAGATTTGTGTTCTTTAACTCCAACCAGAGTTGTGCAGAACAGAAATGTTTCTCAATTTGTTTTGCAGTATAAGGATTAATCTGACATGCACCTTCAGATAAACTACTTCAAATATCACTGGTAAATATCTCAGCATGAGGCACCATGGCCTGAGGCACCAAGCACTTCCATTTTATACGTATTCCTAAAGAAAATTGCCGTGGAAATTGCATAACGTAGTATGATACAAATTCGGTAGACAATTTTTTGCTGATTGATACTATTAAAAAGCTTAGCACATATTATAATATTGCAATTTTTTAAATTAATAGACTTTAAGAAAGATTAACAACACACCACAAATGACTGTGTATGACTCAGACTAGGGCACGTTGCTTTAATGCATGTTAAATTGGTGCCTCCAAGCAGTGCCAAAGTCCACCACGATTGAATTAGAGGGGACAATGGAAAAATGAATGGGAGATGATTAATAAACAGAACAAAATCCCTGGAGGAAATCTACATGCAGCACAAAAATAGGTCACATGCGCTAGACAAACACAGTAAATATATCCACAAGCTTAAAAGTATGATAAATGTATTCAGGGACAACTAAACAAGATAAGCAGGATTGGTGACACAACGTGTGAGTAGTTGAGAGCCATCACATTACATGTCCGCACTCAAGTGGCCTCTATTCTGGTGGACTGTGTGGCCATGCTTGTCGTAGTGTGAGCAGAATAATGTGTCAGTGTGAAAGAATAAAGGGAAGCTTCAAAAACTTTAGGTGTTATGTATGACCAGATGTGGAGTGTGTAGGTTGTGCCAGTCACATGGTATAACGAAGCAGAATAAGCTGATTGTGTGGCAGATGGTGTACACTCATGTTTGAATCTCTCAGTATCCTTCACTCCATGCTTGGTTGGTGGTGCTGAAAATTATTCATACATTTCTCCAAGAAATCTGACAGCAACACAGGTTTCCGTCATCATTTGGTCAAAAGTTGAAATTTCAGTTTGGTTTAACCCTGTAGCCCCAACACGTCCAAGAGATTGGGAAGATGGTTCAAACTGACAGATCCCTATTGTTCAAAGTATGTACCCAACCCGAAACATCACCTATCCGTGTTCTCCACAGTTGCTGCCTGACCCGCTGAGTTACTCTAGCACTTAGCGTCTTTTTATTTTCCCCATTGTTAAGGTCACTTGTGTATTGTATACAGAAAGAGATTTAGCACTCCATCGCTGACACTGTTGTGTCAGTTAATCAACCTCTGAGTTGTGGACAACTTTCAGTAGACATGTCCATGCTTTGAATATTACCAGGCTACAAAATCCATTGGCCAGACAAGGGGATCCACAGCACCTTTCCTTCTGAGACCATCACCTCCAGCATCAGGGCACTGAACCGAAACCAGATTCTCCAAATAAACACCTCACTCTGAACAGCAAAAACAACCCAACAACAGTGGATTAAAATTAAAATTACAAGAGGCATGGCCAGCGTAGGCAATTGGGACATTTTCCCCCCAGTTTTGAAACATGAAAAACTAGAGGTCATTGGTTTAAGGCGTGAGGAACAATGTTTAAAGGAGATGCACGAGACAAGTTTTCATATTTTATACTGAGAGTGATGGGTGCCTGGAATGTGCTGCCAGAGATGGTGGTGGAGCGGATACACTAGTGATGTTCAAGAGGTTTTTGCAAAGGCGCATGATATGCAGGGAATGGAGGGACAGGTGGAGGAGATTAGTTTAACTTGGCATGGTGTTCAGCATGGATAAAATGGGTTGAAGGGCCTGTGCTGTACTGTTCTACGTTCTAAGCTCTAAGCAAATACACTCTGAAAGTCTCTTTTGAAGGGAATAAAAAACCCAACACCTACATTTAATGATGGGAATCCATGAGCATACCTGCTCACAATGGAGAGAGAGAACCTCGGAAGGCAGTGCCTGTTGAGTCTCTTCAATGACAGAACGACGAGGCCAAGCGAAAACGGCAGGAAGAACCCACCACCTCCTGGACATTGCATCAGTCTGGCTCCTCAAGCAGCCGTGCACCAGGAGCAGAGTCTGAAGGTCCCATGTTGACCTCTCAGCAACATCAGATCCCAACAAACTGGAATGGAAGCTAGTTACCCTGAACTTGGACGGTTGTGTAGGAAGTTTCAATTGGTCAACTGGATTCACAATATATAAAATAGTATAATGTGCAAAAATAAATCTTATAGCATTTATGTGTAATGCCAAGAGCAAAATACAATAATTCAAGATTTTCTCAATACAATACTGTAATTGTACTGTAAATGTGAACTTCCTTCACATTCTATCTAACCCGTATTGGAAAACTAAACCTTTAAAGCCAAATCAAAAATCCTCCAATCTGTTCAACATATGATGTACAGACAATTAATTTAGTCTTTGGGGGGAAAGAGTAATGAGCTGTACTCGATAGCTTGTTCAAAGACAGGATAACATGCAATGAAATTGAAATTGGGCTTAATGGTGGATTTCCCCCCCATGTGGAATGGTTGATGGTGAATTGGCAGTTCGCCATATCTCTCTTCCAATTTGAATTTGACATTGACTTCAAAATTACCTCAACATTCATTGTTCAAAGGGAAAAGCTTTCAGCTGTTTTGTGGCAGGAAAGAGACAAAAGTTCAATTTCTTGAATTAATTTTGAATCAATTGTAAACACTTGAATATTGCAACATTCCAGTGCACCTTGAAATATGTTAAAATTGTATCAATCGTGGTCTACAGATTGCGGGCGAGTAGGGTCAATTCACAGCTCCTCGAGAAGAACAAAAGACGTTTTATTTTTCATTTTGTTCAAAACCAAAAGCAGATGCTTTGCTGTTCATCCCAAGAAATACATGGTGGGATTGGGTTTAGGTACGAATGGACAATTGGTATCATATGAAGTTAGCACATCTGGTTTAAATGCGCCGACTTCAAAGTTCAGGAGTGATGTGCTCGGCCTTCTGCACAACCTCCTCGGGAGAGATGAGCTTGTGATGTGAATGTTTAAAAATCAGTAAATTATTGGAATGCTTCAAGCAGCTTTTAAACATAATCATCTGTGCAAGGGGTTCATGAAACTTACCACTGAAGTGAAAAAAAGAACACATTTCAAGAACACATTGTTATTAAAGTTGAGGCATGCCACGATAAAGAGCTGGCGCTCTTCACCATTGTCTGTTCCTCTGCATTCCAAAATTGAGAATTATCGGCCACAAACCCTGCTCTCTCCCTCACAGAACACTGCCGCAATCTCCATATCTTTGCATGGCCTGTCCTGTGTTGCTGCTTCCATAGAAAGTGTCTGTTGTAGCAGAGAGAAAAATGCAGCAAGGCAAGAATGTTGCACCATAGCTTTATGCTGCAGTCATGTCTGCACACCAAAGTACGTGTAACATATACCTCACGAGCCTCGAGTACGTGGAATATGTGCCTCGAGCACATTTAACATGTACCTCGAGTCCAGTGTTAAATGTGCCATGCTGATAGAGTCAGATTCAGGTGGGACTAGTGTAGATGGGACATGTTGGTCGATGTGGAATCATTAAATTAAAGGGCCGACCAAATTGTCTTCTTAAGCTAGTTCCAGTTGCCTGCATTTGGCCCTCATCCCTCTCAACCTTTCGTATCCATGAACCTGACTAAATGTCTTTTAAACATTGTAATTGTTCCTGCCTTTACTAACTCCTCTAGCAGTTTGTTCCACATATCTGTGTGGAAAGACTACCTCTGCAGGTTTACATTTAATCTCTCTCCTCTCACCTTGAACCTATGCCCTCTAATTTTGGGCTTTTCTACCCTGGGAAAGACTGTGACCATTCATGCCCCTCGTGACTTCATGCCCCTTCTCATCCCAGGACATGGAACATGTAATCTACGAGCTGGACCAGGAGACGTTGGTGATGTACCATGAGACTCTCTACCTCATAAGACAGTGGAGGCAGAGTCATGAAATATATCTGTGCAGGCAGCTCTCTCTCTCTTTCAAGGCCAGAGGGCTAAGTAAAATTCAAGGGTGGCGGGAACAGGGCGAGGTGGTGAATGATCAACCGCGATTGTGTTAGATGGTGGAACAGGTTCAAATGGTCTACCCAAGCTCACATTATGTGTGTTTATTATTAATTAGAAGCGCAAGCAAATCTCAGTGTAACCACCAGACAATTGGTCACGATGGTCAGGAAGTGAAACTCAGCAGCAAAGACTGTGCAAAGACACCACCAGACTTTGCTAAAAGGTGGTTGCTGAGAAACAAATCATGTGGGACTAGGGTCAGCTATGTGAGCTGAGGGGAGGATGGAGGTAGACGTGGTGGAGAGCACAGGCCTTGACTGGATAGTCACAGGAACAGTTGTCACACATAACCCTCTTAATGTCGGTCACAGTCTGTGGCCACAAAGAAAGAGAGGTCAGTAAAATGCACAAATTCTGCTGCTAGTTAAATGCGTGATGTTCCAGTTCATTGCTGAAGGATTTCACAAATCAATATTATTTATGTTCCGCTCTAATTACATTGAACTAGCAACGCTCTCCCTCAGAGCCTGGTCTGCTGAACAATGCTCTCCTCATTGATAATTCTGTGGGGGTGCACAACCTCATCCAGCATACAACTACCTGTGATTTGTGATCTCAGGATAAAAGCCGTAACTCACACATCTCAGGCACGTGACTAAATGCTGCATTAAACGGATATCAGTGCATTAATACCTCTTTGGATTCACCATGTGCTTAGGGCCATAATTTGATTTTAATTGGCAATTCTTTGTTTTGCACAGTAATATCAGCATTCGATGTACAATGCTCTTCCTCCTGATCCGAGATAAAATCAGAAAATGCTGGAAGCACTCAGCGGGTCAGGCAGCATGTGTGGAAAGGTAAATTAAGGTGACGTTTCAGGTCACAGACCTTTTGTCAGAACAGGGAGAAAAGAGGAAATGTAGAGCACAGAACAGTCCAGCACAGGAACAAGGGCTTCGGCCCACAATATTTGGGCCAAACAGGATGCAAAATTAAACTAATCCCCTCTGCCTGCACACAATCCACATCCTTCCTTTCCCTCCAAATCCATGCCTATCTAAAAGCCTCTTGAACACCACTATTATATCTGTCTCCACTATCACCCCGTGCAGCACGTTCTAGGCACCCACCACCCTGTGTAAAAAAAATGCTCCTCACAATTCCTTCATTCTTTGCCACCTCTCACGCTAAAGTCATGGACTCAAACTTTTGATATTTTGTCCCTGGGAAAAACGTCTGACTGTCTACCCTATCTATGTCTCTCATAATTATTTTTGTACTTCCATCAGATCTCCCCACAAGCTTCGACATTCCTGAGAAAATAGTTAATTTTCCCCGTAGTTCCCTCTCCCCATGGTTAATATCCTCTAATCCAGGCATGATTCTGGTAAACATTCTCTGCAAGCTTTGCAAAGGCTCCACATCCTTCCTGTAAAGGGGCAACCAGAACTGCATGCAATACTCCAAATGCAGCCTAATCAAAGTCCTTTAAAGTTGCATCAAGACTTCCTGACTCTTATACTCAATGCCACGACCAACAAAGGCAAGCATACCAAATGCCTTATTCACCACTCTATCTACTTCTGCTGCAACTTTCAGGGAGTTATGGACTTGGGGTTATTATTGGATTGCAGGGAGGCAGGGCTGTCGGACAGGGGAAATATCCCTGGTAGGGTGAGCTAGGGTTTGCAGGACGACTGGCAGCTGATGAAGGTACCTGTGATAGGTTAGTGAGGGAAGTTAAAGAGTAAACCCAGTACAACACAGCTGTGAAGTGTTGATCTGTAGGATGTGCCCAGCAGGTCAGGCAAATCGGCCAAAGAGGAAAAATAATGAACAAATGTTACAGGTGACCAGTTCTGATTCCAACTGTGCAATTCAGTTGCTGCTACTCAAGCTGTCTTTGAACCTGGTTATAACAGTACACGAGGCCATAGACAGATAGACCGGAATGACACATACAAAAAATTAGAATGGTGGACAACTGAGCCCTGCAGAGAGACACTGCTGCTCAATCTGTTTTTGGCTTCTACAATGTAGAGACATTGAATGCAGTATACCAGATCGGACAATGTACAAGTACCTCACCTGTCTACCCAAAGTCTACACTGGCCCCAGAATAGTGGGGAAGGAAGAGGCATAAGGACAGGTGCTGTACTTCATTCAATTACTTGGCCAAGGTAATGGAAAGTCACAGAGTCACAATCCTCTTGCATTGGTGAAAGGGAAGGAAGCAGATACTGTTCAGCTGACGTCATGATTCAAGGAGCCAAAACGTTGGGGAAGGTGTTTGAACAGCTTCTCGCATTGGAACTGGATGTACGTATCATTATGTTGCATGTTTAGTGCTTACCACAGAGGACAAACTTTGATACAAGGCGTTGTTTTTTGAACAATAAAATGGATGGACATTTTAGCCATTAGTCTATTATCTTAGTCATGACTCTGTTCCTGTCCCCTCATTTGGTGCAGGTAAGAAGAGGGTGATGTGGGTATTCTTGGTCAAAAATACTTCATTCTTTACAAGCAGTGAACATGTGGACAGGTGATGGAACAGTTGTTGTGTATGTGACTTCCAAATCTCTTTGGATTTGAGCAGTACTGTGATTGGTTTCTTCTGGTGGGCATTTGCTATTTGCCTGTGTCAATATAATCACTAACACCCATCAGCAAAGGCAAACTGCAAGACTCCCCTTCTATTCTAGTTTCTTGCACTTAGTTTATGTGGATTCTAATGTTTTATAAAAATCTTATGATTTTTAACCCATCATTAACAATACTACCTAGAATCCAATTCCGATTGACAGAGAGAGTTATGTTGGAAAACAGATAAAGGAGAAAGGGAATACATGTTGCAACAAAGAAAGGTTATATGAAAAAGTTAGGTTATATGAAATAGGAAATGGATGCAAATGGGCTTCATTCAATGGATCGTGCACCAACAGCTGAACATTTGGGATCACTGCAGAATATACACACACCAGGTACATTAAGCACAGAAGTAGGCTGATTGATTTTTAGTCTCTGGGGTAATTAGAGAAAAGCCAAATGACATACATTATTTTACTTTAAAAATGAGTTTTAAAATCCCCTGTTCATAAACGAAAAGCCTCAACATAAACTGATTAAATTACAACCAAGCCTTCCGCTCAATTCCATCTCTATCTATACATTACTAAAAGTCTGATCTTGACCGCTGTTGGCTCACTGTGGTATGATTTCCGAGAGAACGCCGCCACCTACGGCCGTCATTTTGGCCAGCTCGCTCAGAGCCCCCCTCCGCCTTCCTGGACCAGAGGATTTTTCCCATTTATGAAAAATCAGAGAGATATTAATGTTTTTTAAAAAATTGCATTCTCTCTGCTGCCCCTGCTGGAGGGAATGGGATTATAAAACCAGGAAGTGGTGTGTCTCACGCTCTGCAAGATGGAGGAAGCCAGAGGGTCACATCTCTCTGAGCTCTGAACAGCATTGAAACACGTCTCTACTCAACTGTGAGTGCCTTTACTGTGGTTCTATAAATACTTGCAAAAAGTGTATATTTGTTCTAAAATGCTTGCAAAAATTGTCTATTGGTTCTAAAATGCTTGCAGAAAGTGTCTATTGCTTCTTAAATACTTGCAAAAAGTGTCTCTGTTGGTTCTAAAATGATTGCAAAAAGTGTCTCTATTGGTTCTAAAATGCTGGCAAAAAGTGTCTCCATTGGTTCTAAAATGCTTGAAAAAAGTGTCTCTATTGGTTCTAAAATGCTTGAAAAAAGTGTCTCTATTGGTTCTAAAATGCTGCCTGGCCAGAGTGACTGAGCTGCCTGGCCAGAGTGACAGCTGCCTGGCCAGAGTGACTGAGCTGCCAGCCCAAGAATCCATTCGGCTCACAATGTCCATACTAGCCCTCTAGAAACCAATCCCTTTGACCTACAACACACATACTAGTGCTCCAGAGTGTCTGAGTGTGTGTCTGAGTGTGTGTCTGAGTCTGAGTCTGAGTCTGAGTATATGGATGTGTATGTGTGAGAGTGTATGTGTGTGAGTGTATGTGTTTGTGAGTGTGTGTGTGTGTGTGAGTGTGTATGTGAGTGTATGTGTGAGTGCGTTTGTGAGTGTGAGTGTGTGAGCATGTGTGGTCTCAGTGACTGAGCTGCCAGCCTAAGAAACCATTTGACCCACAATATCCATACTAGCCCTCTAGAAACCAGTCCCTTCGGCCCACAACACCATGCTAGCGCTACAGAAACCCCCCAACCCTCAATGGCCAGCAATATTGGAATTTGTGGAGAGGTGGAATATTGTGTTGGGGGACCAGCCCTCCCATGTGAAGCTGGGACCCAACGGGTCCCACCTAGTCCAGCTATTTTTTAAAGCTGGACATTTAGTACAGGATCATGTGGATTCACTCAAAATATAGATCAGGTGCCTTTTGCTACATTCTTTATTGAAAATTTAACAATATACCTTTTTCCCCTTCGCAAAATGTAAACAGAGCAGTGCATCTCTTATTTCAAGCACTGTTGGGATCAGAACCTACTAAAATGTATAAATTTAAACTCACCAGGATTTTTAAATTACAGATTAATTAAATATTACGTTGGGTATCTGAAAGAAACTCTGGTGTTTTTACACATTTAGGAGGTAGAAAAAATAACTTTTCACAATGATTTTGGATTACTTTATCATCAGTAAAGTATTCATAAAACAGTGGTTTATCAGACACGGCGCTCGATTAACTATTTTCAGGCATAAATGATTTAGTTCAGAGATTTTATCTATATGTTTGGACAGCAGGGTCTAATGAAGAATGATTCCTTTCCTGCACAACTGCTTAGATTATGGTAAATGTATTTCAGACTGCATAAAATATCTTTATCTCCTTAGAACTTTTCTTCCGTCACAAACCTGCTCCCAACTTAGCGATGAAACGATACACTTTATTCATAATGAAATATTATTAATTCAAACAGATTTTATTTTAAAATCACTGTTAATAAATAGAGCATTATTGAATTTAAAAACAAAAGAATAGAATATGATTTTTCAGTCACAAACTTTGGACTGGGCTGTATAATACTCACCCCACTGGCCGCTGCCCTAGGCTGATGTGGAGGGGTCTTCCATCTTGTCTTGCACAGGTGCTAGGGCTCAGTGGTGGGAGATGAGACCGGTATTGTCCGTTAACACAGGCAGTCGATGGGAAAAGCAGGGCTGCATGTGGAGCCGTCTTATCAATGCTAGGCTGTTACATAAAGTTTTAGATAACACTGATACTTAGACAAACAAACTAAAACTATTAATATTGGTATAAATAATTTAAATAACACAAAGAGCCAATTAACACAAAAATAATCATGTTGAACGAGTAAGAACAATTACAGTTACCATCCCAACTTACCGGCTGAGAAAAGGAACGGTACGAATGGGATCCCTGAACCTCCTCTGCATCAGACTCCACATGGACGAGGCAACAGCAGGAGTAACTGGTGTCATTCATGGAGACGTGGACTTACAGAAAGTCAACAGAGTCTGGAACTCATCTTAGATGGCCAAACACCAGGCAGTGGTTCCATTTCAGCTTAGCTCATGCTGGGAATCTCCAAGTACTGTTAGGCGGATGAATTGTATCACATGAAACCTATTGTTACATTCATTAATAACAGTATCATCAGCTGACAATGTGGTTGATAGCTTTCGATTTTACTCTGTTAGCAAAATGATTTATCTACCAGGTTATAAAGCCATCTATTTATGTTTTTAAATTGGGCAATTTCAAGGAACTGCAGCTGCTACGTTACAAACAAAGACACAAAGCGCTGGAGCACTTCAGTACTGCATCTAACTTCAAAGGTCTGTCTAAAACATATTTGCAATACATTGTAATATTTTCTCTTTTCTTTATAAACCTTACAATTTTCCAATTTATTATATTTTTGAATCTTATTGCTCGTGACACAACTGTAGAAAATTCCCTGGCGTGCATAAATTATTATTTGGTGACATTTCAATTTCAACAGGTGGTTTCCCAAAGCTGTGAAAGTAAACTTGTTAAAAATGCACTTAATTGATCAGGAGCATTCATGTGCTTTTCATTAATAGATTGGAGTTATTGGAGAAGGTGTTTTCTCTGCCACCAGGCTATTACAGAAACAACACATGGAATATTTGGACTCAAGACCCATAATTTAATTTGGATCACACATATTTGAAAAGTCAATATTATGATATATTAAAATGCAAAATACAACAGGAAATCTGTCTTTCTATGTTCAATGGAGCAAGTTTAATCATCCTTGCATAGAAGAAGAGTGGCCAGTTTAAAACCAGATCCATGATCAAACCAGAGTGTAACTCCCTGCTCTTGTATACACCGCCCTGACTAATAAGGGCTTCGCTATCCACCTTAACTACCTGTAATGCCGCCTTCAAGGGTCTTTGGACTCCCACACTAAGGTCTCCTCATTCCTCAATACTC
Organism: Raja brachyura; assembly: GCA_963514005.1. Next base: position 26,703,722 of record OY740803.1, read on the forward strand.
CCTGGGACATTATCATTCACGGTGCATGTTCTAGCCTCATCAGTACTCCCAAAATACATCACCTCACTTTTCTGAATTAAAATCCATCTGCCATTTCAATACACATTGATATCAACCTGTGGTCCGCGACCACCCTCTGCATGCAACGCCACCAATTTACATTAAATGATTTAGTGAAGTGGTTCCCATTTGGTATGTTACTCCGACTTCTGGTGATTGTGAAACTCCCACCAGACAGACAGAGAGCTTAGATAGCAAATTAATCCAATTGCAAAATCAAGTCAGACTTTGTTGAAAAATAAAAACATTTTCAGTGAGAAATACTTTGTAATTTGTCACATTAAAAGACTGCCTATTAAGTTTTAATGAAGTCAACCAGGAAACTAGTATGTGGTCCAGAAACATTTCCTTCACATCCGGAATTCCAAACTCATCCTGTTGCAGCCTTTGGTGTGGGAGAAAGTTTGCATTAGGAACTGGCAGAGCAGTGAGATGAGGCTCCACCGTCCAGCAAACGTAATAATATACATTCAATAGATTTGCTTCAATGCATCCTTCAGCTGTGAGGATCACTGTCAGGCTTGCTTGAAGAACAGATAAAACCAAACTGGACACCAGAAATCTCCATAAACTTGTTGATGACCATCACCTTTGTTCATCACTGCGTTTTGAATAGGCAAAATTATTGGAATGAAATTTGGTTATTTCGTATTGATCCAGTGGAATAGCCTGGGGAAATGCAATGAACAGGAATGCAGCACTGTGCAAAACTGTGGAGAGTATCAGCAGCCTGGAAATCTCAATAAACCACAAAGTTCTCTCAACCTTTGGCATTGTCAAGCTGAGCAGAGTTTCAGACAGGAGAATCTGTTAAACTGTCTGAGTAAGAGACAGTCAGTTACCACAGTTGCCAGCGTGGACTTTAGCCTCATTAAAACTCCCAGTGCAGAGTTTTAGTCAGTTACAACATGCTGGGGAAAGCCTTTCGATCTCCGACAATTGTAAACGAATGGATGTGGCATTCATGACGACTCTTTAAGAGTTTTCTTAAAAATCTCCGGCAAGCAGAGGCACATATCTATGTGCTTTTGAAGATATTAAAGTGGTGCGTACTATTCGACTAGGTGTCTATTAATCCATTCTGTTGCCAATTGTTTTGCCTTAAATCTATAATCAAGGAATTTGAAGCATTGCAGAGCACAAAGCCTGGGCCCAACAGCGCACAAGCAGATTCCTCAGCAGAACCATCCACGGTTTTATTTACTGGTCCAGTCATCTGCAACAGCCTGTCCACCTCTCTTTAAACTGTGGTGGTCTTTGCCTCGAAAGATGCTACATCATATATCCCCACCCGTCCGGGTGACCTGCTCCCCAGAAATAAGATGCACTTTTCTTTTTAGATTATCGATTTCAATAAATATTTGCGTGGAAACATAGGTATTTCTCGTAGTCTTTCCTGTTTAATTGTTTCTCTGTCTCCCACATAATCAAAAATCGATATTGTCTTGTTCACCCAGTTGTTTAATACATACTTCTGAGCACGCCACGCTGAAGTACAAGTAAATACTGCAGCATCTTAAAAATCCATCCATGACTGCAGGCAGGTGAACAACATCACCTTGTTTGTTTTAAGGAATAAACCTGCAAGGCCTGGGAAGCCATGTGAAAATGTTGCTGTCTGCTCCATCTCTGAATATCTACTGATCCGAGTTAAGTTGCTTTTTTTTGAAAAAATGCAGAGAAAAAGGTACACAATGCTTGATTTCTAAATGAATACTCAATATAGAGCTGTGAGGCATCAATCTTTGTAAATCACTTCACCTGCATTAAGTACAATGTTGCATTAAATCATAGGATCAGCCAACTACTTAAAAACTCCACGTCTAACCACAGAGACAACAATCTCTGTTCAGTGATTAATCTTTGTCACTCGTTTCCTTCAGGAAACAAAATAATATTTTGAGAATTTTGCAATTTCCTTGTATCACCAGTCACTGTCATACAAATTTCACAAATGCTGTTACTCCCCATCAGTTTTCTGGTAGGATAACCATATAACCATATAACAATTACAGCACGGAAACAGGCCATCTCGGCCCTTCAAGTCCGTGCCGAACAACTTTTTTCCCTTAGTCCCACCTGCCTGCACTCATACCATAACCCTCCATACCCTTCTCATCCATATGCCTATCCAATTTATTTTTAAATGATACCAACAAACCTGCCGCCACCACTTCCACTGGAAGCTCATTCCACACCGCTACCACTCTCTGAGTAAAGAAGTTCCCCCTCATGTTACCCCTAAACCTCTGTCCCTTAATTCTAAAGTCATGTCCTCTTGTTTGAATCTTCCCTATTCTCAAAGGGAAAAGCTTGTCCACATTAACTCTGTCTATCCCTCTCATCATTTTAAAGACCTCTATCAAGTCACCCCTTAACCTTCTGCGCTCCAGAGAATAAAGACCTAACTTATTCAACCTATCTCTGTAACTTAGCTGTTGAAACCCAGGCAACATTCTAGTAAATCTCCTCTGTACCCTCTCTATTTTGTTGACATCCTTCCTATAATTGGGCGACCAAAATTGTACACCATACTCCAGATTTGGTCTCACCAACGTCTTGTACAATTTTAACATTACATCCCAGCTTCTATACTCAATGCTCTGATTTATAAAGGCTAGCATACCAAAAGCTTTCTTTACCACCCTATCTATATGAGATTCTACCTTCAAGGAACTATGCACGGTTATTCCCAGATCCCTCTGTTCAACTGTATTCTTCAATTCCCTACCGTTTACCATGTACGTCCTATTTTGATTTGTCCTGCCAAGGTGTAGCACCTCACATTTATCAGCATTAAACTCCATCTGCCATCTTTCAGCCCATTTTTCCAACTGGCCTAAATCACTCTGTAGACTTTGGAAATCCTCTTCATTATCCACAACACCCCCTATCTTGGTATCATCTGCATACTTACTAATCCAATTTACCACCCCTTCATCCAGATCATTGATGTACATGACAAACAACAAAGGACCCAACACAGATCCCTGAGGCACCCCACTAGTCACCTGCCTCCAACCCGACAAACAGCCATCCACCATTACCCTCTGGCTTCTCCCATTCAGCCACTGTTGAATCCATCTTGCTATTCCTGCATTTATACCCAACAGTTGAACCTTCTTAACCAACCTTCCATGAGGAACCTTGTCAAAGGCCTTACTGAAGTCCATATAGACAACATCCACTGCTTTACCCTCGTCAATTTCCCTAGTAACCTCTTCAAAAAATTCAAGAAGATTAGTCAAACATGACCTTCCAGGCATAAATCCATGTTGACTGTTCCTAATTAGACCCTCTTTATCCAGATACTTATATATATTATCTCTAAGTATCTTTTCCATTAATTTGCCCACCACTGAAGTCAAACTAACCGGTCTATAATTGCTAGGTTTACTTTTAGAACCCTTTTTAAACAATGGAACAACATGCGCAGTACGCCAATCCTCGGGGACTATTCCAGTTTCTAATGACATTTGAAATATTTCTGTCATAGCCCCGGCTATTTCTACACTAACTTCCCTCAATGTCCTAGGGAATATCCTGTCAGGACCTGGAGACTTATCCACTTTTATATTTTTCAAAAGTGCCAGTACTTCTTTTACTTTGAAACTCATAGTATCCATAGCTACTCTACTAGTTTCCCTTACCTCACATAATTCAATATCCTTCTCCTTGGTGAATACCGAAGAAAAGAAATTGTTCAATATCTCCCCCATCTCTTTTGGCTCTGCAGATAGCTGTCCACTCGGTCTCTCCAATGGACCAATTTTATCCCTTGTTATCCTTTTGCTATTAACATAGCTGTAGAAACCCTTTGGATTTACTTTCACCTTACTTGCCAAAGCAACCTCATATCTTCTTTTAGCTTTTCTAATTTCTTTCTTTAGATTCTTTTTACATTCCTTATACTCCTCAAGCACCTCATTTACTTCATGCTGCCTATAATTATTTAAGATCTCCCTCTTTTTCCGAACAAGATGTCCAATT